>OY992532.1:181552451-182152451 GCA_963921185.1 Dasysyrphus tricinctus
AAATTCTTCAGCTGAAATCTAAGATTTCGTTTTGGTGGGAACATAGTACTATGAGATAATACACACACAGATGACGAAGCGAAGCTATGGTGTGACATGCCTTTGCCACACCATATTGAAAACTCCAGTGGCCTACCTAAACGTCACGCCACAATGAAATCTCTAAGTCAAATGTGAAATTGTCAGACATTAAAAAAAAGAGATATGATTATGAGTTCAATGTTGAATTCGGCAATGAAATTGCACATACAAATGAAGATTTATGAAATTACGGGAGGGCAGACTACTGCAACACCAAACATGGTAGAAAATAGAACAAAAATTCAAGGAAATTGTTTTTTGTTTTATATTTCATTTATTTTAATTCTTTGTAGAAGCCATTTTCTAATAAAGTGTTCCTGTGTTTGTGTGCGTGTTTTTTTCTGTAAAATAACCATTCCCTTCTCACGTCTGTGTGAACAAAGCTCACAACAACCACACCACACCCGTAACAGGCCAGAACCACACTAGCACCATAATCCACTTCTGTGTGAATTGCACCTCCGAGGGCTCAGTGTCAAAAACTGAGCAAACGAATCCAATATTTTGTTTTCTCAGTAATATGAAAGCAAAATTTCTGAGGAATCCTGTTCACGAGACTGAGATTGCTGATGGCTCTGAGATGAGGGCCAGTCCAAACTTACCGATTTTGGCGAGTTAAATGTTTTTCGACAGTGGTTCAAGGTGAAAGTATATGAAAATAGCCAGTTACTTTTGGACCATAGTTGAAACTCAGTTATACTATGCTCCCACCAAGCCGAAATTCTGCGATTTCAGCTGAAAAATGTGGAGATCTCGAGTTGTTGGAGTGGAATTCCAGTAAAGCTGGCCATACACGACCAAGCCATCCGATCCATTTGGCTCGGTTGGATTTCAGATTGGCTGAAAATCCAAATGGATCGGTGGCCGATCCACCCCACACACACCGATTTTGGATCGGCACGGAGCCATTTGGCTCGTTGGCTCTGTCGTGTATGGCCAGCTTAAGATTTCGTTGAAGTCTAGAGTTTTTATTGATATTTCGATTAAATTTCCATGAAATTTTGTTCCATTAACTTGAAATATCAAAAGTTTTCAACCGAAATCTCGTATTAAAAATACAGGCATGTCACTGAATAAATGAGGTCACATTTGGGCAATCGTTGGAATAAATTTAATTTTAAGTTGCCTAAACTATTTGGGCATTGACTAGCTGGACAGCTGCCCAAGCTAAGAAAATCTAATAAATACAACTGACAGGATACAGATGTCCAACATGGCAACCACAATCCAATCAACAATCTCGCTGGCAAAATTATTTCATTTTTTAAATTCTCTCTCACCACTACTTCTATCTTTTCCTTCTTTACTTCGAGATACAACAAAAAACTCTCACGCACGTCAAGTATCAAATATCATGACCAAGCTTTGAACAGCGTTTGTCGTGTTCAAAAGTTGGTTTTCTTCGACATGTCGTGGACAAGAAATGGATTTTTCTGCCTCCTCTGTTTTTTTTTATTTTCTGGACATACGTTCAAAGTCCAAGCATGGTTCATGTCTAATGGTACCAGCATTATGTTAGGTCCAGTTGTACAAATGTTTTTCAAATTTTGATCCGAGGTTCAAACATTTTTATTGGCTGATTTCGGCGAAATTACTGAGGTTCAGCGATGGTTCAGGTATAATTGGCAACTAAGGACCCGTTGTACAAACGTGGTTCAAATTTTGATCCGTGGCTCAAATATTTTTACTGGTTGACTTCCGCGGAATTACTGAGGTTCAACGATGGTTCAAGGTTCAAGTATGTTATAGTATTTAAAAACAAAATAAGTTAATAGTCAAACGCCTTACTGACTTCACTTTTATTATGCGTTTATCTTTCGCTCTTTACAATTACACAGAATTAAAACAAGAAACAAAAAACAAACGTCAATTTAGGATGCATTTCGGCATTTTACATGCCATCTTCAGCACTTCTTTTTATTGACTAAAATATGTATATACTAATAAAGCTTTTGATCTACATTCAAACAAACAGTTTAAAGAAAAAACCATAACCCAAAGCATTTGATTAGTTTCTTCTAATGGTGTTGAAAAGAGAAGACTTGATCGGTGCATCCATCGTGTTCATCAAAATGTTGTTGTTTTTATGCATGTAAATGCTTTCATATGCGTCCTAGTACCTGTCATCGCTCACATGCTTGATAAGTTTTAAGCTTTCTTTCGTTTATTTTCCAGCATGTGCTATGCAACCGCAGATTTGTTAGGTCTGTTGAGCTTTTTGTTGGCTAGATGCTCGTTGAACCTTGTTTCAATGTTTCTCTTGGTTTGTCCATAGTATTTTTGTTCACAATCATTACATGCTATTTCATAGATACTTGGCTTTTTAATATTTTCTGTCCTGTCTTTTGTTGATCCCAGTTTTGTTTTGAGTTTAGAGTCTGATGAGTAAACTAATTGTATATTTTGTTGCCTAAATACTTTTGTGAGTTTATTTGTTATTGCAGGTGCAAAATGTATTTTCAAGCGTTTCTTTTCTTCATTCTCTTTTACTGTTTTAAGTGTTGTTAAGTTTGTTCTTTTAAGTATTTTAGATTGTTTGTGGACCATTTTTGTTATCATTTCCTTGTCATATCCGTTGAGCATGGCGGAATATTTAATGTAGTCCAACTCCTCCATATAATTCTTTGCACTCATTGGATGATGATCAAGTCTTCTCTCTTCAACACCATTAGAAGAAACTAATCAAATGCTTTGGGTTATGGTTTTTTCTTTAAACTGTTTGTTTGAATGTAGATCAAAAGCTTTATTAGTATATACATATTTTAGTCAATAAAAAGAAGTGCTGAAGATGGCATGTAAAATGCGAAATGCATCCTTAATTGACGTTTGTTTTTTGTTTCTTGTTTTAATTCTGTGTAATTGTAAAGAGCGAAAGATAAACGCATAATAAAAGTGAAGTCAGTAAGGCGTTTGACTATTAACTTATTTTGTTTTTAAATGATATTAGACTTCACGGTTGTTGTGTATGAGATCGATATTTTAATATTTGATTTTATTTAAAATATGTTATAGTAGCCAATTTAATGCCTGAACCATCGTTGAACATCAGTCAATTCTCCGAAATCTGTGAGTTAAAATTGCCTGAACCACGAGTTAAATGTTTGTACAACCGGCCCTAACATACTAGAACTAGAACCTTGAACCATCTTTGAGCCTCAGTAATTCCGCCGAAATCAGCCAGTAAGAAGTGTTGAACCACGAATCAAAATTTGAACCACGTTTGTTTAGCTGGTTCTTAGGACATGTTGTACAAAAGTCATACACGCTTAAGCCATCAGCTCCATTTGGCTCGGTTGGATTTCAGATTGGCTGAAAATCTAAATGGACCGGTGGCCGATCCAACTCATACACGACCGATTTTGGGTCGGCACGAGGCCATTTGGCTCGTTGGCTCTATCTCAGCAATTTTGGCGGATAATGAGGTTCAACGATGGTTCAAGTATGTTAAAATAGCCACTTACTTAAGCCACGGTTGAACTTCAGTTAACTTGCTGATATCGGTGAGCTAAAATTGCTGAACCACCGATCAACATTTGAACTACTTTTGTACATCAAAGCTCCACAACTCTTCATGTAAACTCAAATTCGTTTTGCAATAATCGAACATCACCAAAATGGAAACTTTTCAAAACAAACATACCAATGTCAAAATCTAGTACTTTTGTTAATTTTGATTTGTTGTATTTTGTGTCAAATTTATTTTGAAACTTGGGCGTGTCGACAAAAAATAAGACATGAGATCTTAAAAAATTTATATTTATAATTCTTAATAAAAATAATTTAAATAGTGCCTTATTCCTAAAAGATAACTATGTCTTATTTATTAATAATTTACTTCGCTCTATTTGTGTTCCCCTGCATCCATGGTTAGTTTATTTAAAAGTTAAAAAAAGTGACTCAAAATCAAAATCTCCGATGCTTGTTTGGTGTTGGGCGTAGCTTTCCAAATAAAAAAGTAGTGAATCATATAATAATGCTTGGGACGTTTTATATTAAAAAAAATAAAGCATGCATTTATTGAAATGTGAATATGAACTTAAAAATGGTTTATCGAAATTTAATTTTAGAATTAAATGAGAATTCTGTTGATGCATTTTACTCAACAGGTGTCATGGCGTCGTAGTTTACCAAGACACAAGTGCTTGGTCGACTTTCTTACCCATTGTGTTTTTTTATCTGTAACAAAGTTGTGAATTTAAAACCAAAATACTCCCAAGGAATCTTGTTCCCTTAAGTCGTGCTTTGGACGTTCCACCCAAATCTATCCGCAACTTCCTTAATATCTAACCACTCAATTAGGTATATTTTTTGTTTACCAGATCAGGGCAAAGGGATATCCTTATAAAGAAACAATAATAAATAATTCGATACCATGTCGAAAATTAAATTACCAATGTAAATTTTTAGGCAACTGAGGAAATTTACGCACTCTTGGTTAGGGGGATGTCAATTAATCGCCCACCTTGACTGCTATGACAAAACCAATGTACATAAGTCCATCGTCCTCGAAGAATTTACATTCGATGCCAAATTAAAAACGCTAATAGCCAACAAATACATAGCTTGGGTCTACGATGCCACGTTCGAAAAGTCGCGTAAATTGCTTTTCCCGTTTTGGAATTGCAGTCAGGATTTTTTATTCATTAATTCCTTGTGAACATATTGTCAACATTTTATTCAAATTCTGTTAGCGTGCTTATACACGATGAAGAGGTATCGGATAGATCAAGCCTGAAAATTGATTGAAATATTTTATACAGAAATTGGTTTGCATTTCTTAATACTCCTTATCACACCATTTCTATAGGAGAATTGCAATAGCGTGAGTATTGATTATCTAGCGCAACAATTTAAGTCACTATTTGCTGGGTGTTCCACAACAACTGCCCAAAAATGGGGCAGAAACCGGACGAATCTCCGGTATTCATATCGAATATCTGGTTGTTATCGCAAAGAAATTTGTTCGACTTTATTTATTGAACTTTTTGTAAAAATAGCTGTATATATTTCGTATCTTATTAAAAATAAACGGTTTGAAGATTATTTTGTACTTTATTGCAGCCCAATATGGATATACTGAAGAAAAACCCAGTAATATGATATGGTGTACGAAAAGTCTACAAGAACAATATAAATGTACAAATCTTACAAAAGCCATCGAACGCGATGTAACGTTTTTTGACAATCTATTGATCAATGTAACATGTTTCCAAGCATACAGTGCCCAGGAGTGCATAGATCATATAAATAGGGAACGTGCACATATTACCACTCTCGATGCTGGTGATGTATTCTTGGGTGGACGGTACCATTCCTTGATCCCAATTATGCAAGAAAAGTTTGAAGGTGGCTTTACAAACTACTATTCCGTAGCTGTAATGAAAAAAAACGATGTACCAGAACTGACAAATCTCCGGGATCTGCGTAACAAAAAAGCTTGTTTTCCATGGGTTGGCAGCTTAGCTGGTTGGATCATTCCAATTTATACGGTTTGTTGAATAAAATCTTTATTTGTCTGCATATACAAGTAAACAAACAATTTTTATTTCAGTTACAACATGAAGGTGGAATGGAAGTTATTGACTGTAATAATCAAGTCAAAACAGCAGCGAACTACTTCAGTGATTCTTGTGCTGTTTATTCTTTGATTGATAAATACAATCCGATTGGGGACAATTCTGATAAGTTTGTTTAGTGAAGAACTTAATTTAAAACATTTAATAAACTAAAAAATAATTTTGCAGACTATGTAACCTGTGTACGGGTAAAGTGCAGGAAGGTAGATGCACTTCGAATGACCCTTACTTTGGATATCCTGGTGCATTTAGGTGTCTTCTTGAAGTTGGACATGTAGCATTTCTTCGGCACACTACAGTCAAGGAGATGATAGAGAGCCCAGAATTCAGTAAGTCTTGTTAATACCTTATAGTTACTTTGTTATTTATTTTATTTTTATAAATAGACACTGTTTCTGCGGATCGTTTTGAATTACTATGCAAAGACGGCCGTAGAGTGCCGATTACTGAGTACATGCAATGTAATTGGGGTTTAATTCCATCTGATGCTGTTGTCACATCCTCCGCGCGGTCATTTAAGGAGCGCGAAAAATATCAAACATTTTTAGAACGCATAGCACAGGTTTATGCAGAAACTCCTACACTGAACGAAACAAACTCGAACGATTATTCGAATCGAAAATATGCCAATGATCAGCAGCGTGGAAATAATTATGATCAAGGAAGATATAATAACAGAAACTACAATGATAATCGATATTCTCAAAATACCTACAACCAATATGATAGTAATCGACGAAGAAGACAAATTGATTCAAGTTTTGGAACATCCACCGATAGAAACTTTTTGGAGAACTCAAATCAATCGGTTTTAATAGAATCGTTTAAAATTTTCGAATCAAAGAAGCACGGAAAACCAAATCTTTTGTTCCAGGTTTTATTTTTGTTTATAATGAATATATTGTAGTGTTTGTTATTAACATACTATTTTATTGTTTTAGGATGTAGCAAGATCACTTATTTCTGTGAAAGATGCTGACCAGTCATTTAGTAAATATTTGTCAAGTGTTATGCATTACATTTATGGAATTCGAGAATGTCCAGTTGGTAGAATGACATTGTGTGTTACCTCCGATCAAGAACTGGAAAAGTGTTCAAAGATGAGGGTAAGCAATTATTTTTTTTATAGTCGTTTAAATCCTTTCCGAACTGAAATTGTTGGATTATTAACTAATTTAGGGTCATGCGACAACAGGTGTCATTTTTGATTTGTCAATATCTAAAACTATTGTTTCACGAGCTGTGTGGTATGTGGTTTTATTCTGTTGACAAAAAAACGTTGTTCATTTCATAATAACAAAAGTCAGTCACGCTGAAATAATAAAACTGAACAGCTTTCAGTTCTTTGATATAGGCATCACAGACCACCTTTTGTGGAATTACCATATATTCCAAACGCTGTTAAATGTTAAGGTTTCCTCAGATGATGCAAGAAATTTGTCTCCCTTTCTGATCTGGCGGTAATCTTAAAAACATTTATTCTTCCAAAACCGATTATAATTTTCATATCTGCACATGTTCTCCAATAACCCATTTGAGTTTATTGAATAGAATTCAAGAGAGCTTTAAAGGCATTTGCATCTCTTCAGCACGGCTGCAATGTTTGATGCCTTTCATTATTTTATCGTTACATACTTCTCCCCTCTTCGGACATACAGTTAAGTAAACAGATTCTATCTTAAGCCATACTATACGAACGTGGAAAGCTTTCTCTGGGTCAATTTTGCCTCCCATAACATCGGTATCTCATTATTTAAATCCTCTCCAAATCCTAACACTCGCACTTACACTGTGTTTATTTTCCTTTTAATCTTTCTTTACAGACTGCTCTTAAAGCTCAAATATTAAAACCAGAATTACTTTGCTATAAGGCCCATTCGCATATTACTTGTATGCAATCGATTCAAACAGGTCGAGCTGATATTGCTGTTCTTGATGCTGGTGATGTTTACACAGCAGGGTTAAATTACGGATTAATACCTTTTATGTCCGAAGTGTATAACCTGGGTGAACCAGCCTATTATGTCGTTGCTGTTGGCAAAGAGGAAGATCCTGACACGGAACTGACGTACCTGAAGGGAAAAAACACTTGTCATACTGGAATCAATATGGCAGCCGGGTGGACCTATCCAATGGCATATTTTATATCAAACGGTTGGATTAGACCATATGGGTGTGACAGCATTCGGGCAGCTGCAGAATATTTTACCAAATCCTGCTTACCTGGTGCAATAAGCAGTGAATACAACACTGGAGTTCCATATGACAGTATGTGTGATTTGTGTCATGGAACTAGCTATCGTTACTGTCGTAGAGATGCATCTGAAGACTATTATGGACACACTGGTGCCTTCAGATGCTTAGTAGAGGGAGGTGGTCATGTGGCGTTTATGAAACATACTACTGTAATGGAAAGTACAGGAGGCAAACGCAAGGAATGGTGGGCACGAAACACTCTCAACGACGATTTTGAACTGCTTTGCACTGATGGTAAATCCTTTTCTAGTATCATGGAGTTCTATTGTATCTTATATTATTCTCGTTATGTTTAGGAACTCGTGCTGAGCTTAATGAATATGAGCGATGTAATTTAGGAAAAGTAAAGGCGAATGCCATTGTTGCGAGAGGAGGAAATGGTCTCAATGAAACTGAACTCAACGCATTTATTAACCTGCTAGCCTACGCACAGCAATTGTATGGCCGTAAAGATGTTGACGCGTTTAGTTTTAGTATGTTCTCCTCACCTGCACCATATTACGATTTGATTTTCCAAGATGCAACTCGTCAGTTGCAAATAATCAAACCAGAAAAAAGAAGTTACGATGTTTATTTAGGTGGCAATTATATGAGAGCGCGTCGAATAACTGATTGCTATGCCGGAGCTAAGCAAATATCAATGTCTGTTTATTTAATGCTACTGGTAGTAAGTTTAAGTGCCTTTTTTAGTTTCAATTGATATTTAAAAGTCAATTGAATTATCTTATCGCGTGTAATTAGTACAAGAGTAAAGAAATGTAACAAAACCAGATTGAATCATCAACCGTCCAAAACATTCCATTTTATATTGGAATGTCGACTTGCACATAGAATCTCGTTAAGCATTCTTACTAGACTAGGTAATTTAATTAAGATTAAAATACAAAATTTGTAATTGATTTGTTTTGTAATTATCCGTCCAATTTATATTTTACGCCAAATGAAATACATTTTATATTTTTTGACAATGTTTTTGCTTTTTTTTTGTTGAAAAAAGAAAGAGCCGATCAACTAAACAGCAAGGGGTATAGGGTGATGTCTTGCTAGGTCAGCCTTCTCTAGTAGTCAGCCACCTCTTTATAAAAAACAGCATAAATAGTAAAGGCTTTGTGTTACTTTCGGAAACAAAATATTTTAAAAAAGCCCTACTATTTTTCTATATGTGTGCAAAATTTTGGTTAAATGCGACTGATGGTTTTCTGTTTAAAAATTGAAGTTTGCTTCAAGTTTGCAAAATATTTGAATGTGACGGTTTTTACAAAAAAAAAGTTAGTGGAAGTGCCTTTTGTAAAGGTCTCAAACAACTTAAATACTGAAGAGAGGTCCATTATTCTTTAGAGTCTATTTTACTTGTTTTTTGCAAGAAAATATGAAATTTTTCAACAGATAAGGGCTGGCCTTAGGAGACAAATTTTGTTCAAATCTTTTAAGCTCGGCCCCTCCCGGCTGACTACTGAAGACTACACTTTTTTATTTTTTTTATTTAACCGAGTATGAACATTGAATTGACCTTTTATTCTCTCTTGATTTCTGCTAAAATTATTTTTTTAAAATCCCTATTTTCAGTATTCAGTAGTCAGCCGCCTGTTTACAAAATGAAAAAATGGCGGCTGACTACAGGAGACACGTATAAAAAAGTGTGACCCTATATTCGGCCCCATTTTTCATTTTGTCAACAGGGGGCTGACTACTGGCGAACTAAGGTGGCCGACTTCTGGATTTTAGGTGGACAACCTCACAAGAATCGTACTTACAGTTCAATTTTTTTTAATAACTTATTTATGTTAACAAATTAACTAAATACGCCTATAATTTAATAACCTACGCATTCCAAACAATCAGATAACGTAAACACTCTATTCAACAATTTGAATATAGAATTTCTGAGGCCCAGTTAAACATAAAAATAAAGTTAAAGGGCTGACTACTAGCGACATCACCCTACTACGTAAAACAAGAATGATCCACCCATATTGTTTTGACAATATCTGTCTCCATTTTTCTTTATATACATAGATATAATAGAGGAATGGATTGTACGTTTGCGCAAAAAACTGTTGACATAGGTGCCTGCCAGGCGACTGAACATACCCTAAGCGGAGCGACAGAGTCGCGTGAGCGGCACAGAGGACCCAAAAAGTGAGTTAAAATCCTGAGAACCCGCGAAGCGTGCCAGGCAAGGTGCTTTTAATCCTCAGCTTTGACAAAAAAACATGTAATTCGCAAAAATGTACTGAAAAATCGCAATTTTTTTTTATCACATTAAGAAATGTTACTTCACCGTAATATTTTATAGTTATCCTATTGAGAGCCTTAGCTCACTATAAAAAAAAATCAACAGTCTAGGCGTGCTACCTTAATGGAAAGTCGTCCCGTTTAGCCAAAAACGAAAAACTGAACAAATTTTTCCATAAATGTTTTGCCAAACAACATAGAACTTACCCTTTAAACAAGATTTTCATCTTTTCCGCATTGGAGGAAGACAGATCTATTTATTTCAACATATTTTAAAAACCGGCTGCCCTCAAACAACAGAATAAAATGAAATGTCAAAAATAGGTTAGGCGCTTTTGCTGTTCTCGTTCTCGCTCGTTCATACTTCATATAAAAATTATAAATTAGTTAATCGTCGTTCGATTACAGGCACTTGAGGGTGGCTGACGTGTGTGAATCATCAACCGACTACTAGTGCATAAGATATTCGGAATTTTTTCCTGGGTGTTTTCTGTGCATTTCCTGACAAATTAAAAGTTAATTAATATCGGTCGTATCTGTAGTGTCTGTCCATTCTCTAAAAATGTCGATAAATTTGCGTACCATTTATGCATTTGCTCGGGAAATGTATCCAAAGAATAGCACCGAGAAAATTCAGTACGGAACTGCTGGATTTCGTGGAAAGTATGTGAGAGTGCATTTATTTTTAGAATTAGTGCAGGTATATTTATAATTTTATTACTTCTGTGTCCCATTCAACGTATTTTGTCCATTTTCTCAAAGAATTTGAAACGTCATCATAGAATAATCAAATACGCTAAACGTGGGTGCATTGAATATTAATATCCCATTCGCCTTGAGCAGGTTCCTTGTACAGAATATAGATAAGTTGGGACTGAGAAAGTGAGAACAACAACCTGAACCTGACAATACATTTTATATATTTAAATACTGGACTTCTGTGACTTGAGGCAATTTAAAATTAATCGCATGAGATTCAGATTAATAATAATTAATATTGAAAAGTGAGGGGACAACCGATACCGAACCGATAACCATTCATTTTATTTGTTTTTTTTTTTAGAGAATGAAATGAATAATGAAGTGAAAGTGTGATAAGATGTGGTGAGGGAGCGAGAAAGGAATAGAATGAAAAATTCAATAAATACAATCTGGTGTACAAGAAATTGCACATTTCCGCCAGTATAAGAATTAATTTCTGGATCATGAAACTAGATCCTTGTAAAGAGCAGAATCCCTTGTTGTAATAAAAGAAGTGGCTAATGTTTACCACTGTCCCTGATCACATGTGAAGAAATTCAAGTATTTTCTGCGATTTGTGATGGTGAGCTTGCAGAAGAGGGAGGGGGATGAAATATTTGAAAATATTCGGTGTAGAAAATTGAGGTTCTCTTTTTTGTTGCTTCTCCTATCCAATCCAACCAATCAAATCGTGTCTTTCATTATGAAAATATGAAAAACAAAGAAGAGGACAAAATCTGCAGAGTAAAATCGCAGATTACTGAGACGAATCAATGGGCGCGTTCGGCTGCGTATCTTAAGCGATCCGGATTTGTTTGTGTTGTTGTAATCCCATAGGAAAAAACCGCTGATGAGTATAGCAGCTGATGTGAGAAAGAAATCTCAAGCTATCCAAAAAATTTCAGGATACTCAACTATCCGATGGGAAATTTGAAGAACAGCTGACTTTGCTTAACAGCTGACTATTTATTTGGATTTGCGATTCCACGTCAGATTTTTTTTGTTTGAACAAAAACATTTCCAAATTATATTTAAATGCATATTAAAATCATTTGCAATGCAACTCAATAATAAATTTTTGATACAGATGAGATTTGGTATAAAATAATTTATGTAAGGACACAAAATCGTTGATGAAAATTTCTATTTGCTTTTCCTTTTGTTAGCAGCTCTCACTCTTTTGACAGCAAATGTTACGTATCCGGTTTTGGTCGTCGGGCAACGTATCGGATTCTAAAGTATCTCAGATACCCTATTGCTTTACCAGCCGAACGCGACCAATCTTCGTTCTCAGCAAAAACAGCTGTTCGTTTGACAATGGGCACGTTCCGCTGGCTATTCTCAGTTATCCGGATAGCTTTGTGTTGTTGTAATCCCTTGTTAAAAACCAGCTGATAACAGCTGACGCAATAACAACTCAAGTTATCTCAAAATTTTTGGGATAGCTAGATAGCATAGCGAATAAACATTGGAACGCGAGGAATGGCCACGTTCAAACACCGAACTTAAGCGATCTGGATAGGTTTGTGTTGTTGTAATCCCTTGTTAAAACACAGCTGATGACGAAACAGCTGTTGGCAGAAAAGAGATCCCAAGCTATCCTAAAAATTTTAGGATACAAAGCTATCCTATGAGAAATGTCAACAACAGCTGACTTGCGTTCAAACACATATATGGATACAAGCTATCCTAGATAGGCTATCCATTCAAACATTGAACGCGCCCAATCAAATTTGAAATTTCTCGGTGAAGTGCAGTTACGAAAACGATAAATAAATACAAAATAAAGGTGGAATGTTCATAAAAATGAAAATAAATTTAACTTGGTACTATTTTTCATTCATTTCATAAAGTTTTATGTTTTAACTTTTAAATATTTTAAGCAAAATTGATATTTTGTTCCCAGAATTTCAGTAGGTACAACAATTATAACACATGTTTTTTATATAATTGAATAAAGAATCTTGTCCCACCAAAGCATTCCGCCTCCGTCGACTTGACATTGAGCGCTCAGTGAGATTTTATTTGGTGAGACGCGCCCAATGTTTATTCGCTATGCTATCTAGTTATCCCAAAAATGTTGAGATATCTTGAGTTGTTGTTGCGTCAGCTGTTATCAGCTGACAACAACAACAACTCAAGTAGTTATCTCGAAATTTTTGGAAACGCGAGGAATGTTAAATGACCTATTACGGTTGTCATTTTACTAAATCGAAGGCTCAAGAGAAGAAATTTGGTTGGTACTTTGTAATGTCCGTTGTGGTATGAAAGAAGCATCCATTCGCGAGGTCCAAGTGCGGACTTGAACTATCTATGGGTTTTCCACCCGACCAATCCGCACCAAACAGGGAGTTTATAGCATTTGAATTTGATTCTGGTGCATCTCCTACGTGTAGATTGGTATAGTATCAATTAATTCAAAAATACGTCTTATCGCTAAAGATGAATTAGAGCGAATGAACACTAACACCCCGATTAGAAAATCTTTAAATCTGTGAATGAAGGTGCAGTAGAGGAAGACCATGCGTGACTCAGGTTGCGATGGCAAGTAGAAGAAGAAGAGCTCAACCAACTTGTCGTGTCAAACTAGAGGCAGCTAGCTAGGGACCGAGAAGGCTGAAAGAAGCTTGTTTGTTAAGGCTCAGCCCTGTTCCAAAGTGGACTGCAGCATGAAAGTACCCAAGGCTACTGGTTAGGCTACCCATATGCGCTGTGTTTTACTTACGTACATATCTCTATAGAATTAAAATCTACAAGTAGAAAAATATTTGTTACGAACTAAAAAATATTTGAACTAAATTCATTTTTTTTCAGGGCTGAATATCTAGATAGCGTTATGTTTCGTATGGGAGTCTTGGCGACGTTAAGGTCTCGTTTAAGAAACGGTGCAGTAATTGGTGTTATGATAACGGCCTCCCACAATCCTGAACCCGACAATGGGGTAAAGTTGATCGATCCCAAAGGAGAAATGCTTGAAGAAAGTTGGGAAAAGATTGCAACGGATTTGGTTAATGTCAGCGACCAAGAATTAGAAGTCGAGGTAGGAAAGATCATTAAAGAAAATAACATCGATGTTGGCTCTTCTTCGCATGTGTATGTTGGTATGGATAATCGTTATCACAGCCCACGACTTCTCAAGGCGGTAGCTGATGGAGTAATAGCGGTAAAAGGAAACGTTAAAGAGTTTGGTATTGTTACAACTCCCATGATGCATTACTTTGTTGTTTGTGCAAACACAAGGTGTACCTATGGCTTGCCAACCGAAGAGGGCTACTATTCCAAGCTTATCAAAGCATTTGAAACTGTTCGAGGTGATAAGCTAGAAAACTTGAACTACAAGAATAAGCTCTTATTTGACGGCGCCAACGGCGTAGGAGCCCGAAAAATGTTACAATTTTTAAAACGAATGAAAAATTCTCTCAATGTTGAAGTTTTCAATAGCGGTAATGGAAAAATTAACCACGAATGTGGTGCTGACCACGTTAAAGTCAAACAATGCTGCCCGATAGGAATGCCCACCATAGAGCCCAATGTAAGATGCGTGAGCGTTGATGGCGATGCTGATCGTATAGTATATTTCTTTACCGATGAAGATGGTCAGTTTAACCTTCTAGATGGTGATAGAATTGCGACGCTTGTTGCAGACTACTTAATTAATTCTGTGAAGAAGTGCGGACTCGAATTATCTATGGGTCTTGTTCAAACAGCCTATGCCAACGGTGCTTCTACTGATTACATTAAGAACGACCTAAAAGTACCCGTTGCTTGTGTACCCACTGGTGTAAAACATTTACATCACAAAGCCCTTGACTACGATATAGGTGTTTATTTTGAAGCAAATGGACATGGAACTATAGTCTTTAGCGAAAAGGCTAAATCAACGATAAAGAAAAATGCTGCTGAAAACAATGACAACGAAAATGCCAAAATATTGCTCAACATTATTGATCTCATTAATGAAACTGTCGGTGATGCTATTTCGGATATGTTGTTGGTTGAGACAATCCTTCATGCCAAGGGATGGGATGTCAAAGACTGGCTTCGTACTTACATTGACCTTCCAAACTTACAACTCAAGGTTAAAGTTCAAGATCGCACTGTCATCACAACAACAGATGCCGAAAGAGTTTGTGTAACCCCTGTTGGTCTGCAAGATGAAATTGACAAGGTTGTTGCTAACTATAAAAGAGGACGTGCATTTGTTCGACCCTCAGGAACGGAGGATATTGTTCGAGTGTATGCAGAGGCATCTACAAAAGAGGTTCGTCTTATATTACTTTTGCATTCTTAAAAAATGATAAAACCGTTTTTCTTTATTTTAAGGATGTTGATAATCTGGCATATCAAGTAAGTGAGCTTGTTTACAAAATGGCTGGTGGTATAGGCCCTGAACCTTTGGAACCAGCTGTTAAAATTAACTCCCACATCTAAGTGTTGGCCAAGTTTGCTATTGATTTTGATGTCTTCGAATATAAGAAATTAATGTTTTAAATCACATAGAGAATTTATTTTATACCATATTTATAATAAATTGTGTAGTGTCTAGATAGGTATAAAGCACGTTTACTTATTTGCTACATTCCACTGCCGTTTTTGAAAAATGTTTGAAGTGTAGCCATTGCTGTTAAAATTTATAAAATACCTATATCAGAAAATAGTAAATCAAAGTCATACAATCTCCTTACAAAACTATTTTATTTGTTTATTACGTGCCTTATCCCATCTTTAATAAATTAACAATCAACAATCTATAAAAAAAACTACTTTTTTTTAAATTCAAAGTTCCATGATTCGATGATATTTTGTTGCCGACAGAAAATTCTGGTAAATCAAACCAAAATTTGAGTATTCAATTTAACGCTACGATTAGTTTGTGTGCCCTAGCCCTAGACATACCAGCTGTTTTGAAACCGAATTAAACCGATTCGTGTCGAGGGGAGTTTCGGTGCTAGGTATTCGGTTTCTATTAGGTTTTTATTCTTGTCGTTTTCATCGGTTCACACTTATCAGGATAACGACATGCGCAATACCAAATCATGTATTCTTTATTTATGGCTGTGTATTATTCTAAGAAAAAAAATCGTAGTAAGAAAATTGTATATACAAACATGGAAATTATGAGAGAAAAATGTAGAGAAGCATGAAATACGACATTTAAATTAGCTCAAACAACTCTTTTGACAGTTTGAGGTGAAAAAAAAGTACGCCATCTTAATTCATGATGGAATATGATTGTATGGGAAAAAAAATTTTAAAATCGTTGTAGCGGTTTTTTTTTTAAATTAATTTTTTATATATAAAATTCTTAAAACATTTTTAAACTATATATTTATGTGTATATAAAAACAAAATTTGAAAAAAAATTGTCAACCCAATTTTGAGATATCGAATTTTCAAAAAAAAATTTGAAACTTTTTTTAAAAAATCCAAAAACTTTTTTTTTGAAAATTTTGATATGCAATATTATTTAATCTTATCTGAAATTTGTATATAAAAAAAACATTTAAATCCGTTAAGCTGATAACGAGAAAACTCAAAATAAAAAAATACGTTCTATGACAGGTATGTACTACTAATAGTTGCTATGTGTAAAATTTTATAATTTTTGATGGTAGATCGTACTAATTTTAGTATATGAAAAAAGTTTAATCAAAATCGTAGGAGTCGTTTTCAAGCAAAAAAATATTTTCCTTTGCGGTTTTTTCACTTCACTTCACTTTGCGGTTTTTTCACTCACTTTTTTTTTGAAAAATGGTTTTCCACCCAAAGAAAGCCTTTACTAAAATAAATTTATTGAATTTTTTTTAAGAAAAGTTGTCGAGCCGTTTTTGAGAAAAATACGATTATGTAAATTTGCCAAAAAAAAATGTATGACAGGTACCGTTATTTTTGGTTCTAAAAAAAAAATGAAAAAAACGTGTCGGCAGAATCACCAAAAAGCACTAAGTACCAAGTTTGAAGAAAATCGATCGAGCCGTTTAGGCTGTAGACGAACAGAGAGACAGACAGACAGAATTTTGCCACCCACTTTTTTGGTGTTCTCTATCATCGTAATATCATGTTTGATTGTTATCTCAAAATTTTTTTTTTGCACGAATCCAAAACTTGCCTTATAGTAGGTACCTATAATCGCAAGTAAAAATGTTTAAAATTAACGAAAGCACATGCAATAATGTGCTATAGCGTTTTTGAAAGCTTATGCTCCATTCTTTTATTTATTACTTTAATGAAGTTGATTAAGTTAATCAGTCTCATTATAGTCTGGGGCCCAACTATGTAATTCGATTCTATAATAAAAATGTTCGAGTTCGCAAAATCGGAACTATGTAATTCTTTAAGAACGTTTTAATATACGATAATCGAACAGCTCTAGTAGCGCCAAGTAAACTTTCGCATAATCAGGGAACTACCTATCTCGAAAGTAAATGTCAAAACAACTCGAAATCGCAAATTATCATTCGACATCAAATGCGTTTGCGAATAGATTCCGTCGAAAAGTTTTTTTTTTCAGAATGTAAGTAAATAGAAATTAAGAATTAATATGGGTATTCATACAACAGCGTAAACTCGTCGTAATCGTTGTAAAGTTTAAAACTTCGTAATTCTGTCACAATTTGTATGAAAAATTTGACAGATTTACGAAGTTTAAAACTTTACAACGATTACGACGAGTTTACGCTGTTGAATGAATACCCTTAATATTTTTCTGAATATTTCTTAAATATAGTAATATACAGGGTGTCCCGTACCTGAGTGGAAAATGCAAAACAATTGCCGGTCCATTGTTTTGCAAGACATTCCATAACAGCAATGTTTTTTTTTTGCATGAAACTGTAAACTAATCATGCAAAAATTAATTTTGCCTTTCACCTTTGTATATATATTTCTATAGTACTATCATGGGCAATGAGCGACCGACTCGCCATCTGGGCAGGGCTTATGAAATTAATGGTGGTGAGCCTGACTAAAGTGTGTAGAGTTTATTTGGAGATGCAGAACAGTCAAATAAAGAGGAATTATAATAATAATAAAATAATGAGAAGACAATATATTTTATTTATGAGAGTTAGAGGGAGGCAAGAAAGCCTATTTTAAAAGAAGAGGCTAGATGCGTATTTAGTTCTATGAGCAGAAAAGGACAGATGTTGGGTGCAGGAATTTTAGTTGGTACCGTTATTGAAAATATATATGCATATGAAAATCATCCGCTCTTGTAATCTTGGTTGCCACTTTAAAGATTAGATTTTCTGGCAAAATCAAAGGAAAAAAATATACCTACAAGCATAAAGATGTTTTTTTTGTAAAATAAATTATTAGTGGGATTTATTAATTTAATTTGTTGTTGTTTTTGGCGAATTAACTTTGCAAAAATTTGCACTTCACAGAAATGAATACTTTGACCGAAACTAAGAGCAAGGTTGAGTTGCTCAAACTTAGTACCTTGGTATTTTAGATATGAATGCTGGAAGCTGATTGTAAATCATTTTAGTTTTCTAAATAATTTGTAAAACTATTTTCTATATTTGATTTAATAGATTGCAATAAAAATATAAAAATTTATTTTACCTGGAAAAATTCTAACAAACTTGCTTAAAGTATACCAAAGTGGCAACTATGCTTTCGCCTGATTTCTTTTTCTGCAATTTGTTGGACTCTTTCTACGGTTGCTTAGCTTGTGAATAGCTATATACGTACATACATACATATTTGATATTTTCTTGCTAGTAAATTTGCGCCTTTTTTGAATCCGTTTGTCATTGATTTTTGATTCAGCTTCAGCTAACGTGTTCGTAATAAGCTCTGAATTTAATTATCAAGTTTTTGGTTTGTTTCGAAAGTTAAAGAAATTTCAATAGGTGATACCTAAATGCGATTGAAAATATCGTTCGTGAAAAAACGAAATTTCGGCTAATTTAATTGTGAATTTACCTCTTCGGTAGTTTTGTGAAATGTATTAGCTTTTTTAACTAAAAAATTGCTTGCATTTTGTGATTTAAATCAATGCAATTAAAAATTTCGTTCGTGGAAAATAGTGTATAAAAAAATAAATTTCGGCTAATTTAATTATAAATTTATCACTTCGGTAGTTTTGTGAAATGTGTTAGCTTTTTTTACTAAAAAAAATTGCTTGCATTTTGTGAATTAGATAAATGCAATTGAAAATTTCGTTCGTGAAATTTAATTGTAAATTTATCACTACGGTAGTTTTGTGAACTGTGTTAGTTTTTTTTTTATTGAAAAATTGCTTGCATTTTATGCATAAAATAAATGCAATTAAAAATTTTATTCGTAAAAAATATATGAAAAAAGGAAATATAATTTTAATTGTAATTTTACCACTGGCAAAATTCGCTCGGTAGTTTTGTGAAATTTGTTAGCTTTTTTTTACTTAAAAATTGCTTGCATTTTGTGAATAAGCAATCTATTCGTGTTATAGATATTCTTGCCAAGATAAAGTTTGCGTTTTTATTTTGAATAGTGATTTTCAGTGATTTTTTTTTTTTGATTAAAAAGTAATTGCAGGATTTCCCCTGTTGTGTTTTAATTGAAAAAAATTAAAAATAAAATTAAAATTATCTGTGATATATGTGTTTTGTTTTTGATAAAAACAACTATCAGAGTGAGTTTGTAGTTTGTGGATTTTATTAGTTATTGCTTAACTAAAATCCTTACCTACACATTTTCCTTAAATTTTCATTTAATAATATTTATTTATATACTATTTTCTATTTCTTTATTTTTGTTTTTTGTTTAAAAACAAAGCTGATAGATTTCTATTGCATTTCGTGGGTTTTTAGTTTTTTTGTGACTAAAGTCCTTAACGTTTACCTATATAAATTTTTTCATAAACGAATTCGTAAATGATGTTTATTTAGGTATACATATATTATTATCTGTTTGCTTACGTTTATTTTCATTCGCTTTTAACAACAATTTACTGAGAAGATTTGTATTTCGTTTGTTTTTGTTTCTTCTTAACTAAAATCCTTAACGTGTTCACATTTTCACTAGTTCTTTCCATCCCATTTAATTTGTTTTTCATTTTAAAAACAATTGACTGAGTAGATATTTCGTGGGCTTTAATTTTTTCTTAACCTTAATCCCTAACGTCTAGGTACCTACTAGGTAATCACATCTACGAATACTACTGAAATTTAATTTGTATATTTCTGTTCATTTCTTCAATTAGATACTAACTTTTCTATTCATTTCCTAATACAATTTCGTTTCAAAATGGTAAGGTGTACTTATCAAAACTGTGATGAGCTGCAAAGAACTTTTGGGGAATTGTCTTTTTTTCAAATACCGAATGATCACAGAAGGGCAGTTTGGTTAAAACATGCAAATATAACACACATGAAGGATTTACTACCCAAAGTACCCTTTATGTGTGAAAAACATTTTTATACTAAGGACATCCTGATACAATCCGTTCGTAAAAGCTTAACCAAATTCGCTCTTCCAATATCTTCGGTATGTAGTTGTTCCGAAACTGCTACTGACATTTCATGTGTTCATCTAATGGATGCATGGAGGTACCGGAAGCAGCCAACTTCAACCGTTATATCTACGCCTTTGACTTGTGAGCCCCAGCCCCCACCTACGCCTTGCAGCCCAGCTGCTTCTTTAGTAAATCTGGCTTCGAGTTCAACCACCACTTATATTAAAGATTCCTCACTGAATATAACAGATTTACCTTCTTCTTCCCATATTTCGCCATCACAATTTCCGTCACCAGGGTACCGTTCTTATAAATCAGTGCGGAAAATAAATCGTACCCGTGTCATACCCAGATATATTTTTCGTACGCCCAAAAAACTGAAACAAAACCGGGAGTATATTTTAAGAAATGATGTCGAAAGACAGATGGCAAAGTCGACACCTGAGCTACAAACATTTATCTTAGCTCAACTTTTCCACAAAAATAATACTCCTTGGGGAAATAGCGAAAAAGATTTGTATTTAAAATTTTTTTTTAAGTCACCAGCCTGTTACTCATTCATGTTGAGTACTGGATTCAAACTGCCAGCAGTTAGTACCATTTACCGTTGGCATTCCGAAATTCGCTTTCCAACTGGATTTAGTAAGCCGATGTCGGATATGCTAACTGAAAAAGCCAAAAGCATGACAGCCATGGACAAAAAGTGTGTCCTACTTTTTGACGAAATGTCAATAAAAAAAGAATTAGAGTATAGTATTAAGGATGACATTGTTTACGGGCTTACAGACTTTGGGGAGTATGGAAGGATGAATACTCCAGCCACTAAGGCAATGGCACTCACACTTCGTGGATTGAATAAAAATTGGAAACAGACCATTGTATATTACATTGGAAGTCCAAATGCAGAGGTTTTATCCAAGATGTTGGTTAGTATAATTACGGGAGTAATAAGGTGTGGGTTGACTGTTGTTGCAACAAGCTGCGACCAGGGAGTCAACAATTGCTCAGCGTACAGAAAGCTTGTTAAACCACCCATGTCTGTTGAAAGTACACCGTACGTGGAAATAGAAAATCACCGGATTTTCTTGCTCTACGATTATCCGCACCTTTTCAAAAGTGTGCGAAACATATTGTTAAAATATAAAATTACAATCGGGAATGATGTTGCTGATTGGCACATTATCGAAAAAATTTATAGAGAAGACTCGAAGGGGATATTTCAAGTTTTTTTTAAACTTACCGAGGCCCATATTAAACCAAACGGTTTTGACAAACTTTCAGTTAAGTTAGCCACACAAATATTTAGCGCCAATGTGTATTCTGGCATCTTATATGCATTGAGCGTTAACTTCTTTGAAACTGAAGAAGAAAAGAAAAATGCTCAAACAACAGCTACATTTATAAAAAAAATGAATGATCTATTTGATCATCTTAATACCGGTAAACTTTACTCCAGGAATCCAAATAAACAAGTTTTATCGGAGTCCACCGACACTCTTGAATATTTGAAAAGTGCAATTGGTTGGATTGCAACATGGAGATCAACCAGTTCTCATAAAATCCCATATTGCTTCAAGGGATTGCAGCAAACTCTTTTGGGAGTCATAGAGATGTGGAAATATCTCAGAAACGAGGAACAAAGCTTTGTTCTACTCCAACATTTGAATACAGACGTTGTGGAAAATCTGTTTTCTATGTTACGTTGCAATAGAGGCTCCTACGAGAGAAACCCTTCAGCTTTGAGATTTGTTCGAAATCTCAAACAAATCGCCTTCCAGCATCTAAGTGCAGCTGAACATTCTGGCTATGAAGATGCTGGAGCAGAGCCATTATTGAAAGGAGCTGACATCGAAAAAGATTTCGAAAGTGAGTTGGAAGAAGACTTTGTCTTTGAACACCCAATCGAGGATCACCTATTGCCGATCCAATCTAGCAAAGTTGATAACGACTTGGCGAGCAATAATTTAGAACTTGACGTAGATTTAGAGCAATATAATGCAAATAATGTTTGCTCTGGGAAATTGCAGGTAGGAGCTTCCGTATATTATGCTGGATTTGCGGCATGGAAGCTCAAGAAGAGACTCAACTGCGAATCTTGCTCTCAATACATGATCGAACAAAGAGATCATACAAGAGAGCAAACATTATTGATACAACTACGGGCTTATGAGAGTATCACCACGCCATCAGAGTTTGGAAAACTAACTGTTCCTTCGATACCGTTCGATGAGACTTTTAGAAGAGTACAAACAATCTACAATCCACAAATATCTGACCGGCGACAAAGGGAGATGCTTGTGGAAACATGGTTGTGTGAAATCATGACGTTGATAGACGGTAGTTTGATCATTAATTGCAGTGTTGAACACAAAAAAGCAATTAGATTTCTTTTGATCGGACTGATTAAGTTTGGGATTAAAAAGACCAATAAGGATTTTAGACTTAAGCCAACAACTAGTCAACCTTCTAAGAAAACCTGTAATAAATAAGACTGATTTTTTCTTAAAATATA
The DNA here is from genome assembly GCA_963921185.1 of Dasysyrphus tricinctus. NCBI lineage: Eukaryota > Metazoa > Arthropoda > Insecta > Diptera > Syrphidae > Dasysyrphus > Dasysyrphus tricinctus. The sequence continues at coordinate 181,575,295 of OY992532.1, forward strand.
TTTTAATTTTTCCAACTGCAGCTAGACTGCAATTGCAACTTCCATCCACTTACTTTTATTTATATAATTTTCAAAGTAGTATTAGAACGAGGAATAGGCCTATCGGGGAAACCTCAAAAAAAAAACGCATCTAGTATTTTACCCCACTGGGTGATGTGGAAAAAAATACTTTTTTGTGTCTAGGTATGTATATTAATTAAGTTATTGGCTATCGGCAAAACAAAAAATATATCTATTTCAACTATTTTTTTCTTATCAAAGTAAAATTCAATTTGTATTTGTATTTGTTTAAAAACTTGATTAAAAAGTTTTTCAGACAAAATGTTGTTTTTACTTCAAGGAACATTTTCCAAAATTTTCGTTTTCTACTTATAGGTACTATCTTCAGTGACGTTAAGAGAAAATAACGTGATACAATCTGATCTCGCTGTATTCTTTAAAGCCTTTTGTTGGAGGGGAAAACGCTTCATATATCTCACCAATCAACATTCATATTTCATTTAAGAATTGTATTTAAATAGTAATTATTTTCAAGATGTATTTTTAACTATTATATTTCAGCCTTTAAACTTTAATTTAAAACATAACGTAGTCTCTCTTTCTAAATTACTTATCAAAATTTTTTGTATCAATACGATCTACGAAATAAAATTAACACATTGTATTACAACCCTTAGGGGAAAATCTTGGCCTTTTTGCTTTGAAAGTTCTCGTCGTTGTTTTTGCTCGCTTTTGTGGTTATTATGGTTAACCTTCAAAAGTCCTCTTGGCTTACTCAGGGAGAAATGAATGACTGGATTGCACGTACTTGCTCTTATGTAAAATACGCTGCATATATAAGAAAATATTTCCTATATAAATACATGGAAATTATGAGAGAAAAATGTTTAAAAGAATGAAACACGATATTTAAATCAGCTAAAACAACTCTTTTAATACTTTGAACTGTGAAAAAGGAATAACATCTAAATTCTTAAACAAATATTTTTTTTTTTTTTTTTTTTTTTTTTTTTGACCGTGGGTAGGCGCAAAACCTGCATCAGGCTCTATGAGGACCGGAAAACGCGTGCTCATAGAAGTGTGAGATTCTTACTACACTAAAACCACCTCCACTTCCCGATTGCAACTAAGTTGAAACTTATCTAGCAATTTATTTTTAACGAAGTTAAGTAACGTGTTGCAGGTAACTTTCCGGTGAAAGTTTCTGCTTATTCCGCGATTTTAAAGCGGTTTTGTGTTCACCGCACCAAGTCGGAAGGTTTTGTTCTTTGCAGACGGCGTACTAAATTCGACTCGTCAAGAATGTCAATAATCGTTGGATTAGCGTGATCTAATAGCCGATTTCTATGTTTTCGCGCGAAACTCTTAATTTCATCTCGAACCGTAGGAATCCCGAGATCCCTGTGAAGATCTTCGTTTCTTATATACCATGGTGCATTTACAAATGACCTAAGCAATTTATTTTCAAACGTTTGTAATTTATTTAAATTTGTATCGCAGGTACAACCCCAGAGTTGTATACCGTAAGTCCAGACAGGTTTAAGTACCTGCCTGTATAAAATCAACTTATTATCAATACTAAGCTTGGAATATTTACCGAGTAGCCAGTTCATATCTCTTAATTTACTTTTTAATTCTTCGCATTTCTTTTTTACGTGCGGCTTCCATTTTAATTTCGCGTCTAGAGTCATTCCCAGATATTTTGCTTCATTCGCAAATGGTACACGACCGGTATTAAGAAAGACGGGCAATCTATTTATATTTTTATACGTAAAGTCCACGTGGACTGACTTTTGTTCATTGAGCGCTATTCGCCATGTTTTTGTCCACTCATTAACATTATTAAGAGCATTTTGTAATTTAATCGTAGCTTCGTTAATCGTTTTGCCTACTGCTAGTATTGCAGTATCATCAGCAAACGTTGCTACGAAAGTGTCTTCTGTTTGAGGTATATCACGTGTAAATAGAAGGTACAGAACTGGACCTAAAACACTACCTTGTGGTACCCCAGCCACTATTTCTTTGAAATTAGAATATTCATTTCCGTGTCTTACACGAAAAAGTCTGTTTTCTAGATATTCGTTAAGAATTTTATAAAGTCCTTCAGGCAGAACTTGTCGTAATTTGAATTTGAGGCCTTCGTGCCACACCTTGTCAAACGCTTGCGACACATCCAAAAAGACCGTCGAACAGATTTTCTTTTCTTCAAGAGCTCTCTCAATTACGTCAGTTATTCTATGCACTTGATCAATTGTTGAATGCTTGCTTCTAAATCCGAACTGATGTTCAGGTATTAATCGTTTCTCTTCTATTATAGGCTGCAGGCGCAGGAGTAGTATTCTTTCAAAAACTTTCGATATTATTGGAAGAAGCGAAATCGGTCTGTAAGAATTCTTTTCGTGAGATGGTTTACCAGGTTTCAAAACCATTATGACTTCCGCAACTTTCCATTGGCTTGGAACATATTCTAGCCTTAGAGCGGCATTTATTATATAAAGGAGGTTAATTAATCCTTTATTAGGAAGCATTTTTAATATTTCCGCTGTTATTAAGTCATACCCCGGAGCTTTATTAGACTTAAGCTTCTTTATTTCTCTGTTCAATTCAGCAAGCGTAGCATTTCTGGTTCTGTAATTTTCACTTGAGCTAAAACTCATATTAATATTTTCATTGAGTGCTTGCCCATCGGAAGGTTTAAATGTTTCTTCCAGGTAATCGGCGAATACTGCCGCTTTCTCTTTGTCACTTTTAGCCCATTCGTTTTGGCTTTTCTTAATCGGGGGTACTGGAAGCTTTGGTTTTTTCGTTGTTTTTATAGCTTTCCAAAGTGAGTAGTTGGATTCTTTCCCAGCTGACAAGCTTTCAAGGTAATTTTCAACTTCACGGTTTTTGAAATCTGATATCGCTGTTTTTAGCACATTACACAAGCGATTTAAATGAGCTTTGTGTTGAGGAGCACGGGTTCGCTGCCATTTCTTACGTGCTTTTCGTTTATCTTTTATTAAGTCTTTTATTTCCTGCGGATATTTTATATCTTTATAGCACGGGGTAACCCTTTGATAAGGTGTGTTATTCCACGCTGCCTTTTGTATTATATCAACAAAGGCATCTACTGCATCTTCAAGCTCAAGAGGCGTTTGTAATGATACCCTCAATTCAACGTTGTCCTCGATATCTTTCTTAAATCCTTCCCAGTTGGTTTTACCGTTTGTTAACCTGGGTGGTTTTTCAATTTTGACAAGGCTTTCGCTCATAGTGAGTATGACTGCAGAATGATCTGAGAAGAGATCATGGCCTTCTGAGATTTCAATACGGTTAGAGGGTATTCCTTTTACCATAAACAAATCGATTAAGTCAGGTATTTTTGACGGATCAGTTGGCCAGTAAGTTGGCTTTCCGGTCGAATGAAAATCGCAATTATTTTCCATTCCTGCCTCATATAGCATTCGACCCTTTTGAGATATGCGTCTTGAAGCCCAAAAGGTGTGCTTTGCATTAAAATCGCCACCAACAATTAAGTTTGGGCTTAGCGATTTTATCAATGTCGTAAATTCACTCTTATCTATTTTGCAACGTGGAGGGCAATATATCGAAGAGATATTGAGAAGAATGTTTTTAGTTCTAACCTGAACACTACTCAATTGCATCGATTCTACCTCTATTTTCAGGCCTATCGAGTGTTCAATGCACTCTTTTATATATAACGATGATCCACCCCTTGCTTTATTTGAAGGATGAACAGCGTGGTAGTCAAGAAACCCGTGGATTTTAAGATTTGATTCATTTTTGGCATGCGTTTCTGATATCAAACATATGTCGATATCATTTTCCTGCATATACGTCTCTAATTCTCCAAGTTTTTGCCATAATCCGTTGGCATTCCACGTAAGAATTTTAAACTTTTCCATCATAAATTTTTTGAGAGAGATTTGGGTCGAAAACTATTTTCGAGCTTACTTAACCTATCAAAGATAAGTTTATTTGTGTCACATTGTTCCTCAAGTTTTGACAGAATTATTGAAAATACTTTTGAAACCGGGTCGGTTTCAGTGTCGTTGTTTACGGGTATTTTTTTAGCCGCTATTTGGGCATATGTTTCTGCATTTCCTTGCTTTGATATATTCTCCGAAGGTATTGACACTGTTTTCTTTTCCTTACGGATAATAGGTTTTGGAGCTTTATTAGATTTGGAAGTCTTGGGAACTACGGTTTCTATTTGCCTTTGTGGGTTTCTTTGTGTTTTGGCTGATTTTGATGGCCGCTTTTGTAATTCTTTAGCTACTTCGCAGCCTCTATAGTTTGCCGGGTGATTTCCATTACAATTAATGCACGTCGGTGGACTTTCATTTTTTCCGATGCAGTCAACGGTTAAATGCTTTCCGGCGCATTTTACACACCTTGGCTCTTTTTTGCAATAAGTTTGGGTGTGATTGAATTCTTGACAGCGTTTACACTGAGGGACTAACCTTGTGCTCTTTCTTAGAGGTTCGATCTTAACTACGATGTTTAGAATTGTTTTGATTTTATAAATTTCATCCAGTTTTTCAGTCTTATCGAACGAAAGTATAAATAGTGGAAGACCACGCTGTACCACTTTTGTTTCACCCTCTTTTGTCTGTTTCTCTCTTTTGACGATGTTAATTGCATCTAAGATTTTGAAGTTGCGCTCTTTTAGATCACTAATGATATCGTCTTTTGAACATGATGCGTGTAAGCCTCTCGCCACAACACGTAAGGGTCTTTCCGACTTATTTTCAAAGGTATACCACTCTACTTTTTCTTCGTTTAGTTTTCGCGACAGAAGGCGATAACTTTCGGGGTCTTTCACACATACTTTCCATTTGTTGTTATTGAGCGAAATAACTTTAAAAGCCGATGGTAGTAATGCCTTTAATATGGTTTGCAACTTGTTATACTCCTCAATACCGATAACATTTATCGGTGGCGGGGGCCGTTCCTTAACAGGTTTTTCTTTTACTGTCGCATGTTTTGGTGAAACTATTATTTCAAAAGACGAGGCTGCCTCAGGTGAAGAGCCAGCTTTACGCTTTTTACTTAATCTTTTCTTTGAGGACTTTTCCGTTTCACGTGCTAGCTCTTCTTCGTCTGTTTCATATCTAGAATTATTGACTTCTGGCAAGCTAGCTTTGGAGTTTATTTGAGAATTTTTGCCTTTCAACATCTCATTTTCTTTTCGAAGAAGATCGACTTCTTTCTTTAGCTCTTGATAAAGTTCCATTACTTCATCAAGTCTTCGTCGAAGTTCGTTATTATCTTTTTCAAGATTTTCTGTTTTATCTGAGTCTTTTTTGGCGCGCGCTGGCGTGACGGGTGGACTCTTTTGCCCGAATTTGGATGGTTTTATACTCGATTTAGATGGTGGTGATCGAGATACCCTTGCACTTTTAAGGAAGGGATTTATTAAATGCAATAATTGGCTCTCCCCAGAATCCATAGAGCCGACCTCCGAAGAGGGTGGATTTTCCAGTGAACCTGGACTGCCACCTGGGGTACTATATCTTATTGTTTTGCTCATTGCATAGTTATGTATACATCAATCTCAGTATACGGAGTTTGGATTTTAGTCGCCTCTTACGACAGGCATGCCTACCTCGGGTATATTCTTGCCCCTTACCCGCAGGGGTAAAATTGAATAGTTGGAGCGGTTTTTTAAAAAAATAATTGTTTAAATATAAAATTCTTAAAACATTTTTAAGAACTAATTTTGGAATGCAAATCTAAAAAATATTGGTATATAAAAAATTTATCTAGATCCGTTCAGCCGAAATGAGGAAATTCAAAATTAAAAAACAAGTTCTATGACAGATACTAGCGCTATTTTTTTAGTGCATTTTTATCTTTGCTTAGAAAAAAGTAGCATGTTAAACACAACAACAATACGGAATTATACCAGTTTGTTGTTGTAATTAACATGCTACTTTTTTAGTAGTAGATCGTACTAATTTAAGTATATAGAAAAAGTTTAATCAAAATCGTAGGAGTCATTTTTGAATCCAAAACTTGCCTTATAGTACCTATAACCGCAAGTAAAAATTTATTGATAAACAAAGACAATACTTACAAAGAAGTACTATTCCGTTTTTGAAAGCCAGAAATCTGTTTTTCAATCATAAATTTAAATAAAATTATTTATGTCCATTGTTCTTAAGAAGTTCGCATTCAAACTTAAAATTTTGATAAAAAAGTTTAGACCAAAGATTAAAAAAAGTTTGTTAGAGTTGCCTGTTCGAACACTAGTGTTGTTATAGAAAATTAATTTTTTTACGGTTTTACGTCAAGAACACTGAGAGGAACGTTGGGTCCAGTATTCGAACACCTTTTTCTTCTTTTTTACCAGTGTTCGATTCAAGGAAACTCATGTAATTGCTAGCTTCCTTTTTTCGAACAGTTTTTGAATTGTGTTCAAACTAAGATTCCGATAAACTGTTTTTATTTTATTTAGTTTTTAAAAGAATTGAATAAAAACAAATTAAAAACACAATTTGTTTAATAAAACTGAGAGAAATACTTCTATGATTTTTTTTTGGTTGAAACTATGTACAAAATATTGTGTTCAAATAAGGAAACTTTCTGTTCGGGCTTAGGAAACTAGGAAACAACTGGGGAACTTGGCTTTTTTCAGCTTTTGATTTTTTATAAAAAAAAGTTGTTAAAGTTACAAGAAAAACCTTAAAAGTTATAACAAATATTTGAGTTTAAGCTGATAAATAATTTTACATCAAATATTTACGTTGAATAGTTTCTTCACAGTCAACGATTACTTTATTATGAACCACTAAGTGGCAGACGGTGAATATAAATTCACTTTTGTTGACGTTGGGGCTTATGGACGAGATTCAGACGGAGGAGTTTTCGCACGGTACGCAACTCAATTGAGCCATTCGACATATTATTAATATTCTTATTAATTTCAGATGTGAGCTGTCGACTGCACTAGAAAATCAAACTTTAAATTTGCCACCACCAAAACCACTTCCAAATGAAGAAAAACCTATGCCATACGTACTGGTTGCCGACGATGCGTTTCCCATAAAAACGTATTTGATGAAACCATATGCCTTTCGGAAGCTCAACTTTACTCAACGTGTCTTCAATTACCGCTTGTCAAGAGCCCGTCGCATTATTGAGAATGTTTTTGGCATTTGCGCTTCTCGTTTCCGTATCCTTCGAAAACCAATTGAAGTTCAACCAGATCGAGCAACCAAAATTGTTCTCGCTATATGCGCACTACATAATTTTCTCATATCAAGAAAATCAGTTTACGCAAACGCTACTGATTTTGACCGTGAAGTGGATGGACAGTTAGTTTTGGGTAGTTGGCACGATGAAGTTAACAATATTCAGCCAAATGATGGACGGGTGCTCGGCCGACCAGACCTTAGCGCAACAGTGGTTCGTGACGAATTTAGAAAATATTTTATTTCGGAAAACGGCGAAGTGGACTGGCAATACAAAGCCTGTGGTTTTGCGGAATTACCAACATAATAGAAGCTGATAATGTACTTACCAAGTTCGACTCGCGGTAGTTGGCCTGCAAACTCAAAATGGGTTTCATAAACATCATTGGAGCAAAAAATTCGTTTGGTGGTTTTGTTTTTGCTGCCATTCCACTTTTGTTTTTTGCTGCTTTTGATAGTGCATTCTAAATAAAATGTATATTATATTATAAGTTGTAAATATAGATAAATAATAAAAACTCACTCGGAATTGTTGTCGCAGGAGCCTCCATTTGTCATTGGCTTCGGCCTTAGTCACTTCTACTTTTGAGGCCACTTCCGCCCAAGCTAGTTCTCTGGCATCCCGATTTTTATAAGCCGAGTCCCTAACGTCCCAAAGAATTGGCTTTTCTTCAACAGCTGATATAAGGAGCATGGCTGATTCGGTTGTCCAACTCTTTTTTTTTTCTTCTTGGTCGTCCATTGTCTATATTCATAAAATAAATAAAGGAGTTTTCTTAAGCACTGGACAAAAGAGGGACAAGAGTAGATAAAATCTCATGGAATATATCCACCCCTATAGCAAATTCCGTCGTAACAATTCGTTAAGATATAACTTGTAAATAATCTATGAAGCTTCCTTTTCGGCAATGGTGGTACTAAATTGTTACTACTGAATCTGTTACAAGGGTGAATGAAAATTAATAAGCTCACCACAAAAATCAATCCTTTAATTGGAGACGAAATACAAACAATAGAACCCTCCGACTGTAATGTGAAAAACACAAGCAAAAATTATATACCTACCTACAGCTGTGAGTTTGTAAACATGAAACACAACGGTTCAATTTGTATCCGCACACAAATTTCATCGTATCCAACGCAACTCACACCAAACAAAAATTCAAAACTTGTTCAACGTGTTGAACAGATAATGTGCAGCACATTATCGTGAATTTGTTGCTCAACGCGATGCCCAAGTATGTGCAACGAGCAACACGAGCTCATTCACTTCCCGTACATCTGTTGAACAACGCGTTGAGGAACGAACTCCAACCGCAGTAAACGCGACGGTTGAATGGAATTGAGATCACCGTACACTAGAGTTGAATGTGTTGAACTTGAAATTGAACGCGTTGGGCACAAGTGGACGACGGGCATAAGTGTTGGATTACTGGGGACATGACCCTATATTCAAAAAATAAAATCGTATAGCGAAGGAGGAGCAATTTCTGAAAAATTGACTTTCAAAGCAAAAAATTATTAAATATTAAAAATCAACAAAAGCACATACAATAAATGCGTTATAGCTTGTTGGAAAGCTTATACTACATTCTTGTATTTGTTTTATAAATCAATAATTTATTTAACTAAATAGTTTTTCAGAAATTAAATTTCAAGATCGAAATAGGTATTTAAAAAAATTGTGATTTCTTTTTTAAGTTGATAATTTTCAAAAAATTTGGTAATTAAGTGTTATGTTTGTGTTTAATATCCAATGCCCCTATCAATTGTTAGTCAAATACCGAAAACCAAATGTAAAAATATTTCTTAGGTTTCGAGAATGTGAAACCCCCTATACAACAAAGTTGGACAACATGGTTGTTTTTGCGTTTAAATGAACAAACAACGATGGTTCTCAATGTTTGACAAGATGTTGTTCCATGTAAACCCCCTTCTGAGCCCACAGAAAAACTCGACAAAATGGTAAGGTGCCTAATACTAAATTCAAATTGTGAAAACAAACAAATAATACCTATCACATAAATAACACCATCTTTTATAAAAAAAATTCCTGAAGACCTAGTGAAAACTAGCAACATTGCATTGAAAAATGTGAATATAAAATTCATAACCCAAATTTGCAAAACAAAAATAAACGATATAGCTATGCATCAAGAGACAACATACAGGCATTGGCATAGAAAAAAATTGTTTTCATTTTTGTTTTGTGTATCGTTTTCGTTCATCATGACAACAGCCAACTTAACATTACTGATTTAGTTATCTCCCTTATTCCCCTTATTGATGTCAGAATCAATGTAATACAACCCTCTCTTTCTGTTTTTTCCGTCTATTTATATTTATTCCTTCCACTTTTAACTCTACAATCTCGAATCTTGGCTATTGCCAACGCCGTCTGTAGACGGCTTATGAAAAGAAAAAATTCTTTCTCATGATAGTACTATAGGTTTCATATACAATGCTTTCACTTCAATTATTTTTGACATGCGAGAATATTTGCGTAGGTTTTTTTTGCACACGGAAACTGTAAACTAGGCTATAATTAAAAATAATTGAAAAACTCCATACAAATTTAGTGCAGTACCTACTCAAATTTGTAACGAAATTTAAAAAAAAACTCCATGTAAGAAAATACCCTCCCCACCCTCCCCTTTGCATTGACAACGACATGGATTTCACCACATATTTGCAATTATTTCTAGCTTTTTGTTTCAAATGTACAATTGGATTATTCCTTTTTTTAGTTACTGTCAACTTTTTTTTAGGTTGCAAATTTTGCTTCCAATCTTTTATGTTCATCATACTCTCATAATATTGTCTGAAAAGTATGAAATAGAGCTTACCCTACTCTGGCAAACCTCACTGATACCTCACAAGTCACAACAACCTCACAAGGTGAGGTTAATTTGATATTGTGAGGTTTTCGTATTCTGGCAGCAACCTCACAGCTTGTGATCCTCACAAAAACTATCGAAACTGTGATCTCCTTCGGAGGAGGTCACAAATAAAAAGTAATACTTGTGATTTCGAATATTACGGCAATTACATGTTTGTTTGTGTTTTTCTCTCCTTAAAATAAATAAATGAATGAAAAATAAACATTCTTGCAAACAAATCATGTTTCTTTTGACGTAAGAAATATGTAGGTGTGTTCAACATAAATCCAGAACATTTTGAAAGTTCATTCATCTGTCTTTCTATGACAGTCGGCCAATCAGAGACCAATAAAACTAGAAATCATGAAAATCTGACATGTTTGAACGTGCCCATTCACCGTGGTGAGGTTTCTTGTGAGGATTTTCCCAGAATACCGAAAATGTTATCGAATCACAACAAACCTCACAAGGAATACCTCACAAGGGCTTGTGACTTGTGAGCCCTCACAACGCCAGAATAGGGCTGTTAATTTTTGTTTATTGTTTTACTAAAAGTATAATTGTTTTATTTTGATAAAATTTACAGTGGAAGTCACAGAAAGACAAATATTAATAGGCGTTTTCCTTTGGAGGTGGCGAAGTACTTGCAAGTACTTTGCCAGCTTTTTTCAATGGAACACATCAAACTGCTTTCCCATGTAAAATGTATCTACTCGCGCATGAGGGCATGTGCAGTTGGTAGTACTAGATTAGGGTTTTCATCTACTCGTAAGTACGTCGCCACCTCCAAAGGAAAACGGCTAATAGCATTGAAATCAAAACGAAAGCTATACGAGAGCCAATAGCCAGTCGTAGAAGAATTCGAGTATCGTTTTTTCACTAACGATTATCGTTTAACGTAATCGCATTTTAACGATAAGTGCCCTTTCACACGAGGAAACTGAGTTGCCAGCAACTTTTAGTTCCATGGTGAGAAGGGCAGGAGGAAAGAGGGGCGAACAGAATCTCCCCGGTCGAGGATTTGAGGAGATTTTTTGACATTTCCTTTCACATCTAGGCTTAGGTGTGTTCAACCAATATAATTTCAAAGGAAATTTCAAAAATTGCCTGGAGATTTGTTTCCTCGTGTGAAAGGTACAAGAGATTTTTAAGGAGATTAAAAGAAAACGTCAAAAAAATCTCCAGCAACTTGTTTCTTCGTGTGAAAGGGGACTAAACGCGGTATTTTGAACGATAGTCGGCATTTACACCACCCGATTTTTCCAGTACGATTTTTCCCAAAATCGTGTGAAATGTTTACATGAAACGATATGAAACGATTTTTCCAGTCAGATTTCTATTCCTGTCCTCTTCATACTTTATTGCTGTCTCTTTCATTTTGCATTCAGAGGTAGATGGTATATTAGGACCAGCTTTGCCTATTGCATTTTTTTTTCGTAAAACACATCTACTGGCAATCAAATACTTTTTGGTTTTACGAAAAAAAAAAATATAATTCAACAAAATTAAAACCACAAATAATTTCATCATCATTGTTGTTGTTTTTTTCTCCTGAAACCCAACCTTTAAATGCCTTGCATATGAGCCGTGTAGCAAACTATGTATGTATTTTCAATCACTTATATGTTATCATTAATTTCTTCTTCGAAAATACAAATACAAATTTGAAAATGCATATCTACTGCGAAAAAAAAATAAATCTACTTACTGCATTTTGTTTTTGGATCAACTTCGGAAAATTTTCCGATTAGTGGCAACGCTGAACACACAAGACTCTGGGAAAAGTATAAAAGAGAACGCAAACATACTGGAAAAATCGTGTGAGATTGGTAGGAACGGACGATTTGGTCCTTAGTCGGCATTTACACCACCCGATTTTTCCTCACACGATCTTTTGTTCATAGTCGGCATTTACACCACCCGATTTTTCCACAAACGATCTTTTGTTCATGGGTGAAGGGAGTAGAAAGTGAGGGGTAAGGACCAAATCGTCCGTTCCTGCCAAACTCACACGATTTTTCCAGTATGTTTGCGTTCTCTTTTATACTTTTCCCAGAGTCTTGTGTGTTCAGCGTTGCCACTAATCGGAGAATTTTCCGAAGTTGATCCAAAAACAAAATGCAGTAAGTAGATCTATTTTTTTTTCGTAGTAGATATGCATTTTCAAATTTGTATTTATATTTTCGAAGAAGAATTTAATAATAACATATAAGTGATTAAAAATACATACATAGTTTGCTACACAGCTCATATGCAAGGCACTTAAAGGTTGGGTTTCAGGAGAAAAAACAACAACAATGATGATGAAATTATTTGTGGTTTTAATTTTGTTGAATTATATTTTTTTTTTTTCGTAAAATCAAAAAGTATTTGATTGCCAGTAGATGTGTTTTACGAAAAAAAAGAATACAATAGGCAAACGCTGGTCCTAATATGCCATCTACCTCTGAATGCAAAATGAGAGAGACAGCAATAAAGTATGAAGAGGACAGGAATAGAAATCGGACTGGAAAAATCGTTTCATATCGTTTCATGTAAGTCGGCATTTACATTACCCGATTTTTCCAGTACGATTTTTCCCAAAATCGTGTGAAATGTTTACATGAAACGATATGATACGATTTTTCCAGTCCGATTTCTATTCCTGTCCTCTTCATACTTTATTGCTGTCTCTTTCATTTTGCATTCATAGGTAGATGGCATATTAAGACCAGCGTTGCCTATTGCATTTTTTTTTTCGTAAAACACATCTACTGGCAATCAAATACTTTTTGGTCTTACAAAAAAAAAATTTAATTCAACAAAATTAAACCCACAAATAATTTCATCATCATTGTTGTTGTTTTTTCTCCTGAAACCCAACCTTTAAGTGCCTTGCATATGAGCTGTGTAGCAAACTATGTATGTATTTTCAATCACTTATATGTATTAATAATTTCTTCTTCGAAAATACAAATAAAAATTTGGAAATGCATATCTACTGCGAAAAAAAATAAATCTAGTTACTGCATTTTTTTTTTTGGATCAGCTTCGAAAAATTCTCCGATTAGTGGCAACGCTGAACACACAAGACTCTGGGAAAAGTATAAAAAAGAACGCAAACATACTGGAAAAATCGTGTGAGTTTGCCAAGAACGGACGATTTGGTCCTTACCCCTCACTTTCTGCCCCCTTCACCATTGAACAAAAGATCGTGTGTGGAAAAATCGGGTGGTGTAAATGCCGACTAAGCATTTCACACGATTTTGGGAAAAATCGTACTGGAAAAATCGGGTAATGTAAATGCCGACATAGATGAAGGGAGTAGAAAGGACCAAATCGTCCGTTCCTGGCAAACTCACACGATTTTTCCAGTATGTTTGCGTTCTCTTTTATACTTTTCCCAGAGTCTTGTGTGTTCAGCGTTGCCACTAATCGGAGAATTTTCCGAAGCTGATCCAAAAAGAAAATGCAGTAACTAGATTTATTTTTTTTCGCAGTAGATATGCATTTCCAAATTTGTGTTTGTATTTTCGAAGAAGAAATTAATAATACAATATAAGTGATTGAAAATACATACATAGTTTGCTACACAGCTCATATGCAAGGCACTTAAAGGTTGGGTTTCAGGAGAAAAAACAACAACAATGATGATGAAATTATTTGTGGGTATAATGTTGTTGAATTAAATTTTTTTTTCGTAAAACCAAAAAGTATTTGATTGCCAGTAGATGAGTTTTACGAAAAAAAATGCAATAGGCAACGCTGGTCCTAATATGCCATCTACCTCTGAATGCAAAATGAAAGAGACAGCAACAAAGTATGAAGAGGACAGAAATAGAAATCGGACTGGAAAAATCGTTTCATAACGTTTCATGTAAACATTTCACACGATTTTGGGAAAAATCGTACTGGAAAAATCAGGTAATGTAAATGCCGACTTACCCCTCCCTTTCTACTCCCTTCACCAATGAACAAAAGATCGTCTGAGGAAAAATCGGGTGGTGTAAATGCCGACATAATCGTATTACGTAATAAGGGCCCTGTTACAACCTTCTGCTTGTCTTAGGCTGGTATGTCAGTGATGCGCTGGCATCCAGACATCCAGACGAACCTGGCAAGGTGCTGGTGGCCGAAAAGAAAGGAATAATACATTTGTACAACGTCCGCTCTCAACAAGACATAATGTCCTTGGAGTCACTGAAAGTTCCTTTAATGAGTGCTGATGACTGGTCGTTACACAATCGTTTGTTTATGACGGAGTTAGCTGGGGGAGATGTCATCACCTGGGACCTTCGTAAGACATGGTTAGTCGGTCTTGTTTTTTTTTCTAGATATCGTTAGATGCTAAGCAATGTTTTATTTCATTTTAGTGGACCAGCTGATATTAAACAAATCCACGAATACGGAGGACGTAACAACGTCACATAGGCTCATAATAAGCTTAACGCGTTTGGAGGTTGAATAGTGGCAATATAAGGATATAAAGTATCGAAGTGTCACTAATATACTCACAATAGTGAAGTATTCAGATATGTATACCTATACACACATGCATAACCTATTCTTCTCAATAAAAACAGCGAGCGAAAAGAATAATGAAATAAAACAACAAAAAAGTTTTTTATCTCAAACATTTTTATTTAATTTATGCACATATGCATACCTACTATAAACAAACAACGGAAACTAAAAAGAATCTAACCGGAATGGAGCTGTGGCAGCCGCCGACGAAGCAGCAGGAAAAATGGGGGTTGATTTGTTTTTCCTTTTAATAAAAATTCACTGAGTAAACGAAATATTAAATAGCTTAGTTTTATTGAAATATTTATTAATAATTACTAAAAAGGACACAAGAAAACTTCAAAATTTATAATTATTAACACTGAAATTGAAAAGACCCGAACTGGCAGTATTATTCTTTTATTGGTTTTTCACAAACAGCTGATATTTGCTTAGACGCTGTTTAGATTGGGAAGGCTGAGACCGGTCTCACGGCGGTTTCTGGACAAGAGAAGTGGGGGGTCAGGGATGTCGTGAGGCATGAAGAAAACATAAACATCCGACTCATGAGTCTCGTTTTGTTGTTGTTTCAATGCACAAAACATTGAAGTTGTTGTTGTTTCTATAGGGGTATTCACGATTCGATGTAACTGGTCTTGTATCATTACAAAAGTGTAAAAGTGTAACACTTTCTTGCACTACAACAACGAAATATACTGAATGTCAAATTCTTACACTTTTACACTTTTGCTATACCCCAACCCTATTGTAAAAGAAAAATACACCATAGTAAAGTTTGCGCTTGTGTATTTGATAACTCGCCAAATGTCATTCTTTTCGTCAGCTGATATTTGTTTGTGAAATTTTGTGAGTTTGCTACAGATAAAAGAAGTGCGTTCACGATCGATTGTAAAAAAATAAAATTTTGCAATTTTACTAGGCTTGTTGCACCAGATCGTGAATACCGCTTATGTGTTTTGAGGCGCGTCAAATTTTCTAATGTAGACACGATGAGACTCACGAGTCCGCCCTCAATTTTCCCAATCTAAACAGGCTCTTAGAGATATGCAAGTAAAATGTAATAGATTTCCCTTTTTGGTACTTTATTTGACACAAGCGTTGTATAACTATAGGTGCGTTTTATTGGTATTTATAGCTAGCGCAGCAATGCAAGCACCAAAAAAACGCTTTACTCACTTTTATATTCACTTTGTATTTTTTCTGAAGGTTGGCAGACATACCACTTAATGTCAAAACTATTCGCCATTAAAAATTCGAACAAATCTTTACATAAAAGCAAAGGCTACCAACCTTCAAGTAATGAATATTTGTTTATAACTTAGTTCAGCGCCGCCTTAGTTTCAACTTTACGAAACTTTATCTCAACTTTTATATTCACTTTTATACTGCCTTATTTATCGACTCTTTTGGGGTTGTTGTTGTTTACCGAGGGAAATTTTACTGTGCTAGCTATAGTTTTTCCAATAAAACACGCCTTATAATGGGTACGAAAATGTTTTATGAATAAGAATTGGTGTAACACTGTATAGTGGCTATATAAGTCCTTATTCAGTGTATAACTATTCATCTGTTTAGTGGAATCTAATGAATAAGGCTGTCATTGTTTAAGGGGATTATAATAAAAAAGAAAAAAAAAACTCTAGTTGTGTTTTTTTGCATGTCCAAATAAAATTGTTTGAAAAAACGACCACAAAGTAAAACAATTTACAAGTGAAATACAACAACAACTATTTCCATATAGAGTTATCTAAGTCTAGATAACTAACTGGAGTTTACTTTTGTCCCGATAAAAACGGAAATGCCAAAGCGCGATTTTCGTTGTGTTATCGATAATTTATATAGAAATGTCAAATGTTTGTTGGTAAGATAATTCAAAACAAAATGGCAGACCAATGCAAAAGGTAAACAAATGTTAAAATGTTCCGATATCGTTTTTTTCACCCAACTTCATATGGAAATGCAAAAAAACGCAGCTTCTATTCGCTAAAATTTTCCTTCGATCCACCTTATACTATGTTTTCATTAGAGCCGAAATGAGGTAATTTCGCAAATCACAAAAAGAGTGTTTTCATTTGTAATTTCGTAATTTCGTTTGACAGCTCATTTCATGTTTGAATTAATTTCAACTGTCTGTTAATCACTCTTTGTTGTTGTTTTCTTTTGTCTCCTTCCATTGCGCTTTGACATTTTAATAGAAAACCTATTCAGAGCTTTTCAAACCGTGGCTAATTGGGTGTGTTCATTTGGTTTTGACTTCATTTCCAACCTAATTTGTGCAAATTTGGTTGAAATTATCTCATTTCGAAATGTGAATTTGTATGGGAAATGAGATGATTTCGTATCTAAATACTGCGTTTTCATTAGAGCAAATGAGGTGATTTCGTTGAAAATTTCCAAATTCGATCCCAAATTACCTCATTTCCCATACAAATTCATGAGATAATTTGAATCAAATTTGCATGAAATTAGGTTGAAAACTAGATGGAAACAAATCAAACAAACCTAAATTAAATACTAGGTCTGTTCGCGTACCTCCCAAAACTACGAATTTCTACGAATTTAGCCCAAAGTTCTGTCAAAGCTCATATAAAAAAAAATAAAATTCGTAGAAATTCGTAGTTTTGGGAAGTACGCGAACAGACATACTATTGTGAATCAGTCGAATAATTTTTGAAATAAATGTCAAATTGGAAATACAATACAAATCAAAACAAATCAACAATATTCTGTTTAAAAGAATAAATTAAAATAAATTAAAATATGTGATAAATGACTAGTATTTTTATAGTTTTCTATTATTGTGTCATTGTGGAAGAAATTTAAGCCCGAGTGAAGAGATGAATGCTGTAGCAGAGATAAAAAATCCCGCAGTGGATGCATCACCGTCATCGTCGGCTGGAGAGCACAAGAAGATACATCATTATAGCTTAAAGGAATATTTTAATGACCTACAAGATCCACAAGTGGAGGCAAATACTGGCAGCATCGCAAGTCGATTACTCAGTACCACGCAACAACCATCAAAGGGATCTTTCAATTTCAAGACATTCAAATTATAAATCTGGCCGCCATTCTCCTGGTTGCTTCACTGCTGAGTAGAGATGTAAAAAGCTTGTCTGGTGGATAGCTTAAACGTTTATTACTATTATGTATACTATGTTATAAAATAAAATACTTAATGAAAACGAAACGATTCAATAAGGGTATTCATTCAACAGCGTAAACTCGTCGTAAACATCGTAAAGTTTTAAACTTCGTAAATCTGTCAAATTTTCCATACAAATTGTGACAGAATTACGAAGTTTAAAAGTTTACAATGTTTACGACGACTTTACGCTGTTGTATGAATACCCTTAATGTATTTTGTTTATTACAAAATAATGTACACAATTGTTTAACAGTATCGGGAAATGCTTGATTTAAAATATGCGACAGCATCATTGGTGGGTTTCACCTTTTCTCTTCTTCCACAGGTATCTTACTTTATCAGTCTCGTAATTCGACACGAAGATGTTCACCACCAACAAAGCTAAAATTGTTGACCTCTTCCCGTTCGAACAGATTTCTTCATGGGTTTGGATTTTGTCAACAATTTCTTCGGGCTGCAAATTATTTCTGAACTATAGGCATAGGCAGCTATTTTAAATTATAAAATAAGTGTAAACATACGTTCATTTCCTCCAGGATTTCTGTATTTTTCCTTCTGCAATTTTTAAATTTTAGATTTTCTTATTTGCATTTCTGATTTATTAATTTAAACTAGAAGTCAAATTGTCAAAGTATATTCATATGTTTGACCAGGGTTGTCAAACGAAATTAGCAAAAGTTAGATGAAAACACTTTTTGGGTAATTTGCGAAATTACCTCATTTCGACTCTAATGAAAACGTAGTAAGGGTATTCATACAACAGCGTAAAGTCGTCGTAAACGTTGTAAACTTTAAAACTTCGTAATTCTGTCACAATTTGTATGGAAAATTTGACAGATTTACGAAGTTTAAAACTTTACGATGTTTACGACAAGTTTACGCTGTTGCATGAATACCCTTAGTATAATTTGGAAATTTTCAACGAAAGGTCTGTTCCTTTACTTTGAATTTCTGTGATTTTCTGTGCATTTCTGCGCATTTTAGTCCAAAGTTGTGTCAAAGTTCATATAAAAAAAAAAAAATTTGACACAAGTTTGGACTGAAAATCACAGAAACCCAAAGTAATACTGCGTTTTCATTAGGCCAAATGAGGTAATTTCGTTAAAAATTTCCAAATGCGATACAAAATCATCTCATTTCCCATACAAATTCACATTTCGAAATGAGATAATTTCAACCAAATTTGCACGAAATTAGGTTGGAAATTAAGTCAAAACCTAACGAACACACCCAAATAGCCACAGTTTGAAGAGCTCTGAATTGGTTTTGTATGAAAATGTCAAAGCGCAATGGAAGGAGACAAAAGAAAACAACAACAAAAATCGACTAACAGCCAGTTGAAATTAAAAAATGAAATGAGCTGTCAAACAAAATTACAAATGAAAACACTTTTTCTGTGATTTGTGAAATTAGCTCATTTCAGCTCTAATGAAAACGTAGTATAAATGATCAGACCTGAAATTACCTCATTTGGCCTAATGAAAACGCAGTATTACTACATTTGCCTAATAATGCCCTAACATCCTACAAAATTCCAGTTGTTTTTTGAACATACTCGTATCCATTGACGTAGATCAAAGCGTCTAATCTTAGAACGCACCCCGAGCCTATCATCTTCATCGGCCATCACTCCATCAGCCCATTGTCAAAAAACGAAAAATTAAATTCAGTGGAATTTTCTACACGGCCTTTGTTGTTCAAAGTTACTTTTTTCTGCTAGCACTGATTTTTTATCTACTATTACAAGAATTCCGCTACAAAGCAGTAAAGGCAATTCAAGTGCAGTCCTTATCAAATTACAAATCTTCTCGGTATTTAAAATAAGAAGGAAACTATTTTATTTTGTCGATTGGAATTAAAAACGAAAAAAAAAGAAAATGAAATCATCTAAAAGTTTTTTGCTATGCTTGTTAGCTGGACTCTTCATTTCTGCGAATTATGCAGGTATGACGTTGCAGAGTATTTTAATGCATTGCATTTGCGCGTGCATATCTAATTTTTACTTTTCTTTTTTCTGAAGCTCCGGGAAGCCCTGACGAAACAACGAATGTTACGTTGACTACTATATCCACAACTAAGAGCGCCTCAACTGAAGTAACTGTTCCTCCAGTAACTAACTCATCAACAGATCCGACACCGATAACTTCATCCACGGTCGCTCCAGAAACTACAACCTCCACATCATCCACTACGACTCCCCCAACCACAACATCATCCACTACGACAACGACTCCCCCTACCACAACATCATCCACTACGCCTCCCCCAAACACCACAACAACTTCTTCTACTACCACGTCCAGCACTACTCCATCGACAAATACAACCACAAGCACTACTCCTGTTCCATCGTCTACTACCACTGAAATCCCATCTACAACAGCTGCTCCTCCGGTTCCTTGCCACCATTTCAATGGAACTTCATTCATCGGTGGCATTGTCCTCACTCTTGGTCTTTTGGCCATAAGTCTTGTGGCATACAAATTCTATAAGGCTCGAAACGAGCGCAACTACCACACTTTGTGAGAAGTTAATCCTGGTTTGTGTAGATAACCCAAACGAAATAAAAAGAAAGGATGCTGAAAGCATTCACTTATTTGTGAGACTGTCGGTAAGATGTAAAGTAAAGGGCTCGTAAAAATATCTACAACTTTAAAAAAAACTAAACTACACTGTTTCTTTTTCTTGTTTCTTCCTTTAATGCTTTTATTTTCTTTTACCAATGGATACATTTTATTTTTTCTTACAAAAATAGTAATAATTATGGTGAAAATATAGTTAACCGCTATTTATCCAATAAAACTTACTGTTCTTATTATATTTTCTAAATTTATCTCATTAACAAAATAATCAACTATCAATTTATGAGTATGAGTCACAGAAATTATTCAAAAACCACAGCAACTAAAGCATCTAGAAAAAAATCCTTATCTTTTATAGCCGGAATATTCATAATTTTACTTGAGATTAAATAAGAAATAATTTTAAATAAGCAATAAAACAAGAACAAAATTATCGCATCAAGCTGAATATGCACGTTTTGTCTTGAATGTTCATTATCAACAGTGTCTCTTGTTAAAATATACGTTTGAAATCCTATTGCTATTTTTTTTTTTTTCACTTTTGAACTGATCTTATGTTGCATTAAAAACAAAAATAAATAAATTTGAGTCGGAACTGTGTGTAAAAACGTTAGTTTTTTTTTCGATTTCTACTATGAGGCTATCAGTGAATTAAGTTGAAGGTCAGTTGGATTTATTTTTATTTATTTTTCAGTTTTAAAGAATTGTTTTAGACTTTCTTATTAAAAAAATCTGTCATCAATGTTATGCTGCAAAGCAATGGTTGGATAAAATTTTGCTGACATTTGTATCTACTTGTTATGGTAAGTGTATTGCAAATAAAAATTAGGAATATGTAATATTACACAGTTTATTACTTTTGTAAGCCATTTACCCTTATCGTAGTATCCGTTCGGAAGTAACATAAACATTATGTAGGTAGCGTTCGAAGTATCCACTTCCGAACAAAATAAATACAGCATACAATCGCATTCATTTGACATAAAGGTAGGGACCAGCTGCTTTGAACCATACATTTTTCTGTTGAATGTATAAATATATTTATAATTTTATGGAGTGTGTTGCTTTAGTTAACAAAATCCCTAAATTTACAAAAGTGGTCGGTTTCGTGGCAACTGCCAAAAAAGTCTGTCCGACCATTACTATCGTGTAGAGGAAAGTCTTAGCTTTCGTTTGATACCCTATTTATAGAAGTTTCTTATACAAGTGTACCTATACACTTAACCAAAAATGCATTTTGTAACCATTGCCACCAGATAAAGCTTGTCCGACCAGTAGTTTTGTAAATGTTTGAATTAATTCTATCGGTTGGCATCCAAATTTGCGTGGCCCGGATGAGATAGGTAATCACGGTCGGCTCTCAGACTATACAGACGTGGCAGAAAGAGAAAAGACGAGTTCCAACAGATGGCTTAAATATAAATACATATATAATTTATATACGTTAAGATGAAGATGAATACAATAGGTTTGTTCGTTGTTCCCTGCCTCAGGGCGCACTGGGGAATGTCATTCAAATGTCAAAACACTGGGGGCTGCTCGGGTTTTGATTTCACATCGAACACCTCAGTGCTACTTTTTTATGATAAAAATGTTAAGTTACTAAAGTACTATTTTGTGCAGCTTCAAAATCTTTATGCAGGCACTAAATTTCCAAATATTTTTCTAAGCATTCCCTTTATTTTAATATATAAATTAATAAATAGTAACAAAATAGTATACAAAACATTTCACATTTACCATTTATTTCGCCATACAAATTTGCAAAGATAATTCTTTTCTTTTGACATTCAACTCTTACCAACAGCTGATTTCAATTTCACAGCTCTGATTTCTTTCCCCGAGAAAAAACCTGGGGTGCGTGAGAGAGAATTCAGTGCTCGCCCCGAACACACAACGAACACAGTGCACATAAACTGGGGTGATAAAAGTTTCACATAAAACACATGAGAGCGAGTTCAGGGCGACCCAGTGCGCCCCAGTGCTGACAGCGAACAAACCTAATATAATCACGAAAGTTATGCAAAGTTTCTGACTTAACTTGGATGTTGTGACAAATTACTTTTGTTGGCATCTATTTCTAAAAATCTTTGTCCAACACCGTCTACGTTCTCCTGAAGTGTGGTATTTTTTATCGGAATACATTTCCGATGTGTGAATAGGAGCGGATATCTCGACAAAAAATTCTTGCACGTGCACCTAGATAAGGGTGATTATTAACATTTTAAATTATAAGGAAGGGCCTGTTTCACCAAACACTTTTCACTTTGCAACTTTTCAAAAAAATAGTTTCATGCTAAGTACAAAAAAAAATAGTTTGATGCAAAGTAAAATGGGAAGTGTTTCACTAAATTTGCAACGTAAAGAGACTTTACTTTTCAGTTTTTCAGATTATTTTTGAAAAGTGAAAAGTAAAAGTGTTTTACCAATTTAAAAAAGAACTTTGCATTTGAATTCCTATTTTTCTAAGTTGCATGAAACTAAGATTGTATCTATTAAGATTATTTATTAAAAACAAAGTTCCTTGCAATGGTCTCAGCCAACCGCAAGTGGACTTTTGAAAGGGATAAACTTTTTGGTTTGTGGAAGAGTCGGATAATAGTAAGTTAATAATGTACATTGCATTTTGGTGCTAAACAAAAAAGAATAATAATTATGTATGTTTTTCTCAGGCAAAAAGGGAGAATTCTTAAAAAAACAGGAACTGGAGATGGAAGATCCAAATATTCGATGCTGCCGAAGAAGCGATTCTCGGGATATAATTGGCAAAGATTCAACGCTAATTCAAGGACTGAATATGCCCAAAGCAGGATGCGATGAAGCTGAACCTTTTGGGTCGATTACAATAAAAAATTATGCAATCTTCCATGCTTTCGTATCTTTCATCACCGTTGCTGTTGTATTCCAACACTGTTTCCCCTCTTCTTATTACTTGATTATGTAAGATGAAGCAAGCTGGAATGATTTTACCCACAATAGTGGACTGCATATGTCTATGATCCAAACAAGGAAATGCTTCCCTTAAAATTCCCAAAAGAATTTAATGTTAAAACTGTAGACAAAAAGTGTATGTACGTCTCAGACCAAAACTGTTTTCAATTATTCGCTTTGTTTCTTTATGAGCCTCTGTTCCATTGGGTCTCCCGGATTTTTCCTAGTTGATGTTATTAATTATTAAGAATTTGAAAAAAAATATTAAATAATATTCTTCGGTTTTAGTAGAGCGAATGAATTAAGTTCAAATAAAGAAGTTCAAAAGAGCTCTACTCCATGTATTGCGTTTCGCCCAGGTACAACATTGAAGTTGTTAATTATTCACTAAAAGTATAAGCCCTATCTCCTTAAATCACTGCATTAGGGAGGGAATGGTCGATAAAAATTGGCTGCCAACAAAAATTCCTCAGCCCTCTTGCATCATGGAAGCTACCGCTACGCATAGTTTCCAAGCCTGTTGACAAAATGTTCTTCATTTTCATTGGGTGAATAGATATAAATAGGAAATCCTCCTTGAGAACAAAATTTCCATGCTTTTTCTCAAGAATTTTGTCCCAACAACAAAAAGTGTTTGATTACAGTCGTCACTAGATGAACTACTCTGCGGACGGTTGATTTGCTTATTCTGGCATAGATGCAACACCGTCTTATTGGGCTCCATTCCCTACCCAACCCAGAATGTAGTGTACACAAAAGTTATTGCAAGGGACTTCAACACATTATTTTAACTGTCGAATTGTAGATTATTTTGCACGAAACAAATTCGATTGTTTTTTTTTGTTAACGAAAACTCTTTTTTTCAAAAAATTATTACCGATATCTAAATTAATTCCTAGCTTCACTTCTCTTTGGTCACTATTATTTACTTCTTCGTTTTCAAAAAATTCTTCAAAACGGTTAACTTCTTTTGTATAATTATTCGACAACTTTTCACAACACACGCTTATTTGCAAATAAAAATTTCTCTTTGCATATTACTGAAAAGCTTTTCAAAATCGTAAATATAATTTCCAGGGTTTATTTTTTTTTTTGGTGAAACGAAAAAAATAAATACTACAAAACGTTTCACTTTGCAGGAAAGAACTTTTCACTTTACAAATTTGCGTTTGGTAGTAGAACGTATTTTGCAAAGAGATAACTTATCATTGCAATAATTTACTCTTTGCAAATTTGAATTTGGTGAAACGAAATTTGCAAAGTACAAGTGAATAGTTGCAAAGTAAAACTGAAAACTGGTCGGTGAAATAGGTCCTAGATTATTCACAGCTATTGATTTTAAAACATTTTAATCAAGGAATCCATATTTTGAGTTGTTAATTATCGAAGTCGCATGTGAAATTTATATCACAGACTGAACTCAAGGTGAACAAACAGGCCTTACTTTTTCAAGAAAATAATTTTTGTATTGAAAATAAACAAAATTATGAACAGTCATATTCAAAAAGAGTAAAATATAAATTCGTTAATTTCATATACATTATGGATGTGGGTTAAATTCCTTTCCTAGTTCAATGAAGACTGTGGCGAAGAAAAATTTCAAGGAGAAATGATCAGGGACAACCCTAAGGCAATAATTTGTATCAGTTTGGACTTTGCATATTAATGTCTAGACAAACGGATCACGTGATTTGGTCGTGTTTGCTCAACTTAAAGCATCACAAGCAAAATTGTCGTACTCTTCTTCCCAGTGCTTTCCCTCTTTTCTCTGACTATTTTTTAAATTTTAAATACAATACATTTGTTAAATGCATGGAAAAAGTTTATGCAAAATATTTTCGTACAAATTGAGCCCTCTCTATCTAGAAACGATTTATTATTTCCAAACAAAGTTTGCCCTTATTTTTTTTTTAGATATTTAAGTCCTATCACTCACTCTGCATCAATTTAGCTATTAAACAATGCCTCACAGCACATGTTCACTATAATTATTATTAAGATATTCTCTTCAAAACAACTGTCTTAAAATCAGACATTCACACAATGTACATATATAAAAAATTACGTTTAATAGATGAATATTGAGGGATGTTGGATGTTGTTTCATGAATAATATGTATAATTGAGTGCAAATTAATGGACTACATGTCAAACCCTACATTAAACGTTAATTTAGCGCAGTGTACAAAGTTCAAATATTCAGGTTCAGCTAAACATTTGAAAACAAAATAAGTTAGTTGGTCATTTGATTCTCTTGCTGCATTATATGAAAATTTGCCACCTTAGCTCTCAAATTTGTGAATTATTTACTAAAAAAAACATACACTCCCGTTCATTTGAATAGGTTCAAAATTTTCGAGTGCGATTTACCGTTATAACTCCGAACTGTGTGGAATAAATTATGTCGAATTCCTTACAACCAAATAATCGATTTTTTTCTAAACAGAATCGATTTTTTTCTAAACAAAATCGATTTTATTCTGTCAAAACAAATCTTGCATTTTCAGCAAGATTTCAAATCGATTTCACACACACTAACAAGATTTGACATTTCTCTGGAGTTGAAAGTACTTTGCGGCGGGTTTAACAAATGTTCTAAACTGTTCGTCGGTCATTTAAATAGATTAAAAGCAAATAAATAATTAAAACTAATTTTAATTCATCAAAAATAGTGAATGGTCAATTAGAAGTTATAAAAATATCAACTAACTTCGATTCAAAGTGCCCAAAGTCAATTAAAGATATAAATCGCGCGCTCGCCGATGTGTTTCTCGAATGATGTGTTTCTTGGATGAATTTGGGTTGTTTTTTTTACTTTAATGGCCACATAACTATTTTCTGTTTATTTTTGCAACTTTTCCTGGAAATGTATATGTTTTTAATCTAACAAAATGACGCGAAAAACTGAATGCACTTTGGAATATTTGTAACAAATTTGTATGCGCATAGTTTGTTTACTTTTTTGCCTCAAAGCTACTGTCAAATGACACACACACAATCCCACACGAAAAATTTGATTTTTTGTGTGTTCCTTACAACCAACAAAAAAAATCGATTTGAAATTGTTGTAAGGAATTCGACATTAATTTTTGAAAATGGTATTAGAGAAAGCATCCAATTGAGGAGAGAATGGGTACGTTCAGACGACCCAAGGGACTTGATATTCAGTCAACTGCATTCTTTGAACGCAAATTTGACCAAGGTAACTTGGTTTTTTGAAATGTCAAACTTGGAACTTTACTTCAAACATTTACCTTCAGTTGATAGGGAAGAAAGTAACTATTGTATTTTTTTCTAAGAAAAACCTCACACCTGAAATAAACCCTTAACGAGTTGTAATAAAAAAGCTTTTTGAAAAAAAGTTTTTCAAGACTATTTGATTTTTGTATTAGGAAACCAAACAAAATTAACAAATCTCATACAAAACTTATATTTTTTTACTTATCATGCAGTTAATAATTTTCTTTTCCGTATTTGATAAAGAATCTTCCCACAAAATGGTAAAAATGAACTTACAAAAAAATTAATAAATCAGAAAACAATAAAGTTCAGCTTTCTGTTTAGTGACCAAATATAATCAGCTGATATTCTGACACAAATGCACTTGACTAGATATTAGGCGCGTCTCACCAAATAAAATCTCTGAGGGCTCAGAGATTTTTTAAGTGGAACAAAAAATCTCACCTGAGCACTGAGATTTTTTCCGGAGATTACTGAGACCAAAATTTTTTGGATTCATTTCTCAATGTTCTATCTCAGCTAAAACAGCTGTTCATTTGACAGCCAAATTGCAATTTCTCGGTGATGTGCAAATAGTAAATCGGTAAAAAAATACAAAATATAGGTGAAATGTTAACAAAAATGAAAATATATTGAACTTACAATTATTTTTCATTCATTTTATAAAATTTTGTGGTTAAACATTTAAATATTTTAAGCAATGTTGAAATTTTGTTTCCACAAATTCAGTACGAAAATTATAACACATGTTTTGTATACAATTCCACGGAGAATCTTGTCCCACCAAAGCATTCCGCCTCCGTTTTCTTGACATTGAGGGCTCAGTGAGATTTCAGTTGGTGAGACGCGCCTATTAAGGGAGATTTTTCTTGACTTACTTTCCAGTCAACTTTCCAATAAAGTTGCCTTAATTGGAAAGCAATATTTTGGCAGCTGACCAATCAGAGACTAGAAACTTGCCTTAATTTCTAGTCCCTTGGGTCGTCCGAACGTACCCAATAAGAAAACACACACTATCAAACTTATCATCATTACACGTTTTATTATCATTTCTTTAAATTCATATTGAAATCGTTGCACTTTTTTTCGTTTATTTCAATAAGGTCAGACCTTATAAAGCTATTTTTGGGCTTTATATCATGGTTTCTTTGATATGGCACAAACAAATTGAGAAAAAACGTAGAATGGGTGGAGGAAAAGCTCTTCGCGGCTGAGTACGCGAAAATTTATTGTTTTCATGATAAATGACTAACGGGACATCAAATTTCGGAAAAACTTACAGAATCTATTCTTTGATCTATAATTATCTGAGAAATAAACAAAAAGATGGTGTCGATATGAAAGGATGCAAATAACCTGCTACCTCCGCAAGTGATAGGCGAAAAAGTCTGAGGTTTGCATCTAAATCGTTGGTTTAAATGGCTAAAACAAGGGAAAGAAGGTT
The DNA here is from genome assembly GCA_963921185.1 of Dasysyrphus tricinctus. Classification (NCBI taxonomy): domain Eukaryota; kingdom Metazoa; phylum Arthropoda; class Insecta; order Diptera; family Syrphidae; genus Dasysyrphus; species Dasysyrphus tricinctus. The sequence continues at coordinate 181,603,221 of OY992532.1, forward strand.
CAGTGCCAGTATTCCAGCAGTGGAGAGTATTATTAAAAGTTTGCATACTGAAAAAGAAGAAAATTAAATGAAAGCACACCTAAACGAAGTTAGCAAAAACAAAACAAACAAAAAAACAAACCGAATGCAGTTTTGTAAGCTTCATAAGTCTTTAAAGAACAACTGTCGTTTTTTCTAATGAAAAAGGGATTAAATTCAACAGAATTGATGGATTCCAATTGTATTTCCATGACTGAGCGTTTTTGTGTAACTTAACCAGTCATACTAATGGTTCAAAAATGTGGGGTGAAATTTCTTTTCCTTGAACTCTCAAATTGTAACTTCTTTCAACTAAGTGGTGGTTTATTTTAATTTTCTCTTCTTTTTTGGTATGAAGAACTTTAAATTACACTATCGACTGTAGAAATACTCGCACTAAACCTAGTTTTTTCCCTTATTTTAGCAATTTAAACCGAAAAATAAGATCCAACCCTCAGAACTATAACTAACGGGGGCAGCAGGTTATTTGCATCCTTTCATATCGACACCATCTTTTTGTTTATTTCTCAGATAATTATAGATCAAAGAATAGATTCTGTAAGTATTTTCCGAAATTTGATATCCCGTTAGTCATTTATCATGAAAACAATCAATTTGCGTGTACTTCGCCACGAAAAGAGCTTTTCCTCCACTCATTCTACGTTTTTTCTCAATTTGTTTGTGCCATATCAAAGAAACCATGATATAAAGCCCAAAAATAGCTTTAAAAAGTCTGACCTTCAACTAGTTCAAAGCAAAAGTGATTATAAAGGCGGTGCACCTATTCAAATACACGAAAAAACTGCTACGATTTCAATATGAATTTACAGAAATGATAATAAAACGTGTAATGATGATAAGTTTGATATTGTGTGTTTTCTTATTCTCTCCTCAATTGGATGCTTTCTCTAATGCCATTTTGCAAAATTAATTTATTCCACACAGCTCGGAGTTATAACGGTAAAACCGCACTCGAAATTTTTGAACCTATTCAAATGAGCGGGAGTGTATGTACATATTTGTTTTTCTCAGTCAAATAATGTTATTGTATACATTTACATATAATGTAAATACGCCTTATCCTAGGCATGGCTTGGTATGTTCCTACAGTCGACTCCCTCTACGTCGAATTTCCCTCTAGCTCGATTTTGTTCGACTATTTTGCATTCCTCTCAATTTTCCATACAAAAAACTTGAACTCTCTCTAACTCGAATGACATATGTAAACTCCCGTTCATTTGAATAGGTACAACATTTTGAGTGCGATTAACCGTTATAACTCCGAACTATGTTAAATAAATAAATTTTTGTAAATGGCATTAGAGAAAGCATCCAATTAAGAAGAGAATAATGTCGTTTTCCATTGTACATGCAGAAGCATTCCGAAGCGTTCAGAAGTCTTCTGAAACCATTCCATTGGCACAAAAATCCTCTTCTGACGATTCTGAGAAGAAAATTTCGCTTCTGGATTTGAAATCAGAATCCACTCGCGAAGCACTAACCGACTAACGCATTCAAACACAAACGTCAAAACAAACTGCACTACAAATTCATATTATTTTAACATTTCATTTGAATTAACTGTGCACTTGAAAACAAAGAATTCAATATAATTTTATTAGCAGATCAAGAAAAATAAAATAAAAATTATAATTTGTAAGTTAGGGGTAGATACACTATTGTTTTTAATTTCGCTTTTTGTGTGCCAGCAAAAAGTTTCTATTTAATGATTCATCAATAAGGACAAAACTTAAGAATTGAGTTGAAGTATATAACAAGCACTGTTCCATTGGATTCAGAATGAGTGTCTTCTTGAGTGAAACCAATGGAAAACGACATAAGATAACACACAATCTTTAAACTTACCGTCATTACACCTTTTATTATCATTTTTTTAAATTCATGTTGAAATCGTAGCACTTTTTTCGTTCATTTGAATAGGTACACCGCTTTTATCATCACTTTTCCTTTGAACTAGTTGAAGGTCAGATCTTTTAAAGTTTGTTTTGGGTTTTATGTCATGGTTTTTTTAACATGACACAAAAAAATTGAAAAAAGTGGAGAATGGGTGGAGGAAAAGCTCTTAGCGCGGTTAAGTAGGTGTTATTGTTTTTTTATTGTTTTCATGATAAATGACGAACGGGACATCAAATTTCGGAAAAAACTAACGGAATCTCTTTTTTGATCTATAATCATCTGAGAAAAGAAAGGATGCAAAAAACCTGCTTCCTCCGCAAGTGATAGACGAACAATTCTGAGTGTTGCTTCTAATTTGTTGGTTTAAATGGTTAAAACAAGGGAACAAGCTAGGTTTAAGTGCTAGTATTTCAATAGTCGAGAGTGTCATTTAAAGTTCTTCATACCGAAATTAAAGAAACCATGATATGAACCCAAAAAAAGCTTTAAAAGACCTGATCTTCAACTAGTTCAAAGCAAAAGTTATGATGAAGGTGTACCTATTCAAATGAACGAAAAAAGTGCTACGATTTCAACATGAATTTAAAGAAATGATAAAAGTTGTAATGACGGTAAGTTTAAGATTGTGTTTTTTTATTCTCTTCTAAATAAGATGCTTTCTCTAATGCCATTTACAAACATGAATTTATTCCACTTTGTTCGGAGTTATAACGGTTAATCGCACTCGAAAATTTTGTACCTATTCAAATGAACGGGAATGTATATGTTTTCGAATTTTTTACATTTTCTTTTGTGGAGAAAAAAAAGGAAAAAAAGGAAATCACCCTCTTGCAACAAACCCAAACTTAACGGTGTGATCAGGAATTTTTTAACGTTTTTTGAACTGGTTTGCTCTCAGCTTTATTTTACATATTAAGGGTATTCATGCAACAGCGTAAAGTCATCGTAAACGTAGTAAAGTTGTAAACTTCGTAAATGTGTCAAATTTTCCATACAAATTGTGACAGATTTACGAAGTTTAAAACTTTACAACGTTTACAATGACTTTACGCTGTTGCATGAATGCCCCTATTATTATTATTATACAAAAATAAACTTCAGTACAAGGTTGGTAGGTAACGCCCTCTACATGAAGCTTCTTTTTGATTATTTATTTCTTGTATTTTCTTTTTACATACATCAGTAAATGCTTTTTAAGAAACAAATATTTCTCTCTAAATCTAATTTTTCCTAAATTCTCTCAACGCGAACTATTTTTGATATCCCGTGAAAATTCGACTTAGAGAGAGTCGAATGTATTTTATTAATTTGTTGTTCTTATTTTCGATACAATAAATATTTTATTGTAATTATAAATGTACTTCAATTTATTTCGTTGAAGAGTCCGTTTGTTGCAACATCTGCAGTTGTAGCTAAAATCTTAATCTACATATTTATTATCACGGAAGTACTTAAGGTTTTTGCATGTGTGTTCACCAAGTAGCTATCAGTCGTAGATAAAATTACCAATTATATTCTAAAACAGTATCTAACATTAATCGCTCCAACATTTATTCGTTGATATAATTTTTCAATTTACTATGATAAAATAAGTTTCTACGTGTCTATTTGTATAAGAGCGATTGTCCGTTTAAAGGTTTTTCAAAGCAAAATGTTAATAATTTTGCTCTCAATCAACTCTAAGCGAAGTGTGTTTGCTTTCATTATTATGAATGATTGGTTTTCAACAGGGGCAACAACAATTTAAACAATCAAGTAAGAGGATGAATGAAAATACAAGCATAAATACATATATATTCCGTTTTATTTCCTCATAGACGCAGTGCTATTCAGCTATTTTTCTTTCGTAGAAGATAAAGAATAGTAGATAATTCCATTTTTTTTTTAAATATATGGAATTTCATCTTTATTTATATTCCATAATAACAATACAAATTTTACATTGTAACATACCAAAAATAGAGCTACCTAAAAAAATGATTCTAGAATTAGATATTCATAGCAGATCAATCTAGTTTGCGCGGCTTTGACGATGCTACGCACTACGGGCGTCATTGACAGTCGCTGGAACCTGAACTTCTAAGCCGTCCATGTCTTTGGTTAGAGTAATTTGACAACCCAAACGAGATGTATCAGTGAGGTCATAGGCTAGATCTAGCATATCCAGCTCTTCGTCGCCAGGTTTGTCGGGAAGCTTTTCGTAGTCGGCGGGTTTTAATATCAAATGACAAGTGGAACATGTGAGGGTACCTTCACAGGCTCCGAATCCATCCAAATCGATGTTATTATTTACCACGACATCAAGAATAGTGTCTCCCACTTTCGCCTTGGATTTAATTTTTTCGCCACTAGCCCTTACAAATGTTATTTGTATCCTACAGAAATAGAAGAGTTGTTTATTCGTCTATTCAAGATAATGGGTACCAAAAAACTTACTCTGATTTATCGAAGTTAGGAATCGTAACTGAGAGGTTTCTGGAAAATTTGTCACATAATTGTGGGACTCGATTTGGTTTAGCGACAAGAAGCACTTTGGTGTACTGTGAGAATGTGCGTAGCATTGTTTAAAAAATCAAGTCAGTATTCTATTCGACAACAACTTATTATGCGAACTAGCCTAGACTTTCTAAATCAAAGTTTTTATCGCAAAAGGTAAAAATACTCAAAAATAATTCCTTTCCTGATAACTTTTTTGACAATTGCAGTTATGACATTTTAAACATCAAATCAAAATTATGTAATTTTTGTGCGTTCCGGGATGATTTTAAACAGTCGACATCGAGAGTCGAACTTTTATAGGGCTGTTCCTTTACGTTGAATTTCTGTGATTTTCTATGCATTTCTGCGCATTTTATGCTATGCTTCCACCAAAGGTTTATCTCAGAGTAGATTTAATAAATCTTTTTGGTGTTTCCACCGCACAAAAAGATTTAAAAAAGATTAAATTTGACAGCACCTTCAAAAATGCAAATGGCGTTCCAATTTTTCTTATGAAGTGCGAATGAGACAGAATGTTTGATTCGTGTGAAACAATGAAGAACTGAATGCGAGTCTCGAATGTTCAGCACCATGTAAGATTAGGTTAGTTCGATTTGTAAAACTATTTGTCCTATGAAGATTTAACAAGATTAATTTCTAATCTTCAAGATTTACGAAATAAATTTGTATGGTAAATCTACGAGATTTAAAGGAGATTTACCGCCATATTATTCACTCTGGATTAAAATTGGATTAAAGGAAGTTTTTAATCCAACAACTAAATCCAGATTTATTAAATCCGAAATTTAAATCCATGTCCATATTATTCACTCTGAAAATGCCTTAAATCCAATGGATTTAAAATGCCCTTAATCCAGATGTAAAATGTATTTAAATCCAGATTAAGATTGTTTAATCCAAATGTAAAATTTGCGAAATGTCAAATTTCTCCCGTGAAACATTTTGAGCCTGATTACACGATTCATAGACATACTAGATATGGACTGCTAGTTGTTTGGTCAAACTGGTTCTAAAACTAATTATAAACGCTACGAGCGGAAATATGGGATAGCTTCTGACACTTTGGTTTGACGCCTATTTTTGTTTATTTTATTTGTCTTTTTTTTGAGGAAAAAATAAAAAAAAAATAATTTTTTCCGGGTATTCGGTATTCCTTCAAGGAAGAAAATCTTTAGGAAATCAGAGGAAACAACTGTTTTCAAAATAACTGAACAACTAACAAAATCATCTACTGCTGCACCAAGAACCACAGCGTCACAACTAACGCTACCAAGCAAAGTCACCGGAAAGTCAACACCTAAGGGAACAGCAAAGATGATTTGTTTTTAACATTAGTAAGCTTCGCAGAACTCGGATGCAACAAAATTTCTTTGCTCCGGTGGCTACGTTTGGATAGGTGAATAATCTGTTTTCCATAGTTCCCCATTCGAAGGGGCACCAAATCATCCATCATACATTCTCTAACTTATTTACAACTGGTCGAGTCAGACAAACATTCAAAATGTCCAGTAGGTCAAAGTTAATAATGATTATATCAAAAGAGTAAACATGGCTTCTTGAAGCCAAAAGTGTATGTGGGTGGACCCGAAAAATATGTCGAGGTAAAAATTTTAGATATTTCTAAATCACTTTCACTTAATTTATTGTATACTCTGATAGGTTGGAGTAATTTCTCTTGGAACAACCCAGTCAAGATAGTCAACAATGACAAGTCAAAGTCCTTGGTCTGTTGGGTTGTGCAGAGAACACTTTTCGCTTGCGGGCTAACGAACCAGTCAGATGTCGATCGAAACAGGAAGAAACGCTTCCAAAATAGTTTGGATCCATTATCACGATAATATATGTATATAATTCAGAACGTATGCTCTTCAAGCATTCACCAACATTACCTACATCGTTACTCTGCAATGAAGAAAACAAGAACAAAACAAAATTGGAAGTAATTTTTCGAGCACAATTAATGACCTGGGAAACTTATTCATTTATTATTTTTTGGAATTTTTATTTAATTTTTTGTTCACACTTTAAATGAAATAAATATAATATGACAAAATAGAAAAATGCACCAAAGTGTCAGACTCAGACGTCAAAAAATAGATTTAAATTATAGCAGATGGCTCTGTTTTTACAAATTATAATAAAAGATGTCATTAGTTTCTATGGCAAGAAATACTTTCAAAGGCAAAGTGCCAAAAGATGGCATTAACAATATTTATTTTTTTTCCGTTTTGCACCAACAGCGCTTTGGGCACTAGTTTAATTTGGGGCTGCTTCCATTGAAGCTTTTGTATGAAAATGAGTATCGACTAGCAGTCCATATCTAGTATGTCTATGACACGATTAGTTTTATCGATTGTTTCGTGTTTTGTCTTTTTGACACATTGGGTGAGGGGTGTAGAAATTTAGGGAGAATGAAGTAACGAAAGCACGTATGAAAATTTTAAGATTTTTCCGGTTGAACTTTGACGTTTATGATTTGACAAACGAGTAGAGGCGGGGGATGCGTAAAAAATTTCAGTAGTGAGATTAAAAATTGTTTTTCATATGTTAAAGCTGTTTTTATAGAGAGTGTAGACGAAACAACCGACTTCATTTACTGTTTTCGAAAGACTCTACTTGTCGTGTCATTTCGGTGGTCGCAAGCCCAAACATTCGCAGTGGATAATCGTCGGCACGTTTAAAGAGTCAGCACAATTTAACTATTGTATGATTGCACTTTGATTGACCCAAAACAATATCCGTAAGTTGATACCGAATTGGCAATCAAAGTGAACAACATAATTGAAATGTGCTGAGTTCAACGCACGACGGTTTCCGCTGGTAGGTATGGGAGGAGACACAACATCCCTCCCCACCTGGAGGAAGAACTCACGATCAACCGGATGACAATCGACAAGATTATATTATTTTTATTAAACAATTTCTTAAAAATACGTAACAAATATAATTTTATATTCTAGGAATTATTTTTTTTTCACTACATTACAATTGTTTATTTTTTTTTTTTGTTTTTACTTAAGAACGTTATTATGAAGAACATTATATTTAAGAACAGGTTTAATATTGTTTGTATTTGTGCATTACACTTTTTACATAAATCAGCAAGAATATATATTTTTTTTTTTTTTTTTTTTAATTCATTCTAATACATTGTATTATGATTTTTCTTTTATATATAAAAATAACTTTGTTTTTATGTAAGCAATACATTTTGTGCAACTCTTATATTTTTTTATATATTGGAAGGAAAAGTTATATTTATATGAAAGTGTCCGTAAAATTTTAAGATTTTTTTTTTTTATTGATTTTAAATATTTTTTTTTTACTAAATGGTATAAACGTATTTTTAATCGGGTTTCATTTTACAATTATTTATCTATTAATTATTTTTGTTTTTTCTTTTTCTGACTACAAGACATTATAAGACAACTAAGTTTTTTATACTCGGGCAAACGTTACTCCTCGTATCGATTTCCTTGTTGCAGCTAAACGATCTGGTAGGGCATCCATCTCGACGGCATCTATCTTGACGGCATCGGATTTTTCTGGGACAACGTTTGTTATATTTGTTGTGATTTGACTTGGTATGTTGGCGGTCCTTGCAAACGAACTTCTTGAAAGGTACCATTTGAACAATACGAGTGCTATAATGAGCACACTGATGGACACAAGGAGTATCGATGGACGTCGACTTCCAATCGCTGACTGTTCACACGCTTCCTGTTTTCGATCTGATTCGCTTCCTCTCGTAGATATTCTAACGACTTCTTCCCCTCCTCCAAACTCGCAATCATATCGCCATGACTACCTAAGGATAGTGGTGGTGGTTTTGAAAAGGTCCTCACTGTAAGATTGGCATATCTTTCCCTTAGCAGTTCAATAAGATCCGAATGGTTCACTCTCGGTTGATGGATCTTAAGCTTTGAACTCCAAACCTGCTCGTATGGTATACGCAGTTCTTTCGTATTTATTTCGCAAGGATGTAGAATGTGCAGAATTCCGAATACTTTGAGCACTGGCGCATACAGTTCACCATCGCAATTAAAATTGAGAGCAATTGATTCTCTCATATTGAAAAGCTATTGATTTTTCGTTGACATCTTCGTGATTACTCCCCTTGTAGTTGGTGAGGCGACGTAGTTGCAGTTCATTTATGAGGTAGCAGAGTGTTGCAACAGCTCTACTAGGCACTCGGAGCTTCCACTGGTATGTATGGGTTTTTGGTGTTCACATACCTTTATCGTTATTGACGAATTGAACGGGACCTCGGAACATTAAAGCATGATCGTCTGCTTCTGCGATGTATTCAGTCTTTACGTTCAAAACCAAGTCCCAATGGTGATCGAGTTTTGTTCGCACTGGGTATACCTTGAACAAGGAAAACATGGCGGCTTCAGGTAGCGGAACAGTGATCTTTAAAACGATTGAATCTCTTTGAGGATAGGTCAACAGCTGAACAACTTGGAACAACGCGGCTGGATTAAGAACCATTCTTTCATACTTAGAATTCTTCAGCACTGATGATATATTTTTTGCGTCCAAAATAAAAGGATGAAGCTTATTTTGGCACAAATCATTAAAAATTGATAGCTCAGTTGTTTGGCGACTTTGGACTTCAAGCAGTTTAGAGGTAACTAATGAGATCATTTCGTTAATCTCCACTTTCAATTTCGTCGCAGCTAACTCTTTGATTGCTGCCGTCGCGAAATTTTCAATATCCGTGGTGAAGTTTTCGAAACTCTTTCCAATTTGTTCCACTTCTTCTGTTAACGTTTTGATAGGTTTACTGAGCCTATCAAAGTTGGAATTTGCCACCGTTATCTGTTTCGTAATCAAATTGAGCGCTTCATTTTCGTTGGTATCCAAGTTGCTTAGATGGTCATAAATCTTATCAGAATCCTCCTTGTCCATAGTTCCAAAAGCCCAATGGAAGAAATGTCCAATTGTTTCTATGGCTCTCTTATTTCTTCGGTGAGAGACCATATGCTTTAATCGCATGTTGTTTTGCCGAAGGTTGGATATGATCGCTTCCAATTCGTTCGTTCTCATGTTGCAATTTGTTTGAAATTTCGATTGTAGAGGTACGCACAGCTGTTTGATCTTAGCGTCACACTTGTCTACAAAATTAAGAACTTCCGAAAAATCCATGGGTGTTATCTTTGTGAATATGGTCCATTTGTTGTTAAAGAACACAGCATTCCCCATGCCTTCAAATAGTGCCGGAGTTAAAGTAAGGTTTTCTATTTGATAAGGAATTGATGCTGTAACGTTCGGTATGTTTGCCACGAAAAAAATAAAGTTTAGTTTACACATTAAAGAAACATTTAAAAGGGTTTGTTTGATATTTAGTATTTCGTACATTTTATCTAACCTTTTTTTTCTTTTTAATTTAGTGAACAAAGTTTGATGTGAAATTAATAAATTTAAAGTAAGAGAAAACAATAATTTATAATTGGTTAAAAAAAAAAATTATCTTAATAACAAATATTCGATTATTTGTACCAGTCAGTCAACAATCTAGAAAGAAAAGAAATCAAATTTAATCATTAAAATAAGCCTTAAGTTGGTTGTTGTGCACCCTTTTGATTTTCCTACCTACTCGAATATTGGTATTTACAGAGTCATTTACTGAGACCACCTCGTAGGGTCCCAACCAAATAGATGAGAACTTATTTTTCCTAGTTGGATTTTTAAGCATGACTTTTGTTCCGACTGCAAACGAAACAGGGTTGGTTTGACGGTCGTATTGCTGTTTCGATTTTTGTTTTGCCAGTTCGAGATTCTTTCTCGCAAGTTCGTGAGTTTTCTGAAGTTGATGTTGAAGAAGTTTCGGAAAATCTTCATCATTATACAGAGGTTTAGGTGTTCCTTTTAAATTTGTCGGCATTTCGAACTCGAAACCATACAAGCTCTTCGTTGGTGTCAGTTTAGTGGCGGTATGCACAGTGTTGTTGTGGACATGCATTGCCTGTCTCAGCCACTGGTCCCAACACTGATCATCATTGTCAACAAAACTCCTTAGATATTCCGCTAAGCGTCTGTGACTGCGCTCAAGTGAACCGTTGGCTTGTGGATGATAGGCGGTAATGTGAATCTTTTTAACTCCCAGAAGCTTACAAGTTTCAGAAAAAAGCTTCGAAGTAAAATTTGTTCCATTATCTGTGACTAGAATTTTGGGTATGCAGAACCTTGTAACAATCTCTTCGTAAAAAGCTCTTGCTACAGTACATGCTTCAGCATCAGGAATTGCCACACAGGTCATATACTTCGTCAAGTCGTCCTGGAATGTTAAAATATATCTATTACCTGAATACGTCAGTGGAAGAACACCGACCATGTCCATGTATACCTTTTCGAACGGTAAACATGGGGTATCTGTCAATACCATTGGCATTCTGGTCATTTTCCCTGACTTATTCTTTTGGCATTTGTCACAATTCCTGATGTAATTTGCAATGTCTTTCTTCATGCCTTTCCATCTAAACTGACGACGAATCCGTGCAGAAGTTTTTATCACCCCCTGATGCCCTCCTAGTGCGGAGTTGTGGAAATCGCGAAGGACCGTTTGTATATCTTCAGGATTTTCTAGAATTTGGAATTCATTTCTATTTCCTTGATTGTTCTTACCTTTCTTACCATTTTGTCTTACGATGTCGTTTTCAATATTTATGTTGTTTCTAATATTAGGAACTTCTCTATTCTGTTTGGCCTTACTCCTTGTCTGTACAATTTTGATACAATCATTATCTTTATGTATCCTGCTTAACGCATCTGCATTGCAGTTGGTTTTGCCAGGTTTATAAATGATTTTATAATCATATTCAGACAACTTGTGATGGAATCGAACAAGTCTCGTGGTTGGATCCCTTACATTAAATACTCCTATAAGAGGACGATGGTCTGAAAAAATTGTAAATGGTCGACCTAAAAGATATGTTCGAAAGTGCTTACACGCCCAAACTACGGCAAGCAATTCCTTTTCTATCGTAGAGTAATTTTTTTCAGAATTGTTCAGCGAACGGCTGGCATAAGCAATAGGCTTATCCTCACCCACTTTGCCCTGAGACAAAACGGCTCCCAGAGCTTCGTTGCTGGCATCGGTAGTCAGGATAAATGGTTGTGTGAAATCTGGATAGATAAGAACAGGCGGTGAGGAAATCGCTTCCTTAAGGAACTTAAATGATTTCTCACAATCTGGGGACCATTCGAAAATATTATCTTTTCTCAATAGCTTTGTGATTGGGGCAGCTGTCTTAGAGAAATTAGGTATAAATTTCCTATAATAATTCGTGAGTCCCAGAAATGATTGTACCTGTTTTATTGTTGTGGGTCTGGGAAAATCTGAAACACATTGGGTCTTAGCTGGGTCGGGTGAAGCTCCGGCTTCAGAGCATACATGCCCCAAATACGTTACTTCACGACGTAGGAAATTACATTTCTCAGTATTCAACTTGAGATTGTGCTGCCTAAGTTTAGTTAAGACCTTTGAGAGTTTTTGATTATGTTGTTCCAGATTTTTCCCATAGATAACAATATCGTCCAGATATACGAAACAATCAATACCATGCAACCCAGTCAAGATGTGATTCATAATCCGTTGAAATGTTGCCGGAGCACCGGTTAAACCAAAGGGCATTCTATTGAACTCGTAATGTCCTGTACTGGTGCTAAACGCAGTTTTTGCTCTATCGGCTGGATCAATCAACACCTGATGATAGCCGCTTGCCAAATCTAATGTGGTGAAAAATTGACAATGTCCCAACTGATTAAGTATTTCTTCTATTCTAGGAAGGGGAAATGCATCCTTGATTGTGACTTCATTTAGTTTTCTGAAGTCAACAACCACCCTCCACCGTTTTTGACCTTCAACCATTTTCTTGGGCACAATTAGCAATGGGGAATTCCAAGGAGATTTACTTTCTGAAATAATATCATGGTCAAGCATTTCTTTCACTTGCCTTTCAATTTCCTGTTTATGAACCTGCGGAGTTCTGTATTGCTTAGTATTAATTGGTGCTTGGTCGGATTTGGTTGGTATGTTGTGGGCTAACACGGGTGTATAGCTTAAACGATCACCTTTTAGTAGGAATACATCATTAAACTTAATGCATAAATCTTTTATGGATTTTTTTTCTTGCTTGGTTAAGTTATGATCTAATTTAAGTGAAGATAGAAGGTTATTTTCCCGTTCCTTAATGTCAATCTGTTGAAAATTCGCATATATTTTCGTCTCTGGGTTATTATTTATGATCTTGTAATTTTTAAAATTTGAGTGTGTAGGTATGAAGCTTGTATCCATGAAATAGTCCTCTGTTGTACTGTTCAAAACAGGGACATGGACGTAACTGTCGTTTGCCTTAACTATTGTGTTTCCTACATAAATCCCATTATCAATTTCCTGTGAATGTATCAGGAATTCATTTGACTTGGAATTAGGAATTTTTATTTTCACAATAGTTTGCGTACGAGCTCCAACCTTACACTTCACAACGTTCAATGAAGGAATAGTAAGAGAACTCGTTGGCAAGCATTTGAGGGGTAGATCAATTAAAACTTCTTTTTTTCCATCCAAAAATTTTATTCTTTTGGAAACCGCGTCGATGATTGTGTGATTCCAAAGGATATCACGACCCAGTATACCATCAGCAGGTATGTCTTCTGGTCCATCTACCACATTCCACTTAGTCCAAAATTTTCTAGGAAAAAGTAAATTGGTTTTAATTGTACCCAATGTCATACCTACTCCACCGAAAACACCACCCAGTTGCTTTGTTTCATCTATATTTATATTGGTCGCATTTTTTAATGAACTTCTTTTTAGTAAGCTCGAGTCTGCTCCTGTGTCGACCAGAAGAAGTACCTTTTCGGACTTGGCCATTGACATAGGCAGCTCGACGAACACGTCATGCCTACGAAGATTCCTAAATGCATACAATATTTTTTTCTTATTTCTCGGCAAAGCATACTGGTTAAAACACTTAAAATAATCATGCAAAAAGTTATAAACGAATTTCATCTTTGAATAGCACTTACTCCAAACGAAACGAAGATTTAAAATCAGAAATAAGACACCAAACTGACCTAGGTTTATATATGTCCCAGAAACTGGTGGCCTTGATTTCTGCCTCGTTTTACGAATCGACTCAAAATTAAAGAAATTTAACTCCTTCGAGTCAACGTTTTGGGTTGTTTTTTCTTTTTATCGATCGTCTAATACAAGCGCTGATGGCTTTAATTCGTCTACATTGCTTTTTTTGTTTTTTGTTATTTTCTTTTTGTTTTTATTTTTTGTAGTTGATTTTGTGGAGGGCGCATTTTTTGGGGCACAATTTAGTGATTTAAATTGGTCCCCCGGGGCCTTTCCCGATTGGTCTTTGAGGTGATTCCTCTTAGAGAAACAATCGTCCTCCACATGCCCCACCCTAGAACACCACTTGCATTTGACACTAGGCCTTTGACTTTTGAGTCCGAGTAGCTCGTATTTGTGAGCGGGGACAACTGTTTTGAGTATGCCCATAGTTCTCGCAAGTGTCGCAGTATGGCGTTCTTTTACGAATATCACAATCAACATAGCCGTGGTTTTGCTTACCACAGAATCCACAAGTTTTAATGGGATTTGCAGACCTTGTTGGCTGTCTATTGCTGGAGTGGGGAGGGTCTTGAAAATTATGAGTAAATTGCGGTGTTTCATTATGTGTCGGTGTAGATGTTGTGTAATTTGGTAAGTGTGCTTGTAATGGCAAACTGGATATCACTTGAGGTACATGGTGGGGTAGTGTATTGTAAATGCTTGCAGGTTGAGGCAGAGAAGGCACAGATGGATATGTGTGAGTCAGGCTATTGTAATTTTGTTGGATGTTACCAGGAATTTGGTACATTGAACTAATACGATCCAACGGAAAAGGTAAGTTTGGTGTTGTTCCAACTCCCATATAGCCCATCGCGTTTGGCTGTATTAGCAGTGAAGTTTTCAAGGCTTCCTCAGAGATTTCGTTGAGGTCCTTGCTTTTGCTGCCCAGCATAAACTGGCGAAGAGCTGGATCAACTAGCCCTATTTTAAAAGTTGTCAACACCGTGTTTTCAACTTCCTTTTTTAGGCCTACTGACTCAGTTGCCGAATATCTCGAGTCAATAATCTCAACAGATGTGGCTTTTAGTTTCGCTAGACGTCTAGCGAATGCTTTAACATCTTCGCCTAACAATTGATGGCATTGCTTCAATTCGTTAATCACGTTGTCTAGAGTTTTTGGCACTAAATAACTGTCTTTAAACAGTTTTGCCAAATCCTCTATTGTTTTCACCGTGTTTGAACGAATTAACTCAAACGCATCGCCTTGCAGTCGGGTTGAAATTAGAGACACTAAGATCTTCTCCTCTTCTGGCTTTACCATTTTTAAAGCCAGATCGCATGCATTTAAGAATTCATGAACTCTTCGGGAAAGTTCATGATTTCTATCCCCGTTGAATATGGGGACTAACCTTGAAACCACCTTGCTTATATTCTCAAGTGACATTTCGCTACAATTTGCTTCTTTTTCTATTTGGGAAAATTTATTTGATTTTAATACTTCTACTACTGTGGTTTGAACTCCTGTGTCGACAAGGTTTCTATCCACAGATGATTTTGGTGTAGAAGTATGTTGAGGGGTACAGAGCAATGGAATTAAATGTTT
Organism: Dasysyrphus tricinctus; assembly: GCA_963921185.1. NCBI lineage: Eukaryota > Metazoa > Arthropoda > Insecta > Diptera > Syrphidae > Dasysyrphus > Dasysyrphus tricinctus. Next base: position 181,618,328 of record OY992532.1, read on the forward strand.
TGAACTTTCATTATGGGCCATTAACTAAACGCCAACCAACAGATCTAATTTTTGTAAAAAAAAAACAAATAAAATCAAATACAACCTACCTCAAATAAAATATTACACACAAAAAAAAAAAGAACCTTAAGAGAAAAAAAAAAAAATTGAAAAACTAAACCCTACGTAAATCAAAGAAAGAAAATCAATTTGATACACAACTTTGCTTTTTTTTTTTTTGTTAATAAGCACTTACAATAGAATACAGGTACATACATATAACTATACTCACCTGTATCTCTCACTGTGTATGGTAGTAAAGAATTTATTTTATTTTTGACCACTTTACCACTCGATTTGATTCTTCTAAAAAAAACGGTTTGAATTACTTATTGTTATAAACTACAGAACAAAAAAAAAAAAATTTAATTAGTTCGCGTTTTACTAGATTTAAGATTCGCGGACCGGCTGCGCCAATGTTAAAGCTGTTTTTATAGAGAGTGTAGACGAAACAACCGACTTCATTTACTGTTTTCGAAAGACTCTACTTGTCGTGTCATTTCGGTGGTCGCAAGCCCAAACATTCGCAGTGGATAATCGTCGGCACGTTTAAAGAGTCAGCACAATTTAACTATTGTATGATTGCACTTTGATTGACCCAAAACAATATCCGTAAGTTGATACCGAATTGGCAATCAAAGTGAACAACATAATTGAAATGTGCTGAGTTCAACGCACGACGGTTTCCGCTGGTAGGTATGGGAGGAGACACAACACATAATTAAATGGGTATAAATTTGAACAAGAAGTGATGTAAAAATATTTTTAATTATTACTACTGTCTATTTTCCAATTAATTAACCTCAAATTTTGTGAACGTCAAGACCGCGAATGAATTTTTTTCGTTGTGTGTAATCACGAAGGTACGTACCTGTCAAAAAGACGAAAGACAAAATGAACGAAAAAACGAATCGTGTAATCAGGCTCTATGTTTACTTTAATTAATTTATTTCACTAAGGGTATTCATGCAACAGCGTAAACTCGTAGTAATCGTTGTAAAGTTTTAAACTTCGTAAATCTGTCAAATTTTCCATACAAATTGTGACAGAATTACGAAGTTTTAAACTTTACAACGATTACGACGAGTTTACGCTGTTGTATGAATACCCATACTATGTCAGTAAGATTCTGCGAGCGCACAAACAATCAGAAAACTGAAATGTCAAGAAAAAGTGAATTATATGAAATTGTGTTTTAATCTGGATTTAAGTACTTAAACTGACCTCCGGAGGGCAGTTTAAATCCAATTGGATTAATCGATATTGGATTTAAAAAATTGGATTTAAGTTTGGATTAAACGAGTGAATAATATGGGATTGGATTTAATGTTTGGATTTAAAATACTTTTAATCTGGATTTAAGTTTTAATCTGGATTAAACGAGTGAATAATATGGGCGTTACCGCCATATTATTCACTCTGGATTAAAATTGGATTAAAGGAAGTTTTTAATCCAACAACTAAATCCAGATTTATTAAATCCGAAATTTAAATCCATGTCCATATTATTCACTCTGAAAATGCCTTAAATCCAATGGATTTAAAATGCCCTTAATCCAGATGTAAAATGTATTTAAATCCAGATTAAGATTGTTTAATCCAAATGTAAAATTTGCGAAATGTCAAATGAAAATGTATGAGTACAAAAATCAAGATCTTAAAATTAGATTATTATTTCCACCGACTACTTCAAGTGCTATTTCCCATTGCTTTTTGTTCGAAAATAATTGGTATGTTCGTTTAGTTCTCAAATCTGCCAATTTCTACCAATTTTAGTCCATTAAGTGGGAAGAAACGAACAGAGGTAATACAATCTTCTGATCAAAAAAATATTTTAAAAAAAGTATAAAATAGTAGTAGTAGGTAATAGTTTTAAGGCACATTGGGCTTTAGGGACAGAGGATACAAAAGGAAATAATCAGGATTATGAGTGCTTACTACAAAGGCTAGGAGTATGCTACAAAGGCTAGGAGTGTGCAAAAGGAAATGAGTATGATGAGTGCTGACACTTACAATCCAAAAGTTAGAATATTATAATAGACCACACAGATCCAGAATTTTAAGAGCGCAGAGAAAAGAAGCTAAGTAGAGTGGCACAATTTGTAAATATCCGTTATAATTCAGATGACGAATCCAACAAAAATGCGTCTACTAAAAAGAAAACAAAATTCATAGAAAATATTCTCAAACATAAAAATAAAACTACTACATAATTCTTCTATGAAATTTTTGACTTTTAAATTGCTACACAGTATAAAAAACATGGACTTAAAAACTATAAAATATGTTTCAAAGACACTTGTTTGGTTAACACCACATTTTGAGGACATAAAATTTGATTTTTTTGATTTCATACATTTTAGGATTTACAAAGCCAATCACATGGAAGCTTAGGCATCTTACTAGCTGGCCAGGGTAAATAACCTGCCGTTTTGAACACCCAATAGTCGTACGATAATTTCATGATAAGAGCCACGAGTAGGATAACTTCTAAACCGATAAGATAGAAGATATAGTGTGTCCAATCATGCAGCGATTGAAAAAGTTTGATTTCTTGCAAATCTATAACTCTTTGTTTCATATTAAGACAAAGAATATAATTGTAGTCTGGAATATTTGCATGACGAACGAGCCAAAAGTCAAAGCTGTGGAGTAAAATGTATGTGTTAACAATTTTTTTTTTTGAAAGAGTTAAGTTTGTTACTTAAAGAAATTTTGCCGAGTTGCAATCGCAATTTATTTCATTGCCACCTAGGTATATTGCACGACCATTTGGAATATTATCTAAAGCATTCGAAAGAAAGTATTCTGGAATCTAAAATAAAAACGTAAAATAAAAATTTAAATATGGTTCCGCTTTAGAGAAAAAGCACAAGTAGGTTTACCTTTTTAATTGCATTTTTCATGCATTTTTTTTGGAACAGTTGCTTCTTCTGCTTTCCTCAAGAACTTTTCCATTGAAAGAATACCTACGTTGAAAAAATATTTTTTTTTAATAAATTTTTTCCTCCAAAATAAAATGACAAATAAAATTAAAAAAAGCGTCAAACCAAAGTGTCAAAAGATTTCCCATATTTTCCGCTTTACCTCCAACAGCGCTCGTGGTGTTTATATTTAAATTTCGAACCAACCTAACCAAACAACTAGCAGTCCATATCTAGTATGTCTATGTAACAGCCCTATTCTGGCGTTGTGAGGGCTCGCAAGTCACTAGCCCTTGGGAGGTATTCCTTGTGAGGTTTGTTGTGATTCGATAACATTTTCGGTATTCTGGGAAAATTCTCACAAGAAACCTCACAAGAAACTCACCACGGTGAATGGGCACGTTCAACCATGTAGATTTTCTTGATTTCTAGATTTTTTTGGCTCTGATTGGCCGACTGTCATACGAAGATAGATGAGTAAACTTTCATAATGTTCTAGATTTATGTTGAACGCACCTATTTATTATGAAGAAAGAAACATGATTTGTTTGATTTTTGTTCTAATAAATTAGCATAATTATGCAAGAATGTTTATTTTTCATTCATTTATTTTAGTTAAGAAGAAAGCAATTGAGAAAAAAACAAAAACAAACATGTAAATGTCGTAGTTTTCGAAATCACAAGTGTTACTTTTTAGTTGTGACCTCCTCCGAAGGAGATCACAGTTTCGATAGTTTTTGTGAGGATCACAAAGTTGTGAGGTTGCTGCCAGAATACGAAAACCTCACAAAATCAAATTAACCTCACCTTGTGAGGTTGTTGTGACCATTGACCTATGGACTGCCAGGAGCCAGCTAAAAACGGTTCATCTTCAACCCCTAAGCGTCACCAGCGCTTGTTGGAGCAAAACAGAAAAATAGTGTAGCTTTTGACAATTTTGTTTGATGGTTGTGTTGTCATTTGTTTATATAGAGAATAGAATAGAAAAGATTTACATATTTGTGCAAACATTTTTAAATAAAAGTTATTTAATTATAATGGTCAAATGAGTAAGCAATTAAATCAATTCTACTCCTCATCATCAAGAGAGTCACAATTTGGAAAGAAGTTAGCTTTGAAGTAATCTGTCCATCAAACTGCCGTCCTGAATCTCTTCAAAGAGCTCGTGTATGAGTCATATGGACCCATGTTCTGTAATTATCGAATCGATAAAAATAGTCGAGAAACGATGAAAATTGGAACGAAACTCATTTTATCTCATCATCGGGTTTCTGTAACTTTGACAGTCGTTAATTTTATCGATTGCAACAATCGGAATAGAAATCCTGGAAAAATTCGATAAAATGGGTTTCTGTAACTCAGAAAGTCGATAAGTTTTTCATTTTTAATGTCAAAACTTATCGCAGGCCAAAAAGGTGGCGAGTTAAAATTGAACAGAAAAAAATGCTAGTAAGAGTAAGAGACAAAACAAATTAAAGTAAAAAGGATTAAAAATTAAAATGGATCCAACCAAAAAGGTAAATATAAATAAATGTAGACATAATGTACATAGTTACTTATTAATGGTAAAATTTTATTTTCAGAGAGCATAAGGAGTTCCTTACCAAATTTGCAGTAGACGATGGTACTGAGGCGCAAGGACTCAGAAGAGTTACATGCCATTTGGATTATCAAAGACTGGTGTAACTATTCTTGAATAAGGGATAAGGAAACTTGGCGTGCATCAACCCCAAAAGGAAGAAAATGCTAAGATTATCATTACCAACAATTTGAGTGTGACAAAACCAAAGCATTCAGAGGTTCAATCAAAGTCGATTCTTTGGCAAAGATCGCTGACTTGGAGTTGGCCGAAAAGGAAAAGATATGTGACAAAACAGCAGAAGATGACGACGATGAATATAATAATTCTAGAAACCTCTGTTAAGAAATATGTATAAATTACAAAAATCGTTTCTTATTATAAATGGCTTTATTTTTCTTTTATCTTGAATGATGGCAGCCTCAAAGTAGGAACTGATCCGCTAAAAAAGACAAATTTTCGCACTCTCAAATCCTATTGCAGAACCTAACCAACAGGTTGTTCAAACAGTTGAAGCATTTTGATAGTGCTGAAGTAAATCTGTTCGACGACTGTGTCTCACGTCGGGAATAGATACGGAGAACATCGCTTTTCCATTCTTATCCAACAAAATTTGTAAGAAACAACACTTTTATAAGAAACTTTTAATAGAAAAATTTAACACAGTAGAGTACAAACAAAAAATTAAAAAAAAAGATTGGTCTAATCTAAACGATCAAATAAAACAAAGGTTTCTTTAAGGCAATAACATCCACAGCCAGAGGCACAAATATCTCTAGAAAGTATTATATTGTCAATCGTGGATTTTTTATTTTCATTTTTACTCAAGACTCACATACTTCAAACCACCTCTGCATATCTTCAACATGTCCACCATGACCACTCATGCCAATCAAGCCTTTGCTGCAACTTTCACTGGCAACCGACAAAATGTACAAAATAACTTCTGAAATGGTCCACATGCAGCAGTTCGCTTCGTCTTATTGCAACCGAAACATTCTGTTGCAAAATCAACATCATGCGTTGGTGGTTTCTGATACATAGTGTGTTACAGGATCTGCAATAAAAGGATTGCTTGTTGAAAATTATGAATTATTCCAATTTAATCTTTGTTCTTACAAAAGCTCGTTCAGTAAGAAGTTGCCAACCAAAGAGAATATCTCCGTATGCTTTTTTCAAACTATCAATCATTGGCATTTTGGATTTCATCAATAGTGAAAATGAATAATTATCCAAATTGATAACATTCGAATCTATACAACCCATCGTATCAAAAATTACTAGACTTATGCTTCGGAAGCATAAACATTGTATTTGATTGTTTATCTTCTAGCAAAACGGTATGGTATGGTGATCCATTTGTAGTCAAATTAATCTTTCATCTAATATAAGGAGGTTCAGTATCAGGTGGGCACTTAAGAAAGACACAACATAGCATAACTGCAGTCTGGCATGCTCTCATAACATTCAGTCTTAGCTTGTACTCCTGTGCTAATTCCTTACTTAAATTGAGAAGTTTGCTTTCATCATAAATATGCACCACAGCATTTGTTATTGCTTTTTATAAACTACGGTTTTTGGATGATTTAGCAAGGCGTTCCTGGAGATAGAAGGACGCATTGCTTTCACGACGTGCATAAAAACCCGGCTGAGGGCACCCTCTAGACGTGGCGATTGAAGGTGCATTTGAGATTTATCATTCCCACCAATTGACTGAAAGGAAACAAAAAACACATGTAATCCTGTTTTTGTTTTTGATTCAAGTTATACCTTTTTTAAAGCAGCAAGAGTAAGGCAAGAAGACACTATTCCAAGCATGTCCTCGACAAAATAAAAACTCAGGTCCCATATTGGGACTAGGATACTCCACTGGAAAATTTACCTTTTTTTTAAACTACAACATATCCCGCAGCCGATATTTTGAAGACTGCATGACGCTTAATTTCATCGAGAACATCCACTTCAGCATGCAGAATGTTTGTGCTGAATAAAGAAAACTCATGATGCAGGGTTGATCTATAAAGTAATCTAGCTATAGATTCTCTTTTCACACGTAAACGTCCTACCTGCAAGGCATCCTTTGCATCAGCTTCAAGAGAAAATTGTTAAATAAAAATAAATAAATTCTTATTCAAAGCCAAATGTGATACATTCCTAAAAGATTGAACTATGCATGAGCTATTTATTTACCTTCTTCTTCAATATAAGATGGGACAGGTTCACATAATTTCAACAAAGTATCATCTATTTTCCAAATTTCTCAATTTTCGATGAAGATTTTCACCTCTTTCAAGATGAGGGACAACTATACTCGCTAATTCATTTCCTACCGGCTGCGAAATACCTACATATGTATACAAAAATATGATTAGAAAGTATTTCAGAAGATAAAGTTGATATATTCTCACAGAGTATCTCGTTCTCCATACAAGGAAAGATATGGTTATTATTTTTTCGGCTCGCCTCGTATTATTTACATTAAAATATTGAACAGTTCCATCCTGACTGGCTGTGGCCAAACAAGTTTCTCTCATATATGGCTCCAATTTATTCCGTGAACTCTAATTTGAAAACAAAATAAGCATTTTTTAATTCGTTTCTTAGCAATTTAAAAAAAAAACTAAAAACCCAACTAACCTATTAAATGAGATGTTATGTAACGAGTTGGGCAAATTCCCTTTCGAATATCCCAAATTCTCAAATCACCATCATGTGCAGCCGCGAGTAGATTTCCAGAAACTCTATTAAATCCAACTTGTGAAGCACCAAGTTTGGAAACAGATTGATACTTTTAGAAAAAGCCAAATTCTTACACATGCAGATAGCACTTAGTGATAAATGAGGTTTTCGAGTATCTTGTAAATCTCCCAGGTACTGGTTTTATGCATAATAACCTCTTTTCCTTTACAATAGGCTGGGCATTAAGCTTGCGGTTCAAATGAAGGAGAAAGGAGTTCCTAAAAGAAAAGATGGAATTCAAATGAAACAAACCCAAGAGGAACTACTATAGTTTACCAAAGCACTTTAGCATCCTCGAATGCCTTGAACTTTGAAAGTACAGAAACTGTCTAGCTTTCTTTCTTTTCTGTAAAATTCCATATTCTTAAACAACCATCTCCAGATACGGATGCCAATAAGTTGTTGACACTCTAGTCAATTGTTAAAATGAGGAAACTTTATGGTGGTGTCTTCCGAACCAGAGACTACATATATAAACTGAAAAAATAATTTCGCATGTTTCAATGAGGACATCCAAGTTAAAAAGGCATACCCACTTACATTTTTATTGACTTTCAAACATGTAACTGGAGCTGTGAGGCAAATTTTTGTTGCATCATCCAAATAATTAGATGAAGGATCATTATTTTTGTTACCTTTCCATTTACGAATATCACCATCGGATCCACGAACTGAAATGTACCTCAAAAGATCAAGAAATTAGTACTTGAATCCCAAATAGGAAGAGTCCATAGCACTTACTCCCCACCTTCGGTGTATGTGAGTTTTTGTGACCATTTGTATGGACATAACCCGTACTTTTATCGACGATGTTGAGCAACATTGTATTGGTCAATTTTTTAAAAACGAATATTTCTCAATTTATTTAGGTTCACCTCACTTTTTTTATATTAAATTAGATTCAAGGAAAATTTATAATAAACGAAAGTTAGGACTTCAAACAAAAATTGTTTTGGTTTCGAATTGTCAATATGACAGTTTGACTTATCGCCTTCCACTGGAAATTCCAGCACAAATAGTTCGGAAATTAAACTTATCGCGTTCAGTTATAGAAACCCGAATTTTTCCAAAGGCGATAACTGGGGAATGAGTTGTTTCATTTTTTAACGATTCGAAAAGTTATCGCCTGAGTTATAGAACATGGGTCATGGCGTCATAGATCAATTCAAACGGAGTTTTCTGAGACAAAAATGCATTCTTTTTATCTCAAAACCTTAATTTGTAGATGAAAATCGACAATGATCGAAAATGAGCAAGGACAGCTGCAGAAATCCTGGAACTCCTCACAAAACCTACCGCCAAAAAAAGATTGTTGGCTGATTGTAATCCCGTGGTGGATTATAATGGAGTTCTGCCCCCATGCTACGAAGATCGAGTGCCTCAAAGTCCAACAAGCCACGGCCGAAATGGCTGCTAAAAGCTAAGTGAAGTCGAACAGAATGCTCTGTGCGAAAAGGCCGAAGATTCGAATGCCGAAACAAACTCCAGTGGCACTCTAGACGAATCATCTACAGCTAATTCGAAAGAGTGCAAAAAAGAAGCATCGCACCAGTAGTTGCTGATTTGTTGGCTACTCCAATCATTGAAGAGATCATAATTGAGAAGTGGGACAGATGCACAAAGGTGCATTTCAAGAAAATCATACAATATCGCACACGGATTAATCGTTGGGCGATTGCAGTTTCCTCAACACATGCTTCTACATAGCCACGTGCAAGTATTTCCACTATGAGGTGGATGCTCATCCAAATATCAACAATAACAAGCACGAATGCGTCAACACTAAACTCTGCATCAAGATAAACGCAGATCCTAGCATGACATTGTATCCTCCCCAGTAGATCCGGAATTGATAGAAATGAGGACCTTCAAGTAAAATAAAAAAAAAATTTGTTGTCTCGTCTCATTTTTTGCCAATACGCAATAAACGGTACTTCAGAAAAATTTGTTTGCAAACAAATCTCGAAACAAAAAACATAAAGCTGTAAAATGCTTTTTATTTCAACTTAATACGACCACTCGTTACAAAGATACAGCTCTTCAAAACACGCTAACAAAAAATTGAAAAATTTAATTTTGTTGACTAGTGTATTTACTTCAGGCTGCCAAACTGTCTTGTCGGCTTTGCTTTGTTTCAATACAGGCACCTTGTCTCTCTGTTCCATGATGGCTTTTTCAAACTCTGCCACCGACAATGCATCACCCGAACTAGAACTTACAACCTGAGGAACAGCGAACTTCATCTTAAGTTCATCAATTTGAAATTATTCGATCTTCACAAAGAGTGGTTAATGCTTGCCGATTCTGTGAGTACATAGTTTTTTCTGTAGTGATCAATGGCTGCTTGATATTAAGTTGATCAAACATTGTCCTAGTTTGTGTTACGTGTTGGCACGTAAGGAAATAGAGGACTTGCAAACAAGGCAGAGATATTACAACATAAACCAATGACTGATTATGGACAGAATATGCCCCACACCATCTCTGAGCCGTGCCTTCTCTAAAGACTGCACATAGCCCTTGAATTCAGGATTTAAGAAGGCCAATAGGATCAGTTCGTCTTGCATCAGTTCCATATAAGGTATGCTGGAGGCGTAGTTCTTTTTAAGAATACTAAAGGACGATTGACGAAATCACCCAAATTATTTAGCAATTCTGAGTTATTTCTCGCACGCAAATCATCCCAACTGAAGCTCGAATCTTGTCGCTCTGGTCATGCTGAAGCCAAGTAGAATAGCCATTCATTGGCTGGAATGCCAGTTTCCTAAGCATCGTTGCCAAAGACCTCAATGCCCCGACTCTTGCTGAACTTGCCATCTTCGTAGTTCAAATTCTCATCAAATTCACCATCTCCCATCTATAACAAGAACAAAACTCAAAAGACAAATTAATGAACACAAACTATGCATGTTTATTTGATAAAACTAAAATAATAGAAACAAAATTAACAAACCAACGCAATTTTTGTAATTAAACAGAAAAAAATAGCACATAAATGTCAGGCATCAAAAAATAAAGTAGGACTAAAACAGGTGGCTCTGTTTTTTTTTAAAATAGATTTAATAGATGGCCTCAGTTTCTATGGCAAAAAAAGTTTTTTGAGGCCAAGTGGCAGGAGATGGCATTGAGAATAATTACTATTTTTTGCCACTTTGCTCCAATAAGCAGTCATGTCGCTAAAAAGATGTGAACTCATTTGAATAGTGCTTTTGTATGGAAATGAGACTCGACTAGCAGTCCATATATAGTATGTCTATGGTTGTGACCTGTGACCCTGTGAGGTATCAGTGAGTTTTGCCAGAATAGGAGCCTGATTACACGATTCGTTTTTTCGGACGTTTCGTTTTTCGTTTTTTTGACAGGTACGTATACCTTCGTGATTACACACAACGAAAAAAATCCATTCGTGATTTTGACGTTCAGATCAAATAGGCAGTAATAATAGCTGTGTTTTTTTGCATATCCAAATAAAATTGTGTGAAAAAAACGACAGCAAAGCAAAACAATTTACATGTTAAATACAACAACAACTATGTCCATATAGAGTTAGCTAAGTCCAGATAATTAACTGGAGTTAACTTTTGTCCCGATAAAAACGGTATTGCCAGACTACCATTTTCGTTGTGTTATCGATATTTTGTATAGAAATGTCAAATGTTTGTTGGTAAGATAGTTCAAAACAAAATGGCAGACCAAGGCAAATGTTGAAATGTCCCGATGTCGTTTTTTTCGCGAAACTCCATATGGACATACAAAAAAACGCAGCTAATAATTAAAAATACTTTTACATCACTTCTTGTTCAAATTTATAGCTATTTAATTAAGAAAAACAATTTTAAATCTCACTATTTACATTTTTTAAGCATCCCCCACCTCTACTCGTTTGTCAAATCATATACGTCAAAGTTCAACATTCCATTCCCCCTACGTTTCTACACACCTCACCCAATGTGTCAAAAAGACGAAACACGTAACGTCCGAAAAACGAATCGTGTAATCAGGCTCTAGGTCTGTAACTTTTGTCCCGATAAAAACGGTAATGCCAAACTACGATTGTCGTTGTGTTATCGATAATTTTTTTAGAAATGTCAAATGTTTGTTGGTAAGATAATTAAAAAACAAATGGCAGACCAATGCAAAAGGTAAACAAATGTTGAAATGTCCCGATGTCATTTTTTTCGCCAAACTTCATATGGACATTGGGTTATATGGGAGAGCGCCCACTAGCCAACTAAGTTGCTGGCAACTTTAAGTAGCTTGAAATTACTCGCGGAGCTTTTTGCCGGCAACTTTAAGTTGCTTGCCCGTGCCCACTGAGCAACTTTGTTATCTGTCAAAAATGGGCATGTTCAGAGATTAATGGCCTTTTCGATTGGCAATCCAGAAGCGTCCGGAATGCGTGTAAACCCTTCTGAAAGTGTTCTATTGGCATTCAGAATGACAGTTCTTCTCCTGAAAAGAACAGAAAACGATTCTGGATTTCATTTCAGAATCGAAACCAGAACAACTCACACATTCAAATACATAGTTGTGAAAGTGTTGTCAAATATTGCAAAAAGTAAATGTTTAACTAAATATAAGTAAATTTCACACATATTATTAGGTGTATTTTTTTTGCAATCCCGGGGGAATTGGACGAACAAAACGAATTCGGGGCTTAGCGAAGCCATTATAGAAAAAAATGGAGTTTCCATACAAACTATCGATAACACGTATGAAATTTGTGCCGGTAACACAGTTTTTGTGTGGGCTTAAGTTAAGCCCCGATAATTCTCTGGGCTTAACTAAGCCCAAAGGGGCTTAATTGTTGTTGCTTTTAACACGTAAATTGCTTAGCCCTGAGGTCGTTTTTTTCGTCGAAACCCATTCGGGCAAGGAAAAAATCACACCAATTGTTTCTAAAAACAATTATTTTCCGTTTAAAATATTATTTTCTCATTTTATTTATTGAAAATTATCATACTCGTTCATATTTGTTTCCGCCAAGTTTCCAAATGTGAAGAACTATTTCCATCCGCTTGTGAAGTTGCACAAAATGGCTTCCTGAAAGAATGAGACAGTGCCATTTTTGCATGTGCAAAATGAATCAACAAGCTGTCTTCACAAAAAATTAAATTCAAAATTATACTATGTTCCCACCAAAACGAAATCTTAGATTTCAGCTGAAAAATTTGGAGTTTTCGACTTGGTGGAGCGGGATTTCATTAAGATTTCGTTGAAATCTAGAGTTCTCATTAAGATTTCGTTGAAATTTCCATGAAATCTTGTTCCATCAACTTGAAATATCAAAAGTTTTCAACCGAAATCTCGGATTTCATTTTGATGGGAACATAGCATTAGTAATCATAATAGAATCATATAGAATAATATGTAACTGCGCACACATGCAATCAAATAGTTGCTAATAATTAACCACATCGTTGAATTTTGTTCTTTCCAAAGTGACTTATTTTCTCTGTGCGAAAGAGAACAAATGTATCTACTTATTCTTTTATTTTGTGACCAAAAGACTAGGACAAGGTCAGTACTCCTTTTCTTTGTATTTATGAGATAGAAAAATTGAATAAATATTGGGTAGCAACAGCGTAAAGTCGTAGTAAACGTTGTAAAGTTTAAAACTTCGTAATTCTGTCACAATTTGTATGGAAAATTGACAGATTTACGAAGTTTAAAACTTTAGCACGTTTACGATTACTTTGCGCTGTTGCATGAATACCCTTATTGTCAGTAGGGGTATTCACGATCTGGTGCAACAAGCCTAGTAAAATTGTAAAATTTAATTATTTTACAATCGCACTTCTTTTATCTATAGTTACACTGTAGCAAGCTCACAAAATTACACAAATATAAGCAGACAAAAAGAATAGGGGTATTCATGATCTGGTCCAACAAGCCCAGTAAAATTGTAAAATTTATTTTTTTTACAATCGACCACGAACGCACTTCTTTTATTAATAGTTACACTCTAGCAAACTCACAAAATTTCACAAACAAATATCAGCTGATAAAAAGAATGACATTTGGTGAGTTATCAAATTCACAAGCGCAAACTTTACTATGGTGTATTTTTCTTTTACAATAGGGTTGAGGTATGGCAAAAGTGTAAAAGAGTAAGAATTTGACATTCAGTATATTTTGTTGTTGTAATGCAAGAAAGTGTTACACTTTTGCAATGATACAAGACCAGTTACATCGGATCGTGAATACCCCTAGTGTGTTGGTTTAGTTCGGCGTGATTGCGTAGTTGCTCGGAATGGCCGGCAAACCCAAGCAATTAAAAGTTGCTGGCAACTAAGTTGCCCAGAGGGTGCCAGGCCTAAGGGTATTCATGCAACAGCGTAAAGTCATCGTTAACGTAGTAAAGTTGTAAACTTCGTAAATCTGTAAAATTTTCATACAAATTGTGCCATAACTATGAAGTTTTAAACTTTACCACATTTATGTCGGCTTTACACGATGTTGTATGAATACCCAGTGTATTTGTAAATGTTTGTATAAATTCAAAATAAATGTGCCTTGGCAGGAAAACAAGTTCCTAGTAGCTGTTCTCTGTCTGTTGTTGATTCTTTTTGGTTTAGTATTTGCTAAAGAATATGGTGAATTTTTTATCTCACAATACATGCGCAAGTGAGTCCATAGTGCCCTATTACACGACGACTTTAGAGTCATGACTTTTTTCGAAAATCAATGAGTGCGAACGAGAAAAAACATCTGACCTCACCTTCGCACTCATTTAATTTCGAAAAAAGTCATGACTCTAAAGTCGTCGTGTAATAGGGCACATAGCGATTCCAATTTCTGTACAAACTTAAAGCCTAGTACGCAGATCGAGCTAAAATTTCGCTCCCACATTTCTCTCCAAACACCAGCTAATATCCAAGCTAAATTTTGACATACGATTTTTGTGGAGATAACATCACAGAAAACAGCTGTTCTCTGAAAGGAAATTTTATTCAATAATTTCATAGAATTTTATTTCAATATTTCAAGTGAATCTAATCAAATAACATAGTAGTAGTACCTCGTGGCTTGATGGTTAGTGCGTAGGACTGTCATGCCGAAGGTGTGGGTTCGATTCCCAGCCGTGCCACCTAAAAACAGAAATGTTTTATTCGAGGTACTGCCTCTTGCGAGGAACTGACAAATCCTCCAAGAGTATACTTGTCATGAAAAAGTGCTTCTCATTTAGCCGTTCGGACTCGGCAAAAAAAACTGTAGGTCCCCTCCACTCCTGTCAACAAACACGCACACAGGAATGGTTGTGAGTTGTAAGTCACTAGGCCCTGGTTCTCCATGAGCTGTTGCGCCACCCAATTTATTTATTTTTAATCAAATAACATAGATTTTTCCCTTTGGCATTGATAAATCGTTTGTCCTTGAATATTTCTCGTTCTCAATTTTGATTTCCACAAAGTAAAATTCACACAAATCTAACAAAAAAAAGAACCTGTCACAATTTAGCTCGTAAATAATGTGCGGAACAATTATTTCACGCGCTAAATTTTGACAGATAAGAGCTGTACAGTTGCAAATCGCAGTTTAGAGGACCCAAGTTTGGAACCGAAACGTTTTCGTTCATACCTGCGTTGTCTACTTCGCGAATCCAAAACGGACTCGTTGGCTTAAGGGAATTTTACATTCCACTGTCAAATTTAGAAAGAGAAAAGACAAGGAGAGTTTCTGGAAACGGTCAATCCTAATAAAAAAAACCTGAACGCACCCACTGGAATTTGTTCAATCCTTTTGGTATGCTCTTTTTAAAAATTGACATTTTTAATACAAAACACTTCAGTTCAATTCAAACAAAAATAAAAAAGTAATTTGAAATTGTGCCGACTGCCGATTATTCATTGGAAAAATAAATAAATATATAAATATGTGGGTAGTTACTCATTTACATTCAGGTAATCTATTTATGCAATCAAATTGACTTTGTAAAGTTACACATTTTTAAAAACAGGCAATAAAATGTACCTTCTATCTGGTAGAGGGTACACTATTGGCCGTGTTGGATCCGACATCGTTTTAACAGATGATACATCCATAAGCCGTTCTCATGCTCTTTTCCAAGTTTCAAACGAATCATTGAAACTCGAAGATAAGGGTTCTAAATACGGAACCTATCACAATGAGCACATTGAGTCGAAACAAAAGCTTCTCAAAGGCAAGCTGATCGAACTCAAAGAAGGTGATCGTATTTTGTTTGGAGCTTTGAAAAATGAATGGCTTATTTCAAAGAACAATATCAATTCAATGGTATCTTCTTTAAATACTAAAGACTTAGTTGAAATAAAGAATCAGCTTGACATACTGGGCGGAAACATTGTTTCCAAATGGGAATCAAGGTGTACTCATTTAACCATGTCCGAGATAACCATTACTATCAAAGTATTACATGCGCTGATTGAGAAGATTCCCATTGTGTCGTGTTGTTTCTGGAAGGATTATCTAAAGAATATTCAAGACAAAACAGAACCACCAAATCCAAGTCTTTACCTGCCAAAAAGAAGCAGTCAATTGTCCTCAGCAATCCAGGATGAGCATTTGGGCTTCAATGAAAACCGTAAAACATTGTTTGCTGGTAAAACGTTTGTTTTTATGAGTAAGAAACATTTCGATATGTATTCCCCGATTGTGATCAAGGCGGGTGGACAATGTAAAGATTTAAAAAATAATGTTTCTAAATCTTTTTTGGTTAAGAATAATACTATTGTGGTACAGTACGTTGCATCAACACAGTCACAAGGAACGCAGACAATAAATACTATATCTGGTGAGTTGAACACGCTTAGGTAGTCGCATATACACTATATTTTATATAACTAACAGTTTTCAGTTATTTTTAAAATTTGCCCAATATAGTACAGTAGTCAAATCAGACAAAGTACATCACAATAATTTGTAATAGGTTTGACTTGCCCTATAAAGCATTATTGCAAGCGAGCTCAATATTTTTTTTAATACACACTATATTAAATCGATTTAAATGGAAGGGGCAAAATGAGGGGGGGGGGGGGTGTTGCTCACAAAGGAAATATGCATGAACGAATCATGTTGCCTTATATTTTCATCGGTATAATGGTTATCAAACATTTTTGTTTTTGATAAATTGTCAATGAAATGCATAGCAAAGATGTATTCTGAATACATAGGTCTGTTTACAAACTTGATATTAGCCCTGTTTTTTAGTGCATTTTTATCTTCGCTTACAAAAAAGTAGCATGTTAATCACAACAACAAACTGGTATAATTCCGTACTGTTGTTGTATTTAACATGCTACTTTTTTCTAAGCGAAGATAAAAATGCACTAAAAAACAGGGCTATTATCGTTGTCAATAATACCGTTGTATTAGAAGGATTTCATAATACAAATATACATAATGTTTAGTATATGTACTATAGCCAAGTAAAAGACTTAGCACTTTTTAATTGGAATTGTTGAATTATTGATTCACAAACGCTTTTATTTGTCTTACAAAATATACGATAAGCGAACATATACTCCAGGAAATCGAAAACAAAATCTATCCATCCCATATATTTTTTTACACCGGACGGTTCATCCAGGTGCAAAGACTCATTTCTCATTCTTTCACATTTAAATAGCAGAACATTTTTGACAAAATTATGATGCTTCCTCATATACTTGGCCAAAACTTTTGGGTTAAATTTTAAAATATATTAATTCATTCAAAATTGAGCTTATTATTAAGTAATCGTTCACGTAGTACGATTTTTTTTAACTTTTGATTTACGTTTACGAACAACACAAATGTACATATTTACATACGTTCACGTAAGTCACGATCCCAAACTAGTACTCGAGTAGCTCTCACGGAGGAAGCGATTCGGACACTCATTTACAGATTTGTTTTTTTTTTATCTTGTGCGGACAACGGGTTTCCCGCAATTTATTATTAAACATGATTTTTTAAATTTTAGTTTATTTCTTTGAGTAACTTACCCCTAAGGCGCCAGTTATAGCTATCATCATTGAAAATTTTGTTCTTCCATTTTGTGGTATTTAGAAAACAAAATAATTTATTATTTCGATCAAGAAATAAACCTCAAGATTAAATTAGTACTAAATCAAATGTATGACCAACGAATTGTTGGCTTACGAGTCGGGAAAAAAGAAAGAAACCGACTGAGCAATAGTAAGCTTGTGTGTATTTATAAAAATGCTAGTTGCTGTTGCAATAGATAATCAAGGAAACCTGCATTGGGATAGAGCTAGCCATGTTGTTTCAGTGGCGCGGTGTGAAGTGCATCGGCCTCTGAATCACAAGGTTCATGGTTCGCTCCCAGATGACGGAAAATTTATACGAGCATAACCAGACTTAGCACCACTAAAGGAGTCTGATAATCGAGGTGGCTCTCGTGAAATAGTTATAACTCTAGCCTATATACTTGGTGGTAGCACACAAAAGTTGTTGTTGTTCATTCAAAATTATTCAATATAAATTGATGTATAATTCGCAGCATGCACTGCACTTGTATGGATTTCCATTTACACACAAACCCCACGTAATTTAAAAATCAAATAGGTCCAACCTCCACATAAAAAGACTTTGAATATTTCAGTGAGCATAGCTAAGGTAGTTCAATCCTTGAAATAATAAAACTCATTTTATTTGAGTTTGGGTTGGCCCAAAATTAATTTTTTTTTTGACTAGAAATAATAATTAAGACAGGAGCTTTATTTCGGCATCAAAATGATCCCTGATTCGCTTCCAAAATCAATCATTAAAACTTTCAATGATAACTGGCGCCTAAAGAAGAATTGAAAACAAATAAATGGTTAAACAAAACTCGAATTATAATTTGTGTTGGGACATTACACTGCCCGACAGCCCATTAGCGCCCTCTCTTATATTTCAGAGTAAAAGGCAAATAACTCGGAATGCTGAATATGTTGCATGCTCAGTGTTTTTTTATCCTTCTATTTTTCCTCTCTCTTTACAAAATAACTTGACTTCTGGAAATGAACCGCTATCTTGTTTTGTTTTCTTCAGTCAAATGTGACAAAAAATAATGTATGCGACAGTCGATTAGCTTCTCTACGCTTTAGTATCATTTTTTGCATGTAAGTAGTGGTATTTTACTTATATAAGTTATCGTTAGTTTATTTTGAATAATTTTCGATTAAATTTAGTAAAAATGGAAAAAGTAAAACCGTCAAATGAGTTCGAACAGGCCAAAATAAAGGCATATAGTGAGTGTATTCAATCAATCCTTAAATTAAAAAAAAAAAAAAAATTAACCGCAGCCATAAAATTATTTCCTCCATTCCTTACGCAATGAGCGCCAACTTTTGAGATTAAAGAAAAACGGTGTAAAAGCATGCTTGCGGACTGTGCAAAAAGTTATTTCTAATGCTGAACATTTAAAACGTCTTAAAATAAAAAAAAATCCTCTTAACCAACCTAGAAAGACGCAACGCCTCGATTTCTGCAGAGAACATACGTCCTGGAAGAAGGAGTGGCAGCTTGTAGTCTTTTCAGACGAAAAACAATTTAATTTGGACGATCCTGATGGCTATGCTTACAACTTCATGATCTCCGAAATGAAGACCATACTTAAGATTGACTGCACAGCTGTGCTGATGATGTCATGGTATGGGGAGCAATAACTTACAATGCACCATTGAATTGAAATTTCTTTCTCGTCGTATGAATGTCACATTCTACAATGGTGTACTAAGAACGTCGTTCCCTGCCATCAAGGATATTTTTGGGCCCTTGGAATGCAAGTTCCAGCAGGATAACGCCCCTATCCACACCTCCAAGCTGGTAAAAAGTGCCTGCAAGACTATTTCTCTTGACTATTTAAAGAAACTAGTATCGCCCAGTGGCCGAACTTTGGCCAGGAAAAACTGGCACACGCACTTAAGAACAGAAAAAGCATGACATAATAATAAAGAAATAACTTGACGGAAACGCTGGCGTTGCCGTTGGTTTCTCTTGTTTCTCTAGGTTCATATGTAAATAGCATTTGTGAAAGCTTTGTATAAAAAACACCTGATTTTTTTAACTAAATATAAACAGCAAATTAGGAGATAAAATTGTTCATCAAAAATTTGTATCAATGATAGTCATCCTTCTGCAAAATTTCAATTTTCTACACTATACTGGTAAAAAGATAAAAATCAATAATCTCAGAAAAAAACGTATTTACAGCCCTATAAATTCTAAATTTGAAATATTTTTATCAAAACAAATCACAATTAATAATGAATTCTGATCTTATGTAAATCAATTTCGGATCACAATTTCCCTATAAACTATATTCCTTGTAAGCAAAGCACCCAGTCGTTATTAAGTGAATTTCCTTGCCCCTTTTCATTAGACACATAAAACTTTAAACTATCAAAGGACCGAACTCTACTTCTTAATAACACACCAATTTTATCGAAAGTTTGCAATTTATTTATAGTATTGCAAACGCGCGCCGGTATTATAGGATATTGAGTCCTCTGAAATTGGAAGGGAAGAATCGACCCAAGAAATGTCAAATTTATCCTTATAATCAAAATTCTTTTATTTTTTGCGGTTCTTGTTAATACTTCATAGTCAATACTGTTACGATGCACAAACTTCACTCTCATTCTTGTACCATTGACTAAAGCCTTTGAAGTATTCAAATTACGAATGAGGATAACAATGGAATTTAATTGAACCATTACTCACTTAAGCTTAAATAGTTCGCTTGAAAAATTTTAGTTCAAAAAAAATTATTTTCTCTGCTATCTCATGATCACAAAAATGATATGTACCTTCTTACATATGTTTTGACACGAAGAAATTAGCTCGAAATTAACTGATATATTCAATTGAAACCAAACATTGGAATTTGTGAACACAAACAATCTTTTTCATTCGAAACTAAAAGAAACTCACTTCAGCTTATGTTTTCTGCTTGAAGAATGTATGGTTTCGTATAAATGAGTCACTTTTCTAACCACTCTCCTGAGCTTTCAGCTCAAAATTTACTAAAATATTAAATTGCAAAATCAAGCATTGAGCTTTGTAAACCCAAAAACAAAATGTGTCATTTGAAAACAAAAAATACTCACTGCAGCTCAACTGTGATTCAATTTAAAAGATGTAATTCAGCAAAAATGAAAACTTCTGCTTGTGTTGTGATGCTAGAAGTGATATTTGGCGTTTCAGCAAAACGACTACCATTAAAATATTTAAAATAATGCAGAGTGGAAAAATCGCTTAATTTTAAGTTTCATTCAAACATCAATTGAGTTGTTAGGATTATTCTTAGACTAACCTTATCTCTTATAGACCGAGAGCCCACAGCAGATTAGGTGTGAGTGATAGCAAAAAAAGAAGTATAGGCGTCGAAAGCTTCATTAAAGGCTATTTAAAAAAAAAGCAAGGTCTTGCAGTCCCCAACTGGGTCATTTGCGAGAAACAGAGCATCGAAAAAGAAATATGAATGCAACTTCGAGGATAATCGTATCGCAAAATTGGTTTTCACTCCTCCCTGGAGAAGCTCTTCGGATCACATATCACGGAATCTGAGACTATTTAAGTGTATAGTTCGCTCTACCGGACCGTTAAAAAATATCAAAATTCTAAGTGAAAAACTGTTTTTTTTTTAATAGTGTGGCAGGGCGAATAAAACACTCACATGATCTCAGATTCCGTGATATGGGATCCGCGGAGCTTATCTAGAGAGGGATGAAAACCAATTTCGGCTAACACGATTATAATCGAAGTTGCATTCATATTTCTTTTTCGATGCACTGTTTCTCGCAAATGTCCCAGTTGTGATCTGCAAGACTTCGATTTTTTGAATAGCCTTTCATGAAGCTTTTGACGCCTATACTTCTTTTTTTGCTATCATTCACACCCAAAATCTGCTGTGGGCTCTTAGTTTATTATCTCACACTGCTTTCTCCCATGCCGTTTGAAAACCTGAAGATGTTTCAAGAAATTTTGAAAAAAAAACCAAAAACTTCAAATCGATACCCACCGTCTTCTTAATTATTTCAGGTCCACGTATGACAGCATCTTTGCTTTCAATACAATATGTATGAACGTACATATGTACATATGTACATATACATATAGTTTTTCAATTAAATTATATGTTTGAAATTTTAAGCAAACGAAATATTTTTTATCAATATTCAAAGTGCGCGGCAGTGTAAAATGGTACTTGGCTAAAATGGACCCAAACAATTTAATTTTGCGATTCGCACACCTTCACGACTAATAGCTTTCCATCCATATAAAATTTATCGAAATCGGTTGGATACTTTTTGAGAAAATTGTACCACAAATTTTTTTTAAGGCTATTTATATATAGATTATATGATTCCTTACCCAACAGGATATACGAGGTCATAGTGCACCGTGGTTTTGCACAACACATTATTAATTCTTTTAGAAATAAGTTATAAATTTATCGAATTAAAATACAAATTATTTTGGGGGTATTCTCTGCCCATTTTCTTATATTATTCGGCATTTTTAACACAACAAGCTTTCTTTAGCAAACAGTTCATTTAAACATTTTATTTGATCGGCTGATATTAAGCTCCAAAGACAAGAAGCATAAGGGGGCACTAATCGGTTGTCGGGCAGTGTATGTATGGTATTATTGTTTGACCAGTAGACTCAATTGATTTATTTCATTTGTTTGCCCTTAGTATGTTAATGATCGGCCTCGAGGGGTTGTTATTTTTGTATTTTTATTTATGTATTTCATAAAATTTTTCAATTTAAATTTCATAAAATTTTTCAATTTAAGTTTCATAAAATCTTTCAATCAAAAGAAACAGTAGTTTACCCCTTTCAATATCAATCATTGTTCTTTCTTCTCAGAATATCTCGAATCTAATTCACTTCGAACCATACCCGAATATGAAATTGGGTTGGCAATTGTATGCTGTACGATTGAAAAATACTGCAATCCATCGTACAATGCGATTTCGAACATTTTGCCTGATTCTGCTCTCGAATCTCCAACTATTGGCACTATGTTGGCAGAAAATACTGGATCACAGAAGTCACAAATCAATACTAATCTTTCTACATTCTCCGATGTCCCAGAAAGTAATTGTTTCAAGAATAAAACTGGTCCAAGTAAACCAGTTCAATCTGAGGTGTATGATTCAGAAGTCATAGTTATAAATTATGATTCGAAAAATCCAAATTCAATGGATCGTCTTTCAATGATCCCAGAAAGTGATAATATAATTAAGAAAACCAAAGAAACAAGTGAAGATACTGCCAAAAAAGAGGTTGAAAATTTAAAAAGTATCAACTTCTCCGATGACGACTTCAGTGAAAATCTTGTTATGTCCTCTGATTTGCCCTCAAATCACATCCCAAGCTTAAAAGAAAGTGCTGAAACTAGAAAGAGACCCACAACACCGATCGACACTAGTGGGGTTTTGAATAAAAAACCAAGAACTGCAAATCCCCTCGCAGATAAAAGTCAAGAAGACATTGAAAACCAGGAAAAATCTACTGAACCAGGTCCATCATCACCAGTAACATCTAAAAGGAATGTTCCTCAAGTAAAACCGCTTTTGCCTGGTTTTTTACAAAAGAGTCAAACAATCCATACCCAGCGAGAGGTACTACAACAAAGTGAGCAGTCCGCAAATAAATCTATCCCTGCTAAACGCGGTCGTATTGCTCTCATTACCGACAATGACAGCGACGACGACGATGACGATATATTCAACTTTGGATCATCTCCAAAAAAATCTAAACCATCTGGAGGATGCATTTCGGATGAAGATGAATTATTTGCATTTGGAAATAAGAGTCCAAGGGATGACGTTGACCGTGCTGAACACAACAGCAATACAGCTTTGCCCAAAACACAGCCTTTTATTCCAAACAAAAAGTCATGCAACGCAAATGTTATAAGTTCCAAGATCAAAGTTTCACCAATTAAAGCTGCACCAGACGGTTGGCTGTCAGCGTTGAGTATTTTAAAAATAAAATGCGATGGTAACCCGAAAGAAGAGACAGATTTGTCTGTAGATGATTTGAAACAAAAAGAATGGATTGATACGTTCAAAGGCTTTGAAGTGCGAGTTCGTAAAATGAACTTGACATCGAAAGGAAGTAACTATTCGATTGTTCGGGATTCGTCTAACACTTCTTTGGATATTACTAAGAAGAACTTCAAGGCGTTTGTTAAGGTAATGATTTTCAAATTGTTTTCCTATCGTCATTTTAAATATAATAGGCACGCTCCGAAAAATGTGATCTCATAGAACTCGGCACATGAAGATGGTGTCAAAGACGATTTGATAATTTTTTGAAGTTCAAAAATTTGTGAGATTTCATTTTTCTGAACGACCACAATGATGAAAAAAACATTAGCTAAAAATAGGAGTATTTTCGTGAAACGTCACATCTAAGTTAAAAATTCTTATGAATTGGAGTGGTTTGAATGGGTGCAACAGTTTTACTTGCGATATACATAGGTACTATAAGGCAAGTTTTGGATTTGTGCCAAAAAAAATTGAGATAACAATCAAACATGGTATTTCATTAGAGAACACCAAAAAAGTGGGTGGCACAATTCTGTCTGTCTGTCTGTTCGTCTACAGCCTAAACGGCTCGATCGATTTTCTTCAAACTTGGTACATAGTGGTTTTTGGTAATTATGCCCATACATTTTTTTTTCAAATTTTCTTTTTATATACACATAAATATATACTTTAGATTTGCATACCAAAATTTGTTGTTAAAAATGTTTTAAGAATTTTATATATAAAAAATTCATTTAAAAAAAACCCACTCCGATTTTAAATTTTTTAACCATACAATCATATACAATCAAGAATTAAGATGGCATTCTTTTTTTTTCACCTCAAACTGTCAAAAGAGTTGTTTTAGCCAATTTAAATGTCGTATTTCATGCTTCTCTACCATTCTTAAACCCGCAGTGTCTTGAACATAAGAGCAAGTACGTGCGACCCAGTCGTGCATTTTATTTTAAGTACAAAAATAGAACTTGTAGTATCAGAATTTGCTGAAAGTGATAATTTATTAAATAATCCTGTTCTGAATAATAATTAAATCTTATATGTACTTTAATTTTGTGAATACCATGAATCAAATACCTACATACATACATATATCTGATTTCTTTTTTTTTTTGTACAGAAACATAACTACAAAACACAAACGCAGATCATTTCTACATTTCCAACGGTGGTGCAACCAATAAGCTACTTCAAATAAGGCTACATTTTGTTATACATAAATACGTAGGTATACGATCGTATAAAGTTATCGTTAAGTTTTGCTTGTAATAAACTTTCTAAAAACACTGATAGCTTTTTTGTGGTCATTTGCAATTATTTTTCTCTCCACCAGTTTCTGTATGGCAAGCCACTCGTGCTTTAGAATGTACTTAGTGGCACACGAGTTCATAGATTTATTGCGTTTTTCATCTTCCTCCTTGAAAAATAGTCGTATATCATCAACGTTATGAATACGACCCAAATCGATGACTGGTTTCATAGAGTCCCTGCTGATTGCCATTCCAAAGTCTTCTTCTTTTTGTAACTTTGGAAGAACACTTACAACTGGAATTGGTGCGGATTGAACAAATTCCGTATCCATTCTTATGCTATTAGCCTGGGTTGCGTTTGTTATTTTTTCAACGGATGTCGGCGGTAGTGAAAATTGTTCGAGCTCATTTGGAAAGTCAATGTTTTTAAAAGTATTATGAGAATTCATTTGAGGAAAACATTTTCTAAAAGACAACAATTTTGTATAAAATTCCGAGTAAGTATTTCCAAGACTATTCGTAAGATCCCAGAGCTTTGCTATTGCAGCGAGGAAAAGTGTAATAGTTTCCATGAAAAAGTTATTCCTCAAAAGTTTGTTAAAGTAAGCGGCCGATTCTAGGCAACAATAGACGATGCGTTTGAAAATTTTATGCACAGACATTAATCGGAGTAGAATATAATCCAAACTATTCCTGGAAGGTACTTCATTGCGGTTATATGAAGATGGGTCGGGTAGCATTTGGTAGAAATTACTAAGCCCTTGTTCAATATCGAGTTTAAGAAGACGACTTAATGCAGTGTTAAGTTTACAAACGAATTTAAAGCCAAGCATATTGTGGAAGGAGTTTTTACGGCGTGCCATTAAACGTGAGAGTAACGCTGCAGTATTAGCTATTTCATCCTGAAGATAGTTAAACTGAGAAGTCTTTCGTTTCAGGAACAAAGATCGAACTTGTTTAACTAGAGTAATCAAATATCTGTTTTAGTTTTATTTTTGTATGGCATGATGAGTATACTCTTACCGAAGGTAACGTCCGGAACTTTAATAGTTATAAACGGCGGCATATTAACATCAACTTCGTTCCAAATTTGTGCCATATTTATTTTTCAACAGTTTTCAATTAAAAGGTGATACTTTTTAGAAATGCTTTCAAGGAAAACGTGTGTTTACAATTTACTGATTTGCTGCTATCAAAAATACTCAAAATGACGTTTATGTCAACCGATAACCGACCCAAACAAATTCGTTGATCTATTGCGGATCTATTTTGGATCCTTGCAAAGCGGGGTGTCACATAATTTCTTGTTTTTTCCTCACATGGGGGGCATTCAAAGTTTCAGATATCTGGCTTCTGATTGGTAAACTGTCAAAAAATATCTGAAAATTCAGATGACTTTTGGTTACGTTTGGTTACGTTTTATTCTGAATTTTCAGATGAGAATTTTCATCTGAAAATTCAGATGAAAGAGATGGAAGATGCGTTCTGCCAAAAAAAGCGCAAACATATTCAAATGAGAATTGAACTTTACTGTTTGATGACTGATGGAAGTGGGCACATACTGCGAAAATTGAAATTTATAGCTATTCAAATTTAAATCGTAAGTGTTATATGTGTTTCGCTGGAAGATTCGAACTAATCAACAAATTATTTTATGTGAAGAGTGCTACTTTGGACTGTTATTGGAAAAATAGTACTCAACATTTACTGTTGAAGTTACGTTTTACTTGTTTAAGTTACTGATAACTTCATTCATCCTTAATTTTTAATTTTCAAATAAAATAAAAGTTCTAATTTAATTCTCTCCAATGTAAAAATCAAAAGTAAATGCAATATTTTGACAAAACTAAAACAGCTGACTTTCAACTGAAAATTCAGATTTTTTTGCATTCAACATAATAAAATTTCTGAATTTTCATATCTGAATTTTCAGATCTTGCGGTGAATGCGCCCATGGTATTTCTGTGTACACATCCTATTCACACTCAAAATAAAGGCCTGGTCAAACAGGTCCGGCGATCTTTGTAAAAATTTACAAAGAAAATTTTCCCGTCGCGTTCTTACCTTCCCAGTAAAGTATTGACCGTCCCGTCGGACCGCGTTCTGTTTGACCAAGCCTTAAGTGTTAATAAATTTGACTGATTGTGCACACGTTGTCTGTCTAAAAACTTTGAACTCACTCTTGCGGAATGGCAAATGGTTGGAGTTGGGTACTCGCCTGTGTGGCCTCAGGGTAGAAATTAATTTTAAATATGGCAAGTTACGAAAAACTATTATTTTCACATCAGACACACCTAGGTATAAACATTTAATTGAAACCTTCCAATAAAAAACCTCTCTTGTCAAACTCGCGGATGATTGTGATGTGACACCGAATCAAGATGGTAAAAGCCATTCCACACTATCCCACTGAGTATTAACACAACATGTCAAAAAAGTGTGAAGAAATCCTGTATAATAGTGTGGAAACAAAATATGAAATTTCATCATACACAACTTGACAGCGCATCCGACACGATTTGACATGTATTAACACATGAAAATATTTAAAATTTTATTTGGCAGTCTGTCGCTGCAATCGCTCTATCAAATACAACACCCTTTAATAAATTTGTTCCTTAAAAGTTTGTTCCTTTTGGGAAATTTCCTTAATTGCCGAAGAAGAAAGGGAAGAAATGTTTTTTTTCACAGAGCATGAAAATGAACAACAACAACGAATTGAACAGCCGTTTTAGTTTTGCTTTTGAGGTATTTTTTTCAATGCCATTCGAGGACTCAAGGTTAATGAAAATATGGGGTAGAGATAAAAATTATATTTTCTTTTCTGGGTTGTGTGTTGTCCAGTAAATAAAATTGTTGTTAATGTTTTCTTGCAATTTGGGATGTTAACGATGATGGCTTTGTTTTGTTTTTTATATCTTGAGATCCATAGGCAAGGAATAATAATTTTTTTTTTAATTTGAAAACATAAGTCTCAAGTGGTACATACACACAACACAAGTGTGCACTCTTTGATTTTTGGTGTGGTGGGTCGATCGGTGGTATATGTGTGGCGGAGTGTGTGCACACTTATGTGCTGTGAATGGGTCGTTTTATAGGTATATGCAGGAAGGTACCTGGGGTCAATTCTCGATCTGTGAAACTGTGAAATGAAAACAAAGCTATCATTTCAGTTTTCACAGAGTTTTATCATTTTATCACTTCACAAACACGCGCAAGGCGATTCCCGAACTCGTTATGAAAAACAGCTGTCAAAGTGAGTACTAAAAAGTACTAACATGAAAAATGGTACCACTTGCTCATAGAAAAAGATGATTGTGACGTCATAGAATGACCAAGATGGCGACTTGGGTATTTCAAATGAGTACAATTTGTTTGTGTTTATCATTTTTCTTTTTACAGGTTTTCACAGAATGAAATGATTGTGATAAACGAGTTATCATATGAAAACATTTTGGCATTTGTTTTCATTTTTTCACACTTCGAGAATCGCATTTGGCGTGAAGGCGTTATCATATTTATCACTTCACAGTAAGGCGGCCTACCGTCCCCCATTGAGGGGGACAGTCCCCCAACGGCAGTTGTAATCCCTCATTGCAAACATTAATAATATAGTCCCGCAAAACCACTTGAGCGTCCCCCATGTCCCCCATTCCTATATTTACTAATTCATTCGGCTTTCCAAGTCTTACCAATGTACTACTAATCTAGTCAAAATAGACATTTGACCTGGCCAAAATTCCGATAAGGCTGAAAATTGGTATAGACCTTCCTTTAGACATAAAAAATCAGCTGTGAAAAGTCCTTGTCAATCCCACTCGAGCATAAAAAGTTATTGAAGGTCAAGTGTCGAAAAAAATGGGGTTCCACCTATAACTTTCAAACGGTAAATGCTATTGAAAAATAGTATGACTAAATTTTGTAGATTAGGCAATTTTCTACAAAAAATATAAACACACAATTTTTCGTAAGACAGATGGTTTAGGAAAAAGAGCTATTTTAAAAATGGTAAATTGACGAAAATATCGGTTTTTCGGGTATAACTCCTTAACGGTAAATAATTTAGGAAAGTAACGTTTGTAGACCATTTGACTCTACACAAAAATATAAAAAAAATTCAAAAATGTACCGTTAAAAAGTTATAATTATTTTAAGAGTTTGGTCAAAAGCCAAAAATAACGATTTTCTGATTATTACTAGTAAATGACGAAGTTTTTCAAAATTAATGTATGCTCAGTTTGTAGACGTTAAAATATGCTGCTTAAAAGGTTGTTACACTTTTTCCTTACGAGTGGTCGGTCCCCCATTGGGTTTTTAAAAAGTTGGCCGCCTTACTTCACAGTTTCACAGATCGAGAATTGACCCCCTGTTCCATCTTCTTTTAAATTTTTCGTTGATTTTCACGGATCCTTATCAATTAATATATATTATCAAGTATTGAGTACCAATTTTCAATTCGTACCTATTTATTACATAGGTACCTGCTATCTGTCACATAAAAATAATTAAATAATGGTTTATAATTTGTTCTCATTTATTGTTTTTTCAACGATTTTGGTATAAATGTAGGTACATACATAGGTACATTGTTATTTTTAAGATAGGAAAAATAAAAATTATAAGTATTATTATGTACTTAATAAATCAAAAAAGAAACTAACAGCCCTATTCTGAGAAACCTCACTGATGCCTCACAGGTCACAACAACCTCACAAGATGAGGTTAATTTGATTTTGTGAGGTTTTCGTATTCTGGCAGCAACCTCACAACTTGTGATACTCACAAAAACTATCGAAGCTGTGATCTCCTTCGGAGGAGGTCACAACTAAAAAGTAACACTTGTGATCTCGAAAACTACGAAATTTACAAGTTTGATTTTGTTTTTTTCTTTATTGCTTTCTCCTTAAGCCAAGTATACAGTTCTTTTGAGTAAAAAAATTCTTCGAGGTGAGAAAAAAAATATTTTCCACAAAGAAAAAATGTCCGTGGTGTAAATTTTTTTTTTTATTCACCGTCAGTTTACACTTTCAAAAAAAAATCTCAATGAGACTGATCCATGGAAAAACAAACACAAATGCCAAACGCAATCCAAACGGAACTGTATACTTAGCTTTAACAAAAATAAATGAATGAAAAATAAACATTCTTGCATAATTATGCTAATTTACTAGAAAAAAAAAATCATGTTTCTTTCCTCATAATAAATAGGTGCGTTCAACATAAATCTAGAACCACTGATCTCTATATATAGATATATATAGAGATCAGTGTCTAGAACATTATGAAAGTTTACTCATCTATCTTCGTATGACAGTCAGCCAATCAGAGCCAAAGAAATCTAGAAATCAAGAAAATCTACATGGTTGAATGTGCCCATTGACCGTGGTGAGTTTCTTGTGAGGTTTCTTGTGAGGATTTTCCCAGAATACCGAAAATGTTATCGAATCACAAAAAACCTCACAAGGAATACCTCACAAGAGCAGCGATAAAAATGGTTCTATCTTATGTTTTTCTTTTAAATAGAAGGATACACTTTAAGTGGACTTTTGAGAGGTAGATATTCTGATTTTAATTTGGCCATAATTTAATTTAACTTAAAATTAAAATCGCATGTATGTACACTAGTTAAGAAAAATTCTGGGAACAAGATTTTGTATTTTTTTGTCAGTGGTTTTTGTTGTATGTGTGAGATGAGACAGAAAGATTTTTTTTTAATTTTTAAAGGTTGTAATTTTCTCAGAACTTTTTTGAGTCAATCAAATCACCAAAATCACACCTAATAATAAAAAAAAAACGACTTTTTGTGATCCCTTCGTAGGTACATACAATGTATATTAGGGTGGTCCTTATAATGTTTTTTTTTGAAAATCCAACTTGGATAGGCATCAAATGACTCTAAATAGAGAAAATCAAATTTCCTAATTTTTTTCAGATTTTTATTTCATCCCCTGGTCTCCCTTTTCCCACTTCAAGGTACAAATAATGCAGCTAGGGTGATACTTATAACACGCGAAAAAAATCAGAACTTATAGATTAGATTGAGACGAACACAAAATTGTGTTGGAGGGGGAGTCTTTTTCCCCCCGTTCAGGCGGGAGGGGTCATTTTCTAAAAATTTGACCCAAAATAGAAAAAAATTATTAAAAAACAACGGGACCACTTACAATGGCGTGCTATAGCTTTTTTTAAAGCCATGAATCCAGTCTCTAATATGTTTCTTAAATCAAGGTTTTTATTATAAATAGTTTCTGAAAAAAATAATTTTCAAACGTACAACATCATTAGGTCTGATCCTTTACTTTGGGTTTCTGTGATTTTGTAGTTGGTCTGAGAAGGGGTGAATTATAAAATTCATACGAAATTATTTTGAGTGTCGTGGACTGGCATGCTGGCTGTGTGCTCGGCTCGAGCTCGCCGGAAATGGGTGGGAACTTGTCCACTCGACCCAAATCTCACCTACCACAAAAACATAAATCATGCCAAAAAGAAAAATAATTTATAACAATTGAAGATTGATATAAATGAAAACCGGACGGACGTTTACCACTAGGGGGCGCTGAAGATGTTATTTCAGCTTGACCTGACCCACCCTACCTTGGAAGTTTTCGGCCTGTTTTTAGCTTCCCCTTAACTTCGCTTACCTTTTCTTCCAGCTCAGCTCATTCTCACCGAATCGTTTTGGTCACCGTCCGCGTCCCCTGAAAATGTAAAGCTTAGCAAGTCATCAAGCTATAAGCTTGATAAAACAAAGACTTGAATTCAACCATATCGGTGCAATTTACAAACTGAAATTTTATTAATCCACAAAAAAGAATTTATAACAAAACCAAATAAGTTAGGGTGGCAACCCTGCACAAAAAGGACCAAATAAATTATTACCATTTAAAAATAACAAAAAAGGGAAGGAAATGACAAAGTAAGTTTTTAGGAATTTAAAATAAAAATTATTGGCGGTATTTACCCAGCTTCACCTTTTCAACAGTAACCAAAATAATATATCAACAAAAAAAAAGGTACATAATTAAAGTATTTCTAATCCTATCAGCGAACCCTACCTGTATCGAGCTCAATAAAGGGAAGCGTTTCTGATATGAACGAGGGGGGGGGTTTACTCTATCTCTAAAGGGAAACCAAGTTAATGTTCCGCAATTGAAATTGTAATTGACTAAATTCCTAATCACTTGTACATAAAAAAAAATGAATTATTTACAAAAAGTTACAAAAAAAAAACAAAATTATTGCACCGAGCAAAAAAAAAGAACTTAATTTTAGATTATTTTGCTGTTTTATGCGATGTGCTGATCTCCGGAACAGAGGGATTTACGTGTGTATTGACGTATATAAAGTCCACCTATATATATATAGGCGTGCTCATATATATATACTAAATTTGTATATGTATATATCGCACTTTTTATATATATATAGTATATATACATATAGACTTAATGTCGAATAATTATAAACTATTTTTTTGTTTTTGATTTCTTAGATTTAAATATTTAACTATGTAAATATAAAAAAAAAGAGATTGAAAATTGAGGATTCAAATTTTCTTGGAAAAATCCTCCTGCTTAAATTTCCAATAAAGGACCCTTAGAGCAAAATGGGTGGGCGATCCCGACTTCTGGAGATGGTAGCCGGTGATCGCCAAACTGCTTCACACCCTATAGCAAAAAAAAGAACAAAAAAAATCTTTCTTCACTTTTCTTATTCCGTTTTCACTTTTATATATATAGTTTTCACTTTTTCTTTAATTAAATTTTAATTTTTTCTTTAATCTCATAATCTAAGGAAAATTATATATTTTTATATCATTCTAACTTTACATCTAAAATTATTATTTTTTTTTGTCTTACTAAAAAATTTTCTTCATATCTCACTTACCAATTAGTATAAAAGTATAAAATTTGCTCAAAAATTTAAATTTCGGCGGTTTTCCACTCGCCTATAGTTGTAGGCCAATTTGTAGATACACCTATGCTATTGGCTGGTAGGTATGTATGTAGGTACGTATTTCGATATAAGTTCGATTCTGTAAATTAAAGTTTTTTTCACTTTTTTTTTCAATTTATTTTCCAGGTTAGCACACTGAATAAACTTACGTTGATCACTTTTTATATTCTAAATTTAATTTTAAAGAATGAAGCGTTTTGTATTTTCAAATACTTCTTCTTAGTTTTAATTTTACTTTAGTAGATAAGTATGTTCTTATTGGACAATTATTTAAACTTATGTTATGTACGTTGCCGTCTTGAGCGCGCGGCGGTTGCTACAACTATGATTATCGAATACAATTTTGATTTCATTCTATCCGTTCCACGAACCCACCCAATTCAACGGGTAAATCATATCATTTCAACCACCAATCAAATTGATTTGCATTCTCATCAGGCAATTGAATAAAAAAAAAACAATTAATAACATTTCTTAACATAGCTGATAACATAGTTAAGAAATAGAACGATAGCTACAAGTGCCATCTATCATTTCATCGTATAAACAAAACATACGAAGATCGGCCACTGATCTCTATATATAACTGGATAGTGTATTCCATAGAAAGTATAACAGTTTTTATGACTCCAATTGAAGATGACATTTGTTAGGCATTCTCACTTTTTGACGTCTGCTGAGCACAAAAAAAAAGTAATTTGAAGTGAGATTTTTATTTGTACAAAAACAGAATATTTTGTTTATTTTTTTTAAGTTCTGTCGGAATGTGAACGAAACTCCTGTGCAGCTCTTCAAATTCTCGAGAAGTGTGGTCAGTTTGAGGAGCAACATACATTTCTTCGCCAGGAAAAAAATTTCGACCGGCGTACAGGCCGACAAATGCCACCAACAATCTACGGAACTGGCTGGTGATTTACTGCCCAAGCGACAACTGCGTTGCTAAGAGCCTATTGGATCTTATGGAGATGAATGCTAACACCATGGGTATCAACGTCCAGTTTGCCCTGCAAAATGGCCGCATTGAGTCGTATGTAGGGTGTTTGCGAGAGAACATTCGCCAAGGAGCTCAGACTGTCGTTTGGCTGGGGGAGATGTCATCACCTGGGACCTTCGTAGGACATGGTTAGTCTATCTTATTTTTGTTCTAGATATCGTTAGATGCTAAGCAATGTTTTATTTCATTTTAGTGGACCAGCTGATATTAAACAAATCACGAATACGGAGGACGTACTGTGAGATTTTTGCCCAACAGTGAAGTTGTCTATGCCAGTATTGGTCGACCCGACATAACTCTAAAGGTATACATAGCTAAATCAACTGTTCCACTTATTGAATCATCCCTTAAATTATATGGTGGAATGTGGATGTCAAGAATTAAATAAGTTTTTGCTGAGAAAATGTGTTTTTATTTACGAGAATGTGGAGACTTCTAAGATCCCAGAAATATAAAAAAATGTTTTATTGTTAAGTTTTTCATTGATCTAATAATGTATTAATAAAATTCTATTCTGTAACATATCTAATTGTGTTTTTTTTTTTAATTTTCTTGGCTTATGTTTTAGGGCTGCTGAATCCATGATATTGATAGATAAACCAAGCTCCCATTTCCAAACTATTTGCTTTATTTGAATGATTGGAACGCATTTAAGTCTCTTTTTAAGTATTCTAACTATAATCAAAAACCATTTTCAATTCGAAAAAGGATTTCAAAAAATTTGCATATAAAAGTAGTATCATCATTTTTCCACCTTCAAAAAACTCATGAAATGTGTAATTGTATGCAAATTTTTCGAAATATAAGTTTGAATTGAAAATGGTTTTAAAAACCATTTAAAGGACTTAAATTCAAACTCAGAAACGTTCCAATCATCCAAAAAGACCAAATATTTTGGAAATGAGAGCTTGGTCTATCCATCAATTTCAAGAAATTTCTAAAAATTCGTAGAAATTTCTTGATATTGGTAGAAAGACCAAGCTCCCATTTCCAAACTATTTGCTTTATTTGAATGATTGGAACGCATTTAAGTCTCTTTTTAAGTATTCTAACTAGAATCGAAAACCATTTTCAATTCGAAAAAGGATTTCAAAAAAGTTTGAATTGAAAATGGTTTTAAAAACCATTTAAAGGACTTAAATTCAAACTCAGAAACGTTCCAATCATCCAAAAGGACCAAATATTTTGGAAATGAGAGCTTAATCTATCCATCAATTTCAAGAAATTTCTAAAAATTCGTAGAAATTTCTTGATATTGGTAGAAAGACCAAGCTCCCATTTCCAAACTATTTGCTTTATTTGAATGGTTGGAACGCATTTAAGTCTCTTTTTAAGTATTCTAACTAGAATCGAAAACCATTTTCAATTCGAAAAAGGATTTCAAAAAATTTGCATATAAAAGTAGTATCATCATTTTTCCACCTTCAAAAAACTCATGAAATGTGTTTTGTATGCAAATTTTTCGAAATATAAGTTTGAATTGAAAATGGTTTTAAAAACCATTTAAAGGACTTAAATTCAAACTCAGAAACGTTCCAATCATCCAAAAGGACCAAATATTTTGGAAATGAGAGCTTGGTCTATCTACCAATATCAAGAAATTTCTACGAATTTTTAGAAATTTCTTGAAATTGATGGATAGACCAAGCTCTCATTTCCAAAATATTTGGTCTTTTTGGATGATTGGAACGTTTCTGAGTTTGAATTTAAGTCCTTTAAATGGTTTTTAAAACCATTTTCAATTCAAACTTATATTTCGAAAAATTTGCATACAATTACACATTTCATGAGTTTTTTGAAGGTGGAAAAATGATGATACTACTTTTATATGCAAATTTTTTGAAATCCTTTTTCGAATTGAAAATGGTTTTCGATTCTAGTTAGAATACTTAAAAAGAGACTTAAATGCGTTCCAATCATTCAAATAAAGCAAATAGTTTGGAAATGGGAGCTTGGTTTATCTATCAATATCAAGGATTCAGCAGCCCTAAAACATAAGCCAAGAAAATTAAAAAAAAAAAAACCACAATTAGATATGTTACAGAATAGAATTTTATTAATACATTATTAGATCAATGAAAAACTTAACAACAAAACATTTTTTTATATTTCTGGGATCTTAGAAGTCTCCACATTCTCTTAAATAAAAACACATTTTCTCAGCAAAAACTTATTTAATTCTTGACATCGACATTCCACCATATAATTTAAGGGACGATTCAATAAGTGGAACAGTTGATTTAGCTATGTATACCTTTAGAGTTATGTCGGGTCGACCAATACTGGCATAGACAACTTCACTGTTGGGCAAAAATCTCACAGTACGTCCTCCGTTTTCGTGATTTGTTTAATATCAGCTGGTCCACTAAAATGAAATAAAACATTGCTTAGCATCTAACGATATCTAGAACAAAAATAAGATAGACTAACCATGTCCTACGAAGGTCCCAGGTGATGAAATCTCCCCCAGCCAATGCCGTCATAAACAAACGATTGTGTAACGACCAGTCAGCACCCATTAGAGGAACATTCGGTGACTCCAAGGACATTATGTCTTGTTGAGAGCGGACGTTGTACAAATGTATTATTCCTTTCTTTTCGGCCACCAACACCTTGCCAGGTTCGTCTGGATGTCTGGATGCCAGCGCACTGACATACCAGCCTAAGACAGGCAGAAGGTTGTAACAGTTTCAAAGCTGTGAGCTGAACTCCAAATCTTACACGAATGATCGTCACTAACGGAGGCAAGGAACTCTTCGTCATGCTCCCAGGCCACATCGTTGACGTAATTCGTGTGTCCTTTAAGAATGAATTTGTAAAAAGCCATAAATTTGTTCGGAAAAGTTTACCACATGAGATGGATCAGTTTTAGTTCGCATTTTTAATAAAGTTTTAGAATTCTCTTGAATATTAATTTTAAACTCGGAAAAGTTAAACCTTTTTGTTTTTTCACTTTTTGACGTTTGAAGATGTCAGTTTTCACTTTTTATGTTATACTTTCATACAGTATAACAAAAAAAAAATAGGCAACGTCACTTATAACAGTTCTTCAAATGGAGTCAACTTTTTTGTATGGATACGCTATCCAGTTATATATAGAGATCAGTGAGATCGGCCATAATTAATTTTTCGGGCAGTGTGAAACGAGTACAGACACATATCCCAAACATGAGAAAACTATATGAGTGTGAAAAGAATCAACAAAAAAAATAACAATCAAAACAATCTCCAACACAACATAGCCGTGAAAGCCTATAATGCATAAATAAAATAACTAAAAACTATCAATTCAGGACGACTAATTGAGGAGTAAATATAAAAAAAAGGAAAACAATAAATAACCTCTGGTAAGAAGAAAAAAAAGCAATACAATAAAGAATTTGGAATATTACTAATAAATAAATCTTTACTTCCAGAGAAAACATACAAAAAAAAAACTTCCCATAGGCCAGGGGTGCATGCTACCTATGAAGTTTATCAACGGCAACAAAAAAAATAGCAACATTGTAAGTAGGTAAGTAAATTATATTAAGGCTTTTATTATTTATAACAATATTTTGATTCATTGCTATCTATCCATTTTTTAGTAACAGCAGCCTGCAGATAATATACCACACGCCCAAGGCAGTGCATCGGGGTACATGCAGAAAGGTGATGACGAACTCATGCAGGTAGGTAGTCGTCGTATATAAATGAAAACTAATATTTTTCTTATTCTAATCTTCTTCCTACAGGTGTCCACAACAAAACTCTGGACTTGAGGAGGATTACTTCACCGACGCAGGTACAGTGAAAAGACACCATAATGACTATGGAATGTTGAATTCCTTTATTTGGAGTACATGTTACTTGTTAGGAAGCCCAGCGGGAAATATCGTCCTCAATGAAATTTATTGCTGAAATAATCAATGAATTCACTTGCCAAATCATAAGAGAAACGACATGCAATGATTTAGTAGGTGAAGAGTAATGCAAAGTTTCCTCAGTTCGTAGCTTTGATTCCACTTTCTGCTTTGTGTTTATGAAACGACCCTTTATTTCGGTGAATTTCAAAGGGAAAAGTATGTGATGAAAAAGTTGTGGAAAAGTAATGTACAAGATCATCAGTTCGTTGTTTGAATCCACTCATCTGCTTTGTAAAGTGTTCATGGCGAGAACAAAAAAAAAAAAAACAAATGTGAGTGAAACTCATGGTGAATTTAATCGATGATTCCAACGATGAATAGTAATGCACAAAGTAGTTTATAATTCTTTGGCAACTATAAATTCTCATTTTGTTGGATACAGTTCACAGTGACTTTCTGTAAAAAAGTCTATGTAACACGAACTGAAGTCAATAGAAATTGCGTTTGCCGAAACGCCAAATATTTTTGATTTGAAATGGAAACAACATTTTGGTTTGTTTTCATTTTAAAATAAAGGGTGCATTACCGATGAGATTTAGTAAACAATACAAATGGGAGGATTTTATTGATGAAAAAGAAACTACCACTAACCTGGTGATTTCATAACTGAATTTTCATTCGATTTTTCATCGAAATTATTGAACTGATGAATAAGCTAAATACCCGTATGTAGTGAATTCACAGATTAAGCAATCACCATGTTTTTCATCACCTGGGTCGGTGAATAAACAACTTCCATTGAAGAAGTGAATTCGTTAGTGAATTTTCATCGAGAAAGTGGCATGTGCTTCCCGCCAATGACACGCCCATGTTAAATTCATCAAAGGAATAAGCTGAAAAGTGGCAGGTACAGCTTCCATTCCTCAAGGAAAAAGCAGGTTTTTCCTCAATGATTTTTTTAATTTTTCCCGCTGGGAGGATGTGCAACAATTATTATCAAGTCGGTGAGTCCTATGAAAAACATTATTTGATTTACTGTGTAAAACCAGTCCTTTGCTGATAGATTTAGTTTGCGATAAGGAAACAATAAAAAAAAAGGTTTATTATATTTTGAATCGATTAAACGTATTACGTTATTTTTGGACTCGAATTATGGTTTCGCTATACATGAAATGATTGGTGATTTCAATGATCATTCAGTAGGTAACGTGGGGAAGAACCCTCACAGGCCGGGCAGTATGCAATTCGTTTTTCCTTGTGTCTATGGTAGGTAGTTTTTTTTTTTTTTTTGTTTTTCTTCTTTTTTTGGTTATTTTTTTACTTGGAATTGCTAGATATTTGAATGTTGTGTACATAAGTGGATTTGGTATAAAAAAAAAAGGTACTTTAAAGTGAATAGTTTTACTGGAGTGTTAATCATGCTTGAGATTTAAACACTTAAATGAGTAAAAAAAAATCGATCAAAAAAAAAGGAAGATTCAAAGAATGAATAAATGAATAGGAAACAAAATTAATTAATAAACCATGAAAATGAATGGATGGTGAAAAAAAATAAAATAAATGAAAATAAATAAACTTTCAGACAAAATAAATAGATAGATGAGTTATCAAGTTATCAAACAAAATAAATAAATAAGTAACCAAACAAATGAAATAAATAAGAAAATTTAGATGTTTACAAAAAAAAATCAACGAATAAATAAATGAAACAAAATTAATAAATTAACAAAAAAAAATAAATAAATAATTTAACATGTAAATAAATAAATTAACAAATAAATAAATTAGTTGAACGAATAAATAAATAATTTAACGGATAAATAAATAGATGAACGGAACAAATAAATAAATAAATAACGGAAAGAAAATAAATAAATAAATAAATTAGCTATAATAAATAAATAAATTTGACTATAATAAAGAAATAAATAAACTATGATAAATAAATAAAAAAAACTACTAAAACTAATATTGCAAACTTAAACTAAAATAAATAAACAAAAATATCACAGGGTCTGATGGACATCACTGTTTTAATAAATAATAAATAAATTAACATAAAATAAACTAGTTTGGCAACATTTAAATAAATAATACATAAAACAATGAAAAGCTATGATATCAACAAAATCTATGATGGGAAATACTTTCAAATTCATAGTTAAGGTAAAAAAAAAATATTTTTGATAAACTTGGGTTGCTTAAACAAGTAAGAAAAAAAATTGAAATTAATAAATACTATCCAAGGAAAATAATTACATACAAAATTTGAATAACATAATGTTGCCGTAACAAGAAACAAAAAAAAAAGGAAAAGTAAATTTACGATTTAAACTCATTTCATTGTTTAATATCTTTGGCATGAAAAACACCAATTGCTTTGCCGGATAGGTTTTCTAATTCGTATAGATTTTTGCCGATAGGTTTAACCACTCGACATTTGACAAATTTCGGGCATAATTTAGCACTGAGGTATTTCGAACTGTCACTGAGTATGAAATTTCTTCGGAATACCTCTTGCCCAGGTAGAAATCGTATATTTCGTGTACGAGTGTTGTACTTTTGAGCGCTTTTTTCGTTGGCTTTAGCAATACTGTCTTTAATTTTATTTCGCATACATTGTAGTCGCGTGTGTCTTGAAAGTGTCATAAATTCGCCGTCTTCTAACGAATTTAATTTTTCCGCTAGTTCGTAACAACTCCCGTGAGTCATCATATTTAACCCAAAAAGCGCAAAATACGGTGACACACCAGTAGAAGTGTGAATGGAACTTCTAAGAGCGCAAGCAATGTCGCTCAAATGAAGATCCCAATCCCTTTGATCTTCCTTGAGATACGAACGAATTGCAGCTAAAAGTGTACGATTCACTCTCTCCGATGCATTGGACTGAGGAGAATAATTTGCTGTTTTGAAATGTCGAATACCATATGTTTTCAAGAAATTCTGGAATTCTTTAGATATAAACTGTTTTCCATTGTCGGAGTGGATTAGTTGGGGCACTCCAAACATAGTGAAGACATTTTCTTGTAAATAGTTAATTATACTTGAAGTATTAGCATTTCTTAGAGATTTTAGAAAGACGAATTTTGACAAGTGATCAAGAACAACAAAGATATAACAGTTACCGGACTTAGAACGTGGATAAGGACCTAAAAAATCAACGTACAGTTTTTGAAACGGACGATCAACATTGTAAACACTTGACATTGGAGGACGTAAGACTTGATTGGACGGTTTGCATTGTATGCAAGTATCACATTTTGCAATATATTCACGTATTTGAACTGTCATGTTAGGCCAGTAAAAATATTCGCGAATTCTTTGTAGAGTTTTTCCTACCCCTCCATGCGCGCTGTGGAGGGTTATGGGCACGAAATATAATTTCGTTAGTTAACCCTGAAGGTACCCATAATCTCCAAGTGTGTTCTACATTATACGGATCGTCATGTATTGGGAAACCACGCTTATATAAAAAGTTATCTTCGATTTTCAGATCAGGCAGACGGTCTTGATTATCTTCAACTGTTTTAAGTAAACTGAGATACTCATCGCTTTCAAATTCCTTCGAACTCAAATCTATTAAAGGTGCTATATTTTCGACATTCATGCTCTCTACTTCCATATATACTCTGGATAAGGCATCAGGTACAACATTTAAAGTACCTTTTCGATGTTCAATGTCGAAAGAGAAAGCTTGTAGTTGAAGACTCCACCGAGCTAGTTTGCCACTCAGGTCTTTAAGACTCATAAGCCATTTTAAACTAGAATGGTCTGTTATTACCGTGAACAGCATTCCCTCTACATAGGGTCTAAATTTTTGAACCGCTAAAACCGCTGCCAGGCATTCCTTTTCGGTAACGCTGTAATTTTTTTGGCATTTATTTAGCTTTTGCGAAAAGTAAGAGATAGGTGACTCTTCCTCGGCATCGTCTTTCTGGAAAAGCACCGCCCCTACACCTGTGTCAGACGCATCACACTGGATGTAAAATCGCTTCGTGAAATCCGGATGCGATAATACTGGGGCGGTTATTAAGGCCTTCTTCAACCTCTCAAATGCCTCCAGAGCTTCTTCCGTCATTATAAACTTTTTATTAGACTTTTTCAGGGTATCGGTGATCGGCGCCGTCATAGACGAAAATTCCCGTATAAACCTACGGTACCACCCTGCTAGACCAAGCAGCCTGCGCACCTGTTTTGCCGTTTTGGGAACTGGAAAATTTTCAATCGCTTCAACCTTGGCAGGATCCGTTTTGAGTTTCCCACCACCAACGATGAAGCCTAAGTACTTCAATTCCTTAAAGCAAAACTTAGACTTCGTGACGTTGATGGTGAGTCCAGCTTTGTTCAGGCACGCAGCAACTTCCTCCAGCAGGGTAATATGTGTCACGAAATCTGGAGCTATGACGAGCAGGTCATCGAGGTACACGAAGACACGGTCCCTTAACCTTGAGGGAATGACCTTGTCCATTAACTGACATAACCTCTGGGCCGCATTACACAGACCAAAAGGCATGACAGTAAACTGGTACAAGGGCCTCCCCGGTACCGTAAAAGCTGTCTTTTCTCTACTCTGCCTTTCCAGCGGTATTTGCCAAAATGCGTCTTTGAGATCGATACTACTTATAAAAATAGTATCATGAAGACGACTGAAGATGCCTTCGAGATTTTGGAGAGGATAGGCATTTTTCTTCGTATAGGAGTTCAGCTTGCGTGAATCCAGACACAGACGATTTTTGCCGGGTTTCTGTATCAGGACCACTGGCGAACTCCAAGGGCTCTCGCTCTCCTCAATTACTCCAAGGCTCAACATTCTGTCTATCTCGGCATACAAAAGGGCTTGTATCGCTGGAGAGACAGGATAGTGACGTTGCTTCACAGGAACCGCCTCTCCGGTGTCGATGACATGCTCTTCAAGCGTCGTTCTTCCGAGGCCGTATTGGGTGTAACACCGGAACTTTCGCCTGACTGCGTCCAAACTTGTCTGTTGCTCTGGAGACAGTTGGTGAGTATCTGAAGTATCCTCAATACCCGTTGTTTTAATTTCGCTGACTATTCCAGGTGCAAGTTTGAATGCCTTCCAGAAATCGACGCCGAGGTAAAGTTCCTGATCTAAGCTTGGCACAAGGTAAAAAGTAATCTTATTTTGTATGTTTTTATATTGTACGTCAATGCTTATTTTTCCAATTATGGTTTGGGCTTTTCCATCTGCAGTCTTTACAGTAGATGCAAATGGAGAAATTTGAACATTTAAATCTTTAATGAAATCTCTACACCCTTTTCCAAGAATACTGACACTTGCCCCACTGTCAAGTAAGCCTAGCATTTCCTTTTCGGCAATTCTGATTTTGGCATATGGTCTAGGATCTCCAGAAACGTCTATTATAGTAGATAATAGGTTGCATTTTAATTGTTTTCTAGTCTTGTATCTATTTCTAGCTTTAATAATTTTATTTTTAACCGTACCATTGAAAATTCTTTCTTTGGCATCGTTATATTCTTGAATCCTTACATGTAATGGTTTAATATGACTAAATTTAACTTTATTATCACTAATTTCTCCTTTTTCTTCTTTAACTTGTCTTTTTAAAATCGTAACTTCACGATGATCAGTATTGTTCAACATCTTATTATCTATATGTTTTGTTGGTTCGTTGTATGCGGGGACTTGTGTCGAACGCGATTCCCCCGTTGAAATCGCGCTCTTCTTTCTGTTTTCCGATTTACACCGGGGACAGTTAGAGCATATAACATTTTCTTCCCCACATCGAAAACAAAAAATGTTTTGCTTGGGAGATGGACACTCCCAATATAAATGACCGTTTACCTTGCAGTTCCAGCAATTCAGAACTTTGTTTGACGGCCTAGGTCTATTATTGTTAATATAATTTACCGCTGCCAGATGATCTTCATATTGATTAGGATTTTCTTCATAATACTGAATCTCATTTGCTACTAATTTTTGCGGTTGTCTATAATGCCTGTTATTAAAATTTTCTTTAGTGGGAAATGCATTTTCAGCTTCCTTACATGCAAATCTCATTTGATCTAGAGAGAATATTGCCATCGGATAGACTAACTTTCCAATTTTATCATTCAAATTTCTTTTGAGCATTTTTATTAGTTCAAACTCTGGAATTGGTATTTTTAGCTGGGATTTGATCTTCGTAATAGCTGTAAAGAAATTCTCACAAGTTTCAAAAACACCTTGTTTACGATCGGCCAATTCTCTCATTATTTCATAATCAGATTTCGCATTTCTAAAATGAAGCAATAATGCTTCACGCAACATTGGCCAATCCGGTCTATAATTAGACCTTTGAAACTCCCAATACCAATCCTGTGCCGTACCTGAAAGGGTAAGGTGAAATTGTTTTAGAATTTCAGGCCAAGGACATGCGTATTGGATTTGGAGAGTTTCCAAACGAAAGATAAAATCTTCGACGGTTAAATTTTCGGGCTTTCCATCGAATTTTAAACCCCATCGGTCTATTTTTATTATGTCACGATGACCTCTACCAAAATTCGGATTCATATCATAATATGGATTTTGTGGACTCTGATGATATCCATCAAAATATCTAGCATCTGGTTGATTTTGCGGAAATTGGGCTTGTTGGTGAATATCAGGATTAGATCTAAGATTATTATTTGGATTATAAATTGGCTTGAAACTATTTATGGGTTGAGGCATATGAACGGATGGATTGAGTTGAATATTTTGGACTGGAGGTAGTAATAATTGTTTTTGTTGTTGTTGGGGATATTGCTGGGGATATGTTTGCGATGGTGTTTGCAAATATTTTTGCGGTTGTTGTTGTTGTTGTTGTTGTTGTTGTTGATTTGATGGTTTTTGTTGCCTTTGGGGCAACGGCTTTCTAAAGGAAGTACAATTTGAGGGTTGTTTAGGAGCAGGATCTTCCTGACTAACTAATGGACGAGTTGCCGAATTAATTTCGCCTAAAAAATCAATGAAATTCTCTTTCATAATTTGTTTGATGCTATCAGAGATATCTGATTTCATCGATTCTGCATAGGATGAAAACGCGTTCACTATCGCTAAATTGACATAAGCTTTTATATCGTTAGGTACTGCTTCTGAAG
The DNA here is from genome assembly GCA_963921185.1 of Dasysyrphus tricinctus. Classification (NCBI taxonomy): domain Eukaryota; kingdom Metazoa; phylum Arthropoda; class Insecta; order Diptera; family Syrphidae; genus Dasysyrphus; species Dasysyrphus tricinctus. The sequence goes on from OY992532.1 coordinate 181,662,786, forward strand.
AATTAACATTTCCCTCCGAACTGTTTCCATTTTCTAAGATTTCGTGATTTCGTATAGTCTGAATACTATTATCGAGATCAATAGCCGCTGCACCTAAATTGCTAAGGCTGCTGAAAGAAGGAGCTGCAATGGATTCCACGGAACCATTCGAGTGTTCGCCACCCTCCGAAACATTTTGCGAGGAACCTTGATTGATAATTGGAATTGGTGTTCGTTGAACACGAGGATTTGGTTGGATATTGAAATTATCCATGATGTTATTACTTGATGACTTTGTATTGCTATCCAATCTTACTGAGAATTCCGTTTCCTGAACAGGATTTTCAGTACTATTTTCAAATGTTGATTTGGGTTGATCTGATTGATTCGAGGGTCGCGGAACGGAATTAGAATTAGGAGGTAATTGATTTTTTTCTTTACCGTTTGAACGTGGAAAGGGACTTAGACTGTATGTCAGCCTTTCTTGTTCGGTTGGGTTCAATCTACTCGAAGCTCTAGAACCTTTCTTTTTTGTAGTACCTGTTTTAGAACTTTGACTGTTTTTGTCTTTTTCTTTTAAGTCCATTTAAAATATGTATGTAGGTATGTTTGATTTATAGTTTAAAAAAAGTTTAATTTAGTTTTTAAGTAGATATATCCTAAGGTGCGTAATATTTTTATAAATTAAGAAAAAAAAATATGTTTTTAAGTTCTAGAACCTAATAAATTTTTTTTTATATAAGAAAAGTGATAATAATATAATGTTAAACTAATTACTAATAACCAAAAGAGTTTGTTTAAATTTTGTATTTTAACTTAAAAAAAAAGAAGTATATATTTTTTTTTTTTTTTTTTTTAAACTTTATCTAAAGAAAACGGAAAATATGAAAAATTGTATCTATGTATTATAAAGGTACCTTTGTTTTTAGGATTTTGTTAAATATTTTTGCTTTAAGACAGTTATATCAATAAACTTTTAACTAATTTTTCCAAACAAAATATCTAACGGTTTAATTTTACTGTATTTTTCGGGTTTGTACATATGACATTGCGGGGATGCTTCGGGTAACTTTTTCGGTGAAGGTAGATTTGACGAAGTATGAACCGAGCTGAAAAAAAGGTAGATATCTTATGACAGTAGAAGACATCGGACGGACTTTGTTGGAAAAAAATTCCCTCTAAGTGGTAAATAGGTATACAAAAAAAATTAACACAGGACAAAATAATTGCTATCTGGCAACTCCCGCAATTCTAGACAAGCCTGAGGCTTTTGCTAGAAGACTTGAAGCTGTCAGATGAGCAGAACATAGAAAAAGGTATAAGATGAAAAAAAAAGAAATTGTGCAACAGTAGTGACATTTTGTCAACTTACATGGCCACAATTCTTTGAGGAGAAAAAACGAGACGGATGAGTGAGAAAAAAAAAATAAAAAAATAGAGTGATAGAAAAGAAAAATGTTAACACTTAAGGATGGGTTAACACGAACAAAACACGGTTTAATTATAACTGTCATCATCATCTTGTTATCTCGTCGCAAGTGAAAAGGTAGGTTTGAAACTTTCCTTGTTCACGACATACGAGTTGCCGATGATGATGGCAGTTAAAATTAGAGGATAGTAAAGTTGGGAATAGGAAAACTAAAACGAGGACTCACGTTGTGGGCGCCATTTGTAGTTGGTCTGAGAAGGGGTGAATTATAAAATTCATACGAAATTATTTTGAGTGTCGTGGACTGGCATGCTGGCTGTGTGCTCGGCTCGAGCTCGCCGGAAATGGGTGGGAACTTGTCCACTCGACCCAAATCTCACCTACCACAAAAACATAAATCATGCCAAAAAGAAAAATAATTTATAACAATTGAAGATTGATATAAATGAAAACCGGACGGACGTTTACCACTAGGGGGCGCTGAAGATGTTATTTCAGCTTGACCTGACCCACCCTACCTTGGAAGTTTTCGGCCTGTTTTTAGCTTCCCCTTAACTTCGCTTACCTTTTCTTCCAGCTCAGCTCATTCTCACCGAATCGTTTTGGTCACCGTCCGCATCCCCTGAAAATGTAAAGCTTAGCAAGTCATCAAGCTATAAGCTTGATAAAACAAAGACTTGAATTCAACCATATCGGTGCAATTTACAAACTGAAATTTTATTAATCCACAAAAAAGAATTTATAACAAAACCAAATAAGTTAGGGTGGCAACCCTGCACAAAAAGGACCAAATAAATTATTACCATTTAAAAATAACAAAAAAGGGAAGGAAATGACAAAGTAAGTTTTTAGGAATTTAAAATAAAAATTATTGGCGGTATTTACCCAGCTTCACCTTTTCAACAGTAACCAAAATAATATATCAACAAAAAAAAAGGTACATAATTAAAGTATTTCTAATCCTATCAGCGAACCCTACCTGTATCGAGCTCAATAAAGGGAAGCGTTTCTGATATGAACGAGGGGGGGGGTTTACTCTATCTCTAAAGGGAAACCAAGTTAATGTTCCGCAATTGAAATTGTAATTGACTAAATTCCTAATCACTTGTACATAAAAAAAATGAATTATTTACAAAAAGTTACAAAAAAAAAACAAAATTATTGCACCGAGCAAAAAAAAAGAACTTAATTTTAGATTATTTTGCTGTTTTATGCGATGTGCTGATCTCCGGAACAGAGGGATTTACGTGTGTATTGACGTATATAAAGTCCACCTATATATATATAGGCGTGCTCATATATATATACTAAATTTGTTTATGTATATATCGCACTTTTTATATATATATAGTATATATACATATAGACTTAATGTCGAATAATTATAAACTATTTTTTTGTTTTTGATTTCTTAGATTTAAATATTTAACTATGTAAATATAAAAAAAAAGAGATTGAAAATTGAGGATTCAAATTTTCTTGGAAAAATCCTCCTGCTTAAATTTCCAATAAAGGACCCTTAGAGCAAAATGGGTGGGCGATCCCGACTTCTGGAGATGGTAGCCGGTGATCGCCAAACTGCTTCACACCCTATAGCAAAAAAAAGAACAAAAAAAATCTCTCTTCACTTTTCTTATTCCGTTTTCACTTTTATATATATAGTTTTCACTTTTTCTTTAATTAAATTTTAATTTTTTCTTTAATCTCATAATCTAAGGAAAATTATATATTTTTATATCATTCTAACTTTACATCTAAAATTATTATTTTTTTTTGTCTTACTAAAAAATTTTCTTCATATCTCACTTACCAATTAGTATAAAAGTATAAAATTTGCTCAAAAATTTAAATTTCGGCGGTTTTCCACTCGCCTATAGTTGTAGGCCAATTTGTAGATACACCTATGCTATTGGCTGGTAGGTACGTATTTCGATATAAGTTCGATTCTGTAAATTAAAGTTTTTTTCACTTTTTTTTTTCAATTTATTTTCCAGGTTAGCACACTGAATAAACTTACGTTGATCACTTTTTATATTCTAAATTTAATTTTAAAGAATGAAGCGTTTTGTATTTTCAAATACTTCTTCTTAGTTTTAATTTTACTTTAGTAGATAAGTATGTTCTTATTGGACAATTATTTAAACTTATGTTATGTACGTTGCCGTCTTGAGCGCGCGGCGGTTGCTACAACTATGATTATCGAATACAATTTTGATTTCATTCTATCCGTTCCACGAACCCACCCAATTCAACGGGTAAATCATATCATTTCAACCACCAATCAAATTGATTTGCATTCTCATCAGGCCAGGCAATTGAATAAAAAAAAAAACAATTAATAACATTTCTTAACATAGCTGATAACATAGTTAAGAAATAGAACGATAGCTACAAGTGCCATCTATCATTTCATCGTATAAACAAAACATACGAAGATCGGCCATAATTAATTTTTCGGGCAGTGTGAAACGAGTACAGACACATATCCCAAACATGAGAAAACTATATGAGTGTGAAAAGAATCAACAAAAAAATTACAATCAAAACAATCTCCAACACAACATAGCCGTGAAAGCCTATAATGCATAAATAAAATAACTAAAAACTATCAATTCAGGACGACTAATTGAGGAGTAAATATAAAAAAAAGGAAAACAATAAAGAACCTCTGGTAAGAAGAAAAAAAAGCAATACAATAAAGAATTTGGAATATTACTAATAAATAAATCTTTACTTCCAGAGAAAACATACAAAAAAAAAACTTCCCATAGGCCAGGGGTGCATGCTACCTATGAAGTTTATCAACGGCAACAAAAAAAATAGCAACATTGTAAGTAGGTAAGTAAATTATATTAAGGCTTTTATTATTTATAACAATATTTTGATTCATTGCTATCTATATCTTTAGTAACAGCAGCCTGCAGATAATATACCACACGCCCAAGGCAGTGCATCGGGGTACATGCAGAAAGGTGATGACGAACTCATGCAGGTAGGTAGTCGTCGTATATAAATGAAAACTAATATTTTTCTTATTCTAATCTTCTTCCTACAGGTGTCCACAATAATTTTTAGTCCAAACTTGTGTCAAAATATTTTTTTTATATAAACTTTGACACAACTTTGGACTGAAATGCGCAGAAATGCACAGAAAATCACAGAAATTCAAAGTAAGGGAACTGACCTATTATTTTTGTGACAAAAAATATTCAATATGTCAAAAGTGTTAAAAGCCTAGGAATAGTTCTTAATACAAAACTCTGCTAGGGATAATGTAAACATGGATAGTTAAATCAATTTATGCTGGAGTAAGACAGTTAAATCAATCCGCATCGGTAACGCCGTTTGCTACAAGACTAATGCTTGCCAAAAGTCTCTTACTACCAATTTTCAGCTATAGTGCTCTTATTTTTAGTAATTTAGATTCAATTTCTATGAGAAAACTTCAAGTCGCGTATAATACAGCCATCAGATATGTTATTCGCTTACGTAGATTTGACCACATATCTATATATAGCAAAATAATAACAGGTTTATCTCTTGAAGAATATTTGAATTTCAAGAATTGTGTTTTTCTTTTTAATGTGATAATTAATTAGCAACCTCTGTATTTTTATGAATAAATTAATTTTGCTTCTTCTGTCAGAACAAACAGTATAATTGTACCTTCTTTTAATTATCTTGAAAGTAAAAGATTGTTCTTCTTCCACTCTATTAAACTATGGAATTCCTTGCCGTTCTCTATTCGGGAGTGTAGTACACTTTCAAGTTTCAAAAAGACACTTTATGAATATATCTCAAATAACACTATTTTTTCTTAAAACATACCTACATATTATGTGTATACATAAATAATAATATCAATAATAATAACCTTCAATTTTCTTAAATACCTATATTTTCCTATATTTTTAATTTCACTGTTTTTCAAACTTTGCTTTTTTATATGCTAAGTACTTACATATATTTATTTTGTTTTTCATCTCAACTTGTGTTGCTCTTTTTGACGAGTTTTTTAGTTGTTAAGTACTAATTATAAGAATATTATATTCTTCTTGTACTACCACATTTTTAATGAAATAAATACAAATACAAAAGCATGATTTAAAAAACATATTAAAGACTGAATTCATGGCTTTAAAAAAAGCTATAGCACGCCATTGTAAGTGGTCCTGTTGTTTTTTAATAATTTTTTTCTATTTCGGGTCAAATTTTTAGAAAAAGACCTCCCCTCTGCTACAATTTTTTGTTCGTCTCAATCTAATCTATAAGTTCTGATTTTTTTTTGCGTGTTATAAGAATCACCCTAACTCCATTATTTGTACCTTGAAGTGGAAAAAGGGAGACCAGGGGGGTGAAATAAAAATCTGAAAAAATTAAGGAAATTGTTTTTCAATGTTTTGACTCGAATGAAGGCTATCCAAGACAATGTCCAATTTAAGGACCACCCTAATGTATATCTGTTGCTTCTTTGCAAATATTTATTGCATGGTAAATATTAGTATGCAAATTTGTAGATTAACATATTCTTAAAATTGCTGATTATTTTTATATAAAAATTAAAAAAAAAAAACTTTAAATCTCTTTCTTGTCCAAGTAGTGCGTGACCAATACAAAATTGTAAATAGTTGAAAAGAATTCGTTATTTTTGTTTTCATTTCGATGGTGATTACACAAATGTTTAGTAAAAACACAATTAGTTACTTTTTTTAATTGGAAAATTTTCAAAATTGTTAAGAATATGTTAGTCTTCAAATCTGCATACTTATATTAAACATGCAATAAATATTTGGAAGGAAGCAAAAGATATACATACCTACGAAGAGATTACAAAAAGTCGTTTGAACTTTTTTCTAAAATAACGGTGAAAAGCCACAAAAACAAATACTCTCAACAAAGTCTAAAATGATCATTATAAGTTGGGATATTGGTGATAAAAAACATTATTCATTGAAGCTTGAAGATCACATATCTCAGGTAAAACTAAAGGCCTGGTCAAACAGAACGCGATCCAGCGATCTTTGTGAGAAATTACAAACAAAATTTGATCGCCGCGATCTATTTTACACAGGGAAGTATTGATCGTATCGCCGGATCGCGTTCTGTTTGACCAGGCCTTAAATGTTACAACAAAAACAAGGTGACTTAAGGTTGAATACACAAGTCACCTAACTAAAGTTCCGAACATAAAGTTCGGAGATTTTCTCACTTTGACAACCTTCAAAAATAAAAAAAATGCTTCGTGTTTCATCTTATACCACAACTTAGTACCATGAATACAAAATTATAAACAAACATTTTGTTTTCCTTAAATTTGTTTGAATGGTTGAAGTTTGACGTCTGAGTCCGAACATTAGAATTGTATTTATTTAATTAATTAAAAACAAAAAGTAGTTTTTAAATTATTTTATAGATTTAAAAGTTTAGTCTACACATAATAAAAAAAAATAAAGAATACTTTTTGAAAGTGAGCGGCAGTTTGTTGTTAAGCTTAATTCAAACAACAAATACAAGAAATTATTTAAATCTTAGTATAGATAATATACAGTGTGTCCCGGACCTGAGTGGAAGTATTTTAGGATGTGGTTCTTGGGGTTATTCTAAGAAAAAAAATGTTTGGGGGGAAAGTTGTATCTCCCCTCCCTGAGGCAGGCAAAAAAAACATTAAAAGTCAACGAAAACACATCTTTATGCTATAGTTTTTTTTTGAAAGATAATACTCCATTCTTGCATTTGGATTTCAAATCAAGTTGTTTAAGCGAATAGGTTTCGAAAAATTAAATTTCAAAGTCAAAATAAAAAAAAAAAAAAAAATTGTGATTTTTTTTTTTAAGTCGATATTTTTCAAAATTTTACGTAATAAAGTGCTTTCTTGTGTTCAATATTCAATGCCCTCATCATTTATTTAGTCCATTACCAAAAACTAAATGCAAAAATCTTCCTTAGTTTTTGAGAAATTAAGAAAAAACAAAAGGTACTTTTACCAAACACACAACAATTAAACGCAATTCTCCTCCGTATCGTAACCGGACTTCAAACGCACAGTAATACAAATAAAAGAGAAACCGTTTTGTATCTTTTTGTTGCTGTATGGCGATGAGACGGACACCAAACACCAATATATTTAAAATGCACCTAATACCTACATGTGCGTTCATTCACAAAAGAAAATCAAAGCACTATCTACATATCTACTCGTATGTATCTATGTATATCTCTAAGAAAAATACAAAAGGATTTATTTGAGACTCACTTAGCCGAGAAGAAAACCAATTATTGTGTGAAAAGGAAATTATAGCTTCATGAGCGGCCACTGGATTTGATTGGTGCGACTGTCGTTTGAGCAATGCTCGGTGTCCCCTTCTATTTGTAATTATTCAATGGTGAAACTGATTTTTGATGCAAGTGTGGAAGGAAAATATGAAAGTCAGTTACATCACACAAATTTGGCAGTCGTATGAAATTTCTTCCCACTTTATTCTGACATGTGTTTATACTTTGTGGGATAGTGTAGAGGCACTTTAAATTGTTTTTTTTTCCATGAGCATACCTTGTTTCTGTATATCCGTAAAAATTAACGAGAAAGATATGCTGTTTGTCAATAGCCATTCTACACTATTCCACTGAGTATAACACACATGTCAAAAAAGTGGGAAGAAAATCATGTTAGTGTGGAAACAAAATATGAAAACTTTATTCTGACATTTGTTAATACTTTGTGGGATAGTGTAGTAGAGGCACTTTAAAAAGCCCAAATACCTAATTTTTGTTTAAGGCCTGGTCAAACAGAGCGCGGTCCGACGATCTTTGTAAAAATTTACAAAGAAAATTTGACCGTCGCGTTCTTTCTCTCCCAGTAAAGTATTGACCGTCCCGTCGGATCGCGCTCTGTTTGACCAAGCCTTTAGTTTGCCGCTGACGTTAAGTTGAAATTCTAAATAGAACAAAGCTACGAACAGAACGATAGTTTTGAATCAAACATACCTATTCAGTATATTCAAGTTTGACGTTGCCTTCTTGAGGTTATGTTATGAAAAGATTACGAAAATAGTGGATCCTAAATAATTTTACAACGAATTATTATTAGTTAATTATATTATTAAAAAATGCCTACTTATGAGTTATCATTAGTTCTCCGAAAAATGAATCGAGTAAGTGAAATCAATTTTACCTAAATTTTTTAAAATTGTACAAAAATGTAAAAATTACAGCCTGAAATCGTTTCTGTATTGAAGCGTACTGCCGAGTCCATTTTCGATAAAGGTGGAATTATTCGAAAGGTAGAAAATCTAGGATCACGAGCACTGCCCCACAAGATTAGCGAACACGGGCTCGTCCATCGAGAAGGAAATTACTTTGCGATTAAGTTTGATACGGCTCCAACTAAAATTCTTGATTTGAATGAGGAATACGGAAGGGACATCGATATCATTCGCAAACAAATATTCAAAGTAGAGGAACCACAACCAGTGGAATGTACTTTGCATGAGGAACTTCAACCACCCGCATATAGAAAGGACGTTCAGAAAATGATTGAAATTGCAAAAAGGAAACAGAAGAAAAAATACAACTATAACTCTGGTTTGGATTATTATCCATTCCAAAAGTGAAGCATTTGAGACAAGGATTTATAACAAAAGTTTTTTTGTAGTATAAATAAAAAAAAAACAGGTAACGCAATCTTGTATATAGTATTTATTTTGTCATTTTCAAAAATAAAAATACTAACTTGCAATTTCTGCAATCGCTTGCACCATTAAGAGTTTTACTCCTTTACTTTTGTATCGAGATGTTCTTCCTTTTTGCCTAACAACAATTCGATCAAATCACACAAATTTTTGAAGTTGTTCTTTGCCGTGTTATTTTTCGTACAATCATACCATTAAGAAGCGCTTATTAGTTAATTCTGTGCTTCGAATTGCAAGGAGCAGCTCGACTGGACTGTTGGATAATTGCCACAAAAAAAAAAATAAAATTTCTGGGTCAATTAAAAAAAAAAAAATTTTAAAACTCGATCGTAATCTGAAGCAGACCGTTTCGCTTTCATGAAGTGTGAATCACAATAACTTCAGTTGAAGTCAAAATCTATCAATTGGCGATCATAGGACGTCTCCATCCTTCACGGTCTGCTGCAAGGTATTTTAGCTGTGGCCACGTCTTTCTCTGGGATTCTGCTTCCACTAAGACAGTTGATTTCCATGTTGTTCTTGGTCTTCCAACCCGCCGTGCACCCTGAGGATTCCGTTCAAAGGACTGCTTTGCAATTTCATCGTTTGGTTTCCTCAGTGTGTGACCAATTCAACGCCATTTACGCTTTCTTATGTCGACGTCTAGCCGCTCCTGACTTGTCCTGCGCCACAATTTCTCATTTGATATTATTTGTGGCCAGCGAATGTTTAGGATGTGGCGAAGACAGCGATTCACAAAAGCCTGCAATTTCTTCGAAATGATAGACGTGACTTTCCAGGTTTCACATGCATATAACAGCACGGGTTTGACATTGGATTCGAAGAATCTCAACTAAGTGCGTAAGGAGATTTGACTTGATATCTAGATTGGGGACAGAGTACCGAAGGCGAGACAATACTGCCAAGGTAGTTACTGTTCCATAACTTCAACTGGCGTCTCCTGTAGAATAATACGCTGCTGTGTCGAGCGACCTGTGAGCATTATTTTTGTCTTTTTGCTGTTTATTCTTAGACCACTCGACTCTCCCTTCAATTGCAGTGTTTGGCACATCCCGTTCAGCCCACTGATGTTATTTGCCAGTAGACATATGTCATCGGCATAGTCTAAATGACTGAGCCTTTCGAACGGTCTCCATTGAATGCCCTGTCGCTCCGCTGTTCCAACACTGGCCGTCAATACGTCGTCCATCGCCAGCAGGAAGAGAATTGGCCATAGAACATCCCCTTTTCTCACACCCTGTTGCACTACGAAGGAGTGGGATAGCTGCCCATTGTGCAAAACAAAACACCTTGCGTTGTTGTAGGACTCTTTAATAATGGCAACAATTTTTGGTGGAATTCCTCTACCAAGCAACGATCTCCATATATATTCTCGGTTGACTCGATCAAAGGCCTTCTCAAAATCCACGAACATGAGGTAAAGCGGTGATTGAAATTCCATCAACTGCTTGAGGACGATACGCAGGGTGTTGATATGGTCGACACACGATCGACCACTGCGGAAGCCAGCTTGATGCCTCTTGAGTGTAGACTCGATTCTATCCTTTATTCGCTCGAGAATGATGGTTGCCATTAGTTTTGGGAAAACGGACAAAACGGTGATACCACGCCAATTGTTGCAATTCTTTAAGTCACCTTTCTTTGGCAACTTAACAATCACACCATCCTTCCAGTCCCAGGGGGCCTATTCTAGAAAGCGCGGCGGATCGAATTGAAAGCGATACCTCAATTTCGACCGTCTTCGCTTTGGGTTATTCCCAAAAGCGAAAATGAACAAAAACGATCATTCCAGTTTTCTCATTTGAGTTCCAAATAATTCCAGTTTTCTCATTTAAATTCCAAATAATTCCAGGCCACTCCCATTTTCACTTCCACTCTCTCATTAAAATATCATCTGTTTCCAAGAATATGACAGAAGGACCGTGTCAGCAAAACATTTTTTTTTTCTATTTATGCAAAAAGTATTTTAATTCATAATTTTGCGATTTGTTGCACTTGTCTAAAAAATAAAACAATTCGTTGGACTCCATAAGTGTGTTTTTAAATGCTATGCTAAGAATGAGGTGAAAAATATTTAAAAATAATTTAACACTCGTAATTGCATTTTCTTTCAATCCGCCAACAATCCGTCCCCTAAATACCTATCGTTTTCAAACACGAAATGACATAAATTCAAAACACACTTTTATTTGAAAAAAATCCCCAAAAAATTACAGAAACAATCAAGGAACATTTTTATTTGAGAAACAAAACATTTTGTATGTAATTATTTATATTTTGCTTCGATCCGTCACTAGTTCGCCAGCTTCACATCTATCGCTTTCAAAACGTACTGACAGAATGGCATTTAGTTGGAAAGCGCTTTCGCTTTCCATATGCGGTCGAATGAAAAGCGAATCGCTTTTCAGAATAGGAAAATGCAAATCCGCCATTGAAAGCGATCCGCCGCGCTTTTCAGAATAGGCCCCCTGGGATAGCTTTCGTTTTCCCAAATGCTTTGTATCCGTCCAGTCCAGCTGCCTTGTTGTTTTTGAGGAGATTTATTGCTGTATGGATTTCCGATTCTGACGGGTGTTCGATGTCAATACCCCTATAGAACCTGCGCATCTCGTTTAGTTGGGGCACTTCAGCACTGTGCTCAACTGAGTCCTCAATTGATACCAAAAGTGTGCCATCCACATCCATTACAGGATGATTGGTGTTGCTTTTTTTCCCGATAACATCTTTGGCTATTTGGTACAATTCCCGGAAATCTCCTCTTCTGGCAGCGATTTTCGCATTATCTGCGAGTCCATCTAACCTCACCCTCTTGTCACGTCTCACACAGCGATAGACCATCTTATGTGCAATGCGGTACTCTCTTCGCAAGTCAGCCTTTCGTTGAACATCTGCTTCGGCATTTATTTGGATTTTCAATGATTTGCGAAGTTCGATCTTATCCCAGATGTCTTGGGATATCCAAGAGTTTCTTCGTCTCGTTCGCTTGGGTACAGTTTCGGATCCAGCCTCCATAAAAACACTTTTAATTTCACCCCACATCTCATCAATTGTTGAATGCTGGATTCCGTTTAATGACGAGGCTCTGTCGTAAAGGGTGGTGACATAGTTTCAACATATATTGGGGTCATTTAAAGCATTAGTAATGAATTTTGAGCTCCTTGCTGCATCCTGGGCTGGTTTTTGTACGGCAGCGGTTCGTACTTTGAGACTCATCAGAACCAAATGGTGGTCGCTTCTCACATCGGCATTTCTTATACTCCGGACATCACACATAGACTTCCTCCATCGCTGCTGAATCATGATATGATCAATTTGGTTTTCGGTTTGACCATCTGGATGCACCCAGGTAATTTCGTTGCACGTAATAATTGTTCAATTGAACATTGATTTGCACTAAAAATTCTTTGAGTGTTTTGTCATTAATTCGTGCAGCATTTGTGTTTCAAATCCGTTGAAAACATAGTAAATAATCCATTTGAAAAAATCTCCTGATCCCTAAAACTGGCCCCTAAGTTACCACAGCCTCCTGCACTCTTAATATTTGCATGGTAAAAACAAGCCTCACCTTTTATTTTATTTTTATGTTCGCTTTATCTTTTCCATACAAAAATAAACAGGATTTCTTATAAAAAGAAAATATTTATTTTTCAAAAGGAATTTAACAGATAACCAGATATAATACATATTTCAAATATACATAATATACTGTTATATAATTTCAGATGTATAACATTTCAACTTTAAAAAGACACTGCTTTGATTAAATTCTTTGTGTAAAAGGCCTTTCAAAAATACTCTCGTAAAGGTTAATGTCTTAAAAATATTCTTTTTTTTAAAGGTAAAAGACTTGTAAAGTTAGTAATAATACAAAATAATGCCAGGTTGCATTCTTCATTTTAGATTGTTTTGTTTCAAACAAAATTATAAATGCTTAATGGCACAATATTTATATTTTAAAGAATTTAAGAAATAAATACGTATATATTTTAATATAAAGTTGGTCTTTTTTATGAATTTCATTGTCTTCGCTTTGCTTATAGAATGTTTAAAAAAAATAGGTGCCAGTAAAATAAAACAAAGTAAAATAAAAAAAAATGGGAAAAATACGTTAAGGAAGTTACATTTTTTTTCTTAAAATTATTAAAAAAAATAGTATGTATTAACTTTAAACACATTATTAGTGATTTTCACTTAAATTGTTTTACATTTTAATTCTTAATGGAATGCTAAGTGAATGTAAATTGTTTTAAATTTAAATAAGTACGCGAAAACATTTTTACAAGAATTTACATATGCCTGGTGTTGCCGAAATTGATTCCACTTTGGTTGGCTCCCTTATTTGATCCATATTGGAGAGATATAACATTTTGGCCAGCTTTGAGTTGTTCCTCGCTGAAGTTTCGAACATTTTTGTCGGCTTCTTTGGGTCCAATGGAAGGCTTTCCAAAGTTGTGTGCCTAATAAATTTGATACAAAATATTTGGTTTAGTTTAAGTTTCAATACGAACATTTTAAAAATAATATGTCTTACTTTTCGGCCAAGTGATTGCAAGCATATGACGACAGAATTCAAGTTTTGTCGTTCCCACAGATCAACGCTCTGGAATGTTTCTTGTGTTGGTACACCGAAATTTTTGGCACAAGCTAAGAAAGCTAAAGGACAAATGTTTTACTTATTATATTCTTTATTATAAAATAAATATATGTATATGTATTTACCGGAAATGTTTTCCATGCATTTAAATGCCATTTTACTTTCATTTATTTTCTTGACTGAACCAGCTTGTAGGCAGTTTGCGAGTTTACACAAGAGGACACCATCTTTTAAAACTTCAAAGAAGTTATCCATGTCACCAGATGTGTTGATTGGCTCATCGGTAATAATTTTGATCCATTCTAGACATTCTTGAGCTAGTTCTTCGCTATATTTTGAGTTAATCTAAAAATAAAAAGTAGCATAACTTTAATACTTTATACATTGAGGGATAAATAGTATAATTTTAATTTACATTACAGCTGCAATAATTATCAAGGTGAAAATCCAAGATGAAAATAATATTTTAATTTGCACAATTCTAGTTGGCTTAGCTTTTCTAACTATGGCGCTTAATTCAAGTCAAGCCGAACAACATGCTTATGCTTCCCCCTATACTTGTTAATGCAACTGACTTCATTGGGCCGCACTCGTACAGTGACAAGAGTTCTGAAGCTGTGTATTCATTTTGAATATTCGGAATATTTTTTCTGGCATAATAATAGCAGAAGGGTTGCATACTTTTAGGTGAATAGCACATTTGCATTTGCTTTGATTTTTGCATTGATTATGTTTTTAAGTTAATCAATCAATTACCTACATTAAATTGTATGCACATGTGTACTTCTTTAAAACTGTAAATTGCTTATAACTTTTTCTATTGTTTTATGGTTGTTTTTAATAAACAAGATATTGTTTTACACGAAAAAGTCAACAAAATATTTTACATTGTGTGAATGAAGGTACAACGCAAACTTTAACTGCTAATACCAATTTACTAAACAATATTTTCGTTCATACATTAGTGTAGTCCAGTATACTTAGTCATAGCTCCTATGGGAATTTTACAAAACGTTGGGGAAGAATTTTTTTTCTTGTTATCGTTAGAGTACTTTATAGAAAGCTTAAATCCAAGTTTTCGACCATCAACCCTTTTCAGGGTTTCCGCCATCTAGGTTTAAAGAGTGTACTCGGTTTTTGCTATTTTCTAAATAATGCGAGGTAGAAAGATGTTTTTTTCTGTATTCGATAGATTATGCAATTACAAGAAAGTCGTAGGTGTAATGAAAAATTAAAGAAATGGAGATATGAACGTTTAAAAGTCAAAAACGGGAAAGTAGATGGCTAAGAAATAATTTGCAATAAATCAGAATGACATTTGTTTTTAGAAAATTTTATATTTTTGAAAAGGTAAGAAAAAATTATTTTACCCATGTTTGAGGAATTTTTGATTAATGTGTTAGTTTTTGGATCAAAATTTGTTTGAAAATCGCATTTTTTTTAGATCAATTTTTTCAAGTACCTATTTGATTTTTATATTTTTAACGGATGGGTTTAAAAATTGGAAATCATTAGAAATGATACGGACTATCAATTTTTATTTTGAACAATCGATTCATCACATATTTTTGAGCGCAGAGAAATCACATACATTTTTTTTAAATAGCAGCTTATAATAGTAAAGTGCGAGCTTGTTTTAATTTGAGTTTTCAAATATATAAATGTTGCTTTGCATATCAGATACTTTATTATACAACTGCTTGGACTGGAAAATATTTATGTAAGAATAAAGATTGAATAAAAAGTATGTGAGCCAAATTTTTGGTTATAATTGGTAACAGCTTTAAATACACAAAACATGAATAAATGTCTCATAACAAATTTGTAGAACTTATTCTTCTTGTCAGTAATGCATGTTTTTTTGATAAAATTAAAAATACGAATTTATTTTTTGAAAAACGAGTTCATTCCTTTATTGAAGATAGCGGCAGCCCTGTTATGGATTGATGGTCGAAATTTTGGAATTAAGCTTTCTTCATAGTACTTCATCGAACTCAAATATAAAAATGTCTTTCCCGTTTCCAAATTGAGAAAAACCCACTCACACTTTTAAAACACTTAATTATGATGAGGTGCGGATACCTTTCAGGCAATACAGTTGGTTAACAATTGCTTAGAAACAGAAAATGCTAAGGACAAAACTGTTAGATATAGTGATTCCTAGAATATTTGAAAGAAATTTTCGAGTAGTACTGAAAGAAAAAAAATTGATTAAAAAAGTGTGAAGTCCATTTTTTTGCTTATAATTGGTTATAACTCGTTAAATACACAAAATCTGAAAAAATACCTTATATTCAAATTTGTAGAACTGACTCTTTTTGTTAGAAATGCATTTTTATTATTTCGATAAACATTAAACTACGGATATTATTCGTTAAAAACAAATTCACTCTTTAAATCAATATAGCGGCAACCTGCAAGGGGTTGATTGTCGAAAATTTGGACTTCAGCTTTCTGTATGGTACTTTAATGAAATCAAGAAAAAAATTGCTTCCCGTATCTTTGCAAAAAAAAGTCTTAATTGACTGAACTACATAGTTTACGCTATTTTACAATAATTTAAATATTTTTTCCTCATATATGCCCGATATTAATAATAATAATGAAAACTCAACAAAAATATTCAGTGGAAGGGAATGTATAATTGCTGTTAGAAACACATGTACAAAAAAGTTGTAAAGTAGCTGCCAAAATGCGTTTGAATACGGGAAGATCTGTTTCTATGACAAACTCGTGCCAAAAAATATGAAAGACATTAATGCAAAAACAAAAGAGTCACAAAAAGAATATAGATACGCCAAGTAAATACTCCCATTTAAATTCCTATTTATGCAATTTGTACGTTAAATTATATTTCACTCTGATAACAGCAGATATTATAATCATTTGTGAACTGTTATCGTCCCCTTCCATGCTGGCTCCACTAGACATGAGCGATGCCCAACATCCAAGCCACAATCCAATCAGCAGTCTGATTTGTATGGATATGTCACTGCTCAGACATGGATTTTTGAGGCTCCATTGGTTTTTTTCAAGACATGTTCATAGTCAAAGCATGGCTCATGCCCAGTGGAGCCGGCATGTTAAACAAACATATTCAAAAATTGTCGCAAGCGCTCAAATATTTTTTTAAGTAGGGCAGCAAAAATTTCACCCGAGTCAACGCTCAGTTTCGGAGATTACCTTTTGAGAAAAAAATGTTTAGATTTATTTCTTTTCCGGTTTGCTCGATGTCGGCTTCTCGGTAGTGTGTTCAAAGCGCGCACCGAATTCGTTGTTAGGAATCCCACGTGTTGCCTAAATTATTAATTTAGCATCACATCATCATATATATTATTTCTGTAGTATGTCTCCCTTTTTAAGCTCACACACTGAACCGATTTTAATGAATGAGGTATCAAAAGATTCGAAATTTCCCGAGGATTAAGCGAATTATATTTTTATTTTATAAATATTTATAATTTTAACAAAAACTCAGTTCAAAAATTAAATATTATTCCAATAAAAATGAACACTTTGAGTTCCAATGAAATGAAAAACAAACAATTCCACTTTCCAATAGCATTGGAAAATTAGGTCTGTTCAATAAATGGGGTGCATGAAAATAAAGGTTAGAAGGCACTTGACATTGACGGGAAAGCTTGAACTTTAATGCTCGGAGGGGCACTTAAGTGGTCGGAAGAAAACAAGCGAATACACAGAAAGCATACGACGGGGCTATAATTGCGGAGTGGAGGGTTTCGTCAAGTTTCTTTCAACTTTGCTTACGGAAGTGAGGTGACATTATTTGCTGAAATAGGAATGCCAAAAAGAGATAGATGATTGTTACATTATGGGTGTGTTCCCCTTTTTCGGTACGGAAAGCTACTTATCGTTGGTTTTTGACATTAGCTTCAGTACCCTTCCGACTATTATAGTTCTACCCTAAGAGATGATCAAAAAGTTTTTATTTATATATGTATATAAAATTTTAACATATATATATTTATATATCGTCGTCGTTCAATGAAAAATCCCTAAGCCCATTTTGATTTATTTTGAGATATCAATACTTTTTATCGCTCTTTAGTGACAAAAATTCGAAAATGTTTGAATTCGGGTAATTTTTCCTTTAGAAATAGGCCAACATAAGATTAAGAGATCTTTCACAAAGCAAAAAGTTCTATGTTTTACTAAATATATCGTATTTACGAGAGGCATCTCAGTTCTAAAAAAAATGGAGTTAAGGAGTTTTGATTGAACGGCGACGATATTTCAAAATTACAGAAAAAAAATTAATGGCATTTAGCTTTTAATTTCAGTGCAAAACAATTAAAATTGATTAAACACGAGTACCTTTTATGCGTATCTATTGAAACTAAATCACATTTATTCACAAACATGCAAATAAACGGTTCATAATGCATTATCTGTAACCAACTCTTCGATCCAGGTTATACGTCACAAATTTCGACGCGACTTCACTCCTCAAGCGTGAATGAGTCGAAACAAGCCCATTTCAAATCTATTCAGGTTTACAAAGAGTCGAAGTGAGCTTCAATATCACTCCGATACCCTATGTTAACGTAGTTAAAAATACATGGTTGCTTTGTTTACATGCGGTAATTTGCAATTTGGAATTTCCGACGAACGTCAGAATCAAAGAACAAACAAACTTTTGAGCTGTTCACTAAGTTGGCATTTACGTTGATCTTTTTTTCCAAATACAATCTTTTTATTGTTATAATAAATTGCTTTCCCTAATTTTGAATTCGATCATATTCCCTCCACACGAAAGATCGTACTGTTATATTTACCGACAAACTCTTTTAAATACGGGAATTGTGAATGAAGTAGTTTTTATATCATGATTGTCATCCGACAAAAACTTTCCAAATTCTTATTTAACTATTTATCACTTTTCAAATCCATGACTTCTATCAAAACCAAAGAACATGGAAAAAACCTTTTGTTAGCGTTTTGAAATGTTGAGAGTTATATTAACATCATTACACTGCATTTGTGAAAACTTTTTCTGATTTTCATTATGTCAAGAAATATTATCGTTTGCATTGTATCTATCTCCTTCTTTATCAAAGAAATTTACAATGCATGTGAGTTTTGATATTTTGCATATATACATTTACACTCAAAATATTTGCATTTAGCTTTTATGAAGATCAGACATTTATCATTTGCATTTTGTAGTTCCTCCCATGTCAAGTGCGGTCCTAGCTTTATTTTCATCCACCATGTTAACCTGAATAACAGAACAGACCTAATTTCCCTCAAATAGTCCAAAATGGGCGAGTTCAGCGGCGTATCTTAAGCGATCCGGATTTGTTTGTGTTGTTGTAATCCCATAGGAAAAAACAGCTGATCAGGGGCCTATTTCTGCGCTACTACATCAGCTACAATGTAGTAGTATAACAGTTGTATTACATCATTTCTGTTTCAAACATACATTGGTTTTTCAGGTGTAGTACATCAATGTAGCTTTGGAGAATCGATTGGAAGTATTGGAAAAATGTATGATTCTATTTCACAGCTTTTGCTACTACATTGTTGTAGTACAACTTGCTGTAAATTCTTGTTACATTCTCACAGTAAAAATATTTGCTGTGATTGCTGTAGCAGGATGGGAAATGGCTGGATATAAAAGAAAATATACGAATGTAAGTATTTTGGTTAAAATTGATTGGATGCGCAATGAATGCAAGCGTTCAACCAACAATTGAGTACACATTTTTGGAATCTTTCAACGAAATAAGGGTCTTCCATATCAAAATTGATGCGTTTTAAATATAATTTTCGGTCTTCTTTCAATAAGGGTATTCATATGTCAAATTTTCCATACAAATTGTGACAGAATTATACGAAGTTTAAATCTTTAGAATACTAACTACGACTTGTATGAGTACCCTTGATTATTTATGTTGAATTCAAAATTATTGGCGAAAATCTTTATGTCAAAATCCATTTATTCTTAATTTATTTTAAATTATTTATTTGTGTCTCTTCAAAAATTGAAACTAACTCACTTCCAAAAAAACAAATAATATAAATGTCATAAAAACAACATCCATTTGATCAACGAGTTACATCCTACAACGAGCTGCACATCTACTACACCAACGAGCTACATCATACAACACTTCTAGTTGTACTAATGAAACAGAAAAATGTAATTGATGTAGTTGTAGAAGAGTGCTGTAAGATGTAGTTGATGTAGCTGGTGTAGTAGCGCAGAAATAGGCCCCAGTGAAGCAGCTGATGTGAGAAAGAAATCTCAAGCTATCCAAAAAAATTCGGGATACTCAACTATCCGATGGGAAATTTGAAGAACAGCTGACTTTGCTTAACAGCTGACCATTTATTTGGATTTGCGATTCCACATCGGATTTTTTTTTGTTCGAGCAGAAATATTTCCAAATTATATTTAAATGCATATTAAAATCATTTGCAATGCAAATTAATAACAAATTTTTCATACAGAGGAGATTTGGTATAAAATAATTAATGTAAGGACACAAAATCGTTGCTGAAAATTTCAATTTGTTTTTTCTTTTGTTAGCAGCTCTCACTCTTTTGACAGCAAATGTTACGTATCCGGTTTTGGTCGTCCGGCAACGTATCGGATTCTAAAGTATCTCAGATACCCTATCGCTTTACCAGCCGAACGCGACCGATTGGAAAGTGGAAGTGTTTTTTTGATAAAACAAACACATTAGGCATGTTCTCGGAGACCTCAGCAATCTCTCCTCAAAAAAATTTTCAAGTTTTGCTGACAAATTACTGACGGAGCAAAACGAACCCAAACAAACATGTTCATCTTCATAAGTGCCTCTATAAATGATTGTTGTTGCGATAAGCGCATGCGGTGAGAAAAAAAGATGTTATGTGTGAAAGAAAGAGAGCGAAGATTACACCCAAAATCCACAGATGCACCTCTTTCAACAATAAATCTTTGACATGAGCGTCGGGCATTATAAATTTTTTACTGTGCAAGTTTCTGGAACTGAACGCATTTTTCTGCATAGTGTAGACACGGGAATTTCAGTAAAATGAAAGTGTAGCCACGTTCTAATATATTTTTGATAGATTCATTTTTGGCATTGTAGTTTGTCCAACTCCACTTTTCTTCAATCCTGCAGATGCAGAAGCATGCAAATTCACCACACATCTATGTAAATCAACCATCATCCTCGTGAAAACAAAACGATGTGGGTTAGTGCGAAAACAGTGTTATATATCCATCTCTTTTTATCTTTTGTTTACTTATTTTTCATGTCTCTTTTCCTTAAATAAATAAATAATATTCCTTAGGCCCAATTCACATAGAACTGGCGTGAGGTTTTGGTGTGGTTCTGGCGTGCTGCATACATATTCCACGTTGTGGAATTCTCATGTTCTCTTATGAGATAATACACACACAGATGACGAGGCGAGGGTATGGTGTGACATGCCATCGCCACACCATATTGAAAACTCCAGTGGCCTACGTAAACGGCACGCCACAATGGAATCTCTCAGTCAAATGTCTAATTGTCAGACATTAAAAATAATTAAATGTGATTATGAGTTCAATATTGAATTCAGCAATGAAATGCAAATACATGAAGATTTATGTAATTACGGGAGGACAAAATTACTGAAACAGGAGCGTGCATGGCAAAAAGTAGCCCAAAAATTCAAGGCAATTGTTTTTTTTATATTTTATTTATTTTAATTCTGTGTAGAAGCCATTTTCTTGTGAAGTGTTCCTGTGTTTGTGTATGTATTTTTTGCTTTTCTGTCAAATAACCATTCCCTGTCACTTCTGTCTGAACAAAGCTCACCACAACCACACCACGCCCGTAACAGACCAGAACCACACCAGCACCATAAGCCACTTCTGTGTGAATCGCGCTTTACACTGCTGACAAATCGGTGACATGAATAACAATGGGCACGTTCCGCTGGCTATTCTCAGTTATCCGGATAGCTTTGTGTTGTTGTAATCCCTTGTTAAAAAACAGCTGACAACAGCTGACGCAACAACAACTCAAGTTATCTCAAAATTTTTGGGATATCTAGGTAGCATAGCGAATAAACATTGGAACGCGAGGAATGGTTAATAGCCACCTGCTGGTCAGAATGAAAACTTATATCTATGTTATTGAAATAAACTTCGATAGAAGCCTAGATATCATGTTATTTTTGTAATACATAAGTATTATATCTAGACAGCCTCGACCCAGACCCGGAGATAATAGAACGCAGCTATTAAACAAATTATGGAAAAGGAAACAAACCAAATGCTTCATGCAATTTAATTTTCAAAATTATCTCAAAATTATAACTGAATTAATTCTATATACCTAAATACAAAACTTTATGAGCACATTTTATTTTTATTGGTGCGAGAGGTCAAGCACGGGTAGGCTAGTTTGTTTTAATTTAATAATATTTTATCTACATTCTAGAAAACCATTACCACCAAACTTCAATCAACAGCAAAGTATAAAACAATATGCAGCAATGTCGAAATGTGGTTGCCAGTTCAAATATTGTTTTCAGTGACTCTCAAACTGAAGAAAATAAGAACGATGGACGATACAAAACTAATAGTGTAGTGTTACGTCATGCAAACTATTGACGATATCTTTCATAGATATCGCATTGACGATAGTCGCCAAAAAAGATTTGCAATGAGAGCCCTGATAGTGATGATGATGGTTCTTAGAAATTAAAGAATTCTACTAATTTATCATTGCGATAAAAACCAATCAAAAAACCTAGAGGAGAAACAAGAAATATAAAACACCCTGCTATTACTCTAGAAATTTCTTTCAAATTGTACAACCAGCTCAGCAAATTTGTACACGCAAACTAAAAAAAAAAAATATTAAATCACTCTTTGTTTTGTTTGCAAACAATAACAAAGTTCAATCTATACATATTTACCTATCCCTACTCACTTTCTTTTGTTTGTTTGTGATATTTTGCTGAGCTGGCTATACACTTTTGAAAAACATGCCTTCTATTATTTAGTTATAAAACTTATAGAGAAATAATTCAAGTTCAAATACAACGAAAAAATTCCGGCCTTGGATAAGTCTTTATTATTTCCATATCTGAGGCAGAGAAAAAGCTTAGACTATGCAAATAAGACAACACGATAAGAATTTTTTAGGAGCGGACGTCCGCAGATCAAACAAGCATTCAAAATGACTAACAACTTAGTTTTCTGGCTGGTTGTTAGGTATTTGATGTTTTTTTTAGCACGACGCGGCCGACGAGTCATACATTTTTTATTAGATATTACCTGAAATGGGTTTAAAAAAGAATAAAACTTTTCATTTCGATTTAATCAATTCAATCGATCAATTAACAAACAAATATAGGAATGATTATTTAGGTTTCATTGTTAAAAGAAAACATTTTTGTATCGTTATCAATAAGGTTGTAGTATGCGTTGTTACTTTTGTGATTATAAATTTGCCTTTAATCAGGGATGGATTAACGTTAGTTGTTTTAGGTAAAATTGATTTTAAGGCTTTTTCTCATTTTGGATTCAGATAAATGTAACTCCTATAAGTACTAGTTATGTGCTCATAAGAAGAACATTATAATGTAAACTGAAAATATTTACACAAATGATAGAGAATGAGACAATTCGTAACGTAAAATTTCATACTCAACAAACAAACTATCTCGAAACGTATTCACTCCGAGCGAGCCTGAACACTTTGATTTCGACCTTGCATTTCTCGTGTTCCGGTGGTTATAAAATATGTTGTCTAAGAGCCGACAGCAAATTTTGGGAGTGGATGTATAACCAAAATCCGAGTATCAGGGATTATAGGTACATGTATCGTGATATCGAATACCAAAGCCTGGCAGGTGTTGATTTCAGCCTTTGGGAGGGGTTGTTTTCAGGGTTATAACCTCTTTAATTAATTTTTAAAAAATTGGATATGATTCTCTGTCATTTTTTCTAAGCAAAATAACCACAATCTTGACAGTTAATTTAATAGAACTAAAGACAACCATTTTACGTGAACTTTATCATTGTTTTTTTTGGAGATTTTCAGCAAAACAAAAAATTAACAAAAAAGTCTCCACAAAAACGCCAATAAGCTTTGCTCAAAAAGCTTAAATCATGGGTCCTATTTAACATACCAAGATAAAAGCCATGAAACTTAGGGGAAATGACAGAGTATCACTTCATTTTTTTAAAAAGTGAATTGAGGTATTATTGACCATACCACATAAATAGGAAACCAAGCTGGTTGTAACCCCCCACCCCCATCAAAGGCTGAGAAAAAAACCTGCCAGACGATACATGTAACTATAACCCATCATACCCCGATTTTGGTTATACATCCACTCCCAAAATCTGCTGTAAGCTCTTGGTCTATGTCTAGTTATCCCAAAAATTTCAAAATAACTTCAATTGTTTCTGTATCAGCGGTCAACAGCTATTTTTTTTACAACAACATAAAGCTATCCGGGTAGCTGAGAATAAACATCGCATCGTGCCCATTGAGTTGAAATGAGCTTAGTCCGAATCGATTCCATTCGGTGTGCGGAGTCGAGTCGAAATTTGTGCTGAAAAACTAGGAATGAGGAATGATTTGACAAATCCTGCCTTTGGGTGGGTATTTTCATGTCTATGCATAAATATATTTTTCTTTTGTTAGCTAATTGTTTATTGTTATTGTGCAATTAGAATGCACCATTCCTTCATTTTGACTCCTCTTCAACTCGAATCTAAATCGATTGCTCAACTCATGTGTCGAAAAACTTGGGTCGGAAATCCGACCCTTATCAATCTTTATGTTTCGTTTCTGCATATACCTGCATGATGTACTTTTATACTATCTCACAAAGTATTAACACATGTCAGAATAAAGTGGGAAGGAATTTCATACAACTTCCATGTTTGTGTGCTGAAAATGAACTTCATATTTTGCTTCCACACTTGTGACGAAACAAATCAGTTTCACCTTACCTCAACACACACAAATTGTCCCTCTTCTCACGAACTGACGTATCTGCTTTTATAATATTTTACAGAAGAGCAGTTTTTTAGTTTACTCCTTCTATAGGCGTTATTTTCTGTGTTTTATGACGGTTTTAGAATTTTTTGTTTGTTAAATTGGTTGAATTTTGTAGGAATTGGGTCCTCGAGCTGTATATTTTCCTACACATAAAGTGCTTACAATACCTCCAAGTTGAAAGCCGTCGGATTCTGGTCTTGGCTGTATGTCATGATTTGCTAAACTTGTAAGTTCGAATGTTGATCAAGGAAAGAATTGCAACATTAAACCCATGGCCCTACAGATTAGTGCGTTGGGCTAGCAACCCGAACAGAGTAAAAAAACCATTGTTAAGCAACAGAAGCGTGAAGCCTCGGATAACGACCCCCTCCAAAGGCAACCAAATCCGGAATGAAAATGGACTATCACCTACGAGTATGCACCTGGAATTTAAGGACACTCTATACGCCTGGTTCTACTCAAAAACTTGATTCTGTCCTTTCATGGTACAAGGCAGATATACAATGGATGGGATCAGGAAAGAAGAAAAGAAAAAATTGCGACATTTATTACAGCAAGCTGTCATCAAAGACTGCACATGCCAGGATGCGGATTCGTCGTGGGAAATCGACTCAGATCGAAAATCATCGATTTTAAGCCGATTAGCGATCGCATTGCTGTGATCCGCATCAAAGCTACCTTCCAAAACATCAGCCTAATATGTGCACTCGCCCCTACCGATGAAGCTGAGGAGTCTAACAATGAAGAGTTTTACGACATCTGCACGGAGCCTACAGAGCCGGTCCGGGGTACGATGTCAAAGTCAATGCTAAAGTCGGAAAGGAAAACATCTTTGGCGGATTAGTTGCAAAGCACAGCCTCCACGAAACGACAACAGATAACGGCTTCCGACTAATCGACTTTGCTGCAGCTCGTAATACGGTGATAAGTAGCATTAGGTTCCCCAGGCGAAGGATACACACAACAACCTCGTAATACGGTGATAAGTAGCACTAGGTTCCCCAGGCGAAGGATACACACAACAACCTGGCGATCTCCAGATGGTCGAACCGCCAACCAAATCGACCACGTGCTAGGAGGAGGGAGGAGGAAAGTATGCCCGACGACTGGTCAAATAGCTCCATATGCCCAATCTACAAAAAAGGCGATCCTATATCCTGCAAGAAAAACAGAGGCATAGCCCTGCTTAATGTTGTCTACAAGATCCTATCCAACGTACTATGTGAGCAGTGAGCATCTAAAACCTTTCTGCAACACTATGATCGGCACGTACCAGTGTGGCTTCATGCCAGGCAGATCAACGATAGACCAAATCTTCACATTGAGCCAAATCCTGGAAAAGACCAACGAATTTCAAGTCGAGACCCTCCATCTATTCATAAGCTTCAAAGCCGCATATGATAGCATAAGTCGCCAAGAGCTTCTATTGGCGATGTCGGAACTTGTTGAAGAACCGAACGCCATTTA
Source organism: Dasysyrphus tricinctus (assembly GCA_963921185.1). Taxonomy (NCBI): domain Eukaryota; kingdom Metazoa; phylum Arthropoda; class Insecta; order Diptera; family Syrphidae; genus Dasysyrphus; species Dasysyrphus tricinctus. The sequence continues at coordinate 181,688,967 of OY992532.1, forward strand.
AATGTAAGTATTTTGAACTGCTGGAAAACTGCTACCCACATAATTCTAGTTACGTCTGTTCGTGAGAAACTTTTTAACTAAAATTGCAGTTATGCCAACTACATATGTCATTACGCATTTAGCCATTTTTAAGGGAATCTAATGATGTAGATTGTAGAAATATGCAATCAAGTTCACTTAGCACACACATTATACACATGCCCAAATCTCACAAACGACAATTTGCGTGTTACGTCACTTCGTGAGAAGAGGGACGAAATGTAATAGGGAGTAAAAATAACGCTTTATTGTTTACTCATTTTGAAAATTTTCTAGCACTGATAAAGAACAAAATTGTACGTAGTTCACCTCTATCTTTGAAGTCTAATGTTCATTGCTAGATTGAGATCTGATTCAGAGTCAATAAATTGATATTATTTTTACAAATGTTTTTCTCGTTGTATTTTATGTCTGTGGTCGACAGAAATATTATGGAGTTTTCTTTTGGTAAATTCAGATTTTGATCAGAAAATTGATTTGTTTTCGTCATGAAAGGTAAGATTTCAGCTTGATTTTTCTTTGTCATTGTTTGGTGCATAATTTATAGGTTCGTTCGTTGAAGTTTACCCAGGGTTAACCCAGGTTTTCTTGAAAACACCAAGAATTGTCAATTGGGTTTTTCGGTTCTCAAAAAACACGCGCTCTCAATAATTGTGCTGTTGAGATAAGCAAGAAACAAAATTTGTTTTAAAAATTAATAAAAACAAACAATAGCTTTTATTTTCCACTTCTATTTTGTTATTATTAAAGTAAATTTGTGTACTCCTTGTATTTCTGTTTCAAAATGTGAATCCACAACAAAAAATTGCTTCAAAGCGTATGCAACTTTGATAGTTTATTCTTTACCTCAACTCGCCCCAGGAAAAAACCTAGTTCTACTTCAGAGCAAAGTCAGGGCGACCCCAGGTTTAAAAAAACACAGAATTGGCTCATCAGGTTAAGTTCAGGTTTTTCAAAAAACACTTTAGGGCAACTTCAGGGCTCAATGAACAAACCTTGTGTCTGTGACGCTGTAGCGGACCAGACTTGTCAAACTGATGGCTGTCAATGTGTTCTGGTGTGTAATGGTGTAAGTAGAAGAGTGGTAAATATGCCGAAAAATCCAGATCTGCAAAATTGATATCCGATCAATAAAAATTGATTTGTTTGCCTATTGGAAGGCTGAATTTACCAATAGACAACCTCATCAGATCTCAATCTAAAAATTAATTTTTTTCGTTGCCAATGGAATGCGAATTCAAATTGATTTTTTTGCCAATGTATTTGTGTAATTTCATGTGTATCTCATTATTCCAAAAAATTTGCATCCCTTGGTCCACTTTTCGTAGAGTAATATTTAACTTCATGAATTTACCGATTCATTTATAACACCTTCCTTTTTCTATTAAGAATTTATTGTTTTCTTCATGTTTTGAGCACACAGACATAAAATAAACAAATCAAAAGCCACATTTGCAAACTGACAGCTCAAAATTGTTTTGGTATACAGGGAGGGGTAAATCTGCCGAAAAATTTAAAATCTGCTAAATTGATTTTAAATCAAAAAAAAAAATCAATTTTTTCGCCCAATGGAACGCAAATATTGATTTGGATCTGTCAAGACTGATTTTGGCAGATCCAAATCAAAAATAAATTGATTTATTTTACCAATGGAAAATTCCATTATTGTCAAAATCTGTGTTTTGACAGATCTAAAGGGGAAACAATCAATCTTTGTTATCAAAAGAAAACCCCAGATCCATTTTTAACTGATTAATAACTTAAAGTTCAGTTTAGTTTGTTATAAATATGAATTTAATTAAATGTAACTTTTGCTCAAAAAGACTTTAGTCTATTGTAAAAGATGAAATGAAAATAAATGAAATTGAAATTGAAATATACATATTAGGGTGGTCCTTATTTTAAAAACTTTTGAGCACCCGTTTTTTTTTGTTCATTGACATCTTAAAACACTACCCTATTTTTTTTTTATTTTTTTTAATCACGTTTACACGTGCCGCACTGAGTTGATGCCCCTGTGAGAGTTAGGGATTATTTAAATACTGTTTTAGCTCCAAAAATAACGGTACATGCTATACAACCGTTATGAAAAACCTTATTTATCTTAAAAACAGCTCAAAAGATTTCGATAATAATTTTAAAAATGTTTGTATAGTTACTCGAATATTTTTAAAAATTCTTAATTTCCAAGCAAATTGAACTTTTTGAGCAAGAACGTGCGACCCAGTCGTGCCTTTTATTTTTTTTTATTTTGAAGCAAGAGAAGGTAACAGATTTGAAAGTGCACTTTATTAATTCTGCAAAATCAAATTTTTAATAGCACCCGATTTTGGTCGGTTTAATGAAAATTCAAATTTTCAAACTCATTGCGGCACGTGTTAATACAATCCGATTAGCATGAAATTTGTTTGGTACACGTTTTAAATGCAGAAGAACAGAACAAAATGGTGTTCAATAAAAACAAACAATTTTTTTTCCTCCATACAAATAAGGACCACCCTAATACATATACAGCTATGGCCAAAATAATAGCAACACTCTCTAATTTTTGCTAATATTGTGTGTAGTACTTACAGTAGGCAAATATTAAAAAATATTAGTGTTATATATTAGTGGTAAGTATGTTCTTTATCTATTTTATATAAAATTTTTTAAAAACTAAAAGAGGTGTGCAAAATTTCGTAGTCCATTTACTTTAGGCTTCCCAACAAGTTGGTCATAATAATAGCAACACTTGATTAATTTAACAAAAAACAACACACTTTGATAACCAATGCATTTTTTTTTTATTTATTAGCAATGAATATTTAATATTTCGTTGAAAACCCTTTATTTTTCAACACTGCATCCATTCGATTTGGCATAGAGTCTACCAACTTCTTGCACTTTTCTTGTGGAATCGAATACCACACTTCTTGGACAATTCTCCATAGATCCGCTTTGTTGGTAGGTTTATGCTTACTAACCTCAATTTTCAGTTCATTCCAGAGGTTCTCAATAGGATTTAGATCCGGTGATTGAGAAGGCCACTCCATTACGTCCAATTTGTTTCGCTGAAACCAGAGCTTTGTTGATTTTGCCGTATGCTTAGGGTCGTTGTCTTGCTGGAAACGCCATTTAAGTGGCATATTTTCGTCAGCCCACGGAAGCATAACATTTTGCAGTATGTCCACATACGACTCCTTTGTCATTATGCCATCTATAACAAATATTGGACCAACGCCCCACCAAGAAAAACAACCCCATAACATTATGCTGCCACCTCCATGCTTCACGGTTGGTTTTGTGTACCGCGGATTGTAGGCCTCGCACTTTGGGCGACGAACAAACTGTTTTCCATCCATTCCGAATAAATTTATTTTCGTTTCGTCGCTCCAAAGCACATTCCTCCACTGCTTCTTGGCCTGAAGTGGGTCGTCTTTCATCTGATGCCTTTTTGCAAAACAGATCCTCTTCTGGGTGTGTATTTTTCTTAGTAAGGGCACCTTCCTTGGAGATCGTGCATGAAGGGCAGCATCCTGCAAGATACGACGAACAGTTCTAGAACTAACTGACGTTCGTATTTCTCGCTGCAGATCTTTTGAGGACATAAACGGATTCGTTTTAGCTTTCCTCACCAACCTAGCTTTGTCTCTTGCAGTCATTTTAGACGGACGCCCTCTGGTTTCTTCAACATTTTTGGAGTTTATAGCATTCCACACCATTCTGGCAGAGCGCCCAATGACTTTTGCTATCTCTCTCATGGATCCACCGCTGTTATGCAGAGCTAAAATGGCTTCTCGTTGGTCTTCAGTGCAGTGCTTCGCTCTTCCCATTTCTATGTGTCATATTTTAAAAAAATGAGCTAAAATTTCAAAATTATTCTCAGATTAACAAATCTCACCAAAATTTTGACTTTTTCAAGCTAATAACAATTTTTTTTTGACTTTTATTCAAATGTTGCTATTTTTTTGGCCAGCAAATTTTGTAGTTGCTATCTACTGAGTGCATAATATTACAAATAACTTTTGTTTACTCACAAGATCAAACGTTGAATAGATTGGCAATATAATAACCGTTACAATAACACAGCTATTTGTTCATATGTTCGCCTAACTAAAGTGCAAGATACAGTATTACCTAAAAGTAAGGAGCGTTGCTATTATTTTGGCCATGGCTGTACATAAGTCTTGATAACGTTTACTACCCTGTTTGTCAAGAGTGTTAGCAACCAACGTCACCTGTGCGCATTCCAACGAATGAGACAGATTCATATGCATGTTTGAAAACATATCTTTTGTAGACCCAAACAAAAAAGTCAACTACAAATACAATTCTCGACCCACGGAGCCCCTGAGATACTTTTGCCAATACACTCTTACCAAATTAGCATTTTGTTGAGTGCAGCGCGGTGACACTGCCCTTAATACTTATCTACTGAAATGAATTTTTGTTTTAATAAATTAAACCTCATTTTTTATTACATTCATTCGTTAGTTGAACATGTGTATCCAACAGATGGCCTGCATTGACATTCTATATTCGCTCGACAGATCTTTTACATCCTTTTATGGTTATTTAATAGCCGGACTGGTCAGATAGATTTTGGAACTTTATATGGAAATGTTAATAGAATCAAGATAATTTATTATGAAACAAAAATTATAGATACAAAAATGGATGCAGTCTGTGTCGTCACGGATTTATGTATGTGCAATTACTTTAAGTGTTTTTTTCTTTGTAAAACAGAACAATTTGATTTAAAAGGCCTGTTCCAATAACATTACGAAATGATAATGTGATTGTGTGACATTCCCCGACTAATTATTTTGTTCTGATAACGGGCCTTTCCCAAAAAAAGCAGGTTTCTCACACCGAAATCAAATAAAATTATATCGATAGAGTTTTAAGACAATCAGTGATATTGTTTGAACGCCAATTATTATAGTAGGAGTGACTTCTATGGTTTATTGTTGCTAAATTATAATAAGACACCATGTTACCATGCATGCAACTTATTTATTTGAATTTTATTATTAACTAGCCGACCCGCCCAGCTCCGCTCGGGCACAAATCTTAGTTTGGTTTATATTGAATGTAATAATTATTGTTTGTTTGTAACTGAGCGCTGATCTCAAGATTGGCTAAAAATCCAAATGCGGGGCCACTTGTCTCTTTGGCTCTGTCGTGTATGGCCAGCTGTAAGAAACTACAAAACTGAATTTTCAAACCCATTTGGTGTTAGACAGGTTATTATTTCAATAATTTTGTATGAAAAATAGCAACTTGTGTGTGTTACCACCAAGTATATAGGCTGGAGTTATAGCTATTTAGTTATTATTTAAGGATGGCTTTAGTAGTAAAATTTTATCAACATTGTTGCAAATAAAGGGGTGAAAGAAAACTGATATTTTAATAAAAAAAAAAAATGAATTTAGATGAGGGTATCTATCCGAAAAAAGAAAACTCTAAGATTAGTATCGAGTCCACTATTGTGAGTTTAATAGTTGGCATATAAGGCGATTTTCTTTTTTAGTTCAGAATAGAGCTCTGAATAGAGTAGTGAAAAAAGCTTATTAAAATTATTAAAAAAGTTAGATATGTATAGTGAAAACTTTGCAATACTTTATTTACGAACAAAAATATAAAACGACATGCGATGATGCATTAAATCCTGTAAAAATGCCTAGGTATAATACGGAGCGATATTTTTCATTTCACATGTAAGTTTTTTTTCATATTTAAGATATGGGTAGTGATATTTTTTAGGTAAATACATTATCGTAGAATACTTTTAAACTGATATAAATACTTCTTGACAAAGATACAAAACCGACATGATAGATAGGAGCAACAGCAGAAAGAACTACGGGCGCTTAACGGATTTGAGCGCCTTGCAATCACCAACAGAAGCGAACCCGCCCTGGAGTACAATTTTTCATTTGACAGTTCAATTTCAACTTAATCCCTGGATTAAAGTACATTTTTATTTCCAGCTAATTTTCTTTTTTTTTTAAAGCCAAATGCCATGAAATACCACATTAAAAGTATTCTACGATAATTTATTTACCTTAAAACATCACTTCACATTACTTTATGTGGAATTATCAGACACAACTCACTTGTGAAATTAAATGTTTGTACACTCCTTATAATAGGCGTTTTTACGGGATTTAACGTACCACCACAAATTGCTTTATATTTGGCTTAGTAGCTACAAGTATTCACTATACTTATTTTGTTTCACTTTTTTATTTATTTTAATAAACTTTTTCACTTGTTTTTGTTTATTGATTTGAAATCTCAATGCACTTCCCTTTAAATTGACAGATGAACCTCGATTTTTGTTTTTATTTTTTGAGATCTTGCTGCCTCACTCACGTACACTATACAACGCTTCCTTTATTCAAAGAGTCGGCATGACTCTTTCTCTTTCTTAAATAGGTTGATAAAAAACTGGACGAAACATTTGTGTATCCTAAAGCAGCGTCCACATTATGTTGAATTGTGTAGGCCTACATCTTTCATCTACAATAGGTGTTTTTTTTCTTGCCCGAATGGGCTTGGACAAAAATAACGACGTCGGGCTTGGCGATTTACATGTTAAATGCAACAACAAACCAAGCCCCTTTGGGCTTAGCTATTCCCAGAGTATTTTCAGGACTTAACATAAGTCCAGATAAAAACTGTGTTACCGGCACGAATTTCATACTTGTTATCGATAGTGTGTATGGAAACTCCATTTTTGTTTCTGTGTTGGCATAGCTAAGCGCCGATGCCTTTTTGTTCGTCCAAGCCCATTCAGGGAAGTAAAAAAATACACCTAATGTTGAATAAATGAATTGTCACTAAGTGAAAGAAGAAAAGGAGAGAAAGAAGAAAAACCCAAGTTTGGGAAACTTGGTGAATATTTCACGTTACCAAACAGGCATATTAGCTGTGTTTTTTTGCATGTCCAAATAAAATTGTGTGAAAAAAACGACAACAAAGCAAAACAATTTAGATGTTAAATACAACAACAACTATGTCCATATAGAGTTAGCTAAGTACAAATAATTAACTGGAGTTAACTTTTGTCTCGATAAAAACGGTGTTGCCAGACTACCATTAGGCGTGTTTTTTTATCATCGGGATCTGGATCTGGATCTTCCTTTAACACGAGTTACAAAAACAATTTCAGAAAATTTCCCATTATTTTGTTTTTGTATTACGTGTAAAACTTAATCCAGATCCAGATCCCGATGATAAAAAAACACGCCTATTGTCGTTGTGTTATCGATAATTTGTATAGAAATGTCAAATGTTTGTTGGTAAGATAGTTCAGAACAAAATGGCAGACCAAGGCAAATGTTGAAATGTCCCGATGTCGTTTTTTTCACCAAACTCCATATGGACACACAAAAAAACGCAGCTATTATTAGCAAAATCGTGTCACTGCGTTTATACGTCGTCTTAATGACAATACTTAATGACAATCAGCTCTCCCATTTATTTTATGACGAAAATATTGGCGAATATTAAAACCCATGTCATTAATGGAAAGTAAAAGTCAGTTTGTTCACAGCTTATCATCTTTAAGCAATGATTATTACAACTGGTAAATCATCGATATCGTTATCTAACAATACTTTGCTACATGAATCCATAGTTTTATTTGTTTATTATCGAAAGCGCTAATCAGCTGATTTTACTTTATTACCGCTATTAAATCAAAGACTTTTAAATTCATATTAAAATTAGAAGTAACTGTAACAAACTGGCCATTAGAGCCAGTTGTACAATCTTGGTTCAAATTTTGATCCGTGGTTCAGCTATTTTAACTCCGATTTCGGTGGATATGTATGTGATAAAGTCGAGTTGTACAATAGTTTAACGTCAGTTAATCCGTCAAAATCGTTGAGTTAAAATTACTGAACCACGGGTCAAAATGTACACCTTGCTCTTAACGGAAGAAATAACGGCAAATTTTCGCTCGTGAAAAAAACATGGGTTGAAGAGTTGTTTAAAAATTTTTTTTTTTGCATTTTCAATACATGTAGAATACAAACGAAACATAAAAATTATTTTCCTTATACAAATAAATCACCTTAATTTTTACATTCATTCAACCAAAAAGAATCAGAGGCAAACGCCGTGTTTTTTAGGGTATTTTTATCTTCGCTTAAACAAAATTTTCATGTTAAATACAACAACAATAAAGAATTATACCAAATTTTTGTTGTATTTTTAATAAGTATTTTTTTAAGTGGAGATAAAAATGCTGTAAAAAACACGGCTAAAGAGTCACTATGTAATTCGGTCGTCCAACTTGATGTTTCGACCAGCCCTGTAAAAGAATAGTTATGCAGACATGTTAAATCTAAAATGAAGAGTGAAAAGAAATCTCGCTGAACTAAATTTTTTCTTTCAATTCTATAAAGTGAAATCCGGCACAAATTCATTAACAGTAACATTTATTGTTTTGGTATTAGTTTTTGTTTTTTATCCCGCCGTGAATTTTTGTATTGAAATTATTCAAGCAAATTTGAAAATTTAAATTTATCTACTTAAAATCTGTGCAAATTTGTATAAAATTTCAAGCTACTAATTTCATGTAAAAAAAGAAAAAAGTTCACCGATGTACACAATTCAACAGTGTGTACGCCGCTTTAAAGATACACAAATGTTTCGTCCACTTTCCTGTCATTTAAGAAAGAGAAAGAGTCATGCCGGTTATTAAACTCTCAATAGTGGATTCGCTGCGAATCATAGTGTTCTCTTTTTTTCCGTCAAAATGTAAATAGATTCATATAAATTCAATTTTCAAAAATACATTTTTAAAGTTTTTCATATTTAAATTGCGGAGTTTCAACAAAATTTTAACCCTAAAACGATCCTCATATTATAAACTTTCAACCATCAAAAGAAAGTTTTGGAATCAGGTATGTAGTTTCTGAGATTAGCCCTCACAAACAAACAAACAAACAAAGCAAGATTAGAGCTTTATTAATATAGATTTATTATAGACAAGATATTTATATGGACAACAATGATTATTTTCATCAAATTTGTTTTTAGGTCTCATTTAACTAAATATACAGGGTGTCCCCTAATTCGTCATCCATATTTTGGCGGATGATTCCTGGGGTCATAAGAAAAAAAAACTGTATGGGGATGGGGACAAGGGGAGAGTCAAATAGCGAAAACCGGATGTAAAAATCTTTTTTTAGTTTTTGAGAAATTAAAAAAAGAAACGAAAAACGGGTTTAAATTATTTAATATCTCAAAAACTACTGAATTTTACATTGATTCGGAATTTGAGTAGTTGAATTGAAAATTGTGTTTTAAAAGAAAAATGATTGGCTTTAAACAAGAAAGAGGCAGGATATAAAGGTGGGGGACTATTCAACCAAAATAGTTTTAGCCACGTCGAAGAAGCGGTCATAGCAATTTGAAGGATACCATAGAAGTATTTGGACTAAGGATTGTTTGGAACCGATATCGAGAAAATAAAAGGTCCACAACATCGAAGTTCAGTTAGAAACTTTGTATTGCCTTTGTGATTTTATTGTGCATATATTTACTTTCGAGTTATCTCCTAGAATTCGTATTTTCTCTTCTAACCTTGTCTTTTCATATGAGTCTGCTGCTTCCAAAACTAAAGCAAATCTATTCATTTCTTGGTCGAATGCACTCTTCGAAACAGCGAAGGAAACCTAGTCGCCGAAGCACAGGGAATAGTAGATGTATGTAATGTCCATCAGGTAGAGCAAGTAACAGGTCGAGAAGCGAACCCAACTCCAATCAACAAGGCTGCCGGATCTGATGGTTTACAAATGAACTCTTCTAGGACGAGGGGGATGTGTTGAAAGGGTGAATGCATAGACTAATCAACCAAGTTTGGGTTGAAGGGAGCATGACTGGTCTATTATTTCCATATGTCCAATTTACAAAAAAATTGATGCTATGTCCTGCAAGAACTATCGAGGCATATTCCTGATAAACGTCACATCCAAAATTCTACCCAACGTACTGTATGAGCGTCTTAAGCCGTTCTGCAACACTATAATCGGCATGTACCAGTGTGGCTTTCGGCCAGATAATTCGACCATAAACAACAGATCTGTCCATACCTTAGGCCGCTCCCAACAGGCCGTTATAAGGACTTTCTCGGCAATTGAAGAACAGGCGAAACAAGACCAAATACATCCTATCACCAAACAATCAAAGATCTGTCAACCGACTAGGAAAAAACGTCACTATTGATATGAACAACTTCAAAAGTTGAAGAGTCATCTACCTCGGAGTAAACATTGATCCCACAAATAACATATTAGTGGAGATCCGACCAAGAATTACCCTGACAAACCGGTGCTACTCCAGGTTGGTGCAACAGATGGGTTGAAAACTCTCACACAAAAGACGAAGTGGACGTTATATAAAACCCTTCTACTGCCAGTCCTGCTTTATGGTGCCGAGTGGCGATAAGCAGAAAGTGAGAGCTAGGCGCCTTTAAAAGGAAAATTCTTTGACGGATATTTGGTCTTGTGTGCGAGGATGGCGAATGGAGGAGAAGATATAAACGCGAACACTATGAGCTGTATCACGATGTGTATGTAGTCCAGAAAATCAAAAACTTTTCAACTAATGCTCCACCCAAGAAAGTCTTTGAATCCTAAAAGAACGAAAAAGAAGGAACCTCAAGTTTAAGGACCAAGCCAGCGCGGACGCCAGAAGGCTTTGTCTAAGTAAGTGGAAGCAGGGTGCTCGGGATCATAGATGAAGGAAGGCTGCCGTGTCTAAGGCTGCGATCCTTCCTTGATTAGGAGTCGGATAAGTAAGTAAGTCAATTTCTTTCGTAAAGAATTTATAAATATTTAAACATTTGTCGGAAATATTTTCACTCATGATACAAGAGAGCAGAAAAAACTGAATGCGATTGGACGCTTTAATAATTTGTATGGAAACGGATAACTCGAGTGGTATTCAAGTTCCGTTTTGGTTCGAGTTTCATTTCGGAATTTACGGAAAGTAAAACCTAAAATGTAGCTGATACGAAACGAAATATCCCATACAAAAATGATAGGACTTAGAAATAAATTTAGTTTTTTGTCACGTAACAAATCCCCTCAAATAAAATAAATTAATATTATTTAATTATCCATGACATCATAAATATCAATACATGTTCTACTTTTTCTTTCTATTGTCTTTTCTGAGACCGAAACAAATCTACAGTTAATAATAAACTATATATTATACTTGTATGCCTTGGTTAATTAATTCTTTTCCATTTTAGTTCTCTCTTCTTTTCGAGAGTTAAATGTTCCCATAATCATAATCCTAACTATGAGTTAATGCCTTTGAAACATACATCGCATGTCGGTCGACCTGGGTTTTAAAATATCAAAATAAAAAAAAAAAAAAAAAAAAATCAAATTTAGATTCTTTTCCATGCTGGCAACAATAGTATGAGACATCACAGCAAATATAAACATAATTTTGTAGATACTTCCGGAAGCTGTGTGCACCATACTGTTTATGCTCTTCAAATGCTATAGAACTTAAACAGAGGTAATTGAAAATGAATGAGGAAACACTTCACCACTGACAGACAAAGCAATTTCATAGCATCCATCTGTGTTGATTCACATATATTATCTATTAACTTGTTGTTGTATTTTTGCTTTTATCAAAATAAACTGAATGTTTTAAATCTTAGTTTTAGAGGGGGATAACATTTTATGGCATACAAGAGAAGAAAGGGTTAGTACGCAATGTACATATTGTATTCTATAGAACATTGGAGCATTCATGAACTCTACCAGGTTGCCGAAAAAAAATAAGATAGCTTTTATAAAGGCCTGACGATGAATGAATGTTCAAAGGGTAGACATGTGCATTCAAGAGAACACAAGCGTCCACAAGCTTTGTTTCAAAGCGAACCTCTGTCTATCAACTCCTACTCTCACCTCCCCGCGGTGAACATAGGGTGCCTAGTACCTTTAACTGAAGATGGGGTTCCAATCCCTGTGGACGGTTTTAGGGGGCAGCAAACGAGAGAGGGGGGGAGGAGTGTTCCCACTAAGGCACTTCTCCTTCATCCAGGCGGCAGCGGAAGAATTCTCAAGATGGAATCAACGGTGGCGTCTACAGTTCCAGTTAGGCTGAACTACTTAGTGAACACCTTATACGGGCTACTACGACATATTCGGAGCTCAGGCCTATAAGGAGCGGTTAATCCGGCTCCCCGCCCTTGGAGTTATATATATAGGGTCTGGTCCTCCAGGTTGGGGGTCGTGCCGTCGGGGTGACTTCCCGGCCACGTAAAGCTATTTTAGTTGCGAAGCATCAACAAGCCTCGGATACGGACGGATTTACTGTTGACGAACCTAGCAAACGAAATAAGGACAACGAACTTCGGATCTGCACGTGGAATGTTCTGTCTCTCTATAGACCACGTGCAGCCGAACATTTAGCGGAGGCCCTAGACTGCTACAAAGCAGACATCACCGCCATCCAAGAAGTGCGATGGGATGGGCCGGGCAAAAGAAAACTGAAAGACTGCGATGTATACTACGGTGACTGTTACCGACCACAAGGGCAGCGTCTTTTTGGATGTGGATTTGTTGTTAGAGGCAGACTGAGGCAAGAGGTCTTGAGTTTCAATTATGTGAACGAGCGCCTCACGACAATTCGCATCAAGGCTAAATTCGCCAACATCAGCCTGATATGCGCGCATGCCCCCACAGAGGAGAAAGATGACGACACCAAGGACGAGTTCTACGAGCTCCTGGACAAGACATATGAGCAGTGCCCTAGCTATGACATTAAAATTGTCTTGGGTGATTTTAATGCCAAACTAGGAAGAGAAGACGTCTTTGGTGGCACAATCGGAAGATACAGCCTGCACGACACCACCTCCGATAACGGACTCAGGCTAATCGACTTTGCTGCGGGGCGAAACGTTGTGGTAGCTAGTACGCAGTTCCCGCATCTCGATATTCATAAGGGGACATGGCGAATTCCTGGTCAATCAACCGCCAACCAAATTGACCACATTGCGATCGACGCAAGGCACTCCTCCAGTATCAAGGATGTCCGAACGTTCCGAGGAGCCAACGTTGACTCGGACCACTACCTCGTTGTAGCAAAGGTAATGCTACGGATATCCAGACCAAAGCCAAAACAGGGAAATACTGTCAGGAAGTTCAACGTCGGACGGCTACAGTCGCAAGAAATCGCCAGGTCCTTTTCCGATCGAGTCTCTCGCGCCCTCTTAACTAGTCCTTTGCCGCCAACTGCAAACATCGAGAACCAGTGGAAAAACTGCCAGGAAGCCATCAGAGATGCCGCCTCTGACGTGCTGGGCTTCGCACGACCACCACAGCGAAACCCCTGGTTCGACGAGGAATGCCGGCAAGTACATGCAGCCAAACAACAGGCATACAAAGCGGCGCTGCATAGAAGGACCAGAGCTGGCCGCGAGCTCTACGAGCAGAAGAGGAAAGAGGAACACAAGCTACTCAGAAAGAAAAAGAAAGAGCATGAGAAGCGCGCGATCGAGGAATTAGAGGGATGCCACTGCAGGAATGAAGTTCGGAAGTTTTACCAAAAAGTAAAAAGAACCTCCCAAGGTTACAAACCCCGAACCGAAGCCTGCAAGGACGATCAGGGGAACATCGTGGTGGAAACGCAGTCGGTGCTGAGGATATGGAAAAATCATTTCTGCAAATTGTATAACGGCGATGACGAACCGAATTCCGCTACCATGCAAATTGCACCATTCAACCTGGACGACGTAGGCCAACAATTCCGTCCACCCGATCTTGACGAAGTGAGGATAGCCATATCTTAACTTAAGTCCAATAAAGCTGCTGGAGCTGATGGCGATGAATTGGTTAGGAGTATGCACCAGCTCATCTGTAAAATATGGTCGGAAGAAAGCATGCCCGATGAATGGAACCTCAGTATTGTTTGCCCGATCCTCAAGAAAGGCGATCCTCTGGACTGCACCAACTACAGAGGCATCAGTCTTCTTAATGTCGCCTACAAGATCTTCTCTGCCGTACTTTGTGAACGCCTGAAGCCATTCGTCAACAACCTGATAGGTCCATATCAGTGTGGCTTTAGGCCAGGGAAGTCCACCATCGACCAAATATTCGCACTACGGCAGATCTTGGAGAAAACCCAGGAGTTCCAAATCGATACCCACCACCTTTTTATCGATTTCAAGGCCGCGTATGACAGCATCTATAGAGACGAGCTATATAGAGCAATGTCTAGTTTTGGCATCCCTGCCAAACTCGTCCGTTTGTGCAGGATGACGATGGAGAATGCACGCTGCTCCATCAAGGTCGGCAAAGACCTCACCGACACCTTTGATGTCAAAAAAAGGTTTTAGGCAAGGCGACGCGCTGTCATGCGACTTCTTCAACATCGTTCTTGAAAGAATAGTGCAAAACTCTCACGTCAACACCAGAGGCACAATCTTTCAAAAGTCCGTCCAATTGCTCGCTTACGCTGACGACATTGACATAATCGGACGAACAAAGCGTGATGTCAGTGGTGCTTTTGTGAGCATTGAGAAGGAAGCCAAGAAGATGGGTTTAACGGTGAATGAAAGCAAAACAAAATATATGCTGTCCACAAGAAAGGACATCCAACACCGACGTCTCGGACAGAACGTCACTATAGACAGCTATAATTTTGAGGTAGTCAGAGACTTTGTCTACCTAGGATCCGCTATAAACTCAGCGAACGACACCAGCGCTGAGATCAAACGAAGAATTACTCTTGCCAATCGCTGTTTCTTTGGGCTAAGAAGGCAATTGAGAAGCAAAGCCCTCTCTCGAGCAACTAAACTGTCCCTGTATAAGACGCTTATCATCCCGGTCCTGATGTATGGTGCAGAGGCATGGACACTGCTAACAGTGGATGAGAATGCGTTAGGCTGTTTTGAGAGGAAAATTCTCCGGGTGATTTTTGGTCCCGTCTGCATAGATGGGGAATGGAGAGGAAGATACAACAACGAACTGTATGGGCTGTACAGCGACACCGACCTAGCCACAAAAGTGAAAAGCCAACGACTGAGATGGCTGGGTCATCTAGAGCGAATGGACACCAATGCTCCGGCCCGGAAAGTCTTTGAATCCAACCCCGTGGGACAACGCAGTAGAGGTGGACAGCGTAAAAGGTGGCGCACGCAAGTGGAAGAGGACCTCAACCAACTTGGCGTGCGAAACTGGAGACAGCTAGCTAGAAACCGAGCCGGCTGGAAGAAGCTTGTTGGTTGAGGCCCTGGTCCACCCCGGACTGTAGCGCCACCTTAAGTAAGTAAGTAAGTAAGACGAATGCATAGAAGCTTCCGTAAAGGCAAACTGCAGATGGTGTAATTTCATAAATTATTTTTCCAAAACTAAAATTTTACATCTTTTTTGAAAATGTGCCTATAGTAAATACTTTCGTTGTTGGAGGAGCGTTTTTTAACAACGTAAATACATCTGCACATTTAAGTGCGTCAGGAAAGATACCAATATTATTATACCAAGATTGTGAGATAAAAAGTTAAATGTATATTAGCAAATACCTCAAGTACAAACGGAGTAAATTTAAAAGATTGGTATATGGCTTCGTATTTTCTTAAGGCAAATATATAATATATGTATTAAAGTAATCGTGTTATAATTTTAACATCCATTTCAAATCAGAAATTTACCATTCCATAAACACTCCACAACAATCAATACAAAATCTTTTTTTTTTTAGTTAATAGAAAATTTCCGTTTGGGTTACATGCGACAGGCAAATAATTGTAAAATGAAACTCCAAGAACTAAAAAACAGAGACATAAAGGTAAGCAAATCAACTACCGCCCACATGCCCATACAGTTTGTGAGACTGAGGAAGAGAACTTCAAGATCTTTTCCTAGATTTGTCGCTCCCGCCTATTGTATTGTAAGTGTAAGAGGCCGGCGGCGGCTTATAACGACCAGACACTGACGACACGATTTCCATTTTATGCTATCTGTCAGTTAAGTGATTTTTATTTATTTTTTCTTCATATGGTAAGTTACCGTTATGTGCATATACATAAAACACATAGAAAATATGGATAAAGAATTGAAAGGCTTTGTAATGTTTGAACAAATGGGTCGGATTGTTCTGCGCCGCCCATTCTCCAAGAATATTGTCATAGAAAATATTAAATTTGTGGCCGTCCGTATATATACGACGACACAGTAAACACAAACGTGGAAAAAGAAAAAAAAAATTAAATCACGGTCAAGAGCATTTTGCCAACAAGTGGCTGGTTGAGGCTGAAGTTTGACGCACATATTCATTAACATTTCACGGACAGCTTTTTATTCCACATACGGCAACTTGCATACGACTGTAGTTGGCAAAACATTTATATAAATTAACAACAAAACCAACCCTCGGCCATTTATGGTGGAGATCTGAATGTGTTGAACGGCTGCTGGTGTTTTTTTTGTTTTTGTAATCTTGATAAGAAAAACAAAGATTGACCTAGATTTGAATTCATAACAAGCAACACAGTTTGGGAAGCTTTTAACGACCTTAATTTTAGAGCTTCCACAGAACATTCTCAAGTGACCTTGGTGTAAGTTTGTTTTGCTTTATTTATTTGAGTGCACATTAACAGGCAAAGATGATTTATCTTAGCAGAGGATTAACCCTTACATATGTATATAAATATGGCATATGCTTATAATTTAGGTCAGAAGAAATTAAAATAGATTTGTATGCAGGTTTGATTACATAGCTCAGAAACAGCGATGTCCCTATTGCGTCACGTTCAAATCTCTCTTAAGGAAATGTTTGCAGAAAATCAGTTGCGATTTTGTGGCTTCCGCTCATCATTTTAAGTTTTATCTTATGCAAGGTAAGAAAGAATTTGGGAAACAAGTATCTTAGTATAAGATATAAGGTAGTATGAATTAAACAAAGCTCTTGGTTCCGTTTATCGGAACAGGTGCTACATTCATTATCATAATGAATACAATTCTTCATCACATGCATTTTCCCCACTACCTTATCAGCTTCTTACATGGAGCACCAGCTCTATTTATATCATTCCACACTGTTTTCACGTTTGTTCAAGAGATTTCTAATTACTCCCAATAAAGATCACAATGTGATGTATGCTCCCTATGGACGGGACAATAAAGGGGCATTAGGAATGGTTTGGTTAGAAAGTTGTATCACTATGCATTGCGTAGTTCACGGACGAACTGCATAGATGGTTTTGTCTCTTTAAAGTATGGGAATGTTAATTCAAAAAATGTCATCGGGCTGCGAAGAATTCTGTAAGCTTTTCAAGGCAAAAAACACACATCAACCCTTATTTATATTGCATTCAGTGTGGAATTATATTAAGACTTTTAAAGCGCTTAGCAAAACTGTCCTCGTTTAAGCTTGCGGCATCATTGGCTCGTACTATAAAAAAGAACGCGGTAGAAAAAGACCGCGGGAATGAATTGCATTCGAGGAGAATACGGTTTGACTTGATATGGAAGAATTGTATCGATTTATTGTGTCAAAACAGTTCAATAAAAAAGAAAAGCTTTTAAAACAACCGCGAGAGTTCAGTTTGCTACCCAAATCGTGTTTAAAATATTATTATTATTCTTTCTCGTGGAGAACCAGGACCTAGTGACTTAAAATTTTCAACTATTCATGTATGCGTGTGTTAATTGTGAATTTAAAACACTTAGATGAGAAGCACTTTTTCATCACAAGAAATACTCTTGGAAGACTTGTTACTACCTCGCAAGAGACTACTCCTGAAAAAAAATATTGAGATCTACGGCGTGTTAGTTAAAAGCACTTAACATTACGCCAACATCTACGATACTAGAATATAGAAACCTTCTAGAGATGAATTATTATCCGAATAAAGTAGGGTTTTCAATAAATAAATAAATAAATTGGGTGGCGCAACAGCTCGTGGAGAACCAGGGCCTAGTGACTTACAACTCACAACCATTCCTGTGTGCGTGTTTGTTGGCAGGAATGGAGGGGACCTATAGTTTTTTGCCGAGTCCGAACGGGTAAATGAGAAGCACTTTTTATAACAAGTATACTTTTGGAGGATTTGTCAGTTCCTCGCAAGAGGCAGTACCTCGGATAAAACATTTCTGTTTTTAGGTGGCACGGCCACGAGGTAGGGTTTTCAATAGGCATCAATAAATAAAATTATGTTTGAGCTATCCATTAATTTATTTTTAAATTTGAAACAACATTTTATAGCATTATTATATATATGTATAATATAACGCCGCTCAAATGTCCGCAGTGGTTTTGAAAGGTGGCATGTATTCGGCAGGTACAATTTTTGAAAACTCAATCGCATAAATCAGGCTGTAATTGCTGGACGACGTTCGATATGGTGACATTTGCTCAACTTTTATGAAATCCATACAAATTGTATTGAATCAATAGAGAATAAATTCTTTCGCTTTGCTCTGAAAGGTCTTCCTTGCGCTGATCCGAACAACCTTCCGCCATATGAAAATCGAATCCAGCTACTGCAGGTCCAAAGTATATATCAAAGACGTGTTAATAATGAGATAAAATTTCTTCACCAACTTATAATGGCCAAAATGATACTCCTGATTTCTTAGCCTGTATTGACATTGGTGGATCTTAGCACTTGCGAAGGTTTGAGCTTTTGCACGTTAAGTTCCATAGAACTAACAACGGTATAAATGAGTCTCTTAACCGCATGTGCAAGATTTTTAATTTAAACGCTCCCCTCTATTGAAGTAAACATTGGTAAGATGGTATTACAAAAAACATGTATGTACTTTAAAAGTTTTGTATATGTATTGTTTAATTATATATATATATAATTAAACAATACAATACAATACTATAGTATGTACATACATATATTGATTATTTGTTTAACTTTGTAAATGTATTAAGTTTATTATTATGCATGTGTTAGGCTGTGTTGTTTTACTAAAAATTAACACATGAGCTTACATATTGTGACCCTGTGATTGTAGGTTGCAGTTTGCTCTACACTCACTACAACAAAGAATCTGAAGTGTTCAAAACTTCGGACGTATTGTCGAGGTGTCAAGTACCTACATTGACTTCGAAACTAATGTGCACCGCTTTCTCATTTTAAAACCCTTCTCAATTTTCCTGAAACTTGCATTGTGTTTATCATTGGGAAGTCTTAACTTCTTCACCTGTATTAACACAAGTGATGCAACACTATAACTTTCCATTATGATTATGAACAATTTACAACAAATTCGACGGATTACACTTCAAAACCGCTATAACTTAAAAAAAATCGAGCGTCTCTATGTTTATCTCCAAATTGATATTTAAACTGCTAACGAATATGTTTGGAACAGTTAAATATAAAAAAAAACATTCCAAACTTTTGTTGACAAATAAAATAAAAACACCTAAATAACAGAGATAAGCTTTAAATTATATGATTTCAACCAGCTCCGTTATACCTAATTGTGTGAGTCATTTCAGCTAAAGATTGCGTGTGATGTAATCAATTTCACCAACATGTTCGCTTAGTACTAAAACGTTAATAAAATGTCTCATCATCTCTGGCGCTTCGATAAAAGTATGCATGCTTAAATAAATGATGTCATATAACTCAGTAAAGTAGGGTAAACACTTACACTTTAATTTGTGTATTGGTCAGGAATAAATAAAAATATAGTGGATTTTTTTTCCGTTTTGTCAGTATTGAAGATAAGTGTTAAAAAATTCCTTAAATAACAAGGGTGGTGGTTAAGTTTCTTTTAAGCTCGTATTACATTTTCTGTTGTTTCTGGTTAATTTCGATGAATATTTGCAAACTACTTTCTTTGTGTTTTAGTTTACAAGCAAACATCATCACAGACAAACAAGTAAAAAAAAAAAAACAAACGACACGTTGACACCCCAGTCATCATCGATTGTGCAACGAGCTAAACAACAACTTCGAGTGGAATTGAATAATTGGCAACATGGTGTTCTGGGGGTGCGAGAGTCGAGTTCTTCTAGTAGTCGACTAAAAATGGAAGTTGACTACGTGTGTTGAATTTTAGAGCTGGATTATAACATATACCCGTAAACAATCTGACGCATTAAAACCAATCGTAGGCTTCCAACAGCGGAAACATTAGCCTTCTTTACTGTTTAAAACATAATTTTTTCAAACGAAAGCTAAATACCGATAATTCGGAAGTATGCCTTAGGAAGTGTGAATATACACGGACCCATGAAGAGAGCGTTTTTTATGTCATTAATCAATCAATTTATCCGCCTCATTAACAAACAAGATTTTTTGATTTAAATTGAATTATACATGCAGTTAGATGAGAATGAAGTGGACTGGCACTTAATAAAGTCACTTGAATTCAATACGTTCAAACAGAATTATTATAGAAATAAATAGTTGCATGTATTGCGGTTTAGAATAGAACTTGAATTTCATGGTAGGTATATTAGAATTTAAGTATGTTCAAGTTAAAAACTGTAATCTGTATAGCAAGCTAAAGCAAACTAAGTGCACAGTACTTAAGTTCAAGTTCTTAGAGCATGAGCCTCACCGAAACGCTTACGTAAAAAGATATTTAAGAATAATTATATAATACAAATTTTGTAGAAGGCTGAGAATTAAAATATTTTGTTAAGTTTTGTAAAGCAATTTTGTGAGCATTTCGACAACTAAGCTTGTAAGATCTATGTTTTCAATGAATTATTTGCATAGGTACCTATAACATTCTTTAACCAGCCAATACTGAACTCTAGACATAACAAACGCCCTATATGGTGGCCTACTGAGAAAGTTGCAGTAGCACTGGCCGCTAGTTCACCAATTACCCAGAGCCAATGGATGACCTGCAAGCCGAAATTCGCCATGTATATGACGATATACAACCAGCTGCTTCAAGAGTGGTCGAAAATTAAACTCCTGAATTGTGATTTATTTAAGTGATATTTTAACATAATAAAAATAACATACTACCTATTATCTGTCCTATTAAGCCGAGCATTATGAAAGTTTGTATGTATTCATGTCATTTAAAAACCTAAGCCTCTAAAAATGCACCAATTATTTTTATAAAAATGAAAAAAAAAAAAAAAATAATAATAAACTAGAAATAAAGGTCATCGAGAAGGTTGAGGTCCTGTTAAATTTTGTCTAATGACAATGTGTCGAGACGTTCAACAAATCAATATCAATGTCTGATATCCGAAAGATTAATCAGACACTTCCTATTGACACACCCTTGCAAAAATAAAAGATGCAAGGCAACAAGTTTCAATTCACAATAGAGAAAACATTCCTCTACCCAAATTGAAAAAAAAAAAAAAAAAAAAAATGCATGCCTAGGTCGCACGTACTTGCTCTTATAATTCAAGGTTATTCATATTTCTAGATATTAACATCTAGAACTTAGTTTAAAAAAAGTCATCAACTGTTTTTGAATATAATTATTATTATTATTTATTTACATATAATTAAAACTATAATCCAAAACAAAATTTGAATTCTTTTATTTTTAGTCCAAGATTATTTTTTTTAAAGATTTGTATATGCATTATTATTAATTTTTTAAATGAGGTTTTGCGTAAAAATTTTGATTGAAATCAGTAGAATTGAAAATCAAAAAAAATTAGTACTGTTTATAAGTTTTTAGTGAAAAATCGTCACCAAAAAGGGCAAAAAGTACACCATGCCTACAATAACTCACTGATTTTTGTTTGTATCAAAATCGTTAAGAACAGTTTTAGAGATAAATAAAACGGTTGTATGGTAATACCCTTATTTTTGAAGCTTAAAAAAAAAATCAGTTTCCCCTCTAGAGAATTACGAAAAACTTTTAAGTTCAAAGTTTGAAGAAAATCGCTTCATGGTTTAGGCTGTAAAGTCGATGTAAAGACAGGTAGAAAGAATTTCGTTTTTCTTGTTCTTTATCATCTTAATGATAAGCTCGATTAAAAGGTCTGCTTCTTTACTTTTGGGATAAAGTTTGGGGTTGAGCTTTTGATGTTGTTGTTTTAATGTTTAACTAGAAATGAAAAGTAAAGAAACGTACTTACATGGCATGTTTTTGGTTTGTTTGGGGTAAATTACCTATTTGACTTTATTGCTTGTAGGCTCAACCCATACAATATTATGCAATTTCAATTTCATTTACAGGCACTTATCATTTAGGGCTCTATATTAAAAGAACCAGAAGAAACATTTATTACATACATTTTCCTCCATTATGCCATTTTTTAAATTTAATTAAATTAAACCATATTATGTACGCTACTTGACCAATTATATTTCAAATTTTTCGATCAGCTGATTTCTTGTTTGACAAGCAAGATAGTGCAACAACTTAAATGTTCGGGTAGCTTCTTTGCTAGAGGGGAAATGAAAAAAAAATATAAACAAAAATCAAACCCCTGGCATTTTCGCTTTGGGTAGATTGGGGATACTTCGGGGTCTCGTGGGTGAGTAAAGAAACAGCCCTAAAATTACGAAGTTTTTTTCCACACGAATCCGAAACTTTCCCTATAGTACCTACGTTGTGTATCGTAAGTCAAAAACTGAAGGTCAGTCATAAATTGATTTTTTTCTGTACACGCTTGAATAAGTGATGTTAGGAAGGACATGGAATAAAGGGTTGCGGGAGTTTTAGTTCCGGGCTGGGCAGTTCTACGCTTATGCGGATGGAAGTGCAAATATGCGAAAATATTCTGGTAAAGTAGGGCCCATGTGAATTCTTTTTAGACAAGTTCAATTACATACATTACATAGTACATACAAACTAACAAGTTATGTAATGTATGTATTATTGTATGGGTACATGTTATCTAAATAACAAAAAAAAAACGTTAAACTCTTCTTGAAAACAGAAATATTTTGTTTTTAAAAAAGTCATATGGTGCCTTTTATGATAGAAACATGAATATGCAGAAACGAAAATAGTTATATCCTGTTTTAATGTTCTACTAGATGCAAATGAATGTTGAGTTCATAAATCTAAAATTTCGGCAACACTACACAAATTTCTCTGACTACAGTGGACTCTCGCTAACTTGAACATACGAAGAATTGCTCAAGTTTGCTTTTTGCAATGAATGCCTCCTGATGACTGGATTGTTTTTTTGAAATAATGTGATCTTCGATGAATCTAAGATGATTCGGATATATGTATATATCAAATAAATTAATTAAAAATTTAATTTGCATATTCATGCATTTACCATGTGGTGAGAGTTATATGTTTCGAACTAAATGTCGATTATTTCATAATATTTATATTTTTAGAGTGTCTATTAAAATCTTTACAAACAAAAAAACATTAAAAATTGTTAAAGAAAGTTTTTAAACAATGATACAAAATCACAGTTGGAACATTGAGATGAACATTACTGTTAAAGACCAGCTTAGGAAAAATCCTTTAATTTACCGGCAAATGTTAGATATTTATATTTTCAATGAAAATTGGTAAAAGAAACAAAATAGGTACAGTAGATACACCCCGGGTTCTCCACAGTTTGGTTAAACTACTTTATCATAACTCGATTCAATATTTACAAACGTCAAGAGCAGCCGCTTATTAATGTGAAAATCACGTGAAGTATTCAATTTATAAAAAGTATTAATTATTGTTGGTGTACAATTAATCCAAACCGGCAGAGCGATGACTAGGGTTCATTTGCCGAAATCAATGCGGTGATATTTGGCCTCTTGAAACGTTAATAATACATTATTTAGTAACCGACAATCGTTTAAACTCATATCTTACGAGGCAGCAGCAAAACAAAAATTACAGTCCGTATCATTTGATATGTGGATCTGTATTGTACATATGGGGCGAATTGGTTCACGTGAATAGCAGAACCAGAACACACTGCACAATATTATCAACACGTGAAACAAATTCACTCCGGATGAGTGATAAGTGAATATCCAAATAAAATTCCCCCCCATGAATAACAGAATTGAGCTTCACGAGATTTAAAAAAAAATAAAAATATGGATGTCTCAAGGTTGCCCACCAGTGGAGGATTCAGACCTTGCGGGGCCATATCACACCCTGAATATATACATACCTTCATGCATTCACTGTATATCAAGTTTGTATGTAGACACTAGACACCCTCAATCAGTCAAACAAAATGACAAACCTATGTAGATGAAGCGAACAAATGTTTTCAGGTTTGAATTCAAATTTATTTTATACGCGATTTGCTTTTAATACGAGTTCCTGAAGTGTGTTGGCTTATAGTTAATAAAACGATTACTCAGGAACCATACTTTTTAATTTGAATATTTTTATATCTTCAACCTGATAAAATAAATATTTCTGAAACAAAATATACACACATACATATAAACATACATGGATATGTATTATACGACGCCGTTATGACATTTAGAATTAATTTTGTATACAACTAGTTTATTTCGTTTTTATGGATTTTTTGTGTGACGATAACATGTTACTTCGAACTAGGACAGTTTATTTTTTTTTTATTAATTTTAATAAAAAAAAATTCAATCAAATAAGTTTATGACAAAGATAACATTTGGGGATGAGACGTATTGACAAGGGGGGAAGGACGAACCACGGGATGAAGCTCCGAATTTATCCCTATTCCAATGGCCTGTCTCTTAGCTTAGCTTGCACAGGAAGGGTAAAGCTTATAATAATAAGATCAAAACAGCAAAAACAAAATTAATCATCCTGGGGGGTCATTCCGTAATTTTTAAAACGATAATCGTCAAAACGATTATCTTTAACGATATCGTCTATAATTTGCTTCACGTAACTCAGTCACTATCGTCTCTTCTATCGTTTATTTTTTTGAATGAATGAAATGAATTTGAAAATTAAATTTTAACATAAATATATATAACTGATACATAGTCGATTCTTCAAAATAATTAAATAACCAATTTCGAAAAGGGTACATATCCCGCATTTTTGATAAATACATTTTAAGCTACTTTAGAAAATAACTAGTATTTTTCATTTTCTGAACATTTCAAATTTACACAGATGTGCCCTTTACGAAATTGGCTCTCCAATTGATTATTTAAAACAAAAATACATTAAAAAAAATCTCAGAAAAAGTAACCAACAACATTATAACAAATATTCTTATCTTTAAAACAGAAAAACAAAGAAAAAATGTATAGGTATGCATCAGAGAATTGCAGTTTAACGAGCCACTCACAAAATTCATTGCCTTACACACTATTCAGACATTCATATTCATTTCGAATCTACACTTAAAGGTAGAACTATAATGCTCGGAGGGGCACTTAAGTGGTCGGAAGAAAACAAGCTAATACACAGAAAGCATATGACGCGGCTATAATTGCAGAGTGGAAGGTTTCGTCAAGTTTCGTTAAACTTTGGTTACGGTTTTAAGGTAGAACTATAATAGTCGGTAGGGCACTGAAGCTAATGTCCAAAACCAACGAAAAGTAGCTTTCCGAACCGAAAAAAGGGGAACATACCCATAATGTAATTGTCATCTATCTCTTTTTGGCGTTCCTATTTCACCAAATGTCAGTTTTACTTAAGTGAGGTGCGCTCGGGAGCACACCTCACTTCCGTAACCAAAGTTGAACGAAACTTGACGAAACGCTCCACTCCGCAATTATAGTCGCGTCAAATGCTTTCCGTGTATTCGCTTGTTTTCTTCCGACCACTTAAGTTCTAGCCTTACTCGGAGCGCACCTCACTTAAGTAAAACTGACATTTGTTGAAATAGGAATGCCAAAAAGAGATAGATGATAATTACATTATGGGTGTGTTCCCCTTCTGACGGTACGGAAAGCAACTTTTCGTTGGTTTTTGACATTAGCTTCAGTGCCCTTCCGATTATTATAGTTCTACCTTAATAGTCGGAAGGGCACTGATTATGTTTTATGAGCCACTTACAACTTATGAGCCACTCATAAATTTCAATGCTGTTATGAATCACCTGATTCATTGAATGGTTTGAGTGTGAGCCCCTCAAAACATTCAGAGATTCATGGATGCAAGCAAGATAAGGATTCGAATTCGGTTGTGTAATGCACAATGAGCCTTAGAAAGAAATGAATATGATTAACATTCGTTTCATTTCCATGAATGTGAGACTATCAATAGGCTCGTATTTTTGCGAATGATTCAGAATTGTGAATCAATGGATTCATGCAGCTCGCTGGTATGCATTTTTTTATTTTACAATTATAGAGTACAGCTCATCATTAATTTAATAAGATTAATCTGGTTGCCAACACAGTGAGCATTTTATTTGCGGTTAATTTGAAATAAGTTGCCAACTCTTTGTATGTGGATCTGAATATCAATTCACACTTCACAGCAATCATTAAAAAAAAAAAAAAAATAACAAAACAGATTGTCGCCATAAATCGAAGGAATTGAATTCATCATAATGTAGGTAAGGTACTTTAGCAGTGTCAATTGAATTCATTGCAAAATAAGTTTAATATAGCTGATCAAGGTAATATTGCAAAAATTGCTGAAAGTTCATTTTCGGTTTTGAATAAAACTTAAGCCCTCTATACACTATTAGTGCATTAACATAATTTTACTCGAAAAAAAGAAAAATTGTTAACAGCAGTTTAACCATTGAATATGGTGAAGGGGTTATAAGGAATGTAAAAAAAATCTATTTCCCAGAGGCGAAGTTGGAGGGGAGATTTGGGGGGTGAAAAAGAGGGGGGAAATTGTATTATTGCGTTTTCCGACTAAAGTTGACCCCAAAATAAAAAGTTTTAATTAGAAATGTTGTAGATCACGCAAATTTCAAAAAATCAAAATTTCCGAGATATTGGCGAAAAACCGTATTTTTTCTGGTTTTTGTTTTTTATTTTCCAAAAATAGTTGAATTTAAATGAAACTTTGTGAAAATACATCTTGTTGTGTCCTTAATTAGGACAATTTTTCTAAGCATAGCCATTGATTAGTTTTTGAGATATTCAATTTTGTTTGGAAAAAAACTTTTTTTCAAATGAAAAATTTACAATTCAATTTCAATTTTTTTCTTTTATTGAACATTATATATACAATCTGGCTTATAACTAATATGATACTATGATAAATTTACATTTGTTGGCACATAGGGGGCCTAACGTTATACAATGTCTTAAGTTTAACAAATTATAGATATATAAATTACATGTCAAAAAATTTAAATTAAAAGTCGGCTGACTTAATCGTCCTCAGGGTGTTCATTCCCGGTTGTCAATGGTGTTTTTGGTGTAGGTTGGGGGAATTTTTGGCGTTTAGCCACGGTAGAAGGCTGACCCAATGTCAGCGTAGAACGAGACTGCTTCCTCGTTGTCCATGATTATGTTGTCTGTCATCAAGTGTTTCCATTACACTGAGGTACCTTGGCTCCGGATGTCGTTGTTCAGTGGTCATCCTTCTCATTAGCAAATGAAAAATTTACTTCAGAAAATCATCGTACCGAGTTCATTTAAGGATCATTAGTTTTGTTTTTAGATTAACTTTTATATAAAATAATCAATTATGATAGTCTGATATATGAAACTCAAGATATAACCATTTTATACGGACCTTATCACCCCCTTTTTCAAATATTTCAAACAAAAATCAACAAAATAAAGACTCCACAAAAAGGCGATAAGGTTTGGTTGAAAAGCTAATATCATGGGTCCTATTGATTGAATCATCAAGGTAAAAGTCTACAGACTAAGGGAAAATCATTTCCTATTTTTTTAAAGTGCATTAAAGAGTTATTGACCATTAAATTTAAATAGGAAACCAAGCTGGTTTTGAACCCCCATCCCCACCAAAGGCTGAGAAAAAAACCTGCCAAGCTTTGGTATTTGATATCAGAATACATGTACCTATAAACCTTCATACTCAAATTCTACAAAAATTTGGTGTCGCCTCTTGTACTAGGTATTATGTTTTATTATTTTTCATTTAAAACTGTATGTGGTGAAATGAATATTTGTAGAAGTATCGATGCGGCATTGGCAGAACTTTTGTCTCGGGTAAAATAATAAAACAATATTTTATGTATTTTTTTCCGTAGAACTCCATGCTGTGATTAGTTTTTGCATTTTCCAAAAATTTTTTAACAATTTATCAACCATTATTAAAAAATTATTTGATGCAAAATGATTTGTTTGCTTTTTTCGCATTTTTGTATGTTGTTACTATATGTTATCATTATTTCATATAAAAGTAAATGTAAAAACAAAACTAATGATTCTTAAATGAACTCGCGGCGATGATTTTCTGAAGTACATTTTTCATTTAACAAAATTGAATATCTCAAAAACTGATCAATGGTTATGATTGAAAAAAATAGTCCTAATTAAGGACACAACAAGATATATTTTCACAAAGTTCCAATTAAATTCAATTTTTTTTGAAAAAAAACGAAAAATAAAAAAAAAACAAAACCAGAAAAAATACGGGTTTTCGCCAAAATCTCGGAAATTTTGAGGTAACGTTAAAGTGATATATGTAAAAGTTGTAGATTTTTGCGTGATCTACAACATTTCTATTGAACACTTTTCATTTAGGGGTCAACGTTAGTCGGAAAACGCAATAATACAATTTTCCCCTCTTTTTCACCCCCCAAATCCGCCCTCCAACTCCGCTTCTGGCAAATAGATTTTTTTACATTCCTTATAACCCCCTTCACTGCTGTTAACAATTTTCTAGTTATATCTAGTTTTGATGTTTTTAAATTGCGTTGTTGTGACTGATTTAAATATCAATATTCAAATCTTCAATTTCAGTTAATATAATTTGTAAATTCGTAACTTTTGCAACTCGCTCGCCTTTTTTGAAGCCAGTTGATAAGCGAGTAGAGCGGAGAGTAATTTGACACTTATGGGGTTTTCCATTGGTAAATTCAGATTTCGATCTAAAAATTGATTTTTTTCGTTGCCAATGAAATGCGATTTCAAATTGATTTTTGTTTGCCGATGTATTTGTGTAATTTCACGTGTATCTTATTACTCGTAAAAATTTGCATCCCTTGAGCCACTTTCGGTAGAGTAATATTAGCTTCATTAATTAATTAAACAGCTTCCTTTTTCTATTAAAAATTATTTTCTTCGTATATTTTGAGCACAATTTTCACAACCGAAATAAAAAATCACATCAAAAACCACATAAAGTGGCAGCTCAAAATTGTTTTGGTATTAGTGCAGGGAGGGGTAAATCTGCCGAAAAATTTAGATCTGCAAAATTGATTTTAAATCAAAAAATAAATCAATTTTTCCGACTAATGGAAGGTTAAAATTGATTTGTCAAAAAATAAATCAATTTTTCCGCCCAATGGGAGGTTAAAATTGATTTGGATCTGTCAAAAAGCTGATTTTGACAGATCCAAATCAAAAATAAATTGATTTATTTTACCAATGGAAAACCCCATTAATGTATGTGCCAAACTCGCTTGCCTGTTCTCTGACCTAAAGGTTAAATATATTGAAACATGATAAATTAAAACATGTGACATGTTAATAAGTTAATATTTAAGTGTAATTTTTAATAAAGAGCAGTAAAAACCTTTGATTTTGTTTGAATTGTATACCACTGAACCCGTTTCTTGCTAAAACAACGTAAGTCAAGCACGATTTTTCAGACTTTTTTCATTATTAATATTGATAAACTGAGAATATTTTTTTAAATTTCAATGTCTTAAAACTCTAATACTATTGGCGTTTTTCTTTTTTAACTCTGAGCAGATCACGGAACTGTCAAACAAAAATTCTATGTTTCTTTTTTAGCTCAGACAAATCAGAGCATAAAAAGTGTGTTTCTTTTTTCCATCAGAGCTAGCTCAGAGCTCAGGATTAAAAGACCGAGCGAATCGAGCGAAACGCTGAGCGAAGCCAACTTCACTTATTTGTTTAGTGATACATAATTTAAAATGGATTACCTGGAAAGTCCTCGGACAGTCGCCCGTCAATTGTAAAAAATATAAAAAAAAATTTCACGAAATTTACCAAAAACACATGAAATGACAGTTCAGTGCTCAAGTGTGTTTCATAATTAAATCTGAGGAATCTGATCATAATCTGCTCGGAGCTCTGCTCTGATCGCTAAGCCTCTGCTCAGAGCTTTCCTCAGAGCCAAAAAAGAAAAACGCCATATATTGAGCCTAAAAAAGTCTTTTAAAACTCGTTTATTTTGTAATAAAACAGTTTTTATTGATTCCTGAAAAATTCTAAATTTTTGACTTAAGTGGTTTTTGAAATGACCGATTTAATTATTATAAAAATTATAAAAATGTCGGATTCTCAAAGGCTGATTTCTTTGTTTTATAAATTAAATTTTAAAAACTATTGCTTTATTAAATTAATTCTTTCTTTCAATTTATATTTTTATTCTGGGTGGACCGCACCACATCAAATGAATGGTGTAAAAGAAGTCCGGAAAGACTTATGAAAGTTGAACAATTCTATTTTAGAATCGCAATATTTCGGGGTTTTACAGTAGCACAACACATTATCTCTTTATTCCATATGGTTGTTTACTTTTCATGTATTGATTGTCTTTCTTCACACTTCTGACAACATTTTTCGTTTTTGCAAAACTTAATAGACATCTACTCGCAACATGATTTTTGAAATAAAAAGGAAAATAAACAACAGATTGGAAACAAACATTTCCTGTACCTCCAAAAATATCAGTCTGCGTTCTGACAGCAAAAGTGAATTGCTGAGGAATTGCGTTCCGATTTCTGATTTCAGAGATTGCGCTGAGTTCTCAAAAACCTGAACTCGGATATTTTGCTCAAAATATTTAAAAAATCACTATTAAAAATTGGAAGCAGTTTTAAGTGATGAATTGGTAAATTCACCAAACTCAAATTCCCTTTGTAAATTAATTTTTATTTTCATTTTCAAAGGAATACGTGTTAAGGTAGACTGTTTTATAATTATTTTTTATTATTTCAGTTTATTACACCAATACAGTGTAATTTCTTAACACTTGCGTAACTTTCAGAAGAGAAAGATGAGCGTATGAATTTTCCGATTAATTCTAAACTGATTCAATTTATTATAAGTGGTTATTTATTTCTTCCAAGACTTGAATTAGATCTACAAAATTTATTTTAAATAAAAAAAAAATAATTTTGCTGCCCAAAAAATTAAGTTACCCCAAAAATTGTGGGATTCAGGGCCTTATGACTTACAACAACTCTGTTTGCATGTTTTCGGCAGGAATGGAAGGGACTTACAATTTCAAAACTGGTTCAAATAAAAACAAAATATTTTTTGTCGATGGAAATCCGGATTAGTTTTTGAAAGACAGATCCAGAATCTTTTGAGAAATTTTGTAATGGACTTTTCGACTGCTAACTAAGAGGTGTGGATCCGATCCTCACTCCATCCAGCATTCTTTTCTGTACTCTCCCAACTTAACTGGACGACACCCGTTGGATTTAATGAGATTATAAACACCTTAATCCAAATGCCTATCCTCCTATTCCTTGTGACTAGTGCCGTGCAATTCAGATTGCATTTAAAGAGATCTATGTTCCTACAGGCAAATACACTTCGCTTCATCTAAATGGACACACAAATTTTCAAAGGAACTTGGTTCATTTTTTCCAAACATTGAGCATTAATTTATCATTTGATGATCCTTATTGTTTTTTTTTAATGTTGGAAACAAAAATTAGGAGTAATTAAAAAAGAACCGCTATTTTTTCTGCGGCTCTCTTCCAAAGTAGGTATTCCATATCGAAAAATGCAGTTTTTTTTCGTCAACTGAATAAACAAACTTATTGAAATTGGTAATAAAAGTTAATGGAAGGAAGTATTTTTTTTTTGTTGAAGAAGTATTTTATTGGGAAATTTTATTACTGGGTACTATAGCCTTTTTCATTATATAGGTATATATAGAAGTTTATCTATCCTTTAACAGATAGATACTCGTAAATTATTCCTACCTACTAACCATCCCCAAAAACTTCCAATTGGAGTTTGGTAGGATGAGAACGATTTTTATTGAAGGGAGTTGTCCTGCTGAAAAATCCCGTTTATGGGTCCAAAAATATCCGAACATTTAGGAAAACCCTTTTTTTAATATTTTTTATAAGTTCAAAATTATCTAATTTCTCCCCATACCATAATATCACTTTTTCTACAATGCACCATATTCGAGAAGGTGATGTTATGATCATTATGGGGAGAAATTAGCTACTCTGGCACTTTTGAGTTTGAGTTTGAAAAAAATTGTGTGTCTACATACCTATTCAGTTGAAGCGAAGTGTAGTTAAAAATTATTTTATTATTTGTTCAGTTTATATATCAGAGCGCTCACCTGAGTAGACGAATCCAAATTTTTTTGTACTTAGTATTTGACAAAACTGGGGAAATTCTCTGAGCCCTCAGAAATATAAACTGGACAATTATAAAAGAGTCTGACAGATTTAGAAACTTTTGAAAAATTATGTAAACGAGTCTATGAATAAATAAAAGTTCAATAAGTAGGTAGGTACCTTTATACGCATATATAAACACAGCAATTGTGTAGGGCACTTTCATTAATATTTGATTACAAGACCACTATAATAGCTTGGATCTATAAACAATCAAAAAATTGACGGTTGGAAAATTTCAAAAACTATTTAGGGAAGATTACTAAACTTTTTCAAGAAAAGGAACAGACAAAAAAGTTAGCTTCAAGAATCGCCCCAAGTCCAATGGTCATAGTGACAACAAAAGAACAATAGAAAAGCACACTCTTAAGCTAGATCTTTTATAGGTATGTGTTTGTCTATTATTCACACTTATGCGCGATCTATTCATCGGCCGATATGAATATGAATACCACCTAAATAAAGATTAACAAACAAAAATTATATAGGCCCCTTCCCCATGTACATGCACATGAGGCAAAATATTACTACCATGGCAATGGCAAGAGTTATTAAAGCGATGACATCATTCCCGGCTTCAAATGTATATAAATGTACGTCTGTCCTCGTCATTTGGGTAGAGTGTATAACTTCACCATCAATAGTTTGTTGTGCATACCTACCTACTAGAACGATGAGTATTCCATTGCATCGTTTTTATAAAACTTTCGAGGTAGGTAGGTATTACTTCGGATATAGGTATCTTTTCCAGATCTAAAGTCGTTTTCAGGAATCTACTGTTTATATAACAGAGAATACCTACTATTCGACAGAATTGTTTAATTGAGTACCTACCTATAAAGTAAAAGTGAAACGTGTGCGGAATGTCCACAGAATAATAATCCAGCGATTATGGATGGCTTTACTTCCTTGGTGCCCGAATCCAATTAGATTAATCCCTGTTCTCCGGGCTGATGGAAGTGGAAGGCTATAAAGCCACACTAAAAGAACGAAACATTTACAACACAATCGAATGCATTTGGCGGTTCGTTCAGGTTTCAAAAACCAGGTCGACCACTTGTGGTTTGGTTCCTCAGCGCTTTTGTCATCAACATTTTTTTATTTACAAAAAAAAAGAAACAAGACAGTTGGAAGGTTCTGTGTCAGAGGTGGTCTGAGGAGAACCCGTCTTGTCTTGGTCTTGGCAAAGTTGTAGATAGAGTACCTACTCCACTGAGTTAAAGAAAGATTACTTTATGAAGTTTCTAAACTTACTTTGCGTTGAGCTTCGGCAGCGAATCCAGACTTTGGGGCACGATTGGTTGACATTTTGGCTTGAGGGAGTGTATTTGCTTATGAAATTATTAATAAAATATTTAAAGGTTTGCTTTCGAACAACTTATCACAGGGCACGTCTACGCGAAACGAAATTTAAAAGCTGACTGAGTGCCTAATTGAAAATCAAAATGCAAAAGTTGAAAACTGTTTTCCGATTGAAAGAAATCAACAGCTTTTTAGATAAAAGCTGCATTGGCCACGTTCAAACACCGAACTAAAGCGATCTGGATAGGTTTGTGTTGTTGTAATCCCTTGTTAAAACACAGCTGATGACGAAACAGCTGTTGGCAGAAAAGAGATCCCAAGCTATCCTAAAAATTTTAGGATACAAAGCTATCCTATGAGAAATGTCAACAACAGCTGACTTGCGTTCAAACACATACATGGATACAAAGTTATCCTAGATAGGCTATCTATTCAAACATTGAACGCGCCCATTTACAAAAGCCAAAATTGAAGTTGAAAGCTGTGCTTTGAAACGTCGAAGCCGGAATGTGTGGTAAGAATAATATCAAGCAGAGCTGTCTTATTTCCGACTCTAGTAGCAGTAATAGTAGTAGAAAAGTATTTATTGCACAGGCCGCAATCGTGCCGAGATAAATAAATAAATAAATTGGGTGGCGCAACAGCTCTTGGAGAACCAGTGCCGAGATTCAGCTATTTCAGCGAGTGAGATGAGATGAGCCTTACTCGCCGACTCATCTCAATTCACTCGCAAAAGTGATTCAGCTATTTAATGTCGAATTCCTTAAGCCCGTATGACTCTACATTTTTTATTCATTTTATTTCTCATTAAAACAATCAAAGTGTCAGCAGAACAAAAAAGGGATAAAAAGTGTTTTTGAGAAGGAGATAGCATTTCTCTAAATTAGTTTTCACAATTACAATGTGTCCCAAAAGTGAATATACATCATAAACTAGTATTCTGTAGGGTTCAATGTATATTTACTTTTGTGACTGAGTGTACCTTGAAATTATTTTTGATTTTTAATTTTGAAATATCAAGAAAAATCTGCCAGAGCCTGACAAATATTACTTGAAAGTCACATTTTTCATACGTTTTTTGAGACATTTTTACATTTATGGATATAGTGCGTACCCACTCACACCTATCGAAATTCAAATAAGAAATTGTCCGTTCTGCTTTTATTTCATTTGCAGTTCATTAAAAATGAAAGAAAAATGTAGTGTCATACGAGCTTTACAACCAAATAATCGATTTTTTTCTAAACAGAATCGATTTTTTTCTAAACAAAATCGATTTTATTCTGTCAAAACAAATCTTGCATTTTCAGCTAGATTTCAAAACGATTTCACACACACTAACAAGATTTGACATTTCTCTGGAGTTGAAAGTATTTTGCGGCGGGTTAAACAAATGTTCTAAAGTCTTCGTCGGTCATTTAATTAGATTAAAAGCAAATAAATCATTAAAACTAATTTTAATTCATCAAAAAATAGTGAACGGTCAGTTAGAAGTTATAAAAATATTGTAATGACTTTCCAAATTTGAACTATAACGACTCTGAAAAGCAAACAAACGGACACAATAAAGCTTACGGTCGCAGTGCAAACAGACCCTTCTTAGCTATAATTATAGCAACTCTCAAACGAAGGAAGCGCCATCTGCCGGATTATAGCAGATTTACCAGCTGTCAAATAAAAGCTTTTGGAGTGGGAAATTATTGGGAAATTTCCCCTACGGAAAGCTCTGGAAGCAGAGACCAGTGCCGAGATTCAGCTAATTCGAAGCCGCAGGGAGTGAGTGAGATGAGTCACTTTTCGTCGAAAATCGATTCAGTTAGCAAAAGGGAGTGAGTGAGCGAGTGAAATGAAATGTCAGATTACTCGCCAGATATTTCCGCAGTGACTTGGTGTATGTGTTGGTAAATTTCCAGTTTTGGATAGGTATGTGTGCTTTTCACAAGAATTCCTATTCATGGATAGGAAACGAAATAAAAACAACAACGTAGATAAAAACAACAACCCTTTTATTGATTCTTTAATTTTATTTTATTATCATATTGTAATATTTTCTCAGGTTCGTTAATAAAACTTATTTACTTTATTCAAAACGTCCACTTATTTATTTCACAAGATAAAACACTTTACTTTTCTTACTACAAACAAAACAATTTATTATTCACCACTGAAATTAATTCACAAACTTTACTTTTCACTTTTATTACAACCAACTTTATTCTTTCACGATTAAAAACAAACTGTGTCGCTGCCGTTCAAACCTGTGCCTTTTATACTTGTTTTCCAAACTCTCGAAATAAGGAGAACGTTCTGGTCTCTGCTTCCAGAGCTTTCCGTAGGGGAAATTTCCCAATAATTTCCCTTCCAAAAGCTTTTATTTGACAGCTGGTAAATCTGCTATAATCCGGCAGATGGCGCTTCCTTCGTTTGAGAGTTGCTATAATTATAGCTAATTAGGGTATGTTTGCACTGCGACCGTAAGCTTTATTGTGTCCGTTTGTTTGCATTTCGGAGTCGTTATAGTTCAAATATGGAAAGTTATTACACTGCCCCCCTCTTAGGATTGATCGTCCCGAGCAAATCCATCACTTCCATCACCATTATAATGATGTAAACGGTCGCTGTGAACTACTTTTAGTTTGCCTCTTAATCCTCTCTGAATGCGGTAGACGACATCGTTTATTCGTGTTACAACAGTATAAGGGCCTTCCCAATTTTGTTGAAGCTTCGGTGAGAGTCCCTTCCGACGGTGGGGATTATAAAACCACACAAGGTCTCCCACTTGGAATCCTGTCGTTGTGGCTTTTGCGTCGTATCTTGTTTTCATCCGATCACTCGATAGCTTTATATTTGCCCTCGTCCTTTTGTGAATGTCAACTAGCTTTTCTTTGAGGTTTTCCACGTAGTCGTCAATTCCTTGTGGCTCACTTGTATTACATCCAAATTTGATCTCGCTTGGTAGTCGTATTGTGGTCCCGAGCAGGATTTCTGATGGTGTATGTCCTGTTGAGCTATGTACCGCACTTCGATAGGCCATCAAGAATAATGGAATATGCCGATCCCAGTCTCGTTGGTTGTCGCTTACAACTTTGGAAAGGTGTTCTTTAAGGGTCCGGTTGAATCGTTCAACCATCCCATCAGATTGTGGGTGAAGCGGTGTTGTCCTCGTCTTTTTAATGCCAAGGAGTGTACAAACTTCCTGAAAAATTTTGGACTCGAAGTTCCTCCCTTGATCTGAATGGAGTTCCATAGGTACACCAAACCTGCTTACCCAGTTGAAAACAATCTGATCCGCGACTGTTTTGGTTTCCTGGTTTGGGATGGCAAATGCCTCAGGCCACTTGCTGAAGTAGTCCATTACTACCAGGATGTATCGGTTTCCGTTTTCGGTTTCTGGAAAAGGGCCTGCAACGTCTATTGCAATCCTCTCAAAGGGCGTGCCCACATTATATTGCTGCATTCTACTCTGGACTTTTCTGCCTGGTCCCTTGCTTGCAGCACAAGTATCACATTTTCGGCACCATTTTTCGACGTCTTCTCTTGCGTGTAGCCAGTAGAATCGCTGCCTTACCTTTTCCAGTGTCTTATTGACACCCAAATGTCCTCCGGAAGCTCCATCATGCATCTCTTGCAGAACGTCATTAACTTTGGAACGAGGTACGACTAGCTGCATCACATACGATTTGCCGTCTGTGGATTCCCATTTACGTCTTAGTACTCCTTCTTGTACATGAAGCGAGTCCCATTGTGCCCAATACGCTTTAAGAGTTGGACTTCTATCGGAGATGTCACCCCATTCTGGTTTCTCTTGGTGTTCCTTCCACGCAAGAATGGGTTCAATATCCGAGTCTTCTTGTTGGGCAGTCCTCAGTTCTTCATTACTCCAACCGTAAATGGGATCGGCTCTTAATCGCTGGATGGAAGCAACCTCCTTCTCTTCCTGACGTGTGCAGTGCTTGCAGTCCGATTTGCATGGTCTCCGAGATAAGGCATCTGCATTTGAGTGCAACCTTCCTCTTCGATGTTGGATCTGGTAGTCGTATGTCTGCAATCTCTCAATCCATCTTGCCACTTGACCTTCTGGATTTTTGAAGTTCAACAGCCAATTAAGTGCGCCATGATCTGTTCGAAGAAGGAACTTCTGTCCATAGATGTACTTATGGAAGTGTTTTGTTGCCGATACTAAAGCTAGAAGTTCTCTTCTGGTCACACAGTAATTTCTTTCTGGCTTTGAGAGCACCTTGCTGTAATAGGCAACGACCTTTTCTTCTCCTTCGTGGACTTGTGATAGTACGGCACCAATTCCCACGTTACTTGCGTCAGCGTCGATGATGAAAGGTTTCCCTGGTGTCGGATAGGCCAAAACTGGTGTATTGCATAGGCGCTGCTTAAGTTCCTGGAAGCTTTTCTCGCACTCGCTTGACCATTTGAACGGTTTGCCTTTCTCTGTTAGCTGATGCAAACTTTTCGCGATCCCAGCAAAATCCTTCACAAATCGTCGATAGTACGTGGCTAGACCAAGAAAGCTCCGGAGTTGATGTTTATCCTGTGGTGTTGGCCAATTCTTTACGGTGTCAACTTTTTCAGGATCAGTCTTCACTCCTTGGGAAGAGATGATATGTCCCAAGTATTTTACCTCAGACTTGAAAAACTCGCACTTGTCTGGATTCAATTTCAAGTTTGCTTCTCGAAGCCTCTGGAACACGGCCTTAAGGTTTCCACAATGCTCATCAAATGTCTTACCATAAACAATGACATCGTCCAAATAGACTAGGCAAGATTTCCAAGTAAGTCCTTGTAAAACGCACTCCATCAAACGCTCAAATGTTGCCGGAGCGTTGCATAGTCCGAAAGGCATCACTTTAAATTGCCACAGACCATTTCCTGTGGAGAAAGCCGTCTTTTCTCGATCTTCTGGATGGATTTCTACCTGCCAGTAGCCACTCTTTAAGTCCAATGTTGAAAACCATTCAGCACCTTCCATCGCATCCAGAGTATCGCTGATTCTTGGCAGAGGGTAGCTGTCTTTCTTTGTCACATCGTTCAGCCTCCGATAGTCCACACAAAATCGAGTACTTCCGTCCTTCTTTTTGACAAGAACAACTGGGGATGCCCAAGGACTTTTTGAGTTTTCGATTAGCCCATCTTTCTTCATGGTCGATATCATCTCTTCAACTTCGGCTTGTTTGGCTAATGGGAGACGTCTTGCTGGTTGTCGAATAGGTCTTGCGTCTCCTGTGTCGATTCGATGCTGCACCAGTTGTGTTCGACCAAACTGCCCACTGGGTGAAGAGAGTATATCACCGTACTCGTGAAGGAGGCTTCCAGCAACACTTAGCTGACGTTCAGTTAATTTGGATGACTTCAGAATTTTTGCCTTCATAGAGTTCACTTTGCCGGGGTCCACAGATTTTTGTGCGTCAGCTTCTGTGATCGTAGTTATGGCGGAAACAGATTCACACTTTCCAACAATTTCTCCTTTTCTTAGCTTAACTTCGTACGGTTTGATGTTAAGTATCCGTACGGGTACCATGTTGTTCTTTGGTGCCACAAGGGTCTTCCCTAGGATGATGTTTTGGGAAGACTGTTCAGAGTCTGGTTCCACCATTAGGTATCGATGGCTACCCAAATCACCTTTTATTTTCGTCCAAACGAACACTTCTGAGGAAGGTGGCAGGCATATATCTTCTTTTATGACAGTCCTGAGAGTTGATGAGTTTTCATTGCCGTAAACCATAGGAATCTCCACATTTCGGTACTTGAGAACTTGCTTCCCGATGTCGAGAATTACTCCATGCTCTTTCATAAAGTCGATTCCAACGATGCACTCGTCACATATATCTGCTACCAGAAACAGATGTGAAAACTCCAGTTCTGCCAATCGAATTGTAAGACGAACTTCCCCGTAAACTCTGGCTGCCTCTCCTGTTGCAGTTTTCAGGCGGTAAGTGTTGGTGTTATGCAGCCATGTCATCTTCACTAAGTCCTTTCGAACAATGGAGGCAGTGGCACCGGTGTCGATCGTAGCCACTTGCTTTTTGCCGTTTAGTGTTGCCTCCACAGTCAGACTTTTATTGTTTCGTTTCGTCTGTGATACCTGGATGGTGGTTCTGGGGCCATCGATACCAGAAACCAGCTTCTGCCCCTCGAAGTTGGTTCTTACTCGTTTCCCGGTAGGAGTATTGACATTGTTGCTGTTAAAGTTTCTGCTTCCACAATGTTGACATGCAGGTCTTCTAGGTGGCAATCTGCACTGGCGTTGAAGATGTCCGGTTTTGTTACAGTTCCAGCATCGAGCAGGTCCATCTCGCTGGTTCCTTTGGAATGCAGTTCTCTGGCAAGAACACTCCTCAATTTCTATTTCTCTTACCCGATGAACTCCTTGAGAAGCCTGTTCTGCTGCTTCCATAGTCAGGGCGAACGCTAATGCTTCAGGGAGCGTGTGTTTTCCAGCCGTTCGAATTGCTCGCTGAAGGTTGATGTCAGAAACAGCACGAACAAAGGCTTCTGTTGCGAATTGGTTAATGATTTCATCTCCTGCAGCTGGATATGCCAGATGCGCCAGTCGTTCGATGTCTGCTTGAAGCTGTTGCAGAGTTTCTCCCCTTTTCTGGACTCTTGTATTGAGTTGAACACGGAAGACTTCTTGCATATGGCCATCTCCAAAGCGTTTGTCAATGGCCTGAACAAGAGCGCTGAAGTTGCCATTCTTTTCTGCTGGTATGGTTTGCAGCAGCTCAGCAGCAGTTCCTCTAAGAGCAAGCGTCAGAGCTATATATTTGTCTTCGTCGTCCCAGCCGTTCGTTGCTGCAGCTGCCTCAAACTGCTTCTTGTAGATTGACCAAGAAGTTTGTCCATCGAAGGTTGGTGGATGCATCTCCTTTCTCCTAGGACAGTCACCAGAACTTTCTCGAACCTTCATCTTCCTTACTTTGTCTAATTCCTTGGTAATGGATTCAATTTTATCTTCCATATTTTCGAACTTTGCTTCTACTGTTGACAATTGCTTATCCACAGTTGAAAATTGTCTATCGACTCGCTCGTCAAGGGCAACAATTCTGTTGTCAAAGGCATCTAACTTACCTTCGAGTAAATTTGTCTGTTCTTGGAATTGTTGAAGAAGATTCTTTTCTTGTTTTTCGAGCAGACTCTTTTGTTCTTGGCTTTGTTGTTCTAGAAGATTCTTCTGCTCTAGGCTTTGCTGTTCGAAACGTTCGAGAAGATTCTTTTGTTCATTGCGTTGTTCTTGGCCTTGTTGTTCTAGAAGATTCTTTTGTTCATGGCTTTGTTGTTCTAGAAGATTCTTCTGCTCTAGGCTTTGCTGTTCGAAACGTTCGAGAAGATTCTTTTGTTCTTGGCTTTGTTGCTCGAACCTTTCGAGAAGATTCTTTTCCTGGCTTTCAAATTTTGCGAGCAGCTGAGACAGCATATTGGTCATGCCCGATGTACTTACTTGGTCTTGTTGTTCTTCCATTTCAATGTCGAATATAAACGTGTCTGGGTTTTTTCCACATCTTCTTAAATCTTCTTGCAGACGAATTATAAGATCATTCTTTGTTCCAGCAGTAGGAAGATCTCGCTTATTCAGTTCTGCCTTAAGTTCCACTAAATTTAAATCATTCAAAGATTTACCCATTGTCTTTTTTTTTTCACTTTCCACACATTAAATTGAGTGCACAGATAAAATAAGTTTTATCCCACTTCTGACACCAATGTAATATTTTCTCAGGTTCGTTAATAAAACTTATTTACTTTATTCAAAACGTCCACTTATTTATTTCACAAGATAAAACACTTTACTTTTCTTACTACAAACAAAACAATTTATTATTCACCACTGAAATTAATTCACAAACTTTACTTTTCACTTTTATTACAACCAACTTTATTCTTTCACGATTAAAAACAAACTGTGTCGCTGCCGTTCAAACCTGTGCCTTTTATACTTGTTTTCCAAACTCTCGAAATAAGGAGAACGTTCTGGTCTCTGCTTCCAGAGCTTTCCGTAGGGGAAATTTCCCAATAATTTCCCTTCCAAAAGCTTTTATTTGACAGCTGGTAAATCTGCTATAATCCGGCAGATGGCGCTTCCTTCGTTTGAGAGTTGCTATAATTATAGCTAATTAGGGTATGTTTGCACTGCGACCGTAAGCTTTATTGTGTCCGTTTGTTTGCATTTCGGAGTCGTTATAGTTCAAATATGGAAAGTTATTACAATATGCACATAGATAT
This sequence comes from Dasysyrphus tricinctus, assembly GCA_963921185.1. Classification (NCBI taxonomy): domain Eukaryota; kingdom Metazoa; phylum Arthropoda; class Insecta; order Diptera; family Syrphidae; genus Dasysyrphus; species Dasysyrphus tricinctus. The sequence continues at coordinate 181,730,883 of OY992532.1, forward strand.
ATTAAATAAATTTATATTCTATTCACTTTCAACACTTTTAAACTTTTTATTTCTCAAGGGTGAAACTCACATTAGACTTTAATTATGACAAAAAAAATAATTGAAACAAAAGATACCTACTCCAAACTCCATTATTAAAGATTTCAATGTTTACATTGTTGTATTTTTTGTTTCATTTCGTTTTGCGTAACGAGTGTGACAAGGAGGTAGAATTAAGTTCTTTTATATTTATTCTTTGTCTCATGTTCGAAACTAAATTCGAACCTACTCATTTCACTTAAATAGCTGAATCGCTTTTGCGAGTGAAGTGTGATGAGTCGGCGAGTAAGGTGAGTCATCTCATCTCACTCGCTGAAATAGCAGAATCTCGGCACAGTGCCGAAATTCAGCTATTTCAGCGAGTGAGATGAGATGACTCGCCTTACTCGCCGACTCATCTCACTTCACTCGCAAAAGCGATTCAGCTATTTAAGTGAAATGAGTAAGTTCGAATTTAGTTACGAACATGAGACAAAGAATAAATAAAAAAGAGCTAAACTCTACCTCCTTGTCACACTCGTTACGCAAAACGAAATGAAACAACAAATACAACAATGTAAACATTGGAATCTTTAATAATGGAGTTTGGAGTATCTTTTGTTTCAATTATTTTTTTTTGTCATAATTAAAGCTTAATGTGAGTTTCACCTTTGAGAAATAAAAAGTTTAAAAGTGTTGAAAGTGAATAGAATATAAATTTATTTAATATATATATGTGCATATGATAATAAAATAAAATTAAAGAATCAATAAAAGGGTAGTTGTTTTTATCTACGTTGTTGTTTTTTTATTTCGTTTCCTATCCATGAATAGGAATTCTTGTGAAAAGCACACAAACCTATCCAAAACTGGAAATTTACCAACACATACACCAAGTCACTGCGGAAATATCTGGCGAGTAATCTGACATTTCATTTCACTCGCTCACTCACTCCCTTTTGCTAACTGAATCGATTTTCGACGAAAAGTGACTCATCTCACTCACTCCCTGCGGCCTCGAATTAGCTGAATCTCGGCACAGAACGTTCTCCTTATTTCGAGAGTTTGGAAGACAAGTATAAAAGGCACATGTTTTAACGGCAGCGACACAGTTTGTTTTTAATCGTGAATGAATAAAGTTGGTTGTAATAAAAGTGAAAAGTAAAGTTTGTGAATTAATTCAGTGGTGAAGAATAAATCGTTTTGTTTGTAGTAAGAAAAGTAAAGTGTTTTATTTTGCGAAATAAATAAGTGGAAGTTTTGAATAAAGTAAATAAGTTTTATTAACGAACCTGAGAAAATATTACATTGGTGTCAGAAGTGGGATAAAACTTATTTTATTTGTGCACTCAGTAAATTTATTGTGTGGAAAGTGAAAAAAAAAAGACAATGGGTAAATCTTTGAATGATTTAAATTTAGTGGAACTAAAGGCAGAACTGAATAAACGAGATCTTCCTACTGCTGGAACAAAGAATGATCTTATAATTCGTCTGCAAGAAGATTTAAGAAGATGTGGAAAAAACCCGGACACGTTTATATTCGACATTGAAATGGAAGAACAGCAAGAGCAAGTAAGTACATCGGGCATGACCAATATGCTGTCTCAGCTGCTTGCAAAATTTGATAGTCAGGAAAAGAATCTTCTCGAACGTTTCGAACAACAAAGTCAAGAGCAGAAGAATCTTCTAGAACAACAAAGCCAAGAACAAAAGTGTCTGCTGGAAAAACAGAAAAACATGCTCGAATGTAAGTTAGATGCCTTTGACAGTAGAATTGTTGCCCTTGACGAGCGTGTCGATAAGCAATTTTCTTCTATCGATAAACAATTGTTAACTCTCGATCAACAATTGTCTAATGTCGATAAGCAATATTGTCGACAGTAGAAGCAAAGTTCGAAGATAAAATCGAATCCATTACAAAGGAATTAGATAAAGTAAAGAAAATGAAGGTTCGAGAAAGTTCTGGCGACTGTTCAAAGAAAAAAGAGATGCATCCACCAACTTTCGATGGGCAAACTTCTTGGTCAATCTACAAGAAGCAGTTTGAGGCAGCCGCAGCAACAAATGGCTGGGATGAGGAAGACAAATGCATAGCTCTAACGCTTGCCCTCAGAGGACCTGCTGCTGAACTGCTGCAAACCATACCAGCAGATAAAAATGGCAACTTCAGTGCTCTCGTTCAGGCCATTGACAAACGTTTTGGAGATGGCCATATGCAAGAAGTCTTCCGCGTCCAGCTCAATTCCAGAGTCCAGAAAAGGGGAGAAACTCTGCAACAACTCCAAGCAGACATCGAACGGTTGGATCACCTGGCATATCCAGCTGCAGGAGATGAAATCATCAACCAATTCGCAACAGAAGCCTTTGTTCGTGCTGTATCTGACATCAACCTTCAGCGAGCAATTCGAACTGCTGGCAAACGCACGCTTCCTGAAGCACTAGCATTCCCACTCACTATGGAAGCAGCGGAACAGGCTTCACAAAGAGTTCATCGCTTGAGAGAACTAGGAGTTGAGGAGTGTTGTTGCCAGAGAACTGCGTTCCAAAGAAGAAACCAGCGAGATGGACCTGCTCGATGCTGGAACTGTAACAAGACTGGACATCTTCAACGCCAGTGCAGACTGCCACCTAGAAAACCTCCATGTTGGAATTGCAACAGGACTGGACATCTCCAACGCCAATGCAGATTGCCACCTAGAAGACCATGGAAACCAGACTACAATAATTGCACGCATGAAAAAGAAAAGGAAGTTGTTTCCATCCAGCGACTGAGAGCGGATCCCATTTACGATTGGAGTAAAAGGAAAATGAGGACTGCGCAAAAAGATGACTCGGGAAGCAATATATATCGCCCAAAAGTGACTCCGCTGCAGTTAACTCCTATCCGGCGAAAGGGTGACAAGCGTGATGCCAAAGAAAACTACAAAGTTTGAACGGACGGATTTCAAGTGTGCATGGATGTCAGCCATTTCAAGCCAAATGAGTTAATGGTCAAAACTGTTGGCAACAGCGTGGTAGTGGAAGGTAATCATGAACGTGAAGATGAACATGGCTACATAAGTCGTCAGTTTGTACGGAAGTACCAGCTACCAAAGGGGTACGATGCCAAAGATGTCATCTCAACGGTTTCAATGGACGGTATCCTGACAATCAAAACTCAGCAGAAGGCATTGAAGAACAACGAAAGGATAGTGCAAATTCAACAGACTAGCCCCATGAATCGGAGTGATAAGGGAAATGAAGAAGAAAGGCTAAGTGACGTTCATGAAAGAACAAGGGCAAATATGAAGCCATCAAGTGGTCGGATAAAAAAGCGATACGACACAAAAGCAACAAAGACAGGATTCCAAGCGGGAGACCTTGTTTGGTTTTATAATTCCCAGCGTCGAAAGGGAATGTCACTGAAACTTCAACAAAATTGGGAAGGCCCTTATACTGTTGTAACACGAGTAAACGATGGCGTCTACCGCATTCGGAGAGGATTAAGAGGCAAAATAAAAGTAGTTCACATCGACCGTTTACATCGTTGTAATGGTGAAGAAAGTGATGGATTTGCTCGGGACGATCAATTCTAAGAGGGGGGCAGTGTAATGACTTTCCAAATTTGAACTATAACGACTCTGAAAAGCAAACAAACGGACACAATAAAGCTTACGGTCGCAGTGCAAACAGACCCTTCTTAGCTATAATTATAGCAACTCTCAAACGAAGGAAGCGCCATCTGCCGGATTATAGCAGATTTACCAGCTGTCAAATAAAAGCTTTTGGAAGGGAAATTATTGGGAAATTTCCCCTACGGAAAGCTCTGGAAGCAGAGACCAGAACGTTCTCCTTATTTCGAGAGTTTGGAAGACAAGTATAAAAGGCACATGTTTTAACGGCAGCGACACAGTTTGTTTTTAATCGTGAATGAATAAAGTTGGTTGTAATAAAAGTGAAAAGTAAAGTTTGTGAATTAATTCAGTGGTGAAGAATAAATCGTTTTGTTTGTAGTAAGAAAAGTAAAGTGTTTTATTTTGCGAAATAAATAAGTGGAAGTTTTGAATAAAGTAAATAAGTTTTATTTACGAACCTGAGAAAATATTACAATATCAACTAACTTCGCTTCAAAGTGCCCAAAGTCAATTAAAGATATAAATCGCGCGCTCGCCGATGTGTTTCTCGAATGATGTGTTTCTTGGATGAATTTGGGTTGTTTTTTTTTTTACTTTAATGGCCACATAACTATTTTCTATTTATTTTTGCAACTTTTCCTGGAAATGTATATGTTTTTAATCTAACAAAATGACGCGAAAAACTGAATGCACTTTGGAATATTTGTAACAAATTTGTATGCGCATAGTTTGTTTACTTTTTTGCCTCAAAGCTACTGTCAAATGACACACACACAATCCCACACGAAAAATTTGATTTTTTGTGTGTTCCTTACAACCAACAAAAAAAATCGATTTGAAATTGTTGTAAGGAATTCGACATAAGTGAAATGAGTAAGCTCGAATTAAAGCTGTGTTTTTTTGCATGTCCAAATAAAATTGTGTGAAAAAACGACAACAAAGCAAAACAATTAACATGTTAAATACAACAACAACTATGTCCATATAGAGTTAGCTAAGTCCAGATAATTAACTGGAGTTAACTTTTGTCTCGATAAAAACGGTATTGCCAGACTACTATTGTCGTTGTGTTATCGATTATTTGTATAGAAATGTCAAATGTTTGTTGGTAAGATAGTTCAGAACAAAATGGCAGACAAAGGCAAATGTTGAAATTTCCCGATGTCGTTTTTTTCACCAAACTCCATATGGACATACAAAAAAACGCAGCTTAAGTTTCGAACATGAGATAAAGAATAAATATAAAAGAGCTAAACTCTACCTCCTTGTCACACTCGTTACGCAAAATAAAATGAAATAACAAATACAACAATGTAAATATTGGAATCTTTAATAATGGAGTATCTCTTGTTTCAATTATTTTTTTTGTCGTAATTAAAGTTTGAAGTGAATTTCCTCCCTTGAGAAATAAAAAATTAAATAGTGAATAGAATATAATTTTATTTGATATACATATAATGTGCATATGATAATAAAATAAGATTTAATAATCAATAAAAGGGTAGTTGTTTTTATCTACGTTGTTGTTTTTTATTTCGTTACCTATGCATGAATAGGAATTATTGAGAAAAGCACACATACCTATCCAAAACTGGAAATTTACCAACACATACACCAAGTCACTGCGGAAATATCTGGCGAGTAATCTGACATTTCATTTCACTCGCTCACTCACTGACTTTTGCTAGCTGAATCGATTTTCGACGACAAGTGACACATCTCACTCACTCCCTGCGATTTCGATTTAGCTGAATCTTGGCACAGGGCCTAGTGACTTGCAACTCTCATCCATTCCTGTGTGCGTGTTATTGGCAGTAATGGAGGGGACCTACAGTTGTTTGCCGAGTCCGAAGGGCTAGATGAGAAGCACTTATTCATGACAAGTATACTCTTGGAGGATTTGTCAGTTCCACGCAAGAGGCAGTACTTCGGACAAAACATTTGTTTTTAAGTGGCAAGGCTGGGAATCAAACCCACACCTTCGGCATCCGATGCTCCAACCACTCTATGCCTATCTCGTGCCAAGATATTTTGTTTTCATTTATTGAGACTTCATATAAAATTTTACAGAGAGATGATTCATTTGTTTGGCTATGTTAAACTGCGGCTTTTGCCAAATTGAGTCACGGCACCTAGTAGTCTGCGCGTGTAGGTAACTTGTGAGATAGATTTTTTTTTCGATTTGATATTTGACAATGTATGTAAGTTCTTAAATCAAAAAGAATATGTATCGAAACTTATGAAAAATTTCCTGTATTTTGTAGATCAAAAATAGGTGTGTTTTTTTCCTTGTCCGAATAGGTTCTGACGAAAAAAACGACCTCGGGGCTAAGCAATTTACATGTTAAAAGCAACAACAACTAAACCCCTTCGGCTTAGTTAAGCCCAGAGAATTATCGAGGCTTAACTTAAGCCCACACAAAAACTGTGTTATCGGCAGGAATTTCATACGTGTTATCGATAGTTTGTATGGAAACTCCATTTTTTTTCTATAATGGCGTCGCTAAGCCCCGAAGTCGTTTTTTTCGTCCCATTCCCCTGGGATTGCAAAAAAACGCACCTAATGTAAACGAACCTGTATTGTTGTTGTTGCTTTCCAAATTGGAATCATGACGTCAGCCAAAATGATATAATGTGCGTAGTCAGGGAAGGAGATTTAAGTGATTAGGGTCAACTATTATTTTATTATTAGAAAAAGCTCACTGGGTAACCCTTGTAGTAATTTTTTTGTATAAGGATGAATGTATGTATGTAATATTTGCATCTATTTATGCCTGCGTCCGTGTATTTGTACTTTCCTTACAAAAAGAGAGTTGAAATCTTTTGTCCCCGTTTGTGAAATAAATTAATAAAATGTATTTTATATTTAGGAACTAGTAAAACCTGGGGGCTAGTGACACTTTTAGGGCCAGTTTGTTCACGCCTTGTCAAATTAAATCAATGATTATTCCAGTTGGTTATCATTGAATGCGTTTGTTCAGCAAAATTTTAAACAGAGAATCCATGATTTGAGCACTTAATTGGAGAAATCACTAATTCGCCGATTCTGTCTGATTAGCATGATTTAATCAAAGATTTTCTGGAATTTCGTTTGTTCATCATTGGTTATTTCCTAAGCGTAGGTATAAAAAAGAGAAACAAAATCTATTAAATTCCTTCGAACAAAGAACATGAATGAAGAGAAACCAAGCATCGTCCATCTTGCAAGAAAAAAATAAACAATTTGTACAGATTTTACTACAAATTGTAGTTATTTTATTTACTATCGAAAAATAAAGTGCTTTTTTGCAAGGCCTAATATAAAATATGCATAGAAAAACTACAACTGGGAAAAAATCCCATCACTAGGTTTTACAAAATGCCAGCACTACCTACACACTTCAACTATATATTTGGAAAAAAAAAATCAATTAGCCGCATTAAAATAAATACAAATTTCACGTGTGTAGCTATTCTGTATAGTAATTTAACAGGAAATAATCTTAAATTGAACACAACATTATATTTCAAGCACTGATTTTCCGTGTTTTTTTTGCACAAAAAATTTTTTTTTTCGAAAGCTCACTCACACTGAAATAAGTTAATGACGGAATATGTCTGACAATTGATTGACAGATAGACTGGAAAATGGAAAGATTATTGGAAAAACTATGATTTATTAATCAAACTGAAAATTGAGTGAACAAACACTCTCTGATTATCACAGATTCATAACTATGGGTTTAACAGAATCAGTGATAATCTAATTGCTGATTTAACCCACTGTGAACAAACTGGCCCTTAATTGAATATAACAGCCGCATTTTATTATCCTCATGATCTGATCCGGATCAGTACCTACGTTCTGTAACTCTCACATCGACAAAATCAGTCGAGAAACGTTGAAAAATGGAACAAAACTCATGCATTTTGTTTCAATTTTCATCGTTTCTCGACCAGTTTTTTCGATGCGAGAGTTACAGAACGTAGGCACAGATCATGATAAACAGACAGGATCTTAGTTATATACCCATCTCTTTTTGACTTATGTTTGTTTTTCTTTGACGTGTCTGTTGCCTCTTTTCTTGGCACTATTGAGACACATTCACAGTAGTAGTTTTAGGATGATTGAAATAGATTCAGGTAAAGGGCAGGATCCCATGTTGCTTTTGTAATCACGTGTTAGAAATTGATCCGGATCAGATCATGTGGTTAATAAAATGCGGCTAATATCAAGGATTTTATTTTTTTGATTATATTTTGTGTATATGGATTTAAAATTTTGTTTTTTTTTTTGCATTTAGGCTTCTTTTTTTTAAATAAATTTTATAAAAAAGTTTTGAAAAATTATAAAATTATCTGAATAGGAATTTCTTATCTTTGACACTACTCGATTTTACAACAGCAAAAAGAAGTTTGCTAATTATTTTAAAAAATTCATATTTTCATTTCTGAGTATAATTTTCAGTTTTAGAACATCCCCGAAAATTAAAGCGTTTTATTAATAAGATTATGCCAGAAATAAAAAATAGTTTTTAGTTTTGGGCCTTTATATTTTATGAATAACAAAAAATGTCTTAGCTGAAGCATTACAAATTTGCCAATAGATCTGTCTGTTATGTGAAATTTCTTGCAAATTGTTTGTTAAAGCTATGTTTACAGTTCCTTGAAAAAACCATGTTTTTCTTACCCCGAGGCCACACGAGCAAGTACTTGCAAGCAAGTTGCAATACATACACATTTTGTTTACTAACACAAAGAAACCCAAGCAACTTGCTTATCAACTGGCATGCAAGTTTTGAAGCCAGTAGTGAAGCAAGTTGAGAAGCAAGTTGGGAGACAAGCAAGTGGAATGCAAGTGGAAGGCAAGTGGGAGGCAAGTGGAATGCAAATTACGAATTTGACAGGCAGTGTATGTAGCCAACTTGCTTGCAAGTACTTGCTCGTGTGGCCTCAGGGTTATGGGAGCGCTTTTTGCGAAATAAGAGTTTTTTGACATTTAAATTTTTTTATCGAACTGTGAACTACCCAAAGAAAACAAATTTTATATTCACCACGAATTTTTTTCGTACAAAACAATGGGCCTGCACACACGGGATGATTTCTGCCGGCAGAAAACAGAGTTTGTTGAATGTATTCATTTATATTAAAATAACGAGTAACTCTTATACAATTGCTTATTTTATATGCTCTCCTTTGCTCTCTTGCTTTTAATAAGTCAATGCAATGTAAAACTATTCATCTACATATTAAATCTCACTCTTGAATTGTACTTCCAACTGATCGGTCGCATTTTTATTTATCAGGTTATGGGCCCAGACCCAAGTCCACAGTTTACCGGTATTATTTTTTTTAAATTTAATATAACAGTAAAACTAAAACTGTTTTTTCGTTGCGAATAAAAGCTTGATCGTTTTTAATCGTTTTAATTATTTTATAATTGAAAGAAGGATATTCAGAAGAATTTAGTTTGGTTAGGTAATTATGGAAAGTGATCTAATTAAAATTGATAAACTTCTTAGCGCCGATCAGTGGAGCACATGGAAGTTCCAGATCAGAGTTATGCTTAATGCTGGGGACATTTTTGATGTTGTTACGGGTACAAGAACATGCCCTGTACCAGCTCAGGCCGATAAGGTGTTGGAGTGGCAGAAACTGGACAGAAGAGCGCAGAAAATGATCGTAATGAGCTTGGGTCATCAGGCGCTTGTTCATGTAATGAACTGCACTACGTCATATGCCATGTGGAAAAAGTTAGAGTCAGTGTATGAGCAAAAGGCTCAAACAAATATCCATCTCATACAGCAGAGATTCTATAGCTTCTCTAAAGATCCGGGTGATGATATCGCAACACATATATCAAAGCTTGAATCAATAGCCCAGCAGTTGAAAGATTGTGGGGAATCGATTACGCCTAACATGCTAATCACAAAGATTCTGATGACTTTACCGTCAGAATTCAATCATTTTTATTCTGCCTGGGAATCAACGGCATCGGTTGATAGAACAATTGATAATTTAACGGCACGTTTGATTATGGAAGAGTCCCGTTTGAGTTCTCAATCTAGCGGGGAAAGTACAGCAAATGCTTTGATGGCGGGTAGAAACATGCGGTCACAGAGCTCAAACAAATTGAAGGGTAAACCGCGCAAATGTTTTCTTTGCAAAAAGCGAGGACATTGGAAGAAAGACTGTCCATCTCGACATGGAAATGTTGCTCAAAAGGAATCGTTTGGTCATGCTCGTGATGCTTTTGTATGTACTTTGGTAGCTACGAGTGAAGCTAAATCTCATGAATGGTTTCTGGATTCAGGGGCTAGTGATCACATGACCTTCCAACGGGACTGGTTCAGTGATTATAAGGAGTTCAGTGAAATTTCACCTCGATATGTTTACTGCGCACTCCCACCGCAACAACACAGCCATCTTGGAGAAATTCGCATTCAAAAGGAATCGTTTGGTCATGCTCGTGATGCTTTTGTATGTACTTTGGTAGCTACGAGTGAAGCTAAATCTCATGAATGGTTTCTGGATTCAGGGGCTAGTGATCACATGACCTTCCAACGGGACTGGTTCAGTGATTATAAGGAGTTCAGTCATGCACAATATGTTCGAGTTGGTAATGGTGAAACCATAAAGGCGCTTGGAAGTGGGACAATAAATATTCTCTCTTTTAATGACGAGGATTGGTTGCCAAGACGTATGACTCACGTGCTTTATGTGCCTGACATCCATATCAACTTATTTTCATCCAATGCAGCGATGGATAAGAATTTGAATTTGATTTCGAACAAAACAAGATGCGAATTTCTCCAAGATGGCTGTGTTGTTGCTGTGGGAGTGCGGCAGGTCTCATTGTTCAAGATGAAGTTCAAGGTAATACAACCTCTTATCGCAAGTGTCAGTGCTAAGGTGGAATCTATTCACATATGGCATGAAAGGTTAGGTCATCAAAACGTTCAATATGTTCGGAGTTTTCTTAAACAGCATGATATAGATTTTCTCGATGAAAAAAATTTCTTTTGTGATGCTTGTGCTTTAGGAAAGCTTCATAGATTGCCATTTGAGAAAAGTACTAGTAGAGCAAGCATGGTAGGAGAACTCGTCCATGTGGATTTGTGCGGTCCTATGCAGCACACTTCGATATGTGGATCCAAATATTTCCTCTTATTTAAAGACGATTATTCGCGTTTTAGAGTGGTCTTTTTCATTAAAGAGAAAACAGAAGTTCTAGATTGCTTCAAAGTTTTCATCAACAAAATTTCTATGGAGACAGGGACAAAACTCAAGGTTGTGCGGACGGATAACGGACTGGAGTTCGTGAATGCTGGTGTAAAGTCATTGCTTGATAAAGAATGTGTCAGGCATCAAACTTCTGTGCCCTACACACCCCAGCAGAACGGCAGAGCAGAAAGGGAGATGCGTACAATTGTGGAAGCGACAAGGACTCTCATCCATGGAAGAGGTTTATCGTTGACACTGTGGGCAGAAGCTGTTAATTTATCTGTGTTTGTACTAAATGCGACAGCACCGACAGATGTTGTTGGCAAAAGTCCAATAGATTTATGGAGTGAAAACGATAAGAAGATAAATTTCAATGATATTAAATTGTTTGGAACAGATTGTTATGCACTTATTCCGTCACAGAAACGGCGTAAATGGAACGCAAAGTCTTAACCAGGTATTTTTGTAGGATATCCAGAAAATACGAAAGGATATCGGATCTACTTTCCTGGTAGTAACAAAGTCGAAGTAAATCGTGATGTGATTTTTAGAAATGTGTGTGCTTCCGATCAGAGATGTGTTCAAGTGTTGGACAAAGAGGTTAGCAACCAGGAAGAACATAATATCAAAAAAGAACCACTAACTTTTTTTGAAGACTCGCATGATGTACCCAGACCAGTGGAAATACTTCAGCCAATCAGTTCGCGTTTGAGAAGCCGCCAAAAGGATATTTCAGAATCTGCGGTAGCTTATGTAGAAAGTGAAGCATTTATTGCATCGGAGTTTGAACCCAGAGATTACGAGGACGTTTCAGAATCCAAAGATAAAGAGAATTGGGAAGCTGCTATGCGTGAGGAAATAGAGGCTTTCGATAAAAACGCGACGTGGGATCTCGTTGAACTTCCAACAGGGAAAAAGGTTGTTGATAATAGGTGGGTCTATAAAATTAAAAAACTCAATGCTGATGAACCGGAGCGATTTAGGGCGAGATTAGTTGCAAGAGAGTTTTCTCAACAATACGGTGTTGACTACAGTGAAATTTTTAGCCCCGTTGCCAGATTTAGCTCAATAAGAGCCATACTCGCTATTGCAGCTAGTAAGAATTTGTTTTTAAAGCGATTCGACATCAAAACTGCGGTTGCTTCAAACTGAATTGCAACACTTTTGAGAGGTTACAGTCAAGTCATTGCTGTCTTAATTGTAACTGATGAACAAGTTGTAGTGGAGTTTGTCAAGGCTGAACTGAATCCTATCAAAAAGTTATTAAAAAGTTTTTCGTAACTTTATTTTAAGTTGATTGGCATACATACCAAGTTTCATTCAGTTTCAAAATTGTATTTCCTATTAAAGTATAAAACCAAAAACTAAGTCAAACATTTGAGACGCGATAACTGGTTTTTGTCTCTTTTATTAATTAATGAAAACAGATTATATTAGATAATTAATTTTCAAGGTTCTACGTATTTAATTTTCGTAACGCTTACAGTTGAATCATTTAATTTTCTATGCTACCACCTTCAAAACCTGCGCGCTCAGATAATAAATTATATTTAAAGTGTTTTGTTAAATATTCAGTGCCCTTTTATTTTTTTTTATGATTTTTTTTGTAGAGATTATTAAATATTAACACTAAATTGATATATTTTATCCATTTATACAGTTTAACATCAAGTTTTCAATATATCAAATTAAAAACAAAGGATTTAAATCTTTTTTTCTTTTTTGGGATGGCAACAAAATTATTTTCAGATAAAAAAACATGGCTGAGAATAAGTTTTTTTTATAACCCAATAGCAACTAACTGAGACGCTTAAAAAACTTTTTTGAAACGTCAATGAACAAAGCATACATGGTGCGTTCTTTTTCCTTAGAAATATTAATTAGAAATTCTAATTAGTCTAACAAAGAACTTTAAATCTGTTTTTAGAATTATTGAAGGAAAGCTTATGTTTGCATCAGAATGTATAGGGTATGCTATTGTTAGCACATGAAAAATTCATAAAATCTACAAATTAAACTCCTCTTGACTATTTTTGTACAAAATCAAGTCATTAAGCAAAATATACCTATCCCTTTTTTAATTTTATATGATGGGTACATACAAATTCCATTATAAATATTTGACCAAGTCGAGCTATTTACGGATCGCAGAATATAAATTATAATCAAAAAATATCTTAGATCAATTTCAAAAACCGGAAGCGACAACAGAATATATTAAATTCAAAAAGTATTACACAAATAAAAATAGTTCCAAATACAAAAAACCAGATTTTGGAGTATATGAACGCTGTAAGTTAAATAAAGTTAGCTTTAAAGAAGAAAGGGAACGCACTCCCTCTAAAAAATCCGTGCATCCTCTCAGTTACGGATCAGTAACTACAATAAAACAATCAAGCAGTTGTCAATTGTCATACCAGAGTTTCATCCAAGCCCTTCAATAATACCGGAAATCGAAAACAATTTTGGGACCGTATGTGTACATTTATTGTTACAATTAGGTTTTCTGCCATTTTGATTTCGACATGCTTCCACAATCTATTATCCATAAATTGGAAACAGTTTCGTAACCGTTTGTATGTACTTCTTGTTTCAATTAGGTTTGTTTTGGTTTTCAATGTGATTGCGCCACGATAAACAGAAACAAGGTAAAGTCCTTATCTCTTGAAAATAACTCGTTTGATTATTTAATTTCTAATCATAGTTTCTCTTAAAAATGAAAATAATAATGAAAGATGGTAAAACATGATTAATACGTCACGACAACACCAAGATATTCCAAATAGGGGCTGTATTTAATGAGTAGACTACCTTGTTTCTGTTTATCGTGGGGCAATTGCAATGAAAACAAAATGGCAAAAACAAACCTAATTGTAACAAGAAGTACATACAAACGGTTACAAAATTGTTTTCGATGTATGAATTTTATATTCCTTTAGAAATCAAATACAGTTATGTGACCGGCTGTGTCTACTTCTTGGTACATTTAGGTTTTGTTGCCATTTTGATTGCGATTTACTATGGTTAAAGATATATTTTAGTTTTTTTGTGTGTTTGCACTTATTTAGGTTTCATTTGGTCGAGTTGAGATACAAATGTTTTTTTTTTTAAGTTAATAATATAAAATTAATTCCAAAAGTATATATACTCGTATGTATTGGGAATTAAACAAAATAACCAACAAATCTCATTATTTGTTGAAACCACACTAAAAATTAATTTTTACATGTGTACCTATACATACATATGTATATTATGATTAACGAATCTGAAGAACAAAGTAAAGTTGCAATGTAGTTGCATTTAGGTTTTTTTTAATTTTTATGTCACTTTAAAATAGTAAAGTAGTAGTTGAATGGATTTTTCACTTTGTCACAAAAGTGTTGTACATAAGTTTTATGAATCATAATTAATTAGACATTTTAGAGTAACTTTGAAGTTGCAAAAGTTCAAAGACGCAAAACAGTTTCTCTTCTGTTTTTGAAAAACGAATAATTTTAATTAGGTTACAATGGAACACATGGATAACTACCCAGTTACTATTAAACCACGCCTATTAGTTTTTAATCTCACTTCATAAAAGCCGTGACCTAAGTATTACAGAGTTGGAACTCAAATAATTTAAAATAAAATGAGACCATTCAATAACTTCACACACACTTCAAGAAAACTAAGATGTTATAAGAACACTTCGGAGCTACCCTTGTGAAACCAAATATTGGATTTTCTTGTTGCAAAATTCAAATCTGTGCCCCTTGGGCGGTGCTTTATCTAGACAATCAAAGTGCCATTCGTCTAGTGAAAAATCCTGAGTACCACAAACGCAGTAAACATATCGAGGTGAAATTTCATTTCATTCGTGAGAAGTTTGCTGAGGGTGCTTTTGAACTTGCCTACATACCGACTGATGATCAACTAGCCGATATATTTACAAAGCCTTTGCCAAGAATGAAATTTGAATTGTTACGAAAACTCATTGGCGTAAACTAACTATTATTTTTCTTTTGTAAAGTTATGAAATTAATGAAGATGTAATTTATTTTTGAATATCAATGAAAGTGGGAGTGTTGAATGTATTCATTTATATTAAAATAACGAGTAACTCTTATACAATTGCTTATTTTATATGCTCTCTCGCTTTTAATAAATCAATGCAATGTAAAACTATTCATCTACATATTGTAATAACTTTCCATATTTGAACTATAACGACTCCGAAATGCAAACAAACGGACACAATAAAACTTACGGTCGCAGTGCAAACATACCCTTATTAGCTATAATTATAGCAACTCTCAAACGAAGGATGCGCCATCTGCCGGATTATAGCAGATTTACCAGCTGTCAAATAAAAGCTTTTGGAAGGGAAATTATTGGGAAATTTCCCCTACGGAAAGCTCTGGACCCATGTTCTGTAATTATCGAATCGATAAAAATAGTCGAGAAACGATGAAAATTGGAACGAAACTAATTTTATCCCATCATCGGGTTTCTATAACTTTGACAGTCGTTAATTGTATCGACTGGAACAATCGGAATAGAAATCCTGGAAAAATTCGATAAAATGGGTTTCTGTATCCGTGAAAGTCGATAAGTTTTTCTTTTCAAACGTCAGAACTTATCGCTGACCTAAAAGGTGGCGAGAAGTAAACAAAAGAATTATGAATGTTAAAACTAATCAACTAATTGTGATCACACAACGTGGATTTTAATTTGTTTGTTTCATTATCATTTCTATTAAATCCCAAAGTTTAACCAAAGGTAATCAAAAAATAAATAAACTCATATTTTATGCAATGTTAGAACTGTTTTTGTTTTCTAGAAAATGGCCAAACGACGAAGAAAACGCGGATCTCTTACTAACAAGACTCCCACTTATGAAACCTGAAGCAATCGGGACTTGTGGGCTTTGACAGCCTACCCGATCGATTGCTGAATAAAAGTGTTCAATATGGATTTGTTTTCCTTCAGTCTTCTAAAAATTTTCTGTTTTGATTTTTTGATTATTATTTATTTTAGGGAGAAGCTGGTCTTGGAAAGTCAACACTCATGGACATTTTGTTCAATACTAGGTTTGAATCGATAGCAAGTCCTCATACTCTGCCAAATCTAAAACTAATGACCCACACTTAAGAGCTTCAAGAAACTAATGTCCGATTGAAGTTGACCATGTGTGACACCGTTCGTTATGAAGATCCAGTTAACAAAAGATGATTTTTTCAAAGCAGTCGTTATTACATCGAGGCACAATTTGAAGCACATCTGCAAGAAGACTTGAAAATGAACGTTCTTATGTCAGCATATTCGCATTCACGTTTTTTTATTTTTCATTTGTCCTACTGGACATGTACCTAAAAACTGGACACAAAAGTCAATACCATTCTTAATATTGCTAAGGCCAATACAATCTTCAAAACCGAATTGCACTGATTGAAGGAAAAAGTTATTCAAGAACTAAGAAAAAATGGTTTTCAAATATATCTACCAAATGGATAGTTTCAATAAAGAACAGATATACCAATTCTAAAAAATTAAAAAAGATGTATTTTTCAACTATTTTTTTGAATGAAGGCATTTAAGTGTGTTCAAAGCTACCATAAATTCAACCTACCCTGATACAGATTCTTTTGTATTTGTTCGAAAAACCAGTCAATTTGTGCTCGAAAGGGAAAATTGTGGGATTTTTTGAATTAGGTAGTAAGACGAAAGTCGAATGGAGGTATTTGAAAGATACAAAAATAATTTTGAAGTAAAATGTTCATACTTGAGAATGACCATAAACATTTTTTCGAAAAAAATTACCTCAAAAAGAAAATAACCCCAAATTTGTATAAAAAATTAATTTTTTTAAAAATCTTTAGGTTCTAATATCTCAAAAACGTAACGTGCTAGAGGCTAGAGCAGATCCAAGGTCAGATTCGCCAGATCAAAGACCATGAGAAAAGAATATCTTGGTTCCTACAAAAATTCAAATTTGGTCACACAAAGTAGTTTCTTAGAGCCTTTCGAGTGAATTTTCGAAAACAGTAAAAATACGTCAATTATCGACCAGCGCTTGAGTCTAAATGGGTTATCGCAGAAAAAAACCTTAAATAGGGATATATTTGAAATTGTGAATTCTTTCAATGCTACTTTGATTTTATTTTCGAATGTTGGTAGTTTTCGAGCCCTTAGTGAAAACTCCCAAAACATGCACTTTTGCATCATTTTTTGTATTTTTTTCCATGTTGCGTCAAGCAATTTTGTTGGCAAAACTCAGATTCGGACTCAGCACCCCCAAAAACAAAGGAGCAAACAAATCAAAACTACCCCACAATTTGCATGGTAAAACTACAATATGACTAGACTAGACTTAAAGTGCAATTTTGTATTTCGAGATTTCATGTTTGAAATTAATTAATTCTACAACAATTTCAGTTTCTATTATTTTTAAATTTATACTGGGTCATGTTTACGTCTTTTTAAAGTTTTAAAAACTCTTCTTATAAAATACTTAAATTCTTAAACAAAATTATGCTGTTAAAGCGTTAAACAAAGTCATATTCCTTCGTGCGATGTGGAATAATGTTCGCCTGAAATCGATATAGTCGAGGGCATCTTTGATAGACAGGGCAAGAGCGGGTGGATATCACTGTAGGGTTGCATATACGTTGAACAAAATAGTCCGCCATGTCCTTGGTGAAGTTCTATAAAAAGAATTTCATAAATAATTTTGTATATTGAAAAAAAAGGTGAGAAAATAGCTTAAACTTACTCAATGAAGCTATTCCTTTGTAACTTAGGTAGGGACGATCAGAGGCAGTAATAGCGTGGAAAGCATTTTCGATTTCTTCATAACTTTTAACATTTTCTTCTTTGGAAATCAAAACTGCAATATATTCCTGCAATGAAATATATCCATCGCGATTGGGATCGATAACGTCTGGAATAGCCTCGAATTCTGGATCAGGTTGTCCCTCTTCGACCATTGCCAGATCGTATCCCAGAGCACGCATAGGATTTTCTGATGATTGAGTTTGCCGGATTTGTCTTTGTCAGTGTTTGAACATCATTGAGAATTCTTTGAGTGAGTACTCTGATACTGCAGAATGATTTATAGCTTGAATTTGTTTTTCCAAATTGTGTTGCCTTCTTATTGATAGTTGATTCAATTTACTCTGTGTAATGACTGTACAAAATTCGATGCTCCTCTAGAAGTGAAAAACTTCTTCGATTTTCTTCAATCACGACGTGAATGCACTTCGAAGGCTTTAAAACGAAGGGCTTACAGTTGTTGTTCCGGGGAACTATATCCCTCCATCATAGATGTTCTACCAAGGGAGAAAGTGGGAAGTGATTAAAAATGAAATTGTAACTATGTAAATAATTGTGCAATTAAAGTAACACAGATCGAGTATGCGTTTTGTTATAAAAAAGGTTTGTTATGATTAAAGTCGTATGACGAAATAATGATAGATTTTTCTACCATAAAGTGTACAGATCGAAAGGCATCGAACAAGATTTACAAGACTGTTGAAACCAAGATCATGATTAAGTTGTGTCTTGAAGCGTTCTCAGTGAACCATCAGTTAATTATGTATGAATTTTGAACAGGGTGATGAACGTTCGGAAAATGAATTTTGAACAGGGTGATGAACGTTCGGAAAATCAGCACGTCCATAAAAGGAAATAACACTGATTAACTTTTAATTTTAAGATGAACGTATAACGAATTCCATATAATTGGAAACTTTTACGAATCGCAAAAAAATCCATCACTGAGTTCGTTTGTAATGGCAATTTGTATGAATTCTGTGTTATTATTTTCGTAGTGTTAACAAGTTTCAGATTACGATGCTTTTTGTAATAGGACACAATCAGTCGACTTTTCAAACAGAACACACTGGCGGTGAGTTAATAGAAGCTGTTTTCAATATTATTTCATCTTGCACGGCAACTTAGCAAAGCATTCGTTGGATTGCAAGGAAATATACCACACTGCTTAAAATAAATATATATCTATATAAATATATTAGCCCTGTTTTTTAGTGTACTTTTATCTTCTCTTAAAGAAAAGTAGCATGCTAAATACGACAACAATATGGAGTTAAACCAAATTGTTGATGTATTTAACATGCTATTTTTTTAAGCGAAGATAGAAATGCACATAAATTAAAAACAGGGCTGTTGTTCAATAATATAAAAAAAAAATAGACCAATTAAATTTTTTGTGAAAAAAAAAACAAATAATTTTGTGAACACTTACCTTATTTCAGTTAATCATTGATGGAATAGGTAGATTTGGCGTGTTATGCTAAATACTTCCTCAATCTATCATTATGTAGCTAACTCACCATCACGATCTTCGATAATCTTCTGCAGATTAGGCCATGTCCCTTCAAAAGCCTCTATTGTAAACATGGTGTAGGGATTTGGTCCGACATTGAAGCTCTTAATCTCTGGTCAAGAGCAGCGAGTGTCTTCAAATCAGCCGATGACAAAGATGCATAAGTCTCACGTAGAGCTTGGATTTCCTCGATTGAATTACAATTAACAAAGGATCAGTGAAATTCTCTTCGGCATTCTTGTATCAAGAATTAAACGCTGAAGTCTTCTTGGCGAATATCAACTAGAACTTCTCGTTTTGATGGAATGTCTCTTGCCTGTATAGCAAGAAGACGCTGATGTTTGCGTATTTCGGAAGCATCGCAAAGTTTTTACCGAAACGAAAGAACATCCTCGTGACGCTTGAGAATTACTAACTTGTTACAGTGCGGACGAATCCACCGCTTTGCTCTGGGTGTAGCCGGTGCTGTTGTTGGCAATGCGGGACAGCATATGTATTCGCGTCCATTATTTTTATAGTTATTCGCTAATAAATAATTTTTAACTTGAATGCATCTCACTTTCTAAACAATTTTTATATAAAATTAGTTTTAAGAACAAATATATCAACTTCATGACTTAAAAGAAATAATTTCTTTGGTTTTGACAGTTTAACTTATCGCCTTCCACTGGAAATTCCAACCGGAAGAGTTCGGGAATTGAACTTATCGCGTTCAGTTACAGAAACCCGATTTTTTCCAGAGGCGATAACTGAGAAATGAGTTGTTTCATTTTTTAACGATTCGAAAAGTTATCGCCTGAGTTATAGAACATGGGTCCTGGAAGCAGAGACCAGAACGTTCTCCTTATTTCGAGAGTTTGGAAAACAAGTATAAAAGGCAAAGGTTTGAACGGCAGCGACACAGTTTGTTTTTAATCGTGAATGAATAAAGTTGGTTGTAATAAAAGTGAAAAGTAAAGTTTGTGAACTAATTCAGTGGTGAATAATAAATCGTTTTGTTTGTAGTAAGAAAAGTAAAGTGTTTTATTTTGTGAAATAAATAAGTGGACGCTTTGAATAAAGTAAATAAGTTTTACTAACGAACCTGAGAAAATATTACATTGGTGTCAGAAGTGGGATAAAACTTATTTTATCTGTGCACTCAGTTAATTTATTGTGTGGAAAGTGCAAAAAAAAAAAAAAGACAATGGGTAAATCTTTGAATGATTTAAATTTAGTGGAACTTAAGGCAGAACTGAATAAGCGAGATCTTCCTACTGCTGGAACAAAGAATGATCTTATAATTCGTCTGCAAGAAGATTTAAGAAGATGTGGAAAAAAACCCGGACACGTTTTTATTCGACATTGAAATGGAAGAACAGCAAGAGCAAGTAAGTACATCGGGCATGACCAATATGCTGTCTCAGCTGCTCGCAAAATTTGAAGAACAAAAGAATCTTCTAGAACAACAAAGCCAAGAACAAAAGAGTCTGCTCGAAAAACAAGAAAAGAATCTTCTTCAACAATTCCAAGAACAGACAAATTTACTCGAAGGTAAGTTAGATGCCTTTGACAACAGAATTGTTGCCCTTGACGAGCGAGTCGATAGACAATTTTCAACTGTCGATAAGCAATTGTCAACAGTAGAAGCAAAGTTCGAAAAAATGGAAGATAAAATTGAATCCATTACCAAGGAATTAGACAAAGTAAGGAAGATGAAGGTTCGAGAAAGTTCTGGTGACTGTCCTAGGAGAAAGGAGATGCATCCACCAACCTTCGATGGACAAACTTCTTGGTCAATCTACAAGAAGCAGTTTGAGGCAGCTGCAGCAACGAATGGCTGGGACGACGAAGACAAATATATAGCTCTGACGCTTGCTCTTAGAGGAACTGCTCCTGAGCTGCTGCAAACCATACCAGCAGAAAAGAATGGCAACTTCAGCGCTCTTGTTCAGGCCATTGACAAACGCTTTGGAGATGGCCATATGCAAGAAGTCTTCCGTGTTCAACTCAATACAAGAGTCCAGAAAAGGGGAGAAACTCTGCAACAGCTTCAAGCAGACATCGAACGATTGGCGCATCTGGCATATCCAGCTGCAGGAGATGAAATCATTAACCAATTCGCAACAGAAGCCTTTATTCGTGCTGTATCTGACATCAACCTTCAGCGAGCAATTCGAACTGCTGGCAAACGCACGCTTCCTGAAGCACTAGCATTCGCCCTCACTATGGAAGCAGCAGAGCAGGCTTCTCAAGGAGTCCATCGGGTAAGAGAAATAGAAATTGAGGAGTGCTCTTGCCAGAGAACAGCATTCCAAAGGAACCAACGCGATGGACCTGCTCGATGCTGGAATTGCAATAAAACCGGACATCTCCAACGCCAGTGCAGATTGCCACCTAGAAGATCTGCTTGTCAATATTGTGGAAGCAGAAATTTTAACAACAACAATGTCAAAACTCCTACTCACCCCAGAACCACCATCCAGGTCTCACAGACGAAACGAAACAACAAAAGTCTGACTGTGGCGGCAACACTTAACGGCAAGAAGCAAGTGGCTACGATCGACACCGGTGCTACTGCCTCCATTGTTCGAAAGGACTTGGTGAAGATGACATGGCTGCATAACACCAACACTTACCGTCTGAAAACAGCAACAGGAGAGGCAGCCAGAGTGTACGGGGAGGTTCGTCTTACAATCCGTTTGGCAGAACTGGAGTTTTCACATCTATTTCTGGTAGCAGATATATGTGACGAGTGCATCGTTGGAATCGACTTTATGAAAGAGCACGGAGTAATTCTCGATATCGGAAAGCAAGTTCTCAAATACCGAAATGTGGAGATTCCTATGGTTTATGGCAATGAAAACTCATCAACTCTCAGGACTGTCATAAAAGAAGATATATGCCTTCCACCTTCCTCAGAAGTGTTCGTTTGGACGAAAATAAAAGGTGATTTGGGTAGCCATCGATACCTAATGGTGGAACCAGACTCTGAACAGTCTTCCCAAAACATCATCCTAGGGAAGACCCTTGTGGCACCAAAGAACAACATGGTACCCGTACGGATACTTAACATCAAACCGTACGAAGTTAAGCTAAGAAAAGGAGAAATTGTTGGAAAGTGTGAATCTGTTTCCGCCATAACTTCGATCACAGAAGCTGACGCACAAAAATCTGTGGACCCCGGCAAAGTGAACTCTATGAAGGCAAAAATTCTGAAGTCATCCAAATTAACTGAACGTCAGCTAAGTGTTGCTGGAAGCCTCCTTCACGAGTACGCTGATATACTATCTTCACCCAGTGGGCAGTTTGGTCGAACACAACTGGTGCAGCATCGAATCGACACAGGAGACGCAAGACCTATTCGACAACCAGCAAGACGTCTCCCATTAGCCAAACAAGCCGAAGTTGAAGAGATGATATCGACCATGAAGAAAGATGGGCTAATCGAAAACTCAAAAAGTCCTTGGGCATCCCCAGTTGTTCTTGTCAAAAAGAAGGACGGAAGTACTCGATTTTGTGTGGACTATCGGAGGCTGAACGATGTGACAAAGAAAGACAGCTACCCTCTGCCAAGAATCAGCGATACTCTGGATGCGATGGAAGGAGCTGAATGGTTTTCAACATTGGACTTGAAGAGTGGCTACTGGCAGGTAGAAATCCATCCAGAAGATCGAGAAAAGACGGCTTTCTCCACAGGAAATGGTCTGTGGCAATTTAAAGTGATGCCTTTCGGACTATGCAACGCTCCGGCAACATTTGAGCGTTTGATGGAGTGCGTTTTACAAGGACTTACTTGGAAATCTTGCCTAGTGTATTTGGACGATGTCATTGTTTATGGTAAGACATTTGATGAGCATTGTGGAAACCTTAAGGCCGTGTTCCAGAGGCTTCGAGAAGCAAACTTGAAATTGAATCCAGACAAGTGCGAGTTTTTCAAGTCTGAGGTAAAATACTTGGGACATATCATCTCTTCCCAAGGAGTGAAGACTAATCCTGAAAAAGTTGACACCGTAAAGAATTGGCCAACACCACAGGATAAACATCAACTCCGGAGCTTTCTTGGTCTAGCCACGTACTATCGACGATTTGTGAAGGATTTTGCTGGGATCGTGAAAAGTTTGCACCAGCTAACAGAGAAAAGCAAACCGTTCAAATGGTCAAGCGAGTGCGAGAAAAGCTTCCAGGAACTTAAGCAGCGCCTACGCAATACACAAGTTTTGGCCTATCCGACACCAGGGAAACCTTTCATCATCGACGCTGACGCAAGTAACGTAGGAATTGGTGCCGTACTATCACAAGTCCACGAAGGAGAAGAGAAGGTCGTTGCCTATTACAGCAAGGTGCTCTCAAAGCCAGAAAGAAATTACTGTGTGACCAGAAGAGAACTTCTAGCTTTAGTATCGGCAACAAAACACTTCCATAAGTACATCTATGGACAGAAGTTCCTTCTTCGAACAGATCATGGCGCACTTAATTGGCTGTTGAACTTCAAAAATCCAGAAGGTCAAGTGGCAAGATGGATTGAGAGATTGCAGACATACGACTACCAGATCCAACATCGAAGAGGAAGGTTGCACTCAAATGCAGATGCTTTATCTCGGAGACCATGCAAACCGGACTGCAAGCACTGCACACGTCAGGAAGAGAAGGAGGTTGCTTCCATCCAGCGATTAAGAGCCGATCCCATTTACGGTTGGAGTAATGAAGAACTGAGGACTGCCCAACAAGAAGACTCGGATATTGAACCCATTCTTGCGTGGAAGGAACACCAAGAGAAACCAGAATGGGGTGACATCTCCGATAGAAGTCCAACTCTTAAAGCATATTGGGCACAATGGGACTCGCTTCATATACAAGAAGGAGTACTAAGACGTAAATGGGAGTCCACAGACGGCAAATCATATGTGATGCAGCTAGTCATACCTCGTTCCAAAGTTAATGACGTTCTGCAAGAGCTGCATGATGGAGCTTCCGGAGGACATTTGGGTGTCAATAAGACACTGGAAAAGGTAAGACAGCGATTCTACTGGCTACACGCAAGAGAAGACGTCGAAAAATGGTGCCGAAAATGTGATACTTGTGCTGCAAGCAAGGGACCAGGCAGAAAAGTCCAGAGTAGAATGCAGCAGTATAATGTGGGCACGCCCTTTGAGAGGATTGCAATAGACGTTGCAGGCCCTTTTCCAGAAACCGAAAACGGAAACCGATACATCCTGGTAGTAATGGACTACTTCAGCAAGTGGCCTGAGGCATTTGCCATCCCAAACCAGGAAACCAAAACAGTCGCGGATCAGATTGTTTTCAACTGGGTAAGCAGGTTTGGTGTACCTATGGAACTCCATTCAGATCAAGGGAGGAACTTCGAGTCCAAAATTTTTCAGGAAGTTTGTGCACTCCTTGGCATTAAAAAGACGAGGACAACACCACTTCACCCACAATCTGATGGGATGGTTGAACGATTCAACCGGACCCTTAAAGAACACCTTTCCAAAGTTGTAAGCGACAACCAACGAGACTGGGATCGGCATATTCCGTTATTCTTGATGGCCTATCGAAGTGCGGTACATAGCTCAACAGGACATACACCATCAGAAATCCTGCTCGGGAGCACAATACGACTACCAAGTGAAATCAAATTTGGATGTTCTACAAGTGAGCCACAAGGAATAGACGACTACGTGGACAACCTCAAAGAAAAGCTAGTTGACATTCACGAAAGGACGAGGGCAAATATAAAGCTATCGAGTGATCGGATGAAAACAAGATATGACGCAAAAGCCACAACGACAGGATTCCAAGTGGGAGACCTTGTGTGGTTTTATAATCCCCACCGTCGGAAGGGACTCTCACCGAAGCTTCAACAAAATTGGGAAGGCCCTTATACTGTTGTAACACGAATAAACGATGTCGTCTACCGCATTCAGAGAGGATTAAGAGGCAAGCTAAAAGTAGTTCACAGCGACCGTTTACATCATCATAATGGTGATGGAAGTGGTGGATTTGCTCGGGACGATCAATCCTAAGAGGGGGGCAGTGTAATAACTTTCCATATTTGAACTATAACGACTCCGAAATGCAAACAAACGGACACAATAAAACTTACGGTCGCAGTGCAAACATACCCTTATTAGCTATAATTATAGCAACTCTCAAACGAAGGATGCGCCATCTGCCGGATTATAGCAGATTTACCAGCTGTCAAATAAAAGCTTTTGGAAGGGAAATTATTGGGAAATTTCCCCTTCGGAAAGCTCTGGAAGCAGAGACCAGAACGTTCTCCTTATTTCGAGAGTTTGGAAAACAAGTATAAAAGGCACAGGTTTGAACGGCAGCGACACAGTTTGTTTTTAATCGTGAATGAATAAAGTTGGTTGTAATAAAAGTGAAAAGTAAAGTTTGTGAACTAATTCAGTGGTGAATAATAAATCGTTTTGTTTGTAGTAAGAAAAGTAAAGTGTTTTATTTTGTGAAATAAATAAGTGGACGCTTTGAATAAAGTAAATAAGTTTTACTAACGAACCTGAGAAAATATTACAATATTAAATCTCACTCTTGAATTGTACTTCCAACTGATCGGTCGCATTTTTATTTATCAGGGTTTATAGGAGAGGGAAGTGAAATGTGCGGTATGAAGTGGCATAAGATCTTCTACCTTGTTTGGAGTGGAAGAACGAAGTAGAAAACTAATACACACATAAATTTCTTCACACTGAGGTCTGCATAAAATACTAACACAATGAAAAGAGGTACATGTATACATTTTATCTGCCAGAATAATTCAACCCACAGTACACATATCTCAGGTATTATTTTGCGCATGTTGTCCGAAATGAGAACTGTCAAAGAAATTCAAGATAGCAGCCTTACGTGACCCCGTCCGCTGTATTACAACAACAACAAAGAAAACAGCCACAAAAGGATAATTTAAATAACACTGAAAATCAAGAAGGAATGTTGTTTACATGACAAAATAATGTTAATAAACACTAAAAAGCTTGAAACAATTGTATTTTCTTATAAATAAGTAACAAATGAACACATAACACGATAACACACAACAAATTTTAATGTTTAACGAGTGGGGGTCACGGGATTCGCCATTTTCCACTGATTTTGATGGATGCGCAGAACTGAACAAAAATGAAAACGCTAATGATATTACCTTTAATATGTGTACTGTGAATCAAACATTCTGCCTCTTTCGCACTTCATAAGAAAAATTGAAACGCCATTTGCATTTTTGAAGGTGTTGTCAGATTTAATCTTTTTTAAATCTTTTTGTGCGGTGGAAACATCAAAAAGATTTATTTAATCTAATGCTACGTTTCCACCAAAGGATTATCTCAGTTCAGATTTAATAAATCTATTTGGTGTTTCCACCGCACAAAAAGATTATTCATTTGTTCTCATAAAGAGGAAGTGAGATAGAATGTTTCCCCTGTGAAGAACTGAATTCAGCCATAAATGAATCCTTCAGCGCCATATAGGAATAGGTTAGTTCGATTTGTAAAAGTATTTGTCCTAGGAAGATTTAACAAGATTAATTTCTAATCTTCAAGATTAACGAAATAAATTTGTATGGTAAATCTTCAAGATTTAAAGGAGATTTGCGGTCTTATTAATGTCATTTTTGATTGGACGTTTGGAGTACTCCTTTTCCATGCCTTTTTGACTCCTTCTACTCCAAATTTCCCATGTTTCGTAGGAATGGAACAGAACACAAAACCAAACGAAATCGACATAAATCTCAGATTAGCGTTAGGTGGAAATGTAGCATAAACTGAGATAATTCTTTGGTGGAAACAAAATTTGGTCCGAGAAATTTCTGGTGGCTGTTTTGTACTAGCTGTCAAATATGCCAAGCTGACTTAATTTAGATGTTTGTTGCATTTAAATTTGAAAAACCTTTATTAAGGGATGCCCAAGTGCAACTTTTATTTTTATTTTAATAAGTGTATATTTTTTAATTTTGTTTTTCTTTTAAATAATCAAATGATATTCATAAAATTATGTCACTTAGCAAAACTGTTTGACAAGAAGAAAAAATTTGTAGTACCTATCGGCATTAGTATTTCTTGTATATTTCAGTGTTATTTTTTAAAAAGAGAAAAGATTTAAGCATTGTATGAATTAATTTTTTTTTAAATGCCCCTCAGAGGACATTTGGTTAGGTTTTTGGACACATTGAACACAAATAAAAAGCGCTGTTTTTTATGTTTGCTGCATTTTTATGTTTGCTTGCAAAAAACAGGGCTAAAGTAATGGCGTTTTTCTTTTTTGGCTCTGAGGAAAGCTCTGAGCAGAGGCTGAGCGATCAGAGCAGAGCTCCGAGCAGATTATGATCAGATTCCCCAGATTTAATTATGAAACACACTTGAGCACTGAACTATCATTTCATGTGTTTTTGGTAAATTTCGTGAAATTTTTTGCAATTTTTTGCAATTTTTTTACAAATGACGGGCGACTGTCCGAGGACTTTCCAGGTAATCCATTTTAAATTATGTATCACTAAAAAAATAAGTGAAGTTGGCTTCGCTCAGCGTTTCGCTCGATTCGCTCGGTCTTTTAATCCTGTGCCGAGATTCAGCTATTTCAGCGAGTGAGATGAGATGACTCGCCTTACTCGCCGACTCATCTCACTTCACTCGCAAAAGCGATTCAGCTATTTAAGTGAAATGAGTAAGTTCGAATTTAGTTTCGAACATGAGACAAAGAATAAATATAAAAGAGCTTAATTCTACCTCCTTGTCACACTCGTTACGCAAAACGAAATGAAACAAAAAATACAACAATGTAAACATTGGAATCTTTAATAATGGAGTTTGGAGTATCTTTTGTTTCAATTATTTTTTTTTGTCATAATTAAAGTTTAATGTGAGTTTCACCCTTGAGAAATAAAAAGTTTAAAAGTGTTGAAAGTGAATAGAATATAAATTTATTTAATATAAATATGTGCATATGATAATAAAATAAAATTAAAGAATCAATAAAAGGGTAGTTGTTTTTATCTACGTTGTTGTTTTTATTTCGTTTCCTATCCATGAATAGGAATTCTTGTGAAAACCACACATACCTATCCAAAACTGGAAATTTACCAACACATACACCAAGTCACTGCTGAAATATCTGGCGAGTTATCTGACATTTCATTTCACTCGCTCACTCACTCCCTTTTGCTAACTGAATCGACTTTCGACGAAAAGTGACTCATCTCACTCACTCTCTGCGGCTTCGAATTAGCTGAATCTCGGCACTGGGCTAATTGAGCAAGCTCTGAGCTAGCTCTGTGCCGAGATTCAGCTATTTCAGCGAGTGAGATGAGATGACTCGCCTTACTCGCCGACTCATCTCACTTCACTCGCAAAAGCAATTCAGCTATTTAAGTGAAATGAGTAAGTTCGAATCTAGTTTCGAACATGAGACAAAGAATAAATATAAAAGAGCTTAATTCTACCTCCTTGTCACACTCGTTACGCAAAACGAAATGAAACAAAAAATATAACAATGTAAACATTGGAATCTTTAATAATGGAGTTTGGAGTATCTTTTGTTTCAATTATTTTTTTTTTTCATAATTAAAGTTTAATGTGAGTTTCACCCTTGAGAAATAAAAAGTTTAAAAGTGTTGAAAGTGAATAGAATATACATTTATTTAATATATATATGTGCATATGATAATAAAATAAAATTAAAGAATCAATGTTTTTATCTACTTTGTTGTTTTTTATTTCGTTTCCTATCCATGAATAGGAATTCTTGTGAAAAGCACACATACCTATCCTATACTGGAAATTTACCAACACATACACCAAGTCACTGCGGAAATATCTGGCGAGTAATCTGACATTTCATTTCACTCGCTCACTCACTCGCTTTTGCTAACTGAATCGATTTTCGACGAAAAGTGACTCATCTCACTCACTCCCTGCGGCTTCGAATTAGCTGAATCTCGGCACTGATGGAAAAAAAGAAACACACTTTTTATGCTCTGATATGTCTGAGCTAAAAAAGAAACATACAGCAGTATTAATAAAAAACTGTTATCCGCTCCCGAACACACGTGTTAATTGGCACACGGATAGACTACTTGTCCGCTTGATAACTTTTCTTATTTAAAAAGATATGATATCTTTCCAGTATCCCAGCGGGAAAAATTAAAAAATTCATTGAGGAAAAACCTGCTTTTTCCTTGAGGAATGGAAGCTGTACCTGCCACTTTTCAGCTTATTCCTTTGATGAATTTAACATGGGCGTGTCATTGGCGGGAAGCACATGCCACTTTTCCGATGAAAATTCATTAACGAATTCACTACTTCAATGGAAGTTGTTTATTCACCAACCCAGGTGATGAAAAACATGGTGATTGCATAATCTGTGAATTCACTACACACGGGTATTTAGCTTATTCATCAGTTCAATAATTCCGATGAAAAATGTAATGAAAATTCAATTATGAAATCACCAGGTTAGTGGTGGTTTCTTTTTCATCAATTAAATTCTCCCATTTGTATTGTTTAGTAAATCCCAGTGGGAAATGTTCAAAAATTCACCGAGGAATCCCCAGTTATTGGCGTTTCGGCAAACGCAATTTCTATTGAGTTCAGTTCGTCTCACATGGACTTTTTTACAGAAAGTCACTGTGAATTGTATCCAACAAAATGAGAATTTATAGTTGCCAAAAAATCATAAACAACTTTGTGCATTACTATTCATTGCTGAAGTCTTCGATTACAATTCACCATTAATTTCATTCACATTTTTTTTTTGTTCTCGCCATGAACACTTTACAAAGCACATGAGTGGATTCAAACAATAAACTGATGAACTTGTACATTACTTTTCCACAATTTTTTCATCACATAATTTTCCCTTTTAAATTCACCGAAAGAAGGGGTCGTTTCCTAAACATAAAGCAGAAAGTAGAATCAAAGCTACGAACTGAGGAAACTTTGCATTACTCTTCACCTACTAAATCATTGCATGTCGTTTCTCTTATGATTTGGCAAGTGAATTCATTGATTATTTCAGTAATAAATTTCATTGAGGACGATATTTCCCGCTGGGATTTATCATTCACAAAATTCACCACTTCATCAAATTATGGCGATTTTCTTATACATGTGTCACATGCATGTACTGCCTTACGAAGTGTATACTGGTAGTAGTAAACGGTGATATCATACGCATGCGTGTATGTGTTAAGAAGTTATCCGTTCATTGTACGTGGAATCTGGCTAGTTAAAGTTATCCGTACGTTAACACACGTCACAGACTATTACGCATTTGTACTAGTTAACAGATGTTAAAAGGCTAGCCCGTTGTTATCCGCCGTTTATTAATATGGGGGATAGAATTTTTGTTTGACAGTTCCGTGATCTGCTCAGAGTTAAAAAAGAAAAAAGCTATAAGTATGCTCATTTTATACACCCAATTACCATCTTGGGGTTTTGACGTCACAATCTTTTTTACCAACTTTAATTATTATTTTCTTTTTAAAGTAAATCAAAGTTAGTAATTAATTAATCGAACGATTGGTTTTAAAGGAGCAATCAAATTACTTTATTTGTTTGCTATTCTCTAAACATAATCAGAGATGATTATGACGTCACACATCGTGACAAAAGCAAAAGCAAAAACCAGTGAATTTTTGCTTAAAAGAGAGAAAGAGAAGCAACTGGATGCAGTATAATTATGAAAAATGAAAAGCTAGGCATAGTTGAATTGTAAAAGATATGATATGAAACAAGATTCCATTTTGGTTTGTGGTTCTCTTATTTTTTTAGTGCAGATATTTGTTTGTTTGATTAATATCCACGCCTCGGGACTTTGATGAATCATATTACATTTCCATTTAAAAATCACAAATTTTTCATTCAAACTAAAGTTTTAAGAATATTTTTTGTTTTAATAAAGTTGATATTTTTACTAACTTTTATTTTCTTGAGTTGTTTTGCTTGAAAATGTTGATTGAGATCTATGATTAATGTACGGCAACTCTAGCTGAGTATGATAGATAGATAGATAAAATAATTTTATTACCGAAATAATTATATAATAACAAAGTTTTATGAGTGTCAAGTTAGCAATAAATATAAATAAATTGGGTGGCGCAACAGCTCATGGAGAACCAGGGCCTAGTGACTTACAACTCACAACCATTCCTGTGTGCGTGTTTGTTGGCAGGAATGGAGGGGACCTACAGTTTTTTGCCGAGTCCGAACGGCTAAATGAGAAGCACTTTTTCATGACAAGTATACTCTTGGAGGATTTGTCAGTTCCTCGCAAGAGGCAGTACCTCGAATAAAACATTTCTGTTTTTTTTAGGTGGCACGGCTGGGAATCGAACCCACACCTTCGGCATGACAGTCCTACGCACTAACCATCAAGCCACGAGGTACTACGTTAGCAAAGCAACTTTGACGAATCGAAAAATGGTTAGTAGGATAATTTGCCGTTAGTTAGTTTGTTTATTAGTTGTGACAATTCCGAATTTGTCGTTCAATGTTTTCTATGTTTTTTGTCGAAAAATCAGTAAAAACTTCTTATACCTGATGGTTTATGGCTCAATAATTTGCCGTTAATTAGTTGTGACAAATTCAATTTGATCGTGCAATGTTTTCTTTGTTTTTGTTGAGTGCTTTGCTAACTTGATATCAAGTTAGAAAAGCAAAAAAATCGAAAAATGGATAGGTGCACAATTTGTCGTTAATTAGTTGTGACAATTTCGAATTTGTCGTTCTATTATTTTTTGTTTTGAAAAGTGGTATAAACTTCTAAAATTCAATATTTTAGTGCGTAATAATTTGCCGTTAATTAGTTGTGAAAAAATCAATTTGTCGTGCGATGTTTTCTATGTGTTTCGGGTTACTTGTTTTCTATGAGTGTCAAGTTAGCAAAGCAACTTTGACGAATCGAAAAATGGGTAGGTAGATAATTTGCCGTTAGTTAGTCGTTAATTAGTTGTGACAATTTCGAATTTGTCGTTCTATGTTTTCTATGTTTTTTTGGGTGCTTTGCTAACTTGACACTACTCGAAAAGTGTGAAAAACTTCTTATGTTTAATGGCTTAATAATTTGCCGTTAATTAGTCATTAATTAGTTGTGAAAAATTGAATTCAATCGTGCAATGTTTTCTATGTTTTTTTTTAATTCTTCGTTAGCTTCATACCAAGCTAGCAAAGCACCACTTTTAAAAGGGATTCAAACTGGTAATACCGAGCTGTTTATGGCTTAATAGTTTACCATTAACTAGTCTTCAATTATTTGTGACGATTTTGAATTTGTCGTGCAATGTTTCCTATGTTTCTTGAGTTCTTTGGTAGCTTGACATTAAGTTGGCAAAGTACTATCTTAAAATGGGGTAAAATCTGTTTATACCGGATAGTTTATGGCTTAATAATTTAGCATTAACTAGCCGTTTATTATTTGTGATAATTTTGAATTGGTCATTCTATGTTTTCTGTTTCTTTTCGAAAAGTTGTAAGAACTTCCAAAACTTAATATGTTATTCCTTGATAGTTTGCCATTTATTAGTCGTTAATTAGTTATGAAAAATTAAATTTTGTCATGCGATGTTTTCTATGTAATTTAGGGTACTTGTTTTCTATGAGTGTCAGGTTACCAAATCAGTTTTCACTAATCAAAAAATGGGTAGGTGGATGATTTGCCGTTAATAATTATTTTCCGTCGTTAATGCTTATATTAAACAAATAAAAAATTTTGTTGATATATTTTCCATGTTGTGTTGTTATGAAATATGTTTGTTGCATTACATTTCATAAATTTTGTTTTACCTTTGTTTTGCCCAGAAAAGTCAATAATTTGATAAACTGAACATATAATGAGTGTTATTAGAGACTTACAGCAGTATTAATAAAAAACTGGTATCCGCTCCCTTGCTCCCTAACACACGTGTTAACTGGCACACGGATAGACAACTTGTCCGCTTGATAACTTTTCTTATTTAAAAAGATATGATATCTTTCCAGTATTTATCACTTCACCAAATTCACCACTTCATCAAATTATGGTGATTTTCTAATACATGTGTCACATGCATGCACTGCCTTACGAAGTGTATACTGGTAGTAGTAAACGGTCCTATCATACGCGTGCGTGTATGTGTTAAGAAGTTATCCGTTCATTATACGTGGAATCTGGCTAGTTAAAGTTATCCGTACGTTAACACACGTCACAGACTATTACGCATTTGTTAATAAGAATTACTAGTTAACAGATGTATTAACGCTAGCACATTGTTATCCGCCGTTTATTAATATGGGGGTTAACATTTAAAATAACTTACAAAAAAAATCTCGAATTTGTTTTTATTTTTCGAGATTTTTTCTAGATTATGTCTTTCGTGATTTTTGTACATTCTAGATTTTTGTGCGTTCTAGATTTTTGCATTCGAGATATTAATTTTTTTATTTCGAGATTTTTTGCATTCGAGATAACGTCATGATCCCCCTGTCATACAATTTTTTTAGGCAATTTTACCAAATTTGATTTTTCTCAAAAACATTGGCGCAAAATTATAGTCACCTCCTTTTAAGTAGATTTAGTACATACTAATTAAAACCATTTCAGTTTTAAAAGCAGGGGGTCAATTCTCGATCTGTGAAACTGTGAAATGAAAACAAAGTTATCATTTCAGTTTTCACAGAGTTTTATCATTTTATCACTTCACAAACACGCGCAATGTGATTCCCGAACTAGTTATGAAAAACAGCTGTCAAAGTGAGTACTAAAAAGTACTAACATGACAAATGCTACCAATTGTTCATAGAAAAAGATGGTTGTGAAGTCATAGAAAGACCAAGATGGCGACTTAGGTGTATCCAATGAGCACAATTTGTTTCTGTTTATCATTTTTCTTTTCACAGAATGAAATGATTGTGATAAACGAATTATCACATGAAAACATTTTGGCATTTATTTTCATTTTTTCACACTTTGAGAATCGCATTTGGTGTGAAGGCGTTATCATATTTATCACTTCACAGTTTCACAGATCGAGAATTGACCCCCAGGTACTAATTTTGTATCAAATTATAAATATTTGTCCCCTTTCACACGAAGAAACAAGTTGCTGGAGATTTTTTTGACGTTTTCTTTTAATCTCCTCAAAAATCTCTTGTACCTTTCATACGAGGAAACAAATCTCCAGGCAATTTTTGAAATTTCCATTGAAAGTCTATTGGTTGAACACACCTAAACCTAGATGTGAAAGGAAATGTCAAAAAATCTCCTCAAATCCTCGACCGGGGAGATTCTATTCGCCCCTCTTTCCTCCTGCCCTTCTCACCCAGGAACTAAAAGTTGCTGGCAACTCAGTTTCCTCGTGTGAAAGGGCACTTTTGTTATACCTTCTTACAACTAGTGTAACCCTTAAGTCCAATGCACAATTAATCTTAGTCGAACAAACCCAAAAATAAACAGTTTGGGAAACAAAATACAGTTTAAGGGGTATATCTGTTTAGAAACAAACTAACCGTCGACAAAATAGTAGGTCCCCTTTCACACGAAGAAACAAGTTGCTGGAGACTTTTTTGACGTTTTCTTTTAATCTCCTTAAAAATCTCTTGTACCTTTCACACAAGGAAACAAATCTCCAGGCAATTTTTGAAATTTCCTTTGAAAGTATATTGGTTGAACACACCTAAACCTAGATGTGAAAGGAAATGTCAAAAAATCTCCTCAAATCCTCGACCGGGGAGATTCTGTTCGCCCCTCTTTCCTCCTGCCCTTCTCACCGTGGAACTAAAAGTTGCTGGCAACTCAGTTTCCTCGTGTGAAAGGGCACCTTAAACAGACAACAGACAATACAGAGTTTAACAAAAATCCGGGAAAACTTTAAATGCTAAAAAATGAATCAAGAAAAGGTATTAAATAAAAGCAAATCGAAATACATGTTATTTTGTTTAATTGCAATCTTTTTGTATGAAGGTAAAGCGAGGTAGGGAGCAGAACTGGAGTCTTTTTGTTTTCTTTTTTAAAATATCTATGAATAAAATTACGAATTTAAATTTGCAAAAAAATGTTTTTCCATAAAAGAATCAAAATATTTTTTTTTTTTTTTGAAAGTTGAATCTGTATATAATTTTTTATTCTCCAAAAATTCATCGTGAATTCAGATGGCATTTTTTTTTTCACTTCAGTCGAATAAAAATAAACATTTTTCTCTCATGAATTCCATGTTTTATTAACAATTTTTAAAACTGTGCGTACCTGCGTCCCAGTTGTGGATTTTAATATATTTGGAATGGTACGATAATATATAAAATTATCCAAATAAAAAAGTTTACTGGTCGCTATGCTATAACCCTAAGTAATAATTTTCTGTTTAAAAAATTTCAGTAAAATCATCAAAAGAAATTACTTTCTTCCTCATTACCCACATTTTTTTTTATAGCATTTTCGTGGGAATAGGTATCTTATTTTTATTGATAGGTTATTGCGTTGACGACAAAATTTTTGGTTTCAGTACCGTCCACGGATAGAAATTTTTAGGGGCGCCAAAATTTTATAATTGTGCGAACTGCAGGGCACTTTCGGTAATCAGCAAAGAAGTTTCGCGTATTGGTATTTCAATTCATGGAGCCGTGCATTCGGTCACTGAAATTCAATGCGTAGCCTTTCTGCTCACGTAGACTCCCACCTGGATTGTAAAATCAGTAATACGCATGAATATATTTGCTGAGGGCGGCAAAATTTAATAATTAATTTCTTTGCTCCGTATATAGAGGGCAAAGTTTGCCACCCGGGCGGACCGCCCCCTTTTCCTTTTCCGAATTAGGGGGTGGATGCGGTGGAAAGCGTAGTTTGCTTTCTTCAGAACAGCTGTTACATGTGGATTGAAGCGTTACTTCTCCTCAAAGTCGACACCGAGATATTTCACCGATTATTTTTATTAGTGTACCTGCAAAATTAAAAGTTGTTAGCTTATGAATTAGCCCCTGTATCCAGATGCTTTCGAATGCTTTCTCTATATCCAGGAAGCATCCAACAACAACCTGACAGTTATTGAGGGTGCTAACAACGTCGTTATAAAATCGCAGAGCTGATGTAAGGTAGAGTGTTTCTCCCGAAATCCAAACTGCATGTCCGGAATGAGACTTTTGGCGTTGCAGAACGCCTTCAATCTCCGAAGAATAAGTCCTTCAGGGATTTTGCTGGTGTTGTTAAGAAGAGATATGAGACGATATCCAGAAACGGTTCCTGTATCGGCTTTCTTCGGTATCGGCTCGGAAAGTAGCAATTTTTGACGCAGTTGTTGAACAGGATCCTGAGAAACAGCACCATAACTTGGGGAAATTTCTATATGATGTACATAACTGGAAATCATCTGGTCTAGATGATTTCTTAGGTCGTCTACTTTTGATTATCTGAGCTACTTCAGCTGGAGCTGCTCAGTTGTTGAATAAACTTCCTCTAAGAATGAAGGATGGCTGGAAGGTTTTGGCACGAAATTTCCTTCAAAATATTTGGCAAATGCTCCCGCTTTATCCTGAGTCGTCGTGACTTTCCCTTGCCTGGTGCTGATTGTTTCTGGTATTTGCTGTCTTTTGCCGATGATCTTGTTTATTTCCTTGAATGCATCGGGTCCATGTTTGATGGATTGTAGTGTTTTTTGGAACTGGTTGTTGTTAAAATGTTGAAGAGCGTTCATCAACATAATTTGCGTACATTGAAGTTCACTCTTCACCAATTGGTAGTTTCCGATGGCCGTGTTCCAATCCCTTTGTTGAATCCTTTGTAGGTGCTTCCGCAATCGGTGTCGATGATCATACAGTCGAACAGCTGGTATCTGTCCCTTAAGGTTTTCCATCTCATCTGCCCATCCAGGGCGTTGTTTATGGTGAGCTACAATGCTTCAATGGCCTCCTCAATTTCATTGTTGGAAAGGTTTCTATTGGAATCCGGCATCACTATGGTGTCCTCGATTTTTCTTTGGAATCGGTCGATATCCAGTTGCTTGTAGTTGATGTGTTTCTCTTTTTGGACATCTGTTGTTAGAATTGGCTGGCCCAGTTTGATGTTAAGTTCCACTGGCTCGTGGTCCGCATCTCCCGTAAGGGTCCGGCATGAGTAATTCCGCAACTCGGGAATGATGTTGATGAAGTTCGAGGAAACCAGGTAGAAGTCCAACTAGGTGGTGTTCTTGGGAACGTTACATCGAAACACCTGTGCGCCGTTATTTGTTTCGTGTGCGTCGAAAATCCATCGGAATCGGATTACGTGCGTTGAATGTGACACAAAAATTTGTGTGCGTCCGGACGTCCACATTGACGTGAAAGAGAACTAAATATTGAATTGAGGCATTACATTACTATATATATATGTTAAACCTGCCATATAAATACGGTTTAAAAGTGACATATAGGCGTGGTTTTATGAAAGAGTATGTGCATTGTGCATCCTCAACTTCTAGTTCTTTTACCCGATGAGCTCCTTGAGAAGCCTGTTCTGCTGCTTCCATAGTCAGGGCGAACGCTAATGCTTCAGGAAGCATGCGTTTCCCAGCAGTTCGAATTGCTCGCTGAAGGTTGATATCAGATACAGCACGGACAGAGACTTCTGTTGCGAATTGCTTGATGATTTCATCTCCAGCAGCTGGATATGCCAGATGTGTCAACCCTTCGATGTCTGCTTGAAGCTGTTGCAGAGTTTCTCCCCTTTTCTGGACTCTAGTATTGAGTTGAACACGGAAGACTTCTTGCATAATGGCCATCTCCAAAGCGTTTGTCAATTGCCTGAAAAAGAGCAGGGAAGTTGCCATTCTTATCTGCTGGTATGGTTTGTAGCAGTTCAGCAGCAGTTACTTTGAGGGAAAGCGTCAGAGCTATATATTTGTCCTCCTCTTCCCAGCCGTTCGTTGTTGCGGCTGCCTCAAACTACTTTTTGTAAAATGATCAAGAAATTTGTCCATCAAAGGTTGGTGGATGCATCTCTTTTCTTCTAGGACGGTCACCAGAACTTTCTCAAACCTTCATCTTCCTTACTTTGTCCAATTCCTATTCCTTGGTAATGAATTCGATTTTATCTTCCAATTTTTCGAACTTTGCTTCTACTGTCAACAATAAATTGCTTATCGACAGTCGAAAATTGTCTATCAACTAGCTCGATAGGCAACAATTCTGTTGTCAAATGCATCTAACTTAGCTTCGAGAAAATTTCGAAGATTCTTTTGTTCTTGGCTTTGTTGTTCTAGATTTCTAGAAGGTTCTTTTGTTCTTGGCTTTGTTGATCAAATCGTTTGAGAAGATTCTTTTGTTCATTGCGCTGTTCTTGGCTTTTTTGCTCGAATCGCTCAAAAAATTCTTCGATCGTTTTAGAAGGTTCTCTTCCTGTTTTGTGGACACCTGCAACAAAAGAAAAAAATGAAAAGTTTATGCTTTGATTTTATTTTATACCAGGAAATACCTTCCCAGCCAAACACCAGATTTTGTACGCCAGAGGTTTTTTTTGTCCTTTTTTTCTTTTCTTTGAAAAATAAGTTATTGGGATTATTTATTTAATTTTTTGTATGTAGGTATTCCTTTTTAAATCAAAAAATACATCTTAAAGCGCAGAATTTTTGCAATTTTCTTCATTTTTATTCTCAATTAAATTATTTAAATGGCCAATACGCGATTTTGTAGTGATTAATATCGCATTTTTTTGAGGAAAACAAAAAATATCCATCCAGTCTGGACTAGACTACAACGGCTTTTTAAATTTCTTCAATTTGGTGTAAGTTTTGCCTGGCGTGTTAATTATAAAACTTAATTATTTAATGGTTTTGTGTGGTGAATGTCATTTTTGTAAATTTGTTTCGATTGCAAATATTTAATAAACTCACTTTTTATCACAAAATAATTAGAAATTCGTGTTTTATTTATTGTTTGCCGGCCAGTCACTAACATTTTCCATTCGCTTAATTTTGATGTTTGGGGCGAGTCATTTGGCGAATGTACGCTTATCGTAATACCAAATTGATTTATTCGCCAGCTTTTTGGTTCGATTCGCGAACGTTAATAGGGCCCGAAGTTTGTTTATTTTGATTGTTTTTTTTTTTTGCTTTTGGATTTAATTGTTATCTCATGTTGATGGGATACATTTGTCCTCTTGTGGAAGTGCGCGAAACTACGCGAAAATCAGGATGACCGTGGTGTGTGTTTTTAAGTTATACCTATTCCATGATATATGTATGTCGTTTTTGATTACCTTCTTTTCTCTAGACAAGGCTTACTCCTAGATTAGAAAAATTTGTTTTTGCTGATTTGTGGCCTAATGAGGATGCAAATCAATTTGATTAGTGGTCGAAATCAGATGATTATTCCGTTCAATTGCACCATATTAGTGAAACGGGCAGCATATGAATATGAAAATAAAACTCCCTCTTACAATCATAGTTGTAGAACCCGCCATACGCAATAGATGGCAATTTTATATTATGGTTAGGATTCAATTTGCACTGAACCCTTTTTTTTTAATTAAAAAGAAAATCACACCTACAAACACTGACAAAAATCTATTAAAAATAAACGTAAAATGGACTAAAGTAAAATAACTAAAACAAAAATCTAGTAAGTTAAATTAAATCATTTTCTAAAATACATTAATTAAAACAAGTGAAAACAAAAACTTACAGAAAATACTTATGTTGCGAAAAGTGACTTATTAGGTTATATTTTGTCTATAGGATTTGATGCTGTTTGGCGATCACGGACTGTCAAACAAGAAGTCGTGATCGCCTGCTCCAATTATTCTTACGCCCTTAAAATAATAAGTCTATAAGAAGCAAATCTTTCTTCAGGAATTAAAAATCGAATTTTGATTTTTAAACTCTTTTATATTTTATTTATACTAATATTTAAAGAAAAGTTATAAAAAAATTAAATATCAACGTCACAAAGCACCGATTTATGGGCGCATCTGAGGCATATATACGCATATATATAGAAAGTGCAATATATGTATATATATACATTTATATATATATATATATACTTATACACATTACGCACGCTTATATATATGCATTACATACATACAATCCAATTAAGTTGAACGTATTTTGTTCCTTTGTTTTGTTATTTCTGCAAATAATTAAAAAATCCAATTAATTGGTTCTGTAACTTTTATTTGGTGCAATCATTTTCTTGTTGGTATATTTCATGTAATTCTTTCTTAATTGATCACTTTTTTCGTGAGAGTGTATAGGAATTTTTGATTATTTATTTGTTTGATAATTGATTTGGATTCCCTTTAAAAAAAAATTATAATAAAAATTATTTTGGGGTTGAACCGCGTGAAATCCGTA
Organism: Dasysyrphus tricinctus; assembly: GCA_963921185.1. Taxonomy (NCBI): domain Eukaryota; kingdom Metazoa; phylum Arthropoda; class Insecta; order Diptera; family Syrphidae; genus Dasysyrphus; species Dasysyrphus tricinctus. Next base: position 181,771,333 of record OY992532.1, read on the forward strand.
AATATCAAATGATTTTTTTATATAATATACTACACCTTTTTGATTTCACAAAATTGATTCGAAAAATTAGTAAATAATTATATATATATCACAATTATTATACTTTACAATATTATATCTAACTTTCCGACTCACTCTGAATGCTTTCCGGAATACTTTCATTCCATCATCAGCAAACACGACTATATGGGTACAAGGCTTGTCTTGTCATCTTCGATTAGATCTCCTTCGTTAATTATATTAGGACAACAACAAAAACTATACACTTTTAAAAATTATAATTTTTATTCGTTTACCCTTTTATTTATCGTCATTGAGCTCAACTCAGGTAGGGCAAGCTGAAAGAGTGTACATACTAAGTGCAAATTCCTTTTTTTTATATAGTCAAGCTTCAAAGTTTTGGTTTATTTTTTTTTTTTTAAGTGGGAACTGCAAGTAACCGCCGTTAATTTATCGAATTCCTAGATACTTGATTTTTTTTGTTTATATTCATAGTTCAAATTATTTGTTTCGAATTTTTTTTGTATAGGGTTACCATCCAGATTTTTTTTTTTTGTAAAAATTTAAAATTTCTTAATTTTTTTTTGTTGCCAATATGTATATATATATATACTTATACACATTACGCACGCTTATATATATGCATTACATACATACAATCCAATTAAGTTGAACGTATTTTGTTCCTTTGTTTTGTTATTTCTGCAAATAATTAAAAAATCCAATTAATTGGTTCTGTAACTTTTATTTGGTGCAATCATTTTCTTGTTGGTATATTTCATGTAATTCTTTCTTAATTGATCACTTTTTTCGTGAGAGTGTATAGGAATTTTTGATTATTTATTTGTTTGATAATTGATTTGGATTCCCTTTAAAAAAAAATTATAATAAAAATTATTTTGGGGTTGAACCGCGTGAAATCCGTAAATATCAAATGATTTTTTTATATAATATATTACACCTTTTTGATTTCACAAAATTGATTCGAAAAATTAGTAAATAATTATATATATATCACAATTATTATACTTTACAATATTATATCTAACTTTCCGACTCACTCTGAATGCTTTCCGGAATACTTTCATTCCATCATCAGCAAACACGACTATATGGGTACAAGGCTTGTCTTGTCATCTTCGATTAGATCTCCTTCGTTAATTATATTAGGACAACAACAAAAACTATACACTTTTAAAAATTATAATTTTTATTCGTTTACCCTTTTATTTATCGTCATTGAGCTCAACTCAGGTAGGGCAAGCTGAAAGAGTGTACATACTAAGTGCAAATTCCTTTTTTTTATATAGTCAAGCTTCAAAGTTTTGGTTTATTTTTTTTTTTTTAAGTGGGAACTGCAAGTAACCGCCGTTAATTTATCGAATTCCTAGATACTTGATTTTTTTTGTTTATATTCATAGTTCAAATTATTTGTTTCGAATTTTTTTTGTATAGGGTTACCATCCAGATTTTTTTTTTTTTGTAAAAATTTAAAATTTCTTAATTTTTTTTTGTTGCCAATATGGTTGAATTCATGATTTTTATTCAGGCTTATAGCTTGATTATGGCTTGCTAGATACTTTTTTTTCAGGGGATGCTGATGGTGACAATTTTTGAAGTGATGAAGATGAACATCAATGGTGAGTTAAGGTCCAAGAGGAAATCAAAACAACAGCCACTGATTTCCATGGCAGGGGGGGGGGGGGGGGGGTTCAGGCCAAGCCAAATAACATCTTCAGCGCCCTCTAGTGGTAAAAGTCCGTGCGGTTTTCTTTTATTTAAATCCTCAATTGATATAAATTATTGTTCCTTTTGGCATGATCAATGTTATTTCCGGCGAGATCGAGCCGAGCACACAGCCAGCTTGCCAGTCCATCACACTCAAAGAAATTTCATTCGAATTTTATAATTTACCTCATCTCATAACTTCTACACCTGACTATCAAATCTGGCGAGCAGCTGAGAAATCATACTACTCATGTCCGATGTACTTACTTGCTCTTGTTCTTCCTCCATTTCAATGTCGAGTATGATCGTGTTTGGGTTTTCTCCATGTCTTCTTATACCTTCCTGCAGACGAATTATAAGATTATTCTTTGTTCGCTTATTCGTTTCTGCCTTAAATTCGACTAAATTTAAATCATTCAAAGATTTACCGATTGTCTTATTTTTCACTTTTAACACTCAACGTTCACTTTTCGTAATTATTTTCTGTAAGCACACAAAAAATTATCTTAATGCATAGATAAAATAAGTTTTATTCCACTTCTAACACCAATGTAATATTTTCTCAGGGTCGTTAATAAAACTTATTTACTTTTGATTTCAGAATCGAAATGAGAAGCGTTCACATGTATCGAATCGGTGTTCCGAATTGCCAATCGAAAAGGAAACAAGAACTTATACAAAGTAGGCACATTCAATAATTAAATTTGTCAATTATACATAAATACATGTAGATCTCTATATTAAATTATTAACGAAACTAAAGCAACTTACACTTCTTTTAATTGGGGTCACAAACGTAGAAGCAAACATACAGTGTCGGCCAAAACATAAGCAACTTTTTTCTGGTTGGTCAACCAACCAAGCTCATACTATGATACCGAATAAACAAAGGGTACTTCTAAACATGGAGGAAGAAATCAAATGGTTCGTGGATGTTTGGGCATGTTTATCTGGACATGGAGTGGGTTCGATTGATAAAATATATGGAATTATGGACCGGTGAGTATTCAAGAACATCATGGAAAATGTCATGCTTCCATGTGCTGAGGAGGATCTTCCCCTGAAATAAATATTTCAGCAAGATAATGATCCGAACCATACCAAAATATAGTCAAAAAAATCGTTTCAAGTGGAAAAACTTGATGATTTGAAGTGACCAGCACATTATCCTGGTCTCAAACCCTTGGAAACACTATTGGAGATTGTATATCGAAGAATAGTTCAGAGAAAATTCCAGAAATAGGAACGATCTCTTTGACCAGGTGAAGGAGGCTTGGAATAGTATACCAGGTTCCACGGTTCCAAATTTTCTGGAGAATATGTCCTGGAGCTGCAGTGCAATGATGAAATACAAAGGTTTTGTCATAAAATATTATAAATTAAACACTAAATCTAGTTAAAAACATGCATTTTTAAAAAGTTGCTTATGTTTTGACCAGGTAAAATGGGACATGATATCATTATTCTTTGAATATTTAACATTTTTAGTTATGAAACATAATTTTTGTTGTTATTAATTTTATTTTGGTAATAATAAGAGCATTTATCAATTAAAAGATTATAACATATATTAAAATCCAGGCAGTTATAGACCAGAGTTTAATTTCATGAAAAAAGTTGCTTATGTTTTGGCCGACACTGTATCTGCATAGATACATTGACGGTTGGAACTTCTTTTTCGGTTAAAAAAAGCAATAATCACGAAGACCAAAATTATTTAAATGCTGATTGAAAATTGAAAAGATTGTATTTTTGTATATTTTATTATATCTGCATCCTGTTAGTCTTGAATCACCTGTAAGATTTCATCGATTATTCTACAATAAGATTTAGTTGCTTTCTACACTTATAGCTTTGTGTTGGGAAATCACACAATTTCCCACTTATAATATTCGTTCATTCGCGGCATAAGAAAACGTAAATGGCAATGGATTGGTCACACATTGAGAAAACCGTGAAGGATGGAGACGTTTTGTTGACGCCCTATGCCCCAGCCGGGGTTACAGGACACGATGATGATGATGACAAGTACTAGTAGCTTTGTGTTACTAGCCCTTATCGTCAGTGTAAAAACTTCTATCTGGGTTATTGAAATACATTAACCTCAATAGAAACCTGGGATCCCATAGGGATACATCAACATCATTTACATCAACCCATTGGTAAACTATAATATTTAAAATATTTTCATTCAAGTTCTTCAAAATAAATTTGGCCTCTCCCCAAGAAAATTTTGTGTTTATACACGTTTTGTTCTTTTATGTTTTGTTTATTATAACTTTTGAATACGTTTTCATATATAGTTTATGCATGTAAGATTTGGGAGTTATCATAGTATAATAGAGTTTTACACAGTTTTAACTAAGTTATACATATATTTTGATAATACATACTTTTTTTAATTAAATTTAACATAAAAGCAATTCTAATCAAAATTACCCTTGCTTAAACAAACATGCTGTAACAGTATAGTTTCTTATAAATTATTTTGCAACTTAAAATATTTTGAATTTTAATGCATATTTCATTTATATGGTGTTCTCTTTTTTTTTAAATTATTTTCATATAAATATATAATCGTATTATGGTGAAAAATTATTAATACCTATAAGGAGAAACGCGTTTAGTGTACCAATTCAATAAAAAAAATTTAAAAGGCATTTGGGTGTAATTTTGTAAATTTTATTTGAAAAAATAAAAAAAGTGCAGACAACATGAAAAAATATAGATGTAAATGTGTGTAATTAATTTGCTTATATCTTAAAATTATATTTTTAAAACAGTTAACAAATTAAACAGTTTATATAAATATACATTATACATGATTATAAACGTTACACTAACTACATACCTTTTTATTATAATATCCTAATTAATAGTAAACTAAACTAAACGACAAATAAAACGGTTGTAAATTGATTTAATCACCCTCATTACAGAATAAATCGTTATCGGAATTTTGATGCGAATACAGATAAACAACTATCACAGGATCTATTTGCAATTGAAAATCTCATACCAAGAACTTTAGACAAGACAGTAGACCATGGTTGAAGTTATCGCAACAAATCAAAAATACATCGAGATCTACAGTCTCATTTTTTCCTTGAAATTGTATATTTTATTTGAGAAACTGTACTGAAGCTGAAATGTCATCTCAAAAATTTAATTTTAAATGTGACTTTGTGTATGCTACAATCATGATGAGATAAAATGCAGCTCAAAAAATTTCTATGGGGGCAAATGTTTTAAAGGACGGATCAGTCGTATAGACTGCTACTTTGCGAAGTAAAAAGACTTACAGCAAAGGGTGTTTTTTTGCCTCATATTTGCTCCATTTTCTGTCTTCTTCAAGTTCTCAAATTATGTGATGTGGTCATGGTCAAAGAAGACCTCAGTGAATTCGATGCACAGATAGCTGAAAATAATGCTACTTGTATAGCAATAGAGCACCTCCTCAAGAATAACGACTACGACGGATTCTGTGATTCGGGTGAGGAACTCAAACTACAACACCACTGTGAATAAAAACTGGCTTAATTGATTTTATTAGTAAAAAGTGGCATGGTTTGTTTTTATATTTTGCTTTTTTATAAATTCTGCAATTTCGCGTGTTCGCAACATTACAGCATTAAGTGCAAGTATTTTTTTTTAGTGATATTTTGCATATAAGTCTATAAGAAAAGGATTCGAAACGAACAAATATTTTTCTGTTTACACGTACATTATATAATTTATATAGTTGGTAAAGCATTTTTTTTGATAAATTTTAACTACTACTGGTAGATGGATAACTGTATTTAATTAAATTACTGATTAGTACATACGTTATACGCAAAAAGTTTTTTCACTGTGGTTTTTTGTTTTTGTAATACATATTTTCTGTTTCGTATAAGTTAATTTTCATGTTGCCCTTGTGTAGTGAGTGGTAAGTTAACGAAAAACATTACTTTTATGTAATCATATAAATATATGTATGTATGTGTAAAAAAAGCTATCAATTTATTAATTTAATCTCGTTCTTTTAGTGTGAAATTATTTTTCGGCTATTCATCTCTATCACAGAATCCACTGTAATCACAATTCTCCTGCCAATTAACAAAAACAAAAAATAATATAAAAACTATCACAGTGTCTCTTCGCAATGGAAATTCGTGTCATTAGCCATTGTGAAAGGATTTTGTGAATTATTTTTCGGTTTTCATAGTGGAATTTCAAAGATTCTGTGATAGTGCTGATTACAATTTGAAAAACTAATGGAAATATTCAATCAATCAATAACGTGACAAAATGATATTTTTGTGCTGAATGTTTGAATATTGTAGCAGTTATTGTTTGTTTTATATGAGGAGACTACGTGCAATACTGTATGTATTGCAATCACCATTAAATATCTCTACCTTTTTTTCTACGTTCTATAATAGTTTTAATATAGTTAATATATAATAATAATAGTAATAATTTATTGCGTACAATCGAAAAATATTTGTTAATTAGATATTAGTAATTTTATAATATAAATATATTTGTTTTTTGTTTTTTTTTTTCCTTTTTTTTTGTATCTATAATGCGAAAATACATTAGATATTCCATTTTTGCCATCTTTTCTTGCTCTTTTGCCTTCCTTTTTTTGTAACTACGCTTTGTTTCATTTTTAATACACTTATACTTTTTTTACTCCACATATCTTGAGGAGGAACATTTTTCATTAATTTTTAATTGTATTTATCTATAAACTAATGTTTAGCCTTAAGGTCTAGTAACCATCTTTTTTACGCACATCTTGAAAACATTCATTCCTCGTTGCTTGTAGTCCAAAATAATGTTTATTTGCTTAGACTCACAGCAACGATATTTCTGTGAATTAAAAATAAAAAAAAATAATGGCAAATTAAATTTGAGAATTTGTGTAATCAAAAAGTTTATTTGTTATTAATCGTAATTTTACGTAAAAATTGAGTAATTAGTAAGTATTTTTTTTTTATAATTGGCGCGCACTCAAGGGGTTATGAATACCCTTAAAATGTGTTCACACAGTGCGACCGTTTAGGAAATAGAAGGAGAACAGAAAAGGAGATAACGATGTACATTTGTCTTAAATGTTTGGATATTGAAATGGGAAGGAAAAACAGAGTTGGGTAAGGAATTCCATATTCGTGTGGTACGGCTAAAGAAAGAATCTCTATATTTGACGGTACGTCCAAAGTAAGGCTCAAGGGTATACTGATGAGCATTCCTAGCAGTGCGGGTATTACGCTGAAATTGTTTGAGGGGAGGAATGCAGCTTGCTACTTCAACAGAGCAACGTTTGAAAAAGTAGCGATAAAACAGTGATAAGCATGAAACATTTCGGCGGTGTTCCAACGAAACAAATGTTGACGAGATTGATCCATCACCTATCAGATTTAAGGCTTTATTTTGGATCCAGTAGATGCAGTGATGTTTTGGAAGCGCCTGACAAGATATGAGAGTTATACTCTAGCTTTGGGCGTATGTAGCCAGATCAGAAGGTTAAAAATAGATCTTACTTACAACGTCTAAGAAAACCTAGGCATTTCGCAGCATTTTTAGCAATATCTTGTATGTGGTCGTTTCACAAGAGCTGATAAGTAACGCACATACCAAGAATCGAAAGCTTTTCAGTTTCCTCGATGCAAGTTCCATTCATGTATAATGGTAAATTGGGTATATTCCGCTTCAACGACTGGATACGACTTTGGGTTTTGGATGCATTAAATTCCATACGATTATTAATACCCCATTTGACAATGCTTACTCAATTTTTAATTTAATCAGGAAAATAAAGAAAAAAATAATCTTATAGAAACTATGCCTGGCCCCGGACAAAAAATCTTCCAGCTTAATGATTAGATATTCCAATCTTTTTGGATATAGTTTACAGTGTTTTTTTGTTAAAAAATCTATGTAAGTTGAACTGAGGTTAATACAAATTGCGTATGACAAAGGCCCTCACTATGTCACTGATGAGTCCAAGTGAGTAAGCCGGACGAAACGCTAATTTGTAGGACTAAGGGCCATAAAAAGGTATTTTGAATTAATAAATCTTATTTGCTAAAAAAAAAGGTATTACACATACAGGATTGCTTACACGGCAATTTTAAGAAGTTGAGCTATGTGTGCGTCGAAGCGGTTGTGAAGCTAATAAAAGTAAAGAATAGTCTATGTTTCGGTGGTTTTAAACTGATTGAAAGGGAATAAAATGCATAACTGGTTCGCACGAACTTGCTCTTAAGTTCAAGAGTCTGAGGGTTTATATTGAAATTATGAGAGAAAAATGTTTAAAAGCATGAAATACGATATTTAAATTATTAAACAACTTGAGGTGAAAAAAGAACGCCATCTTAATTCTTCATTGAATATGCTTGTAGGGAGAAAAAAGGAAGTATGCTTATCTTAAGTATTTACAAAAAATGTCAACCCGATTTTGAGATATCGAATTTTCAATTTTGAATTTATTTGAAATTTGTGAATCCGAACTCGAGACTCCTAATCCGTTTAGCCGTTAGTGATAAAATTGTAAATAAAAAAACATTCTATGATAGGCACTATTAATAGTTGTTAAGTGTACAATTTGTATAATTGTTGGTATAAATGGCACTAATTTGCCTACAGAAAAAGTTTTATCAAAATCGCCGTTTTTGAGAAAAGAAATATTTTCTTTACCGGTTTTTTAACTTTTGTATGCAATGTACCGTTATTTTTTTATAAAAGTAAAATTTAATTCATTATATGTATGTATAATATTTTAGAAAGTGTTAAAAACTCACAAGTACCGAGTTTCAAGAAAATCAATCTCGAAATATGTATTTGATTTTCAAACAAAAATTTTGAAACATTTCTTAAAAATCCAAAAAATATTTCTAAAAATTTTGACACACAAAACGAGTAATATTTATTTAATTTGAAAATTATTGAAATCAGTCATTCCGTTTTGAAGAAAATCGAAAATAAAAATGATTTTTTGTGAAGTACTATTAACGAACGTTTTTGGAAAATTAGTTTCACATTCAAAGTAATTTATTAAATTTTTTTACGAAAATTTGTGGAAAAGTTTTTAAGAAATATACGATTATGGCAGGTACCGTTGGTTCCAAAAAAAAAATGTACGTGTGAGGGGAAAGAAACTATGTACCAAGTTTAAAGAAAATCGATATAGCCGTTTAAGCTGTAGCTCAACGGACAGACAGAACTGTGAGATCAATTTTTGTTTGCCTTCTCTTTCTTCATGGTAACAAGTTTGATCAAAATCTCGAGTTCGATTTTTTTACGAATGCATAACTTGCCATATAGTACCTCAAGTAAAAATACCCTTAAAATGGTATAAAGTCAGCGGGTAAAGCAAAGAACCTTAAATTTCGCTTCTGAGACCATTATTTAGATACTTTCAAACCTACCCTTCGACTACCACTAAAACACCCGTTTTGTATTTTTATTTCTTTTATAGGGTGTCAATATATTCAATGCTTTGGAAATTGGTTTAAAGACATTTTATGTTAAATCTAAAATTGTATTGATAAAAAGTATACAATTAATGAACAGACTAAATTTTTTAAATAAGTGCAATATTTTTTTCCATTTCTTAAATATTTTACACTTCTCTGTAGCTAACAAACAAACAAATTTTTAGTTCGTCATGATAATTTTCAACTTGACAACGCTGCCAGGAAAAACATTTGCTCTGTCAAAAAGTGAGAAAACAGAGAAATTTTGCTGAGGTGTCCGAGATCTCATTTTTCTGAACATTCCAATTGTCAGTCCAACAGTAAAATTTTCAGACTTTAAAACGAAGTCTGCCATGGTTGAACTGTAATTGATTGGACTCAGTCTACCTCAGTATCTTTTCACGCTCCCACTTTATGGTGAGAAGGAGACGGCCAAGTGAAACACATTGGGCGTGTTCGGGTGCCTATCCAAGGCTATCTAGGCTCAAAGAAATCAACGGTAGTAGCAAAGCGTTTAAAAAATGTTTCAATTTACATCTAAATCGTGATTGGATTTAGACTTTTTATATTTGGCCAGTTTATATTTCTTGAGCCTGTTTTTTTACAAAGCACGAGAATAAAATATAAAAAAATTCCCCACATAGAAGACAAAACAGCTCTATTTTTCTTTTCTTCCCTGCGGCTAGCAACAAACAACACAACTCAGTGACATCAACATCCTCATTGTTTATAAATTAGCTCAAACTATGCCTAGGATTATATGCTTGTCTTGAATAAAGCTTGAACCTTTCGTTTGAGGTCCATACACTTGAAAAGGGTGTGGTCTTGTCTATATGTATTTTATTTTTCGATATATAACTAACCTTTCAAGTTATAAATTCAAGTGAGCTCAACTCCATATTGCCCAGGTAAGACAGTTGGTTGAGCATTAAAAACCGGGAATGAACAATTCTTTTTGACATGTAATTTATATATCTATGATTTGTTAAACTTAAGACATTGTATAACGTTAGGCCCCCTATGTGCCAACAAATGTAAATTTGTCATAGTATCATATTAGTTATAAGCCACATTGCATATATTATGTTCAATAAAAGAAATTGAATTGAGAGTTGGTTGAATTGAGCTCATTTGAATTTATAATTTGAATTATATTCAGTCACTCCACTCAAAAAGAAGAGTTTTCTTTTTAAATTTTCTTCGATTTCCTCTTTTAACTTACCTTTATTTTCGTGACTATCAGCATTGACTAGTGTAGTTGTAGTTGCCAATAAGCTATTGTTATTGTTGAAATTCACAGCGTTGTTGATATCTTGTGACTCAATACTAAGATCAATTAGTTGATTCGTTGAGGAAACATCTTGAAGAATATTAATTTCACTAAAAGAGTATAATGGTTGAATTTTTCAAATAACATTTTTATTTTTTTTAGTAAAACAAAACTCACTTTTTATTACTAATATTCTCTAGGTGGCCATTTCCATTCGCCACTGTATTGTGAAGAAGATCTTCACTGCTAGGGAATTCGGGAATTTTACCATTTGTAACATCAACCAATTGGTTTTGTTGTAGATTATGCAAATTCTTAGTGTTTTCATCAATAATCATAGCAGAAAAACTTTTCATTAATGCGCTTTCTTTGTCAATAACAGATTGCTCATACATGGCCTGGGAATTTTGTGGCTCTAGTGTGGCAGCACTATTATCATTTGGAGCTACAACATTTTCATTTGATTCTGATGTTACTGTTATTGGTGTCGCAGTTCCGTCTGTTTGGTTTTTGATACTATCGTCAATTAAAGATTTGACTTCAGTCACTGGTGTTTGTACTGGAGGGACTTCCTTTTCGGCTTTGGAATTTTCGTTTTCCTGAAATTGTGAATTTGTATAGTATAGTTATATATAAGATAAGTTTACTTTTTAAAGAAAAAATATTTTTGAATTAAAATAAATTTTATGTGTTGGATAAATAGTATTGAAATAACCTACGAACAGCAAAGTTCAGTGCAAGATCCTCCCAATAACCAAAGTTATTTTTCTACATGCAACTATGTTTAGTAAGTGATGAACTGTACTATTTATAAAAATAAGGGCCCCTTTGTCCTTTTAAAGTAATCTCGTACCTCTGAATTTATATAGACCAAATCTTCTCCACTAGAATATATTTGGCCACCAACAAAAAGTGAAATAATACTTTCAAAATATTTGGGACAATCCCCGAAAACGAAGTTTTAAGAGAGTATGAGGAGAAGGCGTTTGTCTAAGAAACGAAAATGAGAAACCAAATTCATGAGTCTTCCAGGAAAAATCTGCTTCTAGAAAAAAGAAGAAGTTTTAAGTTCTTGCATTAAGCACTAAGCCACCAACAGAAATGAAAATGGAGAGTTCACTAGGTGTGTGGGATTTCCTAATCGAACCAGCTAAGAAAAAAGACATATCACGACTAAGGTGTTTACCCTTTGTTGCCCGGTGGATACACCCTGAAACCGCCTATCAAACATTTCTATTTCGGGTCCCAGTGGTTCCTACTTAAACAACCTTATCAACTGTTATTCTACGAAATAAGGAAAAATAATAGTTTGGACAACAAAGGGTTAAATGACATTACCAAAATGGTAATATGGTGGTGGAGTGATGCGGCTGAACAGTGATAAGAGAACAAACACATTAATAAAGTGAGAACTAAACATGTTGATGCTGCTAAGACAAGATTTACAGCTTTTTGCTGGTGTTCGCAAACTGTTAAAAATTTCTTCTGGTTTTGACAAAAAGTTGTGCGAAGTCGGACGATGTTTCAAGTTAACAAAAAGATGATAGCAAGAAGCAATTAGCTTTTAAAGCCAAGAGTCCTTCTAATAAAAGAGATAAAAGGCCTGCCTCGAAATGGAATACAAACTTTGAAAAATAATAAGTGAGTAGGCCAAGTGCTACAAAAAAAAAAGTCATTGGGTTAAACGAGACTATCGTGGAGTTTTGGAAGCAGATGGGAGATGAGTAACCTTTTTTGAACTTTTTCGCCTATATTATAGGAGAAAAAAAGAATGTTTTTCTTCTCATATTATTAGACTGTTTTAAGTGAATTTGTCAAAAAATCCACAACAGTCATGGAATGCAAATGAGCCACTCTTGCAGAAGATTTTGGTTTTTTATCTAAGTGAAAACCACTTCAAATACAAAGCAAGTAAGTTCAAGTAAATTGCAATGCAAGACGATAACATTTTTTAGGAAACCCGTTCGAAGTCTGTACGAGTACTTTGCCCGAATACTCGTATTTTTGTTGTGAATATAAAAATAGAAATCCCGAAACATGACTGCTTACTGTTCCATGACAAAAAAAAAACTAAGCATAAAGACTGTCAAAATTTTCCCTTTCAGATACCGAGACAAACGAACTGAAAACGAAAACAATTTTATTTTTAAAGCAACCTTACCTTTACAGGTGTTGAATTGGGCGTATTTGCAGATCCTGCTTTTCTTGTTCGAGACATAATCGCTTCAACGCGTTTTCTTCGTTCCTCGCGTTCTTTTTCTTCGCGTTTCAGGCGTTCGGCTACTTCAATTTTTTGCTTCTCTGCCTCTTCCTTTGCCTTCTTCTCAGCTTCTTCACGTTCCACTCTTTGCTTTTCTTCCTCCTCGCGTCTAAGTCGCTCTTCTTCTTCACGCCGACTTACTTCCTATGGGGTGAATATTTTAAGGAATATTTTTATTTTTCTACAGAGATAATGAAACTAAATAATATACCTCAATTGCTTGACGCAGACGTTCTTCTTCGGCTCTACGCTGTTCCTGAGCCAATCGCGTAGCTTCCTCTTCGAATTTACGCTCTCGTTCGGCCTCTTCTTCTTGGCGTTTAATTTCAGCCAAATGTTCAGCTTCCAAACGTTGACGTTCAAGCTCAGCTTGACGTTCGGCTTCTTCGCGAGCAACCCTGCGGCGTTCTGCCAATGCAGCCTTTGCTTCTTCTTCTGTGGTAATCTTGGATTTGGCTATCATAGAAGCTGACATGTCGTTTATATTATTTATGTCTTGTTGTTTGTCAGACAAGAGTTGCACCTCTCGCACTACGGAACCTTCCTTGCTGTTGTTGCCTTCCTTTTTGATTTCTTTCTCATTACCTTGATCAGCCTTTTCTTCAGCTGTTTCAGCTTCAATAGGATTGGAAATCACTGTTTCAACAATGGATTTTGTTTCTGTGTCAACATCTGATGGGGAACTATCAATGGTAACTACTTGTTGTTCTGATGCTTCTTCTGTCTTAACAACATTGAGGGCGTTCTTTTCATCTTTTGTTTTCGGATTTTCTAAAATCAAAGACTGAGTCATTTCTTTGGCTTTATCTTTAAGTTTTTCCGAACTAGATGTTTTTAACAGAGAAGATTTGGGCGTGGTCTGTACTCTAGTTTGAGCGGCATCCTGTAATTGACAAAAAAATGCATTTAAAATTAATGAATAAATCGTAACACAAACAAAAAACAAAGGTACATACCTTCTTTGCAGGCGTTTTCCTTTCAACACTGGAAACGCGCGATGAAGACGTAGAGGTCGTCATAAGACTCGAGCGTTTTGGAGTAGTTTGAGTACTATTCTTTACTGGAGTCCTGTGTTTTTCTTTTTGTTTGTTGATTTCTTAAATATAGGTAAATAACAATCAAAGTTTGATTGATTTCAATTATTTAAATATGTATCAAATATTCAGTTACTAACTAAAGCGGGAAATACGCTATACAATGGCCGTACCAACTGTGTTACAGAAATGCTATTGTATATGCGACGAAACTGTGCACCAAAATCTCATATACATATGTACTTAAGAACTGGTTGGTAAATTGGCTCTGATACATGCAACGGTTGGGCCAACATGAGTACAACGTATACCGGCACAACGATTACACCTAGTATTTCCCACATTATAGAAATGATGGAAAAAACTAAAAGTAAAGCCTTGAGAAAAGACAATTTAACCGCACCACAGATTCTGAAGCAAATAATATTTTTTGTATGAATCCAATTCTCTACATATTATGAAAATATTAAAATCCAGCACAGATACAGTTTTTATTTCCAAGTTCTTAGACAGATACAGTTGAAACTATTGAAATCGGAAAGTAGTAACCAGAACGAATGGAACTGTATCAGGATGTGGATGTAGTCCAGGAACTCAAAACACGTATACTACATTGGCTCGTCCACATCGAGCGATTGGGCTTCAGCCAAGAGCCTCCGAGTCCCAGCCTCCAAGTTCCAGGCGAAAAAGAAGACCGAACTTCCGGTTTAGGGGCCAAACTATCACGGATGGGAGAAGGTTTGGTCAAGTTGATTGGAAGCAGTGTGCTCGGGATCGTAGAGGATGATAGGCCACCGTGTCGTAAGATAAGTAAGCAACGGTTAGAAGGGGTTATTTAAGACTAGTAGAAACGTTCAATGAACCCATTCAATTGACAGCTTCAATTGTGAATGGGCCTCGTGTGACTTTAGTTTTTCGCATCCTGAACAAAAATTACTAACAGCCCCAAGCAAGTGTCCCGTTATTATAAAAGTGGTCGAATTCATATTATTAAAATAAGCCGCAATCGACCGACGGCGTATACGTGGGTATAGAATTCACCGATGGCGATCACCCTCACTTTTGCTAAATTCGCGATCACCGAATCTGGGAATATTCTTTTTCTTTTATATCCTTACCAAAAGTCTTGTTTTGTCAAGGAAAAATATTGCAGATACCATAATCGGCATAGTATTCTTAAAATTGTTTAATATAAAATGTATTTATCTATGTACATACACTGTATTTCACTTGAATAAAGGCAACACAAAAATAAAATAAGCGGTGTGTTATGGCCAGCTTTCATGGCAATAACAAACTTATGTGTTGACGGCATTATAATTAATTAATTTAAACAAATAATTTAGTAGTGGGTATGACCACCGCTTCCTATCTGGAACTGAGTCATATAAAGATTTTATATAATTCAGCGATATTTCAGCCCAAGCAGACTTAATGCCATGGATAAGTCCTTCTTTATTTTCGTACTGCCTACCTCCTTCGTATAGCTTGCGTTTAAGCCACCCATAGACATTTTCGATAATGTTTATGTCAGGTGAATACGACGGCAACATTGTCCTGTTGCAAGATCCATAGCAAAGGTCAAAAAAAAGTCCTTCAGCTTAGGAAAGCTGATTCCGATACTTGCTTGTAGGTTATTCCCGTTATTTTTTTGCTTTGGACATTAAGCTCCTGTGCTCCATAATAGGTGACCATTACTCCACCCTCTCGGCTATGATGGCGTGTTAAAAATCGTTCCTCTTTCCGCAAATCATGAAAATAAAAGTTGTAGCCATCGGGTCCATCTAAATTAAACTTCTTTTCGATGAAGACAACCATTCGCCAATCAGTTTTAGTTTGGCTCTGGCCTGCAATCCAAGTCATATGGTGTTTCGCAAAACTTAAGTCGAAGCTCCTTACGCACGGCATTCAGGGTTTTTTTTTATGAGATTTAACCTCTTCAGATGTCCAGCACCAAGAATGACACACCGAACAGTCGATTTGCTTGCATTGACCCCTGCTTCGAATTTGATGTTTAATGTGGAATAGCTGGAATTGGAGGCAATTCGAAAGATTTTACGTCTGTCAGATGGTTAAATCACAGTAGATGTCCTTCCTTTGTATTGGTTTCATAGGAAACAGTATTTTTTTAAATAATTGCAAACACAATTTGCAATACGCTCAATATTTGTTTGCAATTTGGCGGTTTGAATAACTAACTCTCCGCGTGGTTAATTTCTGTTTTTTTCTTCTCGGCTGTATTTAAAGTTTTTGGTCTTCCCACTTTTAATCAAAATTTGTCTATTCCACGTTAACTTTACTGAACTATAATTGCACTTACTTTCTCAAGAAATATTGACGAATGCAAGTAATTTCACAACTGCCTTTATTCAAATTAACCAAATTTCGTTGCTTACTTTTACAACGCTTTTTGAAAATTTTGGAAAAATCGCGAATTTTGGTACAGCAGTCTTTTTTTGGAGTGCATTTTCTTCAGAAGTTCTGAAACCTTACTTCACCTAAGAATTTTAATAATGTATGCAATTAACGGGACTTTACAGTCATTTTTATACAAAAAATTGCCTTTATTCAAGTGAGCCGCAGTGTATATTCATAATTCAAAGTGAATGGCATAGGTTTCTGAAGACTCTCGATCTACGTTCAACTCTCAGTGACGGAAAAAGTTTTTCGATAAAAATGAACACAACAGACTAAGAACCACAGGCACCCGTGAAATAGCTATAGCTGCAGTCTATACAAACTTGGTTTTTCCTTATGTATGAACTTGTAGACTTCACTCATGGAATTGTTTATATTCAAACAGAGAATGAGATGGTAAACGGGTTTTAAAACATTATCAGATATAACAAACAAGAGAAAAGAAGAAAAAAACCATACGACGAAATAAAGATTATAACTAACCATCAAGTGATACACCAGTTCCTGCAATACTAGCTGGCCTTGGCTTTCTTGGTGTTGTTGCAGGACGTCTGTGCACGTATCCAGACATAGACATATTTGTGGATGTGGACATTGCACTTCCTGGTCTAGAAGTGTTGTTGCTGCCACCTGGTGTCACATCACCAGATCGGTAACCTGTTGATATTTAAAATTATTAAAAAAGCTTCATAATGAAAAAAAAAAGAAATAAAATTGAAATAAATTAACCAACTCCTTATCATGTCTATGGAATAATTTTAAATGAACTTAAATGAATTGAAATTAACAAAATTATTGAAAATAAAGTAAAAATTATAACCACCACCTGCGACAGAAACAATATGATAAAACATAAATGGGCGGCCCAAAACCAGAGAAATAAATTGCAAATAATAATAATAAAAATAAATCATCAAACAACGAAAATCAGTTTAAAAAAAATAACAAATTGTAATAAAAAAGAAGAAAATTAGCCACATGGTAGATGTGTTAGTTGAGTGTGTTGTTGTGCATTCCAAAAATGTTTCTATATGCTCTGTTTCCTGGACACAAAAACCTACGCATTTATAGCATCTACAGTGTAAAAATATAGCGAAGAGAAAAGACCATACAATACATTCAGACTGTAAAATTTAAGCAAAAGTATTAACTTAAAAAAATCTTTAAGCAGATGGATTTTAAAAGAAAACATAGACTTCGCTTTCCCGAAAATAAAAAAAAATGAAAAAAAATAAAACAAAACAACATAAATTTATGAATATATAAAAATGAGTAGGTAAATCGATTGTTTGAATCCATTTTTACTTGGAGTTTGTATTTGATTGTATTCGTTTGGATAATTTAATACAAAGCGCACACACACCTGTTGAAACACTACTCTGGGTGGCTTTTCTGCGAGCTGTTATTTGATTTAAAACCTTGCATTCCATTTCATTTAATGGACGGAAGGTTGAACCAACTGAATCGATATGCTTCGAATGGCTTAACTTCGTGTGTCCAGACGATACTAAGTGAGTCATGCTGCGAGACATGTTTTTGCGGCTTCCTCCGTCGTTGTAGTTGCGGCTTCTCTTTGCTGTTGCCATACTGGAAGAATCTAGCGATTCAGTTTCCATCAGCTTCTCTAACTGATGCTGTCGTTCACGTTCGACAATGGCGCGAATGTGTTCGCCATTTCGACGAATTGGTTGCGCCAACTGATCCAGACGGTTCATCGAAAAGGCACGTCCTTTTTTGTTGAACATAAAGCACATGCATATTTCGTTGTTGTATTTTGGCAATTGTAGCGCAAAGGTTAGGCGTTGATATTTTTGTTGTATTTTTTAAACAAAATTGTTATGTATGAATGAATAAATGAGGGAAAATTGTTGTTTTAAATTATATAATTAATATAAAATAAAATCACTAAAAATAGGCAAGCCAAATTGCATTTTGTAACAAAAAATCTAGCAGAAGCATTCATAACAAATATTAAAATATTTTATCTATGTAGGTATATCATCCTCAATTCAAAAACAAGTTCTTAAACAAAATCTTAATAATTAACAATAAAATGCTGATACTAAAGTTCCCCGTTGCGATCGGTTTACGAGTATACAAAATAATTCTAAAACCCTTTTCAGTTATAAAAACCAATGACGATGGGTGACTTATAGCTGAAGAAGGGAGGAAGTGATGCTTACCTGGCGTTCTGGGAGTGGTGCTTAAAGAAGATTTCGATCCGTAGTGAGTGTCCCTCGGGCTAGGGATTGTTGGCATTAGATCAGTTTTTCTCCTTGCCACACTTCGAAAAGCAATATGAGCTGTATCGACGTTATCTTCTGTAATGTGGGTTTGCTTGTGTTATAGTATATTTTGTTCTTTTTTTTACGAAAATATATATTAAAATGCTTAAAACTTTTAAGAGCTTAAAAAAACAAAAAAAAAAATCTAGCTTCGTTAGGATCTGCATGCTTATTATGACTGCGCTGAAACAACAATTATTTTATTTGATTCCAGAAAACTTTTTCAAAATTGGTTTTTTGAAGTACTTTTATGTTCGATGATGCAAATTTTAAGATTACTTAAAGAGATATAATGTATTATGAAAAAGGGCTTTAAATGTTTGACTTCGTTACAAAAATTCAAATGGGTGTTTATCCTTATTTATAATTGTTGTTAATTTTGTCAATTATGTTATTTGTTACACTCAATAGCACCAGCCTTTACTGCGAGTATTGATTTTTGGCTACTATCAAATCTTTCATATAATATCGCTCCTTATTTGTCCAAGGTCAAGCAATTGTTGGCTTATAAACAAAAGACAAAAGCACAACACAAAATAAACAATTATATTTTGTGGGTTAGTAAAAATGATGATAGTCCTTCAAATCTTCAACAGCGGCAGTAAGCTATAATAAATAATTAAACGCATGAAAAAAAGTGAACTGGCACGTGGGACGCTTGACATATGTGAAACATTTTAGGTAGAAATGAAAAGCTGGCCAAGCTCAAGCGAACCAACTTAATTTTGCGATTGGGCTCGCCTGAGTGGCAAACTCCACGTGCCTTCTCTTCGCTGGTATATGGCAATCTTAATCGTCGGACGCTGACTGTTAGCATAAACCAATGAAAATTAGTTTTCCGAAGCGTCAAAATGAAAACACTTATAGACCGAGAGCCCACAGCAGATTTTAGGTGTGAACGATAGCAAAAAAAGAAGTATAGGCGTCGAAAGCTCCATTAAAGACTATTAAAAAAATCAAAGTCTTGCAGTCCACAACTGGGGCCTTTGCGAGAAACAGTGCATCGAAAAAAAAATATGAATGCAACTTCGAGGAAAATGGTGTTAGCCAATTGCTTTTCACCCCTCCCTAGATAAGCTCCGCGGATCCCATATCACGGAATTTGAAATCATTTGAGTGTTTAATTCGCCCTGCCAGACTGTTTAAAAAAACCGTTTTTCACTTAGAATTTTGAAGTTTTTAAACGGTCCGGTAGAGCGAACTATACACTCAAATGGTCTCAGATTCCATGATATGTGATCCGAGGAGCTTCTCAAGGGAGGAGTGAAAACCAATTTCGGCTAACACGATTATCCTCGAAGTTGCATTCATATTTTTTTTTCGATGCACTGTTTCTCGCAAAGGCCCAAGTTGTGGACTGCAAGACCTTGATTTTTTTAATAGTCTTTAATGGAGCTTTTGACGCCTATACTTCTTTTTTTGCTATCGTTCACACCCAAAATCTGCTGTGGGCTCTTAGTCTATTAAGTAAGTCAACAAATGCCAGTGCGCCCGGCGAACGCTTAGGCTACGGAGATAAGGTTCTGATAAGCCCATATTGACTATTTTTAAGCAAACATATCGGGTCTATCCACTGAAGCTCATCGTTGGCATGCGACCAACACGAACTCATTTTTTCAGATTTTTCTTGTTATTATAGAATGTGGATAAAATTTAAGCGGAGCGACTGAATATAATTCAATTTAAAGTTTCAAATGAGATCAACTCCGTTCAGCAATGTCACATTCAAACGGTTATAACGGTCTTGTAAGATCAAGAATACATTCTCGATATAAAGGTTTTTCCAATTAGGACGGGTTGATGTTGACAGTCTGTGGTGGCCAAGTTGTTTGGCGTTTGTCAAATCTATAGTTTATTATTCATCCACTTATGCCAAATTATTTACTATGGCAAGAACACGTGCAAATGATAAAACTTTATTATCAAATTGGGTGGGGTGATCTTGTGGCAACGATGCGCACTCCTTTGGCGGATAACATGGCCGTTTTTCCCAGTCGACTATTCGATAAATAAATTTGGTGGCGCAACAGCTCGTGAAGAGCCAGGGCCAAGTGACTTACAGCTCTCAACCATTCCTGGACTTAAAATTTTTTGCCGAATACGAACGGCTAGATGAGAAGCAGAAGCAGAGGATTTTTCATTTCCTCGCAAGAGGCAGTACCTCGGAAAAAACATATCTGTTTCGACTATTTCAATATTTGGTCGCCAAATTCAAGTGTACCGTGAACAATCAGCCATTACTCGTACGGCAACGAAATTCGGGATCTGCCGAAAACATCGTCACTGTTCATGAGAGGGTGCAGGAGAACCCGAGGCAGTAAATTCTGTCAGTTCTGTCAAGTGATACCTCTACCAATCGATGATAAATAATTTCTTTTAATCCAAATTGGGTGATATGGATGTGAACGACAGGACAGCACTACGTGTCACACAGCTGAACTCACAAAGAACATTCTGCATTAACAATTTAAGGGTAGGTTTATCTCTAGCGGGGATCATGCGATTTGACCCCGTTAGACTTTTTTTCATGGTGTTTTCTGAAACCGTAGGTCTACGTCAATAAGGTGAAATCGACCGATGTCCTTAAGGTCAACATAGTCCAGGCCATCGCTCAGCCGAATCTATACGGAAGTCATTACAATTTTGACCTCTCGGATCCGTGCCACCTTGCGTTGGTTATAGCCTAGTTAACAGATGGGGGCTTGATTCAAAATTAGAAGACGAAATTTTAAATTATCACCAGTAGAGATTATGTTTGTATTGAAGTACAACATTTTCCACCCTTTCCCAGCATTCAGACATACATAAATTAAATTCATTTTAATATAATAAATTATTAATAATTAATTAAATTATTTAAAAAATATATAAATTAAATCTAAATACATAATTCAATCGATGATTTGTATATTCAAACTGTTTTTTTCCTAACTACAAATATAAAAAAGACTACAGACACACATCACTCATTGTACACTACATGCATCTTTTTGTCAGACATGAAAAGATGTTATTTTTTTCCTAAACCATGCACTTAGACAAACAAAATAAATACCACGATGCAGAGACAAAACAAAAAATAGAAAAACTTGTGATTATTGATTTTTTGTATGTTCGATTAGTTTTGAAAACAAAAGTGTTCCGTTTTTTTTATTGTTAGACACACCACCCTCACCCTTGAAAATATTTTTTGAATATTGTCTGCGAGAAGCAGAACACTGTGGTGTTGTTGTTTTGGTAGTAGTAGGGGGCTCGCCTATGTTAATTTCACTTCCAACAATAGATAAAGAGAACCTTTTGGGAGGTTCATCATTCGAATATCCCCAATTAAAAACCTCGTACATTGATGATGACTTACGACGATGATCTAAATGTGGATAGGCAGTAGTAGTAGTAATAAAGTATGTATATAAATGTCGTGTGTGCGTGCATATGAAATAACATAACAATTAACATTTCATTCAAACAATTTTACAATTTCTTGTTTTTCATCATTTTTGTAGGTATTCTTATTTTATATTTTTTTCATTTCAATTTAAATAACTTGAAAGTACATTAATGTTTCTTTTTGTAAGACAAGTGAAATTGCGAATATAAATTAAAAAAAAAGAAAAAAAAACGTACTTAAAATAATCATGAGTTACCAAAATTATAAAATTAAAACAACAAAATTGAACAAAAACGTGTGTTTTAACAAATAAATATATAAAGAACGAAAGAAACTCTTGGTAACTTGCTTAGAGAATAACTTATGACAGGGTATAAGAATTATATTGCCGTGAATTAAGTGGCTCCAAATGTTACTGATTCACTTACCGTCATGTCGATCCGCTCCACTGGCTGATGTTGCCCGCTTTTTTGAGCCGTCTGCAAGCTCCCTCTCGGAACTTCGACGTGAGAGTGGATTGCCAGTATAAGCAACATTTGTTATAGACGTTGACCTATAATGTGTATTGTTGACCACAGACAAATGAATGGAAAAAAAGAATAAAAGAAAATAAGTATAATGTTATGTGTGTTCATAAATTATCTTTGCTTGGAATCGGGAAAGATTTGACTGTATAAAAATCATTTCACATTTAACTAGAAGCAGATAGAAAAGATACAGGGAAGAAAAGATATAATTATGAATAAAAAAAATTAGGAATACCGTCCATGACCCCAATAAATGCTGGGCGAAACCGTTCCGAAATCTGCAGGCTCCAATAGTCGAGGTGTTGATGAACCAAAAGCAAAACCAATTGAATTTCTATCGCGTTTTTTAACCTCCAATCTGGCCTCTCTCTCCTATGTTGGATTGTTGCAAGTTCGAGGTGAAAGTAAAAGTGATTAATGAATGTGCATTTGTTAGAAGTTTAATTAGTTTACTAAAAGATTTTTTTCTTTGTTTGATTATTGTTTTTAAAAATTACCTGATTCTTTCGAAGTATGTATTCGCGGCGTTCTTTTTCGGCTTCAATTATTGCTTTCTTTCTTTCTTCGACCTGCTGGCGCTTCTCTGTGTCACGAAGTCTTATTTCTTCGATACGGCGTTTCCTTTCTTCTTCTTTTTGCTCACGATATTTTTGTGCAGCTTCGGCCTGAGCTTTGAGCTCTTCAATCTTCTTTTGTCTTTCTTCATTTTGCCTTTCTTTAGCTAGTCGAAGTTTTTCTTCACGGTCTCTGGCTGCTAAATTCAATTGGATGGTGATGAGATATAAGAACAAAAAAAAAAAGATACATTATATTTGTGTATTGTTGTAAAACTTAAGCAGTGTGAATTTTTAATTTGGTGATTATTGTTTTTATTTTATGAGATATGCGATCGCAGACGAAGCAATATATAAGCGCAATTAAAGCTTAATTGTGTGCTTCGTTACTAGCTCAGTATTAGTTAAACCATATTGAATTAAGGTAATTTATTTGTCGTGAAATATTGTACGTTTTGAAGTTGATGGTTATTTTCAACATGGTATGAAGCTATCACTGTACAGATGCAAAAGAAAATACATACATACATAAACAAAAAGCTAATTGTTTCATTTTAAATTCTTATCTAAATCAGAACTTTTGAAAGTCAAATTCAAATGTGAAAAACTTTAAAAATTGTTTCCGAAACTTGAATTTTCACAGAAAAATTTTCATTACGTCCGAAAGAGAGAGAACACTATAACCCTGTTCCATGGTTTAGTCCCAAACAGTTTCAAACAGTTTCAGACCGCCAGATTTGGTGCGGACCAGTACAATTTTTCAAGTGTGGAACGACTTCGGACTAAATCTGGCGGTTTCAAACTGTTTGAAAGTCGGCAAGGAACAGACCTTATATGATTCGCAGCGAATCCACTATTGAGAGTTTAATAACCGGCATGACAGGAAAGTGGACGAAGCATTTGTGTATGTTTAAAGCAGCATATACACTGTTAATTGTGTGGATCGGTGAAATTTGTTTTTAAATGAAATTGGTAACTTGAAATTTCATACAAATTTGCAGATTTAAGCAGATAAATTAAAATTTTCTATTTCAATAAAAAAATCCACGGAAATCTGAGAGAAAAAATTGCTGAACCACAGATCAAAATTTTAACCAAGATTGTACAACTGATGCTAATGGCCAGTTTGTTCACAATTGCTTCTACTTTTAACATGACTTTTTATGACTGACACGATGTTGCAAATAATATGCCTTTTTGGTAACCTGAGATTTTTACCAAGTTTCCCAAACTTGGGTTTTTCTCCTATGGTTTCTGTCATCAAATTGTCAAAAAATTTGCAAGAATTTTCACGTTAACAAATACACCTAATAACAATTCATATATTCAACATTAGGTGTGTTCTTTTCCTTGCCCGAATGGGCTTTGACGAAAAGAAAAGATATCGGGACTTAGTGACGCACGCTGCTTTATGAAACACAAATGTTTCGTCCAGTTTTTTATCAATCAATTTAAAAGAAAGAGAAAGAGTCATGCCGACTGAAACGAAGCGGTGTATTGTATTGTATTGTAATTTGTTTTTATTTTCAACTTAGATACATTTGATACATTTTCTTTCAGCTTGTTTTAATTTTATGTCAAAAATTCAAACCTACGACAATGACCTTAAGGGTCGTCTGTCGGGTAGGTTTAATTAGTAATGTTAGAAATTTATATATGTATTTTGTAACTTAAAACAATTTTATATTCCAATGTAAGTTTAATAAATAGTGTAGTAGAGGCGGTGTATGGTGTTCACTCACGAATAGCAAGTTAAAAAAAAAATCGAGATTCATCTGTCATTTTAAACGGAAGTGTATAGAGATTTCAAATCAATAAACAAGTGAAAAAAGTTTATTAAACTAAATAAAGAAGTGAAACAAAAATAAGTATAGTGAATACTTGCAATACTTTATTAAACCAAATATAAAACAAATTTCGGTGCTACAGTAAATCCCGTAAGAACGCCTTTTATAAGGTGTGTCTGATATTTCCACATAAAGTAATGTGAAGTGGTGTTTTTAAGGTAAATAAATTATCCTAGAATACTTTTAAATTGATATTTCGTGGCATTTGGCTTAAAAAAAAAGAAAATTAGCTGGAAATAAAATCCAGTGATTTTTAGTTGAAATTGAACAGTCAAATGAGAAATTCTCTTCCCAGGACGGGTTAATTTTTATTGGTGATTGCAAGGTGTTCAAATAAGTTAAACGCCCGTAGTGTTTTCCGCTGTTGCTCTTATCTATCATATCGGTTTTGTGTCTTTGCCAAAGAAGTATTTATGTCAGTTTAAAAGTGTTCTACGATCAAAATGTATTTACCTAAAAAATATTACTTCCTATATCTTAAATATGAAACTAATCTTACATGTGAAATGAAAAATCTCACACCGTATCATACTTAGACGTTTTTACATGATTAAATGCATCATCGCATGTCGTTTCTTAATTTTTTTTTTTGTAAAAAAAGTATTGCAAAGTATCCACTACACATACCTATTTCACTTTTTTAATAACTTTAATAAGCTTTTTTCACTACCTATTTCAACGATTTTAGATCTCTGCACACTTTCTTATAGCTTTGCAAAATAACGGTCTCTCAATGATTTTCAATCTTTTTTTTTTGAAACCTTGCTTCCTTTGGGCACCCCAGCATTAAGTCGTGAATCTGAACGCTGACCCTGTGTCAACGCAATTGTTGTGTAGCTAACACTATTTTGAAAAATGCAGTACTGTCTCCTCGATATGCCAGTTTCTTATTTCTTCTTCTATGGGGGGTTTTCTTTTTTTTAGTTTCTAGCAGATCTCGAGTTGTCAAACAAAATTTTTTATTTCTTTTGTAGCTCAGAGCTTCAAATGTGTTTCTTTTTCCTTTCCAGCATGTTCAGAGTGCGCTTTATGAGCTCAGAATAAAATACAGAGCAGACATAGTTAAATGCTGAATGCAAGTATTAGAAAGGTGGTTCAGGTGTTTAAAAATAAGTCGGAGCGTTCAGAACACGCTTGTTCAGAGGATGTTCAAAACATGCGTGAAATGCTTGAACTCTATTCAGAGCTCTATTCTGAACTAAAAAAGAAAGTCGCCTTATGTGCCGACTATTAGACTCGCAATAGTGGACTCGATACTAACCTTAGAGTTTTAACACTTTTATTTTTCGGAAAGATACCCTCATATAAATTTTTTTTTTTATTTAAGTATCAGTTTGTTTCACCCTTTAATTTGTAACAATTTTGATACAATTTTACCCCTAAAACCATCCTAAAATAATCAGCCCGGGAATTGTTATTTAGAATTGGGCTGAATAACTATAAAAAGCTATAACTCCAGTCTATAATGCTTGGTGGTAACACAAACAAGTTGTTGTTGTTAATTCAAAATTATTGAAATAATAACTTTTTAAACACCAAAAGGGTTTGAAAGTTCAGTTGTGTAGTTTCTTACAGCTGGCCATACACGACAGAGCCAAAGAGCCAAGTGGCCCCCGCCGATCCAAAATCGGTCGTGTGGGGTGGATCGGTGGAAATGGCCGCCGATCCATTTGGATGTTCAGCGCTCAGTAAATAACAAACAATTATTATATTTAATATAAACCAAACTAAGATTTGTGCCCGAGCGAAGCTGGGCGGGTCGGCTAGTTTTTATATAAACTTTGACGAAACTTTGGGCTAAATTCATAGTTTTGGGAAGTACGCGAACGGAAATATTATTAAATTATTATATTATTATTTTTATTTTATTTTATTTTTATTATTATTATTATATTATTAAATATTATTATAAAGTGATCACTTTGTTGAGGTTTTAAGGCTCCCCCAAACCAACGCGAAACATTCGCCAACGACGCAAAATCATTCACAATAATACAAAATATGAAAGATACACAATGCTACACAACAACAAAAAATCGTTTTTGCGAATGATTCGCTACGAATTCGCGTTGGTTTGGGAGAGCCTTTATAATCCAATCAAAAGAATAATAGTTTTCATCTTTATTAATTTCTTTTTTAAATAATACAGTTTTTCCGGACATGGAGTGGGTCCGATTCATAAAATATATGGAGTTATGGATCGGTTGGCATTCAATGACATCATGGAAATGGTCATACTTCCACGTGCTGAGGAGGGTCTTCTCCTGAAGTGGATATTTCAGAAAGATAATGATCCGAACCATACAAAAAAGTAGTCAAAAAAATGGTTTCAACAGCAAAAACTTGACGGTATGAAGTGACCAACACAGCAGAATGGAAACACTATGGGAGATTGCAGATCGAAGCATAGTTCAGAGAAAATAGCAGAGATAGGAACGATCTCTTCGTCCAGGTCAAGGAGGCTTGGAATAGTATATACCAGATACCACTGTTCCAAATTTTCTGGAGAGTATACCTAGGAGCTGCAGTGCGATGATAAAATACAAAGGTTTTGTCACAAAATATTAAAAATTAAACACTAAATTTAATTAAGAACATGAAATTAAAATAAATTGGGTAGCGTAACAGCTCGTGGAGAACCAGGGCCTAGTGACTTACAACTCTCAACAATCCTGTGTGCGTGTTTGTTGGCAGGAATGGAGGGGACCTACAGTTTTTTGCCGAGTCCGAACGGCTAAATGAGAAGCACTTTTTCATGACAAGAATACTCTTGGAGGATTTGTCAGTTCCTCGCAAGAGGCAGTACCTCGAATAAAAGATTTCTGTTTTTAGGTGGCACGGCTGGGAATCGAACCCACACCTTCGGCATGACAGTCCTACGCACTAACCATCATGCCACGAGGTACTACTAATTAAGAACATGCATTTTTAAAAAGTTGCTTATGTTTTGACCAGGAAAAAAGGGACATGATATCATAATTCTTTGATTATTTAATATTTTTAGTTATTTAACATCATTTTTGTTATTATTAATTATATTTTGGTAATAATAAGAGCATTTATTAATAAAAAGATTATCTAATATATTAAAATCCAAGCAGTTATAGACCAGACTTTTATAACTTCAAAAAGTTGCTTATGTTTTGGCCAACACTGTAAATTCAAAACCGAAATACGAAATTCAAATCCCATAGAAACTTATAAGGATTACGAGCAATCCGTTTGGTAGGTTAATAAATGAAGCATAATTCATTTGGCTAATGGGTCAGCTGTTTTATGAAATAGTTAAAAACCTTTCTGATAAATGTTTAAATAGGTTTTATAAATTCTTTTGCAAATAAAATAAGCTCATCAACTTAAAATTTTAAAAACACGAAAAAAGTTGCACCACCAAAAGTTTTGGGACCACTTAGACGTCTGTCACGCCCATATTCGTACTCAGGGAGTCAAGACCTTTCATTTGAGATATATTTCAAGTGGTTTCCTAAAATTATAAAAAGTGAAAAAAGTTGCATTTTCGGGGACGTCTGTCGGGGGTTTTGGGGCCACTTAGACGTCTGTCGTAACTATATTTGTAATGAGTGAGTTAAGGACTTTAGGAAATATTACGTTTGAAGTGGTTTCCCTCACTAATTCAATTTTGCAAAAATTCGTACTTTTGATGCACTTTTTCTCGTTAACGGGACCATTAATTGCTGGCAGACGAACGTATTCGTTATCACCTTCGCCAGGACTACCTGTAACATTAATATCGTCTGGTTTCCTCTCACGCCAAAAATATGTTGCGAGCTCTTAGACTATTACTCCTCATATTTTTTTTATACTGGGGTCTATATATGAAAATCGATTCTTAAGGAGTAAACTCCAAAAAACTCCAAAAAGAAATATATTTAGTTTATTTGTTGGAAAAAAAGGAAATTTTTGTATGGGAAAAGTCGACTTCAGGAATGGACCGAATGTGCCTACTGCATTGCTTTAGTCTAGTGGTCTAAAACCATCTTCGCATTACTTCCTTTCTAATGAAACCGGTATGGGGCAAATTCACATTTTTTTTAAAATATAATTTCTCAGAAACTACTCAACTATACAACTTGATTTAAGAACAAATAGAGGAATGGAATATTTGCTTTCAAAAAAGTTATAAAACATTGTTGTTCATTTTAAGTCAATTTTTCAAAAATTTTGCAAAACCATATTGTTTTAATTTAGCATTCGAATAAAACAGTAGGAAAAATTCAAAGCAAAATAAGAACGTAACTACACTGCGCGCCACTTGAATGGAAACAAACAGTTTTCCAGCTATCAGAGCGTCAAGCGCATTAGATCTATTAAATCTATTATTATGCCTTTCCTCATTCATTCATAAAAACACATTTTTTTCGCCACTTGAAACGCTTTAATAAGGAAAAAAATAAATAAATGCATAATTAGGGAGGTTGCTCTAAATGCATGATGTCTTAAAAATGTGTACTACCACATTTATTTAAGACTAGCTGACTCGCCTGGCATCGCTCGGGTGGACAAGGTTTCTTAAAAAATTAACAAACAAAAATTAAATATACATTGAACAGTATAAATAATCAGCCTTATTGTAATTTTCGCCCGGAAAATGTCTCACCCGAACAAATTTTTCTTCACCTGGAATTTTAAAAGCTATTATGTGTTTCGCCCGAAGTTCTCTTCCCTAAAAAACAAAAAAAAAACACTGAGTACTCACAATAAGTGCAATCTTCGAACATCGAACATTTTTCGGATGAAACTCACAATAGGCGTTTTTCTTTCTTAGTTCAGAACAGAGCCTGAACTGTCAAACAAAAAATTGTGTTTCTTTTTTTAGCTCTGAGCAGTCAGAGCTATAAATTGGTGTTTCTTTTTTCGTTCTGAGCGTGTTCGTAGCTTGTTCAGAGCGCGCTCTATGAGCCCAGAATAAAATAACTGAGCAGACAAAATTCAATGCTTAACACATTGCATTTGACAGCTATTGTTCAGGTGTGTTTCAAAAATAGTTCAGAGCGCTCAGAACACACTTGTTCAGATGAAGTTCAGATTCAGAACATGCTCGACATGCTCGGACTCTGTTCAGAGCTCTATGCTGAATTAAAAAAGAAAAACGCCTATAGGCGAAAAGTTTAATGTCAATTTCTCTGGGTGGAATATTGTTTGGGTGAAACTCACAATAAGGCTGTATTTGTTGGATTGTCAAAGAGAGTGTTTGTACGCATTTACTCGTTTAAAATAAAAGTGATCAGAAGAAAATGCATCCCCGGCCTCTTCCGTGAATAGAAGTTTGCATTCTGTTCTTATATCCGCTTAGTTCATTAGCGGCCATGTTTATCGCCGTTAAATAATCGGTATTCTTGGTGTATTTATGTATGGAAATAATTTCTTAAGGCGCTTCCATAGGCCCCCGCAAGCAGTGTGCACTGTAAACAGTATGATATCTATAACTGCACCTGACTGACTACAACAAAGAATCTGAACTGTAATAAATACGTCCAGGCATTCGAACTTGAATGAAGGACAACTTGTAACGCACACAAAGAAATTTAAAAATTGGATACTATTTTTTCATTTTAACCCCATTTCCTCCTTTAATAATTAAATTTTGAAAATATAAAGCCTGTGGCTCTCAAAATCCATCCTCTAAATATAACCTTTCATATATAACACAAAAAGAATGTTAAAATCGGAGCCCTAAAGCTGTCGCTTAAACATAACCTTTCCAACATTTAAAGCATTTCGAATCGCTGTTTAATTTTTTATTTCTTCCCCATTGAAGATAAATTTTGAAAGCCAACCTCTTGTCCATCTTCTTAGTACATATAACCTTTCAGAACAAAAAGAATTTTTTAAATTTGACAGGTACCTATTTTACCCATTTCACCCTATAGTTATGAAACGAAATTTTGAAAAATATCTGGTCCTAAATCCAACCTCTAAGTATATTTTTTTAAACATAATTTGAATTCGAATAGCTTAATTTTGAAAAATATCAAGCCAGTGATTTAGCTTTACTAAATACAGGGTGTCCGCCGGGAGAAGGTATACTACTTTGTTTGTTTATAATTTTTGATTAAATGAAAGAGAATGGATCTCATATTGATAAATGTTTTATTTAATGTCGGCAATTATGTATGGAATACAATATCAGTTAAATATCCGCCTCTGTTAGTCTCACAAAACTTCTACCTGAGCGTCGAAGTTGACGAGTTGTAGAAGCTGAGTAAGGTCAAAGATTCTCGAGACTAACTCCAGATGAGTCCTGAAACCAAAGGGCGCTTCACCTATCCCATCCACACCCGATCCCTCGGTGGCACGGCGAAAAGCTGTTCAACGAGATCTCCCCCATATCGGTACGGCGCACAATGGGCAAAAATAGTCGATTTGGTGGCCAAAAATCAAATTTTTCATGTCTTCAAAACACTCAAGTTTCATTATAAGTCAGTAGAAAAATACTCATACGTGAAATATGTAAAAAAAAATTTCCTAAATATGTCCAGGCTAAGAGAAAATGGACCTCAGACTTGGAAAAAAATTTTATTCATGTAAAAGACATTTTCTAGCATGGTTAAAAACCACGATTTTTTAAGAAAACCCTTTTAGAGAACAATCGGTTTTGTTATAGCAAGTTTTTCTAGATATTTGTCTATTATAACGTGGAAAAAAAATAAAAAACGGTAAGCCGGATAGTACCGTTCGATTTGGTAAAACCAATCTTGCTTAAAACCAATTTTTCAGGTTCATTAAAGTGGTACAAAAGTTCACAACTTTTCACAACCTTTATTTATTTATGTATTGAAAGTGAAATATGTTCTCTATAGAAATTTCAAAAAATCATACCCGCATGAATCCGACTTTAGGAGTTAGAGCGAACAAAAGTCTGTATAGTGACTTTTTCTTCGCAAAATTTTACTTAAGCTTAGCTTATTGTTTTTAAATAGACCAGTAAAACATTAAAAGTTAGCTTTTACTAGTTTTCTCTGAACCTACCAAAACTGTGTTCCTGCTCTCATCAACTCATTACTTTATTCCGTTACTCTTGCCTAGTAATAGATTGTTGCAAGACTGATTTATAGTTATTTGCAACTTAACTTTTGATAAGCAAAGTGGTGGCTTAAAAGCATTGTAATAAATTATTATAATGAGGACCTACAAACTTCTCTTTGATTGTCGTTGTGAAGACCCGAAGTTAAATGCCAAAGACTTAAAAAAAATGACCAGTAAGTTTGACCTTATAGTAAATAAGTGCTCTAAATATAAGCTAAGATAGAATATTCATCCAAATAAAGAAAAAATACCAACTGTGCTCATCTTAAAAAAAAAATTTAGTAAGGTCAAAGGGGGTAATTGTGAACGATTCTGCATTTACATTTTTTTAATAATTTATAATGTGTCTTCTAGCTAAACTATGGGGTACTTTACAAAATGACTACCTGGGATAATAAATGTGAATTATAAGCTATTAAAAAACTAACGTTTCAAATTTGTATGTTTCATAGTTTTTATAAAAATCGATATTTACATTTACCCCTTAAATTTAAGAGGAAAATGAAAAATGGGGTAATTGGAAACACGGATATAAGTGTCTACAAAGGCCATAGAAATAGATTAAAATGAAACAAATGTCTAAAATTTAATTTTAAAAAAAATAATAAGAAAGCATTTGTTGACGAGAAGAGATTGAAATAGACATGTTTACATTTACCCCAAATAAAAGCCTTGAAAATGTACACCATTTTTGATTTATTCAAAACAAACAAATTATTTTTAAAACTTATTTATAAATTATAGGCGCAGATTTAAAAAAAAATAGAAAAAACACGTGGCATGTTTTATAATTTAAATTATACTTTTAGGGGAACTATAAAATTATTAAAAATTGACATTTACAACTACCCCAAAGTGTTTACTTTCACCCCATTTTAACGTTTACAATTGCCCATGGGAGGAAAAAAATGGGGAAATTGTAAACAGACAATTTGTATTTCATTGTTAAAGGGAACGAAAATACTATATGCATTCACAAATCATATTAAAATGTTTAAAAAGAAATTTGCACTTACTTTGACATGTTATATTTTTTGTAACAATATCTTTTAGAATTCAAATAATTTGAAAATCTCAAAAAATTTAACGACTCCGGTCAACGCAAAAATTTCGAATAACCCGTTGACCGATGATATTTGCCATCTGTCAGCAAACCGAGAAAATAATAGGTTTCCTAATAAAACCGGTGCCTATTCCCTCAGACGAAAGGTTTCTCAAAACAAGAAGTTGTTTACAATCACCCCCATTCACAATTACCCCCCTTGACCCTAACTATTCAAATTGGCTTCAAAAGTCTTTTAGAGTAAAAAGCGAATTGGAGTCAGAAGAACAAAAATGTCCACAAGAGGAAGACCAAAAACACTATACTGATAGATCAAAAAGACGAAAATGAAATGAATTTGAAGCTAATTGTCTGAGATCTGATGTTAAGAAAAATACACGCCTAATTTAAAAAAAATTACCAACCTAAAAAGGCAGAAATTGTATATGCTGTAGAAAGAGCAAATAAGGAAAATATGGATAGAATGCGTAGCGAAATATTTTCATTAGAAACTGAAACCACAAGGTTTTCAGCAGAGGAAGTTTTAGCAATTTTTTGCACTTAGTACTTTCGATAAGTCAGATAAAAAAAAAATGCGTTCCATCAAACGGGAATGTTTCAGAGACTTCGGGCGAATCAAGTCTGCAAGAATGTATTCTTTTTTTTTATCAAAATGTTGAGTTTGAAAATATTTTTTTTCAAAGGCTGTTTATTTAATTAACGTTATTTTTTTTATAAAATAGAACAATAAGCTTTGGCATTACATCCCAGTATTGTAAGTGTTATTGCAGTTTTTTTTTTAATAATGTTCTACAAAGTCAATTTCTTTTTTAAATAACCTGTCACTAATAAACGGGGAGATAAAGACCTCTTCTCCAAAACTATTTTTTCTTAAAATATGTTTAAAGATAATTTTTCAAATATTGAAATTTAACTTTTTTATTTTGAAAAAACAAACTCATTTTGTTATTTATTTTAAAATAAAATTGAGAAATACACTCCTCGTCAACTGAATACGCACAAACATTTTTGAATATATTTTATCCATTTTTTCCAAACAGTGATAGTTATTATGCCATCTGTTGATGGTAAAAGTTTTCGTAACATATAAATAACAGAATTTCAAAGTTTTATCCAAAAACAACCGTGAGTTTTTCCTTCAACCACTTCCAAAGTGTAACTTATGCAAAGTAGAAGTTTTTTTTTGAGTCAACTGAATAGGTAAAAAAATTAAAATTGGTATTGGAATGGAATGAAACAAGTTTTTGTTTAAGTTTAGTAGTGGGTACTTCCACCTTTATTTTTAATTACTTCGTAAATTCGATCCGGCATGGAATCGTATAGCTTTTTAATGTAATTTAACGAAATTTCGCTCCACGCTAATTTGATTGCAGAAATTAAGGTTTCTTTGTCTTCGAACTGACGACCACCCTCATAAACTTTGCGTACTAGCCATCCCCAGACATTTTCTATGATGTTTAGATCAGGTGAGTACGGCGGCCATTGAAGCAACTGCACTTGTTGCTCCTCTATCCATGTTTTTATTATGCGCGCTGAGTGAATAGGCGCATTATCATGTTGGTAGGTCCAGTTTATGGGTCCAAAGATGTTAGAAAATTTAGGAAAATTTCTTTCCAAAATTACTTTATACCCAGCTGCTGTCATTCTTGATGTTACAACCTCGAGCTCAACTGTTCCATAATAACTGACTGCTCCCCATATCATGACACCTCCTTCACGACTATGATGGCGCTTTAAAAATCTTTTTTCTTTTCTTAAGTCGTGAAAATAGAAGTTGAACCCATCAGGGCCATCGAAATTAAACTTTTTTTCATCTGAAAAAACCACGTGATACCATTCTTTTTTCCAACTCATGTGAAGTCTTGAAAAATCTAATCGCAACATTTTCCGTCTCTCGTCAAGTGGTGGTTTTTTCTTAAGTTTCATTCGTTTAAGATGGCTTGAGTTGTTGATTACTCTTAATACTGTTGAGCAACTTGCGTTTACGCCGACTTTTTGTTTTATTTTTGCCACAGAATCAGAAGAATTTGATGCATATCTTAAAATTCCTCGTCTCTCAGCTGCTGTTGTTGCTGTTTTCTTACCCCCCTTCATGTTTTTGCCGTATGCATCTTTATTTTTCAAGTGAGAATAAACTACATTAAAACTTCGGCCAACTTTATCAGCTATTGCACGTCCAGTTAGGCCTTGGTCTCTAAGTAAATCGATTTTAGCTTTTTCAACACTGTTAAGGCACGTAGATCTACCCATTTTTCTTAAAATTTGAAATCAAGAATTAAATTTTACTGAAAACACTAAAATCTTTAATTTAAACTGTCAAGCACTCCAAAAAACTTATAAACAACGAAGAAAATGGCGTTGTACCTATTCAGTTGACTAAAAAAAAAACTCCTACTTTGCATATAAAACACTTTGCAAGTGGTTGAAGAAAAACTCACGGTTGCTTTTGGATAATTCTTTCGGAATTATCTGCTTAACATCTTAAGGGAATAGTTAGCATCAACAGATGGCATAATAACCATCACTGTTTGGAAAAAATGGATAAAGTATATTAAAAAATGTTTGTGCGTATTCAGTTGACGAGGAGTGTATTTTTAAAATTAGGCAATGTAAATCAGTTATGAAATTATTAATACAAAAAGAATCATAAAAAAATATCAACTGGTTCAAAAGTTATAGATTTTTGGCCACTCAATTAACGATTTCTGCCCACTGTGCGGCGTATCGCTGTTCGACGTGTTTTCCCAAACACATTACTCCTTTTCCTTGACAGTACGGCGAATAGCTGTCTGTCACTCTTATCTTATCATATCCCCTTCCCTTGAGTCCTGAAATAACTTATCCTAAAACCTTCCCTATCCAAACCCATCCCTGTCCATCGTCGGTACGGCGAATAGCTGTCCACGTTATCCCCCTCGGTGGTACGGCGAAAAGCTGTTCAACGAGTTCTCCCCCATGTTGGTACGGCGCACAGTGGAACGATCAGTACAAATTTCTGGTCATGAGGTGATTTTTTTTTGTTGTGATATGAAGATAGTTCTTGTATGTGATATTTTGAAAACTGTCAACTCTTTCATAAGCTATAACATTTTTGTTTGTAAACATAACGGTTTTCATGAAATAATGGCTTAAGTTGATACTTTTTTTCTAAGCCAAAAAAAATGTGATATTAGATATTTTTGGTTTTTCGAGTCTTTCATTCAATTTTTGAGATAACTCAATGAAATAAATTGTGTTCAACTAAGGAAGATTAGTTTAAAAAAATTAAATAAAAAAAAAAATCAAATTAAAGATTTGTCCATTCGAAAACACCTGTTTTTACAGTTGCTTTTAAAAAATAATATCTAGAACTTCCAACAAGCTTTTAAAACAATGCTTGCATATGCCTGCTTTCTAATTCACCTTTAAGGAATTGTATGCTATCGGTGAGTAATATTTAACAAGAATTGGATCCGACCGGATCCGACCCCGCTAACCTATGAGCTTTAAAAAATCTCTACCTTTTATACTGGTCATTGCTCAACATGTCTTCTTTATTTTTGTAACAGAAACCAAAATATACTTTTACAGTATTTTTAGGTGTGCTGAACTCGAATCCGAAGTCAGAAAAATTCTATCACCTCACGTTTCTGGCATATAACCGTTTGAAAATTGAAAATACCCGTTTTTCGCTGTTTTCGTAACAGCGCTTTAACATAACTTATGTTAAAGCGTGAGGTTACTTGTTTGAACAAAATGTGTAACGGTT
Source organism: Dasysyrphus tricinctus (assembly GCA_963921185.1). Classification (NCBI taxonomy): domain Eukaryota; kingdom Metazoa; phylum Arthropoda; class Insecta; order Diptera; family Syrphidae; genus Dasysyrphus; species Dasysyrphus tricinctus. Next base: position 181,807,965 of record OY992532.1, read on the forward strand.
TCTAGAAGAACAAAAATTTTTCTTTTGAATTCCTTTCAAATCTTTCCGATATCTCTTTTCTTTTCCGAGAACTCCATCAGATCCGAATGACGATATCGAGAGTGAAAATAGCATTTAAAGCTTATTTTTGATTTTGAATATTATTTTTTTTGTAATTAAATTTACTTGAACCTTTTTCTACATTTATCTATTACAGGTCTTAATTTTCCACAATTTTCTGAAAGAAATTTTGTGAAACAAAATTAATGCTATTATATAATTCTAAGGCTCTTTATTTGGATTTAAAATTATTTATGTAAGTTTTCAGCAATTTGTATCGGGAAACAATATTTGAAATTGATTAGTTTTTAATAGCGATATAGTGTTTATTATACGTACACATGAACATAGATTTATGTAATACATACATGCCACTTTTATAAATATTCTTAAGAGGGGTATTAAGTATTTGAAATGTTCTTAAGAGAAAAAATATCATTTTCTATTATGTAACAGTTGAAGAAAAGCTGATTTCAAAATTGTGCATCATTTTGATAAAAAATTTCTTAGATTCGAAGAAATAATCATAGTATTGGATACAATCATAAGTATCTACCTACCTTAACTATAGTTAAAACAGATAGAAAAATTGTTATAATATTTATTTTTATAGATTCAATTTTTGAAGATTTTTAAATTTATCGGTAATGGGTGTACGGATCTCAACAAAACAAATACATTTTTTTTTTAACTTGATTATTTGAGGAACAATTTAAAAAAAAAACATGTTAGTATTTAGAATTTAAATTAGTATAGGTATGGTACACTTTAAAATTCCATTTTTCTTATGTTTGGTTTTTTTTTCAAATGCACTTTACTAGATATGGAATCGTATGCTTTATGAAATATTTTTCAATGTTTTATTAATCTATAGTATTTAACAAACACAATGGCGAAAAAATCATCAAAATCCATCCATTTATTCAAAAGTTACAGCACGATGTCCACTTTTTCAGCTTTTCGTTCCACTGTGCGGCGTATCGCTGTTCGACGTGTTTTCCTATACACATAATTCCTTTCCTTGACAGTACGGCGAATAGCTGTCTGCCACTCTTATCAAATCATATCCCCTTCCTCACCCACTCCAATTTTCCTATTGGGCTGGATCTAAGGTGTTACACGACCCGTGCCGATGATCAGCCTGGCTGGGGGCCCAATTAAAAATACTAGCTCAGTCGTTAACGGAGTATCCGACTTTTGGCACTTTTCGGATCAGCTTGCCTTCTCTACATATGCGAATCTCTGTGTAGAGTGACCAACCTTTATTCGCTACTCGTGGGTCCAAAATAATTGTATGTCAAAACAAAAGACAAAAACAAGGATAGATGGTGACACCGGTTCTCCTTCGAAACCGGGCGGCAGCACGGCGTCAAAGCTGTTTGCCGTTACTCCTGGGGTCGGTTTCAGTGGGGTGGTTGTGGCAAGTCATGGTCCCCCATCTGATACAGATTCCAGCGAGAGAAGTAAGGTGGTAGCAATACCTAATTTCAGTAGTGGTGGGGTTGTGAATAACGGTCCGACCACTTCTAGAGAGAGTGAACCTCTCCCGAGTACGTCTCGGGAGGGAGCCCAACTCGGTGGTGTAAGGGTTGTGAATAATGGTCCTCCCACCACTGGAGAGGGTTCTCCCCCGAAGACGTTACCTTCAAATACGCAGAATAGGCAGTCAAAGGACAGCTATACGGTCAGGCTGACAGCTCCTAGGATTCTCAATACCTTTGGTAATGAAAAACTGGAGGTCGAAGGGAAGACGGAACTGGACGCCAGGATAAAATGGGCTCAGTGCATTTTAGCCAATGCGCAGACCAGCGGCGACTCCACGTCAAAGCAACAAAGGTCTCTAGAGGATACCATCCCGGTGCCCAAACGACCCAAGGTGCAAAACACCAGTACTCTCCATTGCGGCGTATCCAAGACCTATAGTGATGTCCTCAAAGTATACAAAAAAGAGGTTGACGCGGATCGCGTCACTCCACAAAAAACTGAGGCTGAGCCTGTGGGAGGGGACCCTGATGCATCCATCACCTTTCCATCCATTGTTGATGAGGAATCCAGGTCATCCCTGATCAAGGTTCAGTCTTCAACTAATGTCGACCTTAACCTCGTTCCTTTGAGTGAGAATGAGCTATTGAGTTCATCTTCTGATTTGGAAGAACGCAACGACACCGTACAGGAGGCTATTCCGCCTGATTGCAGCCAAATGTTGCAATTAGTCCAAATTAACCTTCAACACTCTATTAAGGCTTCGGCCTCCCTTCTTCTCCGTCTATCCAGAAACGGTGAGGATATTTTTCTGATCCAGGAACCCTGGATTGTTAAATCCATGGTTAAAGGACTCAGAACTCCTGGATACTACTTACTGTATGCATCTGGTAAGGGTGAACCTAGATCTTGCATACTAGTTAAAAGTATGCACTAGTTAAAAGTATAAACTAACGTTTATTTACTCCCTGATCTCAGCGATAGAGATATCACCACTGCTAGACTGGAAACGGCCAATGGTACGTACTGGCTAGTGTCGGCGTATCTGGGCCATGACAATCTCGGCCCTCTCCCCGGTTATACACTGGAGAGAATCATCGCACAGGCAGAACGACAGAAGATATGTCTCATTATTGGGAGTGATGCTAACTCCCATCATACAGTATGGGGAAGTACTGATATCAATGATAGAGGTGAATCTCTTTTTGATTATATTTTAAGTACTAACCTTATAGTAAGTAATGTGGGAAACGAACCTACTTTCATTACTAAAAACCGACAAGAAGTATTGGATATTACTCTTGTCTCAGATACAATTCATCACAAGATCTTGAATTGGAAAGAATCTGATGAACACTCGTTTTCTGATCACAGGTACATCCAATTCAGTCTAAATGATGAACCTCTTAGCCGCTTGGAATTTCGAAACCCTCGAAAAACCGATTGGCTTAAATATAGGATAACACTCAAAGGTCTATTAAAACCTGATCTTTTAAATCCTCCTTCAAATATAATTGAACTTGACTGCAAGGTCAGTGATGTCACGTTAGCCCTTAACAAATCAACGGCTATTTCCTGTCCACTTACTCAAGTAAGGGGAAAAAAGAAGCCGTATTGGTGGGATTCAGGGCTTGAACCGCTCAGGAAAGATTGTCGTAAATGTTTTAATCGAGCTTAAAGTACCCGAGTAGTGTCGGATTGGGAATCCTATAAGGAAACCCTTAAATTATATAAGAAAGCATTGAGGAAGTCTAAAAGATCCTCCTGGAGAATTTTCTGTGGAAAAATAGAAAAAACTTCAGAGGCATCCAGGCTTAGAAAAATCCTCTCTTCAAATCCAGTGATGCCTAGCTGTTTGAAAAATGCTGATGGCTCATGGACCAACTCTTGCGAAGAATCGCTAAACCTGCTACTAGATACTCATTTCCCTGGAAGCTCCAAAAATATTAATAGCTTCGACCATAATAGGTCAGATAATGAGCCAAGATATCCACAAGGTCTGGTTACTAGGGACAAGCTGCAATGGGCGCTCAACAGCTTCAAACCATACAAGTGTGCAGGACCCGACGGCATAGTACCAGCTGAACTCCAAATGAATTCTGATTTGATTCTGCCAATTCTGGAGACCATTATAACTAGTTGTTTAAACCTGGTCCACATTCCCCTGTTATGAAGAGAAGTTAAGGTTGTGTTTATACCCAAAGCTGGCAAATGCTCCCAAGTAAACCCGAAAGATCTCAGACCTATTAGTCTATCATCATTCCTTCTTAAAATCTTTGAAAGATTGATCGATATCCACCTGCGAACAAGCATAGACACGCGACTTTTGTCTACTGCTCAACACGCTTATTGCAAAGGGAAATCGGTTGAAACTGCGTTATATACTCTAGTTCGAACTATAGAATATTCCCTCCATCATAAAGAGTACACCATGGTCGCTTTCTTGGATATAGAGGGCGCTTTTAACAATGTCGACACATATGCGATCGCATCTGCTCTGACATCCCTGAAGGTAGATGGTACGCTTGGTGAATTGATTAATCAAATGCTGACTAGCAGAGTTATCAATTCAAAACTGGGCAGCTTTTCCGCTAGAAGGTCTGTCAGTAGAGGTACGCCGCAAGGTGGTGTCCTATCTCCCCTTCTCTGGAACTTGGTAGTAAATGAGCTGCTGACATGCCTGGAAGCGGAGAGTTACAGAGTGATTGCATATGCGGACGATGTTGCTATTGCCGTATCAGGAAAGCATCCTACTGTCTTAAGAGAACTCTCACAAAATGCTTTAAATAAGCTTACCAACTGGGCTGACCGGTGTGGTCGTGGTCTGGGTGTCAACCCTCATAAAACAGAACTTGTTCTATTCTCAAGGAAATATAAAATCCCTCATATTGATCCTCCTTCTATCAAAGGTACTCCACTAACATTCACTGATCAAGCAAAATATTTGGGTCTTATTTTGGACAAAAAGTTAAGCTGGAAACCTAATATACAAGAAAGAGTCAAAAAAGCCACAGTGGCCCTTCTCTCATGCAAAAAAGCCGTTGGGAACAAATGGGGCCCTCAACCTCGAATCACTCACTGGCTATATACTTCGGTGATTAGACCGATCCTCACTTACAGAGTGACAGTATGGTGGACTGCTCTGGATAAAGCGGTAAATTGCGACAAATTGAGCAAAGTCCAACGCTCTGCTTGTTTGTGCATAAGTGGAGCACTTCGTACGACACCTTCCGCTGCTCTAGACGTTCTGCTCCATCTGACACCCCTCAATATTTTCAGCAAACAAGTGGCTGCAAATACAGCCACTCGCCTTAAAGCTTCCTCACAATGGACCAACAACAACTTTGGCCATTCCATCATTCTGAATTCATTCGGATCAATCCCAAGTCGCACTGATTACACCATCCCAAAACTTCAGTTTGGCAAAAACTTTCAAGTCAGCATTCATTCTAGAGTTCTCTGGGAGGATACGGCTCTCTTGGAAGATGAATCAATCCATATTTACACCGACGGATCGAAAACTGATGATGGGGTGGGTGGTGGTGTGTACTCAGAAAGACTAAAATTAAGTCTCTCCTTCCGTCTTCCTAATAATTGTAGCGTGTTCCAGGCGGAACTTATGGTGATCAAAGAAGCCTTATCTTGGCTGAAAGAAAACGTGTTATCAACTACAGATATCCGCATCTTCTCGGATAGTCAAGCAGCTATCAAATCTCTGGAATCGGTCTCTACTAACTCTTTAACAGCCCTAAATTGTCGTTCATCTCTGCTGGAGATGGCGCAGCAGTTTAACATTCATCTGTGTTGGGTGCCGGGGCATAGAGACATTCCAGGTAATTGTAAGGCCGACGAACTCGCTAAATATGGAACAACTCTACCTCTTCTACCTAGTAAGGCAGATATTGGTATTCCCATCGCTACATGTAAACTTATGCTGAAGCAAGATGCTTTAGAGAGAACAAACACCACTTGCTTGGCAACAAAACAAATCTGGCCAGTAATGGATTTTAAGCGATCTAAGACCCGTTTGCTGATACGAAACTTAAGCATTTATGTACTACTTAAGAAGCTTATGTTCTACTTTTTCCTCTGCGTAAACTGTCACATAAGCGCTTATGTTCTACTTAAATATCTAAGTTTCGTATCAGCAAATGGGCCTAAATGTTTGATATCTCTAAGCAGATTGCACATTAGCTCCATGATCGGTGTCATAACCGGACACTGTCTTATAGGCAAGCACGCAACGCGTCTTGGCGTATTCTCTAACGATTTTTGCAGAAACTGTATGGACGAGGAAGAGATAGAATCGATTCCTCATCTTCTATGCACTTGTCCTGCTCTATCTCATAGGCGAAGACTCCATCTTGGAAATTTCTACTTCAATGATCCTAGTGATTTAGTAAATGTTGACATAGGTAGTCTGTTACGCTTCATAAAAAGCTACAAATGCAGTAGCGTAGCTACCGCGGTATCAGCCGTATCAATGATACGGGGCCCCCGAGATAAAGGGGCCCCGACGATACAGAGGACTTGATGTGTGTAAGAAATTTTGTATTGAGATGAATACGACACACAATGTCGATTACATTTTAAAATGTACTTATTTACTTTGCATCTGTCTTTTCGATAGTTTTCCTATGTATCTCTATCTACATCCTACCAATACCAACTAAACGTAACTGTAACGCACAACCACTTTGTTTTTATTGGAACGCGTGCCAGAAGCCCAGGAAAATTAGACAAAAAATGGCAAAACTAGTAAAAAATTCTTACAAAACTGAATTTAGATGTGGAGCTTCGTCTTAGCGTTAAGCATTTAATAAAAAGTTCCTACTCTTAATATGGACTGGGGCTACTATTTTTAGGGGTACATAAGCAAATTTTAATTTGCACTTAAAAAAATAGCTTACTTTTTATCATAGGTACAATCAATAATTTAGAGAAAAACCTGCAAGAACTTCCTGACCAGTTTAATCGAGAAAATGTATTAAAATTTCGTTAGAGCAACTGATTTTTATAAAAACGTGCCTCACTACGACTGCGGCATACTGGGGTAAATCTAAATACTAAGCACACTGAGCGTTTTACTGTGTTTATTTCTAAAAATCTGTTGCTCTGCCGAAAAAAGTTTTATCCTATTTTGTGTACAACTTTATGAGCTAAAATTTAAATCTTTAGAATTAAACGGTTTTTAAAATATTTATAATAAACTGTTGTTTTTCCCTTTTACCGTACAAATAAAAAGCAATCATTTAACCGTCATAACTTTAAGACGAAAGTTAGATTAGACGGTCAACGCATTGACTCCTTGACGTCACCAGAAACATAGTCAATGAACTGTCACCGTAGACCGCCTTAACGCATGATACGTTGACGATCACACGAATAACACCACTCGATCAATGTTGTCCCAAAATGCGTTGACGTGTTATATGTGTCAACGCGATCGGTGCTCTTTGGTGTCAACGAATTGACACGTGAAACGTTGACTATTACACTACTTGACGACATCCAAACACTATGCACGTTGACGCGGAGTAGAAGTGAACAAAATTCAATCATTTTTAACGTTGACGACCACATGACATTGCCTGTACTCGTAGTGTTACCGTTTAATACACTGTAGATGGATAAAAAGACCTCTAAAAATAAAATTTTTTTGAAATTTTGTATTGCTCCGGAAAAAAGTGATTTTAGGGAAATTGCGGGACATTTGGATCAAAATATACCTTTGCCATCAAAATATAGTTTGTTTTCTATCCGGCAAGCCATCAACTGTCAAATTCCATCAAAGGATGGCTACGATGTCGATGGATTAAAAAACCTTTTAAGATCGAAGTTTTTGAAGTTTCCTTATGGCTTCGGAAAAAAGTGATTTTAGGGCAATCGGGTGACATTTGGATCGCAATACACTTTTGACGTAGTTCGTTCCTCATCTGTCAAGTTATTTTAACTGTTGATGTAGGTATTAAAAATCCTCAAAAATAAAGCAAAATTTTCTAGATTGATATCAAGGTCAACGCAAGCTACCTTGACATGCCAGAAAATTCTGCTGTGTCAACGTAAGAATACAGTCAACGCTAGGTGAACATGCCCCAACTTCGTTGACAATCAGGCTCAATTTTTATTTTTAATCAAGTAGTTATCCTGAAAAGTTTGTAAGAAATTAAATTTTAAGGTACGAGGGTGGGTCAATAAGTCCCTGAAATTTTCACTTAACACCTTGCATTCTCAAATCCAAATATGTTTGCTTGTTACACGGCTCGGTAATTACAATTTTGCACAAATATTTAGATATGAGAAAGCTTTCCGCAAGATGGCTGCGTTTGCTCTTCACCGATAACAAAAGAAACCGTTTAAACATTTCAAAGGAGTTTTTGGCTATCTTCAACCGGAATCCAAACCAAAGAATGCCAAAGCAGGATTATCGGCAAATAAGGTGATGGCAACAGTTTTTTGGGATGCGCAAGGTGTCATCCATATCGATTACCTTGAGAAAGGAAAGGCTATTACTAGTGCTTATTATGCTGACCTGTTGAAGCGATTCGACGCTGATTTAAGGAGAAACACACCCCATTTGCCAAGGAAAAACTTTTATTTATATTCGGGGGACACCCATGAACATATTCCATCAAGAAAATCAGGGGGGTCACTCCGTATTTCGATTATCGCCAGACGATATCGTTTAGATTTAGACGATAGTCTTGCTTCACGTAACATTGAAAATGACAATCGTCTTGGCGATCTCTTTTTGGCGATGAATTATTTGCTTTACGTAAGTCAATAATCGTCAAAACGATAGAGCTTAGACGATAGCTAAAGAGGTATTTGATTGACCAGCTGCTTTCATGGCTAATTGCTTTATTGTTGCGTACCGTAAAGAACCAATTTATCCACGAATAAAACTTTAAAATATTAGCTTTCAAGCAATAATTACTATTATATTCGTACGATGCACTGTTCACGAGATATTTGATGAAACGCGTTTTCTAAGATGGCGGCTGACTCTCGCGCTACCCAATCCCGCCAACTTGGATTTTCATTAGGGGGACACCCCTCAACACATTCCATCAAGAAAATTAGTTCAGTAATAAATTGCAGACAAAAAATAACCGGCTTTTGGCCTTTTTATAAACTTCGAGATTTGAACATAAGCACCTAAGATAGTCGTTCATACACTCCGCTTCAACTGAATAGACACACAAATTTTCAAAGGAACTATGTCCATTTTTTCCAAACATTGTGAATTAATGTATCATTTTATGATGCTTATTGTATGTTTAAAATAGGTCTGATCCTTTACTTTGAGTTTCTGTGATTTTTGGTCCAAACTTCTGACAAAATTTTTTGTTATATGCATTTTAAGACAGAACTTTGGACTAAAATGCGCAGAAATGCACAGTAAATCACAGAAACTCATTCCATACCATAACATCGCCTTCTCGAATATGGTGACGAGCTAAAAAAGTTTTTTTTTTTATCCCATGAACGCTTTCAAAATTTATTTATTTTTCATAAGAAAGACCCTCATTTTTTCCAATTCATATGAATCAATGTAGAGGGGAGGAATAAGCTACTTTGGCACTTTTGACTGAGTTTCAAAGCTCAAAAACGACTGCAATAACTCATAGAAAATAGTGGAAAGAGGTTTTCCTTAATTTTTGGATATTTTTGGACCCATAAACAAGACTTTTCAGCAGGAAAAACCCCCCCATCCACACGGCGTGCATAGTGAAAGACTTGAAAGAGGAGCAAAATATTGAATTGCTTCAATGCAAACCGTACTCTCCCTGCCAAAACCTAATTGTGTAGTGCATCGGCCTCTGAATTGCAAGGTTCATGGTTCGCTCCCAGATGACGGCAAAGAGTTTTTCAATTAATACGAGCATAACCAGACTAAGCACCACTAAAGGAGTCTGATGATCGAGGTGGCTCTCGTGAAATAGCTATAACTCCAGCCTATATACTTGGTGGTAACACACGCAAGTTGTTGTTGTTCATACAAAATTATTCTAATTGAAAACTTTTGGGGATGTTTAGTACAAATAGTTAACGAGCCAGGCTATCAGTTTAAGGCCAGAAAATCCCAAATTTCAGCCATGAAATTTGCCTGGATCCAAATTTAGGTGGATTACATAGAGAAACTTTACGATGCCATGCCGGATAAAATTTATGAAGCTTTAATGAAAAAAGTGATAATACCCTCTACTAGAATTGCTCAATAAAATGCTTTTTGAAAACAAACTTGTTTTACTTCTTTTCATTAAATTTTATAACCAATTTCAATCTGTGTGTTAATTCAGTTGACGCAAAAAAATCTCCATTTTTCAATGTGAACAACTTTGCAAGGGAGCCGAAGAAAAAATAGCGGTGCTTTTTTAATTATTTTTTTTTTGATTATTTTCTTAACATTATAAATAAACAATAAGCATCATGAGATTATACATTAATGCACAATATTTGAAAAAAATGGACAAAGTTCCTTTGAAAATTTGTGTGTCTATTCAGTTGAAGCGGAGTGTATCTACATTATGGTGGTCCTTATTTGTATGGAGGAACAAAAAAATTGTTTGTTTTTACTGAGCACCATTTTTTTCTCTTCTTCTACATTAAAAACGTGTACCAAAAAAATTTCATGCTAATCGGATTGTATTAACACGTGCCGCAATGAGTTTGAAAATTTGAGTTTTCATAAAACTGACCAAAACCGGGTGCTATTAAAAATTTGATTTGCAGAATTATTAAAGTTCACTTTCAAATCTGTTACATACTCTTGCTTCAAAATAAAAAAAATAAAAGTCACGATTGGGTCGCACGTTCTTGCTCAAAAAGTTCAATTTGCTTGGAAATTAAGAATTTTTATAAATATTCGAGTAACTATAAAAACATTTTTAAAATTATTATCGAAATCTTTTGAGCTGTTTTTAAGATAAATAAGCTTTTTCATAACGGTTGTACAGCAAGTACGTTATTTTTTGAGCTAAAACAGTATTTAAATAATCCCCAACTCTCAAAGGGGCATCAACTTTAAGCTCAATGCGGCACGTGTTAACGTGATTTAAAAAAATAAAAAAAAATAGGGTAGTGTTTTAAGATGTCAATGAACAAAAAAAACGGATGCTCAAAAGTTTTTAAAATAAGGACCACCCTAATCTACATATTTCCTTTTTGTTTAAAAAACTTAAATACAAATGAAGTGACTTTCAGAAGGACATACCAAAACAGTGCTGTTTCACTTTGCTTTTCTGCGGCATAGTTGAGGTTGGTTAGTATTTGTTAGCACATAAATGTAAACAAACTTTTACCTTTACAAATAATAATATTTAAAAAAATACTCTCTCAGCATGAATATTTTATCGCAAAAAAAAAAAAAAAAAAACAATTCGAATTGAAATATTTAAGTACTTGTTTCATTATACAACAAAAAAAAAACAATATTAAATGTAAGTATGCACATTAAATTATTTGCAATTATGTATCTCCAAGTGCATGCGAGTGGGTAAATTGGAATGCACCTTGCGGTATACAGGCAGTTGGTATACCTTGAATTGAATTGGAATCTTCTCCAGCCTGAGCAAACCAATGCAGACTTGACGTCATATTGGAACACTCCATTGCTGCTTGATGTTTTTATTTTTTTTTTTATTTTTTGTTTTTATACATGTAGGTAGATAAGATAAGACAAAAACAATGTAATGCAAAATGATATATAGATAAGACCAATAAATCATGTATTCTTAAGATATGTATTTGAAAGCAAGAATGGAAAGAAAGAAAAAAATACATAAAGTCACTCACCTTTTCTTTCTACACTCCCCTCACGGCTTCTATCAATTGGAGCTGGATCTGGAATGAGACCAATTCATAACGATTAGTCATACAAATAATTAACTTAATGAAAAATGAAATAAAATGAAATTACAGTCGAATCGCTCTCTGACGAATGTATTGATTTTTCATTATTATCAAATCAGGTAGACATTGGCAAAAATAATATTTTTTTTTAGAAATCACTCTTTTGACGTCATTCTTTTACTTGTTAAATATTTTTGTTTCCTAGACAATCGTACTCAACACTGCAATCGAATCGAATAAAACGCGTTATTTGATAATGAACTGATTATTTTTATTTTGTAGTATGTTAAGCAGTTAAAAATGACATCATTTTTCTGATAAGAAACATTTACGTTTGGAAAACGTTTATATAAAAACAAATCAAAATTAACCGACAAAATGTGTAGATGACATTAAGAAAAAGTGTTTGGAGCCTCAAAATTTACATTTCGTTGTTCAAAAATTATGGAGGTTTAGCATCGATCGAAAAAATATGATTCCCTGAAAAATAAAATGCATGAGTTGGTCGCACGAAGCTATTCTCGGATTCAAAACCATAATGCGGACATTATGTACATCAAAAGTAACAACAATTTGAAGATGTAATGGATCAATAATGTAATAATATTGTTAGCGAGAGAGTGGGAAAATATCAAATTGGTACCTACAAATGGTTTTTTTCTTGATTTTATTTATGTATACATTTTTTAAATGCAATAATGTTTGAACTGACTATCAGATTGCAAAAATATAAGCAAACATTAAGCCATAGAGAAGATAAATGCGATAATAACCCAAAAACAAGGCAGTTTTCTCAAAAAACGTAAAAATCCTATTTCCGCCGTGCAATCACAGGTATAAAAGATTAATGCTAACTGGTTCAGGAATCCTGAGATGAGGTCGAAAGCTTGAGTAACAACACGAAGCTAATTCTAATCTGGGTCAGGCGTCACTGGGGCAATGAGGGTAAAGGCAACATATTTTCGGTTTTAGAGAGATTGGGCGAACTTATAATAAACTCTGAACAAATTACCAAATACAAAGACTTAACCAGAATCGTTGCACCTTGTACTAGTGATAAGAACATGGGACGGAGCTGGTTATTCCTCACAAAACTCACTGGAGTAGTTGTAAAGACCATCAGGAAATGCAAAGTATCCTCCATTTCCATTCGATGTCCTCCTTCGGCCAGCACAAATGCTCAAATGTTTGACTTCTTTCTCAACGCTTTCTATTTCAAAATCTGTTGCTAATACGAAAAAAATGTCACAATTTTTTTTTGCGTAGAATTTCATGAGCAACAATATAAAGGAGAATGGGCATTTTTGGGTGTTAGCGGCCATTAATGAAATTAGTGTCATATGAAAGGTATGCTACTCAGGAACAACTTTCCCTATGGACGTTACATTGCATTTCATTTAGAAAAGAAGATATTTTAATGTTAATATACTGCAATTGCATTGAGCAATATTGCATAGTGATTATATTTTTAGTGGGTGTAATGCTTTATTCTAACTTCATAACGTCTACTGACAATGTATTAGTGTGTTTAACGGGGTTTCAGAATATCCCAAGGACGCATTACGGGTTTAAACAGACCCAGTACCTACGTATTTCAACAACTTTGTAATTTTTTTAGATATATTATTTTACTCAGGATTTTTTAATATTGTGAGGATTGTTATATTATAGTTTTATGGTAAGTTTTCTTATTAATGATGTCATATGGCCATTTTTATATACAAAATATTCTTGAGACTGTCTAGACTTCTTGTTCCACTTTCTTTTTCTCTTTTTGAATTGGTCAGAAACCAGAAACTTAGTAAAAATTTATTAAGGTCATAGAACAAAAATGCATTTTTTTCGGTTTTGAAGTACACCACAATGAAAAAAATTCTGCACGGTGATTGTAGGACTAAAACACATCCAAAAATAACAAAACCATTCTTGGCCGCTCACGCCCATGTTTCATACAAATTTGCCCATTCTCCTTTATAAATTTTTTGAAAAAAATTATATTTGTTGAGATATTTACAAATAACTGTAATTTATCCCTTTTACAGTTCAAAATCACAAGTGTTACTTTGACACGCTATAACTTCAAGACTAATTAACCTACAGAGTTGGATATTAGCTCATTTTTTAGATAATTTTATTGACTAAATGTTATTCTCTCATAATTTAGTTGTTAAATGAAATTCTATCAAGTTATTGAATAAAAACCGAATCACTTTCCTTTTCAAAATGGCCTACTCTAGCCACCCCAAAAATTTGGTTCATTAATGTGGAGATGTAGCTAAACACAAATCGTACACAAAATTTTGCCCATCGATTAATGAAATTTTAATAAATTTTTTGACAAAATTCGCTCCACCATGAAGTTCTTGCGCGATTTTCTCTGAATCTATTGATTGTATGAAAAAAAGTATGTTAATCTTTTTTGTGTAGAATTACACTAGCTACAATTTATACATTCACCTTTTTCCAAAAAAACTGATAGTTTTCGAGAAATTAAGACAAAACTAAATTTTACCCGCTTTTACCTCCCTCCCTAAAAAAATTTAGCCTGTCCCAAATTTACGGAACTTTTTAGGAAATGTTTCAGACGTCAAATCAAAGCTCTCCACCAAAATTCAGCTTTGTCGGAATTTTTTCGAAGTTTTGCCATTTTTTGTCTAATTTTCTTGGGCTATTTGAGGTGTTGAACCAATAACCGTTTGTCCGTATACCTAAACAGTGTCCAACATGTGTAAAATTTGACGTACATTTTTTAAATCGATTTATTTTAATCCCTATTGGTCGGAGGGAAAAAATGTGAAATATTTAGCTTGCAATTTTGAACAATTGTTGTCATAGAGTCATCTCTCTGTAGTGAATCCCTAAGATAGAGCCACGAAGTTTCCAAACATCACTTGTTTACCGGAGTGTTTTTTTTTTATATTTTTCCGCTTTCTATCTTTAATGGGATAAACAACTGAGACTATGACAACAATTGTTCAAAATTGGAAGCTACATAATTATTTCATGTATGCACACTTTTTCCCCTCCGACCAATATGCATTGAAATAAATCGATGTAAAAATTAAATTTTTCCCAAATTTTGCACATGTTCGACACTTGCTTAGGCAGGCAGACAAACGCCTATTAGTTCAACACCTCAAAGGCTATTAGTGATATGACTTACGATTTTACGCAAATGGAAGTTGGAAACTTTGCTTTTCATGCTAAGTAAACTATGCCATTAATTTGGCAGAATAAGGGTACAAAAATGCAGATCAAACAAATTAATTATAAATGTAATTTGAAGTTTTATGAATTACTTACTCGTTGTTTTTTTTTTAACCAAACAAATCTATTCGACATTTTGTAAATCCAGGTTTTCTAATTCTGTTATTTGAGATTTTGTTATTCGGGATTGAATAGCCAAACCAACTTGTAAAAAATATATTTTTGTATTAAGGCTTATGTCCTTAACTTGTCTTCAAGACATCCAGCCTAACGATAACCTATATACATACATGTATGGTATGTAGTTAAGTTATGGTATTTTATAAGTTATGTTTATCAAAGTCAATATAGAGTAGGTATATTTTTTATATTTGCAATTATACACGTTTGAGTCATAAAATAAGGAGTGCGAAGGACAAAATATATACATAGGTGCCTGGTGAGTAGTGTGTAAAATTGTCGTTCGATAATCGACTCGACTCGGAAGTCGTTGCATAATAGCAGACTATTCAAGTTAAGCTGTTTGACTATACTAGATATGCTAACAAAAAACAGGTCTTATAGGTGCCTATAAATTGTTTTTTATATCATTTTTCGTTTGCGTTTCAAATAAAATTAGTATCCGGCCAGTGGTCGAAATTCGACCAGTTTAAATCTATGTATATATAAGCCCTGTCTTAAGAGCATTTTTATCTTATCTTAAAAGAAAGTAGCATGTTAAATGCAACAACAATTTGTAATAACTCCGTATTGTTGTTGTATTTAACATGCTACTTACTTTTTTTAAGCGAAGATAAAAATGCACTAAAAACACGGCTATTGATACGTCGAAATATACCGAGAGCCCACAGCAGATTTTGGGTGTGAATGATAGCAAAAAAAGAAGCATAGGCGTCGAAAGCTTCATTAAAGGCTATTCAAAAAATCAAAGTCTTGCAGTCCACAACTTGGGCCTTTGCGAGCAACAGTGCATCGAAAAAAAAAAATATGAATGCAATTTCAAGGATAACCGTGTCAGCCGAAATTGGTTTTCACTCCTCCTTAGAGAAGCTTCTCGGATCACATATCACGGAATCTGAGACCATTTGAGTGTATAGTTCGCTCTACTGGACCGTTTGAAAATTTAAAAAATTCTAAGTGAAAAACGGTTTTTTTAACAGTCTGGCAGGGCGAATTAAACACTTAAATGATCTAAGATTCCGCGGAGCTTATCTAGGGAGGGGTGAAAACCAATTTCGGCTAACACGATTATCCTCGCAGTTGCATTCATATATTTTTTTTTTGTATGCACTTTTTCTCGCAAAGGCCCCACTTCTTTTTGTTGCTATCATTTACACCCAAAATCTGCTGTGGGCTCTTAGTCTAAAAGGACCATTTTTAATTGAGCCTGACCTTGTAGCTTAAGTCCAAGAATTTGTATCGATACTAAAGTTATCAAGTTGATTGCATTCTAAACTATCTTTACGATTTTATGGATTTTCCATTCCAGTAGACCCTCGTCAAGTAGGTAATTAAGCATTAGACAATGCACATCTGTGGGATGAAAACCTTTTCAACGGTATATAGTTTATGAATTTTGGTTGAGTATTTACGGACCGAAATATTTGCATACGATTTTCCTAATCTTACTTCTTACTATAATATTATAAATGTGAAAGTTTGTTTGTTTGGATGTTTGTTAGACAATCAGGCTCAAATGGCTGAACAGATTTGATGGCTATTATGTATTAGATGGAGCTATAGGATACTTTTTTAATGATACGAAAGTAAAAAAGAAAAAAATATTTGGTACCAAAACAACTTAATTCTACACAAGAAAAAAAAAATAGATCCAGTAATTTTTAAAAGAATCAATCAAGTTAGAAATTATATTTCAAAAATTTAATTGAAGAAACAATATAATATCACAGTTTACTCTCGATTATTCTGAATTTAACTGGTGGCCCGGCGAAGCCAGCGGGTAACTGCTAGTATACACATTATGTATATTTGATTTTTTATTTAATAAAATCCAATATTATGAAGTTTATATTTTTCTGCCGGTTCCAATACCTACCCTACTAAAACGCATTGTTATCAAATTAAATAATATACATAGGTATATTAATTACATTATTCACTTTATTTCCAAAGAATAATTTTGATTGGTTTTTTTTTTATAATTCTATTATTAACAGTCAAATTTTCTGTGTCGTAAATAATTTAGTTTATATTTATAGGGATTCGACTGTATTATAATTCATAAATGGACATCACCAGACCACGACTCATCAATGCCGAAGAAAGAAAGTGTATGTGTGAACTCGGAAGAGAAATATTTAATTCCTCAATAATGAACTGTCGAATTATAATTCCTTTGTTGAGGCGATTTAAGGAAAACATTAAAATATTGGTTCGTTTAATTTTGTTGAACTACAAAATGCACAAAGAAAGATTTATGGAACAACACCTTGAAATGAATAATGAAACGCAACGGAGCTATAATCGTCATCGCCATCGCATTGAGATAGAGAACTATTTCATCGCAATTTTCACTGACTTTGGTGCATGGTCGTTGTAAAGTATGCAAACTATGGAAAGAATGAATGGTGTCTGCCTTTGCTTGTAATAGGCCCCCACTGCCCCCAGTCACATTCTGCCGCAGCCCCTTTCTTCGCCTATTCCTTTATATTTTCTGTACTATGTGCGAGTTTCAATGACTTGTCTTGTAATTGCCGAAAAACATGGACACAGTCCTATCAATCGAATCGGTTTTTTTTTTCGCGACGACTCAAACACTGGTCGGTCAGAGCATGTAAGTTTTTCTTCGGAAAATTTTCGAAGTAAAAAACAAATTGACTAACAATAATTGATACTGGAATTGCCACCTAAATGCTAAGTACACTTTTTCTCATCTTTGAAATTGGAAATTATTTTTATTCACCTATGTGAAATTAGAAAGAAAAAAAAAAACGCAAGCAGCAGAGCAGTGAAAAATATTTTTTTTTTTCATTTTAGAAATCTGTCAAGGCTGTTTTTCGATCGATTGTTTTTGGGCGATTTCTATTAGACACACGATTAATTTTTACACAAATACATTGTTTAACAATTGAATATGGGTATTTTAATAGTTTTTCACTTGTATTTTTCGTACCTGATTGACTATTTGTAGAAATTAATTGTTCGCCCCCAAGACTCGCCATATTTTCTCACTTTACATCAGTCACTTGGAATTTTTTTAGAACATGACGGAGGCACAGGCAGAAGAAGTAGAAGATAGATGAGGAAAAATCAGCAGTGCAACACCCGAGTACTAAAGATAGATGGCGTTTGTACAGTGGCATCTATGGGCGAGTTATGAAATTTTCTCATTTAGACCATTTTGTTTTCTTAAAGCTGGACTTTCATTTTTGTTCTTTAAAGCCTAGTTTACAGTTCCCGTGCGCAAAAAAAATCTATGCAAATATTCTCGCATGTCAAAAATAATTGAGGTGAAATGTAAAATTAATTGTTTGCATGATTGGTTTACAGTTTTCATGCAAAAAAAAAACAATGCTGTCATGGAATGTCGTGCAAAACAATGGACCGGAAATTGATTTGCTTGCGAAAAAAAGTGTGGTGAATAAATTTTTTTTTTTGATGGTCGATTTATACTTCCGAAAAAAAAAATATATTCACCTCAAGGCATTATTTGCATGCAAATGGTTTTCGCATCCAAAAATAATTATTTTCCATTTTTAGGCCTATAGTTTGTCAATTAAGGGTAAATTAATGACTCAATGGGTGGTTTAGGCCAAAGCAAACGTTTTTCGCCTTGAATATTATTCAACTTGATGCGCAGAATAGGTGGAAAATCGTTTAGAAAATTTTGATTTTTTTTTTCGCGTCGGAACTGTAAACTATGCTTAAAGGTAGGACCGCACTCGCTGCACCGCACTTGAAAATTCAGTACATTATTGGCTTCACTCATAGTTAAAAGAGATATGTGCCTATAAGTGAACTCATAGTGCCATTGTGATGGTATTTTTGAATTAACCACCAAGCAACAAAATAATTATGCTATGTTCTTACCAAAACGAAATCCGAGATTTCAGCAAATAAATTTCGAGATTTCAAATTGGTGGAGCAGAATTTCATTGATATTTCGTTGAAATCCCGAGTTTTTATTGAGATTTTGTTGAAATTTTTATGAAACGTTCTTCCAGCGGTTCAAAATATCAAAAGTTTTCAACCCAAAACTCGAATTTCATTAGCCGCGTTTTATTATCGCTCATAACCCATATGGTTCACCTCGTGAAAATAAAACGATGTGGGTTAGTGCAAAAGCAGTGCTGTATATCAGTCTCTTTTTTTCTTATGTTTATTTGTTTTTCATGTAAGCACTTGTCTCTTTTCCTCTCTATTCCTTATACTGCTGACAAATCACTGACATCCATTCACAATGGTAAATAGCCCTCTGCCGGCCAGAGTGAAAACCTCTATCTGGGTTATTGAAAGTAACCTCGATAGAAACCTAGATCCCATGTTGTTTTTGTAATACATGTTAAAAGATAACCTCGACCCAGACCCAGAGATAATAAAACGCAGCTAATGTAGTGAAAACACAACATAAGGGTATTCATGTAGTTGTAAACTGCGCATATTTGTCAAAATTTGCATACAAATTGTGACAGAACTATGAAGTTTAAAATTTTACGACGACTTTACGCTGTTGCATGAATACCCTTAAGGCTTGGTCAAACAGAGCTCGGTCCGACGGGACGGTCAATACTTTGCTTGGAAAGTAAGAACGCGACGGTCAAATTTTCTTTGTAAATTTTTACAAAGATCGCCGGACCGCGCTCTGTTTGACCAGGCCTTTTTACTAAGTTTTCATTAGAACATTTTCATACAAAACCTTTTCAGAGCTCTTCAAACTGTGGCCAATTGGGTGTGTTCACTAGGTTTTGACTTAATTTCCAACCTAATTTCGTGCAAATTTAGTTGAAATTAGCCCTGTTTTTTAGTGCAATTTTAGCCCTGTTTCTTATACTGCGTTTTCATTAGGCCAAATGAGGTAATTTCGTTGAAAATTTCCAAATGCGATACGAAATCATCTCATTTCCCATACAAATTCACATTTCGAAATGAGATAATTTCAACCAAATTTGCACGAAATTAGGTTGGAAATTAAGTTAAAACCTAACGAACACACCCAATTAGCCACAGTTTGATGAGCTCTGAATTGGTTTTGTATGAAAATGTCAAAGTGCAATGGAAGGAGACAAAAGAAAACAACAACAAAAAGCCATTAACAGCCAGTTGAAATTCAAAAATGAAATGAGCTGTCAAACGAAATTACCAAATTACAAATGAAAACACTTTTTCTGTGATTTGCGAAATTACCTCATTTCGGCTCTAATGAAAACGTAGTATTAGTGCATTTTTATCTTCGCTTAGAAAAAAGTAGCATGTTAAATACAACAACAATACGGAATTATACCAGTTTGTTGTTGTAATTAGCCCTGTTTTTTAGTGCATTTTTATCTTCGCTTAGAAAAATTTACCATGTTAAATACAACAACAATACGGAGTTATACCAAATTGTTGTTGTATTTAACATGCAACTTTTTGCTAAAAGTGCCTCTACACTATCCCACAAAGTATTAACACATTTCAGAATAAAGTGGGAAGAAATTTCATACGACTGCCAAATTTGTGTGATGTAACTGACTTTCATATTTTCCTTCGACACTTGCATCAAAAATTAGTTTCACCATAACCTCAAACGCCCAAGTGGGATAGAAAGTGTGATGGTTTTAGAACCGATCCTAAATATTTTCATGTATTAACACATGTCAAATCGTGTCGGATGCGCTGTCAAGTTGTGTGTGATGAAATTTCATATTTTGTTTCCACACTATTATACATGATTTCTTCACACTTTTTTGACATGTGTTAATACTCAGTGGGATAGTGTGGAATGGCTATAAGTGAAGATAAAAAGGCGCTAAAAAACAGGGCTATTAACATGCTACTTTTTTCTAAGCAAAGATAAAAATGCACTAAAAAACAGGGCTTATATTACACTTTAAACCTTTTTTATGCTTTTTTTTTTGCAAATTTTGAGTTTAAAATTCGTTTTTTTCAAAAACCATGTGTAGATTTCACTTGATTCAAAAACTAGCTAATAGAACAGAGTATTGGCTTTAAAAAAAGGTATAATACTTAATTGTAAGCATTCCGTTATTTTTTAATATTTATTTCATATTTTTAGTACTTGTTTTATAAAAGTGCCCCTCCCTTCAAACGGAGCAAGATAGACGCCCTCTCCCCCCTACTATAGAAAAAAAAATGCTTGTATTTAACTCCTCTACAAAAATCCGTTATCAACTTTCGGCGCCCAAGGTATCGTACTCGTCCCCACAACTCCAGTAGATTTTTTTCACAGTTTTGCATTAATCAAGTCAAAAAAGACTTGAAATCAAATAAAAAGTAAGGGTATTCATGAAACAGCGTAAAGTCGTCGTAAACGTGGTAAAGTTTTAAACTTCGTAAATCTGTCAAATTTTCCATACAAATTGTGACAGAATTACGAAGTTTTAATCTTTACAACGTTTACGATGAGTTTACGCTGTTGTATGAATACCCATAGTATATTTTTCCAAAAAAAACACAGCACAACACAACAAAGATTTTCTCTTTTGATGTGGAAGGGGCTTCAAACCAAGTATAATAGGCTTTTCACACCAAACCCCAAAACCGGTTTTCGGCGAAAACTTTTCAAAAACGCGAAAACCATTCACACTGAACATTACACGTTTTCGTTTGACATTCCAGTTTTTTTTACACAAACCACGCACATTTTTTTTTATTTTCTTCGATTTTTTTTGAAAAAAAGGTTGATTTATTTTATAAAGAGGATCCATATGAACAATTTGACTTGCCAAAAATAATTATTTATCAATTTTAAATAAAATAATTTATTTTGAGATTCGAATTTTATATTTGATATTATAGAATTTCGTCAGCTGTTTTCAATTTCTTTTGAAAGCATCCCATCAGCTTCTTTTTTGGCACTTCAATAGGCGCTGAACTTATTAAAAGGTATGTTTGTTTTGTTCATCTCTGAATTCCAACATGTTTTCGACTGGTTTTATATAAAACTTGTGTTTTACGAAAACGTGAAGCTACAAAAAATGTATGAGAAAACTTGTGTTTTCGATTAGGTTTTTCTCCAAAACCGATATTTTCGCGAAAACCGCGTTTTGGGTTCGGTGTGAAAAGGCTATAAAACTCGATTTCAGATGTTGAAAGCTCCACCCATAGACATACTAGATATGGACTGCTAGTCGATACTCATTTTCATACAAAAGCTTCGATGGAAGCAGCCCCAATTTTAACTAGTGCCCAAAGCGCTGTTGGTGCAAAACGGAAAAAAAAATAAATATTGTTAATGCCATCTCTTGGCACTTTGCCTTTGAAAGTATTTTTTTGCCATAGAAACTAAGGACATCTATTATAATTACTTATAAAAACAGAGCCATCTGCTATAATCTAAATCTATTTTTTGACGTCTGAGTCTGACGTTTTGGTGCAATTTTGTATTTCTTAAAGTTTGAATACAAAATTAAAGACTAATTCCAAAAAAGTAATAAATAAATTTAAAAAAAGAAAACATAGTGAAGAAAAGAGGCAGCAGAGCAGCAATCATGAGCAAGCCGATGCAATAAGCAACAAAAAGAAAAAAAAGAATTCTTAAGAATGGAGGTAGGTAAAATTATTTCACTTATAAATCTAGTTATATTCCTAAGTAAAGCTTATTGTATCTTAAGCTGGAAGCTGGAACTTCCAAATCTTATGGAGTTTGCCAAGTCAATCCAACCATAACCATCTTCGACTTACGATCGTCATTACACCAGCAGCTGGCTTAAAGACCCGATGCCGACCGCCAATCACTGCGACAGGACTCAAGGGCAAAAATCTTAAGGACGCAGATACTTTGCAGGGACTTGGACAAGATCTACATTAAGGATTCGGGGCCAGAAATTGCATGGAAGACTTTTCTTATCCGAATATGCTGGTCCATTGGTTGTATATCTAGTTCCACAAGTGACAACAAATAAAAAGAATGCAATTGCTTGAGAAAATGCAATAGAGCCGGCAAGAAATACAGAAGGTTTTGGAGAGCTCATTGTCTGTGGCTTTCAACCTCCGGAACTAGTTGTGGCTATTTGGTTGGAGTATTTAACTTTTCTAAGGTGACTCACCAAATACGAAGACGAGGAGGAATGCGAAGCTTTGAGAAGAAATTTTAATATGTGTTGGATTTCATTGGGCCAGCAATGGGGTGTTTTGGCCGATTGTAATTGCGAGACTAGAGTATGGGCCACTGCAGCTGCAGGTTCCAAAAAAGGGCAAAGAACTTTGGACAACAGTAATGGGTAAGTTGCACATACAATTATCAGCGTTTTATGTTACTTATTATTTTTAAAATCATGTGTCGTGGTTATAATTGTGCTTTGATTATTACAGGGGATTTTCCAGCAAAACTAAAGAAAAATAAGTAAGTAAGTAAAATTTTGTGCCGATAACATAATGGATTTAGGTAATAAAATAACAAATCGGATTTTTGAATCACCCTAATGCACATTGTTTAATATTTTCCACCTCCTTAAAGTCTTGGAATTCTTGTAGCTTATTCTTTCTTTCAAGATCAAGATTACAATATAATTTGTCAAAATTTTAATCAGCCTTCCCTTAAATCTACAATAAAAACGTTCGAATTCTCAGTTCGTTAATTCCTTAGCAAACGCTTATAATCGAAAATAGAACAGCGCAAATTGAAGATTCTGTGGCAAAAATACGGAAGCACTAGAATTTGACCCTACTTTCATAACATATCAACATTTAAAATAAGCATTGAAAACAACTTTCGAATGGATTTGAAAGTATTCGGCTTTAGTCGATTTTTTTTTCATTTTTAGATTTACAAAAATAAAACTATTTTTTTTTAATTTCAGAGCAAATAATAACTGGCAAACAAATTTCGCCTCAACTAGTTAACCAAATGAAAACTCATCACATACTAGTAAAAAGCAACGTGATTGTGGTGAATCAGCCCGCGATAGCTTAGCATAATCTTGTCTTCTTAAAATTGAGCTACTTGGAACTGCTATTGAAGATGTTAAAGCCGTCAGTGATGAGAGGAATGAAAACAACTATCTTCCAAGTGCAACAAAAAAATCTTTTCAAATACCAGTCACCAACGAAACAGGTAAGCACAATATAATGTTTATGTATAACCAAATAACATATTGTTTTTAGGTATATGTATAAGATAAATGGCCATTTTATATTTGCTAGTGCATTTGTGTATATATAGCCCAATATTTAAATAACTTTTGTCCCCATCTGGAGTTTTGTGGAATTTTAAGATATATTACGAACACTTCTTAAATACTTAAGAGTCCAATAAAATGGGAGAAAAACAAAACCAATCGTGCATTTTTTTGTTGCGATTTTGGGTTTGAAATTCTGTTAGCCTTCATTGTGGTTATTAATGTCAATGGAGGAAAAGTAAATATTAGTATAAGGATTAGGGAAAGATAAGACATACATATCTGAGCCCAGATTGAATAGACCAATAATGTACATATCTACTATTCAGAGTCAGGTTACGTTTTGACTTCACAAATATTTGAAACAGATCATTGGACTTTTCATTTTATTGTTCCTCATGGTCTTAAGCTTCCTCTCACCATTTGGCCCCTTTACTTTTAAGAATCGATTTATTTCTAATTTTATCAGTTTAGTTTGACTTGTAGATTATTTTAACGTTTTTGTCAGTTTCGTAAGTTTCTTCAGGCTTTAAGAAAATTGAATATAAAAACATGTAAATTATGAGAGAAAAATGTAGAGAAGCATGAAATACTATATTTAAATTAGCTTAAACAACTCCTTTGACAGTTTGAGGTGGAAAAAAAGAATGCCATCTTAATTCTTGATTGAATATAATTGTATCGGAAAAAAAAGTTTAAAACAACTTTAAGACAAATTTTGGTATACAAATTTAAAGTGTATATTTATGTGTATACTAGCCTTTACCCGCGGCTTCGCTCGCGCTAATTTGTATCTTCTCAATATACAGAAATCATTAACGAAAACATTATTAATTTATTTATTTCAGGTTATTGGTTTATAAATAATACTTGATATCTTCACACAATACTCCAGACAGTGCGCTAGCTTACTTAAACAAACCTGGGACAGGACGGTCTAGGGGAGAAATTTCAAACATTTCCATGAGAGATAGAGAGTTATATTTTATAACTCCCAAGCCTGATGAAATGAAGGGTAAGATATAACATAGAAACTTAATAATGCTTATGAATTAAAAAAAATATGTTTTTATAGATATAATTTCTACCATTCCAACATCTCAAGATAATAAGAAATTTTATTTGGTGTCAGAAAATACTGATGATCATCTTTGGTATAGATACCGACGTGTATGTCAATAGCTGTGATGGCGTCTGTAATGCAGCAATCTTTGGAACCTCTGATGAAAATTATACACTGAAAAACTGTCTTCTAGAACTTGTTTTCGTGTTTCGTATTATATTTTATCATTCATGTTCTATTTGTTTTTATAAGTTTTTTTATTACAAAATTAAAAATCTACCAAAAAGTACAAATACTCACTGTGTGTATAATTTAAGGACCACAAGTTCATTTGTGAAACATATGCAAACAAAAATGTTGAAAATCAACGAAAGTACATACAATAACGTGATATAGTTTTTTGAAAGCTTATACTCCATTCCATTCTGCTTATACTATCTGCCTGCAGTTTCTTAGAGATTCAAAACATTCGTGTTGCGGAAGTAGTTTGATTTGTTCAACGGTTAATCTTTAAAAATAAAATCGAAGAAACTTTCCAACCATCCTCTATTGTCCACTTCCCCAAAACTGCGCGAAGGAAAAAATATGAATTTAGTTCCCAGTTCGAATATTTTGAATTTGAGGGAAGGATTTATTATCTTAACGCTACATACATATAGACCGAGAGCCCACAGCAGATTTTGGGTGTGAACGATAGCAAAAAAAGAAGTATAGGCGTCGAAAGCTTCATTAAAGGCTATTAAAAAAATCAAAGTCTTGCAGTCCACAACTGGGGCCTTTGCAAGTAACAGTGCATCGAAAAAAAAATATGAATGCAACTTCGAGGATAATCGTGTTAGCCGAAATTGGTTTTCACTCCTCCCTAGATAAGCTCCTCGGATCACATATCACGGAATCTGAGACCATTTGAGTGTATAGTTGGCTCTACCAGACCGTTTAAAAAATTCAAAATTCAAAGTGAAAAACGGTTTTCTTAAACAGTCTGGCGGGGCGAATTTAACACTCAAAAAGTCTCAGATTCCGTGATATGGGATCCGCGGAGCTTATCTAGGGCGGGGTGTAAACCAATTTCGATTAACACGATTATCCTCAAAGTTGCATTCATATTTTTTTTTCGATGCACTGTTACTCGCAAAGGCCCCAGTTGTGGACTGCAAGACTTTGATTTTTTAAATAGCCTTTAATGAAGCTTTCAACGCCTATACTTCTTTTTTTGCTATCGTTCACACCCAAAATCTGCTGTGGGCTCTTAGTCTAATAAGTTTTATCATCGTTTTCGCCTTGTTGAGCTTTTCTTTAAGTTGCTGCTGTGTATTTAATTTTTTTAAAGCAGAGTACCGACTTATTTGAATTGAATCCATTCGATTTCCTTGTTACGGCTGCCTCCGTAGGAAGTGTAAATGGCTGATGCTTGTTATTAATCAAGGCAAGTCCCTTTTGTACCTGAAAGGATTTAACAAAAGAAAACTCTTACTTAGGTTTCTACTCTTGTACCAACTTACCTTGTTGACCGCCAATGCCTGATGATTGCCTTCAGATTTTGCCTCGTGAAAGTTTTTTTGCCTTTTGCTTGGAGGGGTTTCGTAGCATCCTTTACGGGTTCCCTCATCTACCCTTTTGTTGATGTTGAGTAACCTAATACTTGTTTATTACCGAATATGAGTACGAATAAAAATTATTTTATCAAACCGAAGTAGGTATTAGCAACTTTTTTTGTGCGAAAATAAATTGAAAACAATTCATAGGCCAAATGTCAAAAGAGCAGTCCATTGGAGGCTAAGAAAATGAATGAATTCAGGATTAGAGTTAACCTATATGACAAAAAGGGTTGCGGGATAGGATAAGGGATTTGGTGTTGGATGTATGTTGTGGATAGTAGAGGTGGAAATATTGTTGGGTAAGACGGGTCGAGATGGGGTTACATGAAGAGACAGTTTCGTAATTCTGACGAGGTAAACCAACGGGTTCTATTTATCTAAGCTCCGCCTAGAACTAGTGGTAATTTTATGATGTAAAAGATGAGGATATGGGGTAACAGCTATGTTGGCGAACAAGTGCTTTTAGTTCATAAGCATACGTCCTCAGGGCTTAAACTGTGTCGTCATTTTAGTGCATAATAAAGTAGGTTATTTTTTTTTTGTGATTAAAAGAGGAAAAACAGTGTCGTTATATTTTTTGTTTTCAGTGTTTTAAAAACAAATTTGCATAATCCGTGGGATTTTATTAAATATAAAGCAAATATAAAGAAAAGTAAATTTATGTGTATTTGGATTTTGGAAAAGGGTGAGTGATTCAGGATGACTGGTGAGTGAGAGTAGAAATTAAAATGTCGAAATGGTCTAGGTATCGCAGGCAAAGCTAGAGGGCATAGACAAGGACAAATGTCGAGGCGGCCATACTTTTTGGCGGAACCACGAGGTGTGCTACACAGTTCTTGGAATGAACAGTACTAGAACCCGTAGTTGCGAACTTCACCGTTAAAAGAAGAAACAGCTTAATATCAAAGCCCAAGGACCACAAGTAACATTTATGCTTATTTATTTTATCACATTACTTTTTTCTCGTGAGCAAAATCCCGAAGGTGTCGTGCGATACCCTATTAAAATATAAATCCCTTATAAAAATCCAATAAATATTCCCAAGTGTGATGAGGATTAAAGCCACAAACCGGAAAAGGGAAATTTAATATGAGGTTGTGGCTTGAGCTACAGTAAAGAATATTCCAGCTAACAACCGGAACCAGAAAAATTGTCGCTGTAGTATACTTTTAGGAAAATAGTATTTTTTTTGAGCGTGGAGTTCGTTATTTTCATAATTAAATTTCAAAATATTATTTGTATTTGTAAAAGGGGATAAAAAGAGTGTTGAAAGGGGGGCGTGGAGTTGCAGTAGCCAGCTCGACCGGGTAAGACTAGTTTCCCCCGAGCATTTCCTGACGTAGCGTGCCAATAGCGTACGAACTTCCACCCACAGAGCGCTCTATAGGTAGGATCGGGGTAAGACGTTTGGTCTCGGTACAAGTGGCGACGGGTGGGACTGGGGTCAATCCGAAACTTATAGTGGTCGACGGGTGCTGAAGGGTGAGGTCACCTTCCTGGTACAACTGGACCAGAAACGTGCCGCCTAAGCTGGGTAGAAAGGTCCGCCAACTATGGTCGTATCCCTTTTCACACAATTTTGGTTCTCTTCCTCTTGTTTTTTGTTTGTCTTTGTTTTTTTTAACTTGCTCGTCATAACATATCATTATTTGTAAATCATCATTGTATCTTTTTAAATTTTATATATTTTCGTAAACCTTATATGTTGCAACTAGTTTTTAATATTCTTTTATTACCCTTATACTTACCTCACGTGATTTTGCTTCATCATGATATTTTTGTACCCGGAGGATAGTTTTGAAGGGTTAATCAAATTCTTAGTGTTGGTTTGTTAGTTTTTTTGTATGGAATAAAAGTTTTATCTTGCTATTGTGAGCCACGCCAATATAGATGTTTTTTTCTTTTGAGCTAACTCCAGCCTAAGCATGGCTTTTTAAGTCCCCCATTTTGAGGGGGTGCGAGGGTGAGTGTTATGGACGGTGAAGAAGGTTGAAGTTCCGGTCAGGACGACCGTCGAAGGGGAATCTGGCGAAAATTGGCCATCCAGATTCCAGGTGAGGTGAGGGAAGCCAACTCTGCACTGGTATCTTGCAGAGACCTTGAAAGTGGTGAACCGTAGGAGCGAAGAGAGAGAGAATGGTTGTAGATCGTTGTTGGCATGAAGTTATTTTTGTAGCGTGGCGAGGTTTTATGGAGTGGCAAGATCCCCCCCTATATCCGGCGAGCTAAGCCGCGCACGCCAGCATGCCACTGCCGCTTCCATAGAGCATTCGATTCCATTAACCTATCCCATCCTGACCCCGTTTTTGAATATTTCCGCTTCCTGTCCATTCCTAGTTTCCTTTCCTAATTCAATTCCATATCCCGATTCAATTCCTATCCTTTATTTCTCATCCTTTTGCCCCGTTACAAATCGGCGCCCAACGTGGGGCTCGAAGTTAGTGTTTTGCGATAGTCCTTTTGTGTTTTCAGTTTCGGAGTACTTCGCTGACATCTTTGAAGTCACTCGGAAGACTTGATTAGGAAAGCTGCCTAGCATACCAAATCAATTGCGACGAGGGTTTCGGGGTTGGCAGCGAAAGTACTTGGAAATTTTGTGTGTGAAATTGCACTTGCAGCTGGAGAGCGGCTTTGGGTATGACTTTGACAGGAAGGTCAAGCACGTACCTGTCGAATAGCGACTGGAAGTAGGGCTGAGTTGCAGGTGTAGTTGAAGTCCTTTCAAGTTACAATTGTTGCTGCTATTAGAGTTGGAATGAAATGTAAGTCTTGATTGGGATAGCTCATCAGAACGCCCGATCAATTGCGACAAATAATTCCAGTTCTAATAGTAACAACAATTGTAACCTGTATGTTAGTAAGTCAGACGGAGGATTATTGTTTAGGTTGCCACTCTTAAGGAAATTTTATTAAAAACCCTACCGTAGCTTCAAACCTTGAAAAAAAGAAGAAAAAAACAAAAAAAAAAAAAACAACGACCGTTCCAGGCCACCCAAAACACCCCCGAATCTTATGAAAAAAAAAAAAAAAACAAATAAACAACAACCAATAATTTGATATCAGAGTATTGTATTCAAGTGAACAGGCACCAGTGAATTAGTCTTTATTAACTAGTTTAGTTGTGAGATAAAAAGTGAATAAGAAAAAGATAAGCGGAAGTAAGATTAAAAATAGTAAACAGAATAGAGATTGATAAAAGGCTACGAATCAATTATAAAAAAAAAAAGGATTTTTGGAGCTGGAGAAACAAGATTTAAAAATAAATAATACAAAAAAGTTTAAATTAAGCTAAGTCTAGGTGGAGCTAAGATATAAGTCTTTAGGAGGGTTAAGTAGTTTAATGAACGGAATACCAGGGAAAACGTAGAAGTATCAAATACTTAGGAAGCTAGAAAGCAAAAGAATAAAATATATACAAAAAAAAAACATACATCAAATCTGTAACCTTATCCGATTCGAACGTCAGCGGTGAGGTTGTCGGTTAAGAAATTGCTTAAGGGCATGATTGCTAAGGAAAAAGAAGAAGTTAAAAAAATTGTTGAAACTTCTTATCAGGAAAACCGAACAATAACACGGTCTCAATACTCACGCATTTTAGAAAAAATTAGTACCATGCCAGTAGAACACTCTCCTCCACATAAGCCCGAAGATCCGGTTCCATCAGAATCCCAGCAGCCAATCCCTAGTGGCGCACCGTTATATCCGTTTCCTCCACCTTCATTGTCGGGAAGAAATCAAAGTAACATGACTGAATCTGAATTGTCACCTGCGTATAGCAGCATTACAGAAGGAGGTGGAGTAGACGGAGGAATTCAAGTAGAAGACATAAGCCAAGTGGCGAATGGGGTTGCAAATGCTCAAAAGTCAAGTGAGGTGACTGATGGGGATCATGGGACGAGTGGACCGGCAGAATCGAGTGTCGTGCAGGTTGACACACCAGGTAATAGTGGCATCATTTCAGCCGACTTGATTTCGGCCATTAATCTAGCTGTAGGTAATGCGTGCCGACAGTATACCAGCTCTCTGAGGGGAGAATTGGTAGAATCTCTGAAAGAGATGCAGACAAACTTAAATGCATTAATAGACAGAAGTAATCAGATAGGTCACCATACGGGTTCACTCGCAGGTCGGAGTCAAACTTCAGGAGTCAACGAGGTAATAGAGGAGTCATCGGGTAGGCGGTCAGCACGGGAAATACGTGGTCCATCGCAACTGGATCCGACATCAAGGCCTTTCGTGCCAGTAGGAAACGCAATCGGGGCAGCCCACTCGATACACCTTGGGAGTGATAGGCCCGAAAGCCGAGGGTGCCAAAACATCGATCATCGCGATCCGCCGTTCGGGGGAACGCGGAATCCTCACGGTGGGTATCTTCACAATCCCCGGGCATTGGTATCAACTCCTGTCAGAATACCGATAAAAATTGATAAATGGGGTTTGAAATTTAATGGTAAATTGGACGTACTCACCGTAGAGGATTTCGTTTTCCGACTGGAAACGCTTCAAAGTCAGCATGCCTGCCCCTGGACGGAAATCCTGCGAGATTTTCACCTTTTACTCACGGGTGCGGCTCATGACTGGTACTGGCAGTTTCAGCGAACCCATTATCGTCCCGACTGGCCAATGCTACGGGACGCATTAATGCGCCAATTTCGGAACTCGAAGTCTGATTATGAAATTATGAGGGACATGATGGATCGTGAACAAGGTGCCAGGGAACCCAGTGAGGAGTTTTTCGCAGCCGTGAACAAGTTGAGAGCTCAACTCAGGGTTCCGATTCCCGAGGTGGATCTGGTGCGGATTCTGAAGCGGAACCTGAACGAGCGGGTCGGTCGCTTAGTATACCCCCAGCCTATATTTACATTAGACCAGCTAAGGGTAGCGTGTAAAGATGTCGAGTACTCATTTCCTCTTAAAGATAGAGAGGCTGCAAAACATCAGAGGCCTACGGTACGATACGCGGCAAACGAGCTGGATTTTGACGATTCTCGTTACGATGATGAAACCCTGGCGGCTTTCAATCACACGGGTGGTCGACCAAGGACTTCTCGTGCTGCTGGGGAAGGTAGTTCAATGGCTTGTTGGAACTGTAAGAGCCGAGGCCACACGTTCATGGATTGCCCATCCGCCACGAGAAGTATTTTCTGCTTCCGGTGTGGGCTAGAGGGAGTTACTACACCCAAATGCAGAATTTGCAATCCGGGAAACAGAGTCAGGAACACGACATCGATGGGGGAGTCGTGTTCCACCCAAACGCCCCAGTGGCCACCAAAGGAGAACTAGAAGTAGGGAACCTGAATCTAAAAATCAAAATATTAACCAGAGAGAAGGAAACCTGTGAAGAAGAGAAGAGAAAAAAAATCAAGATTAGGCCATTACACGTAAGGATAGAGGAATATAATTCGGCTAGGGATAGAATTTTTAATACAAACAGCTCAACAGTGTCAAATAAAATCTTAAAAGCTAGGAAACGATACAAACTAAGAAAAGAGGTCAAGAAAAATATTTCATCAACAATAATAGATGTTACGGCCGATCCCAGACCCTACGCGAAAGTCCAAATTGCTGGTACAGAAATCCTTGGGCTTTTAGATAGTGGGGCAAGTATTAGCATATTAGGCAAAGGATGTGAAGATTTTGTGAAAGCCTCGAATATACGAATCCTGCCGTATAAGGCAGGAGTGAAGACAGCCGATGGTAAAAACCAGGCGATAGTAGGAAAAATTCAAACGGAAGTTATATTTAAAAACCAAAAACACATGAATACTTTTTATCTGGTTCCAAATTTGGAGCAAGAATTATACTTGGGCATAGATTTCTGGAAGGAATTCAAAATCGCACCTAACGTAGTCAGCGCTGTTTCTGTTCCCGAGGAGGATGCAGATCATGTGAACGCCCATCAGCTAACAGCTGATCAGCGGTCAGAGTTGGAGGCGGTCAAGCAGAAGTTTCTAGATTATGACCGCCATGGTCTCGGAAAAAACATCGTTAATGGAACACGTTATCGATACAGGAAACGCGGAGCCTGTTAAGCAGCGTCATTACCCTGTTTCTCCAGCGGTACAAGCCCTTCTGTACCAGGAAATAGACCGAATGCTTAAGCTCGGCGTTATAGAGGAGAGCGAGAGTCCTTGGTGCTCGCCCGTTGTCCTTATAAAGAAGCCAGCAGCAGACGGTACTATCAAGTATCGTTTCTGTCTGGATTCTCGTAAGGTCAACGCGTTAAGCAAAAAGGACGCTAACCCTCTTCCTCATATCGACGGGCTTATCAGTCGGCTACCTAATACCTACTTTATAAGTAGTGTAGACTTAAAGGAAGCATTCTGGCAAATACCGCTGGAGAAGGAGAGTAGAGAGAAAACTGCGTTTGCGGTACCGGGGAGACCCTTATACCATTTCAAGGTGATGCCGTTTGGGCTGTGTAATGCAGCTCAAAGGCTTTGCCGTTTGATGGATAAGGTTATTCCTGCACGACTCAGGGACAACGTTTTCGTGTATTTAGACGATTTGTTGATCATTGCGCCAAATTTCGAAACCCATATCACCTTGCTGGGTGAAGTGGCCGAGTGCTTGAGAAAGGCAAATCTCACCATCAACGTTAAAAAGTCCAGATTTTGTTTTAAGGAACTGAAATATTTGGGTTTTATCGTTGGTGGTGGAAAGCTGAAAGCCGATCCGGAAAAGGTCGAAGCTGTGGTAGATTTTCCGATGCCAAAGAACGCAAGGCAAGTACGCCGGCTGCTTGGCCTAGCAGGGTGGTATAGGCGGTTTATTAAAGACTTTTCTAGCTTGACCGCTCCCCTGACTGACACGCTTAAGAAAAAGGACGGGAAATTCAGAATGACCGATGAAGCCATAGTGGCGTTTGAGGAACTGAAAAAGGCCCTTACGACAGCCCCAGTTCTCTCACATCCGGACTTTAGTAAACGGTTTTATGTTCAATGTGATGCATCTGACTCGGGGATAGGAGCAGTGCTGTTCCAGAAAAACAGTGACAATGAGGAGGTTCCGATTTCATACTTTTCACAAAAGTTGAATTCGTGCCAAAGAAACTATAGTGTGACCGAGAAGGAGTGCATGGCAGCAGTAATGGCGATTAAGAAGTTCAGGCCCTATGTCGAGGGTATGGATTTTACAGTCATCACCGACCACTCCAGTCTCAAATGGTTAATGACCATGAAAGACTTGAGTGGGAGGCTGGCTCGGTGGAGTTTAGAACTCCAAGTCTATACCTTCGACATAGAGCACCGAAAGGGAACGCTTAACGTCGTGCCAGACACGCTTTCTCGGGCACACATAGAAAGTATTGAGATCGGAGACATAGCTCCACTGATTGACCTGACTTCAAACGAATTTCAGTCAGAAGAATATTTGAGTCTTATAGATACCATCAAAAACCACCAAGATGAGTTACCAGACCTCAAGATTGAAGACAACTTTGTCTACAAGAGATCGCTCCCGGTAACAGATGAAGAGTTAAGCGAACACAATTGGCTATTGTGGGTGCCCTCAGGGTTAACAGAGGCTCTAATAACCAAAGCACACGACCCTCCACAGGCGGCTCATGGAGGTATTGCCAAAACTCTTCACCGTATTCGGCAATACTTCTATTGGCCGAACATGACCATTCAAATTAGGCAATATGTCTCTAAGTGTGAAATCTGTAAGCAATGTAAACCTTCATGTCAGATTCTTCGTCCTACTATTGAAAACACCTTTGCGATTGATCGTCCCTTTCAGAAGCTGTACGTGGATTTCTTGGGTCCTTACCCAAGATCCAAAGCGGGAAATGCTTACGTCTTTGTTGTCTTGGAACATTTTTCCAAATATGTGTTCCTAGAACCCTTACGTTCAGCTAATAGTAGCAGCATAGTCAAATTTCTGAAAAACGATATTTTTAATGCGTTTGGGGTGCCCCAAATAATCCATTCGGATAATGGGCAACAATTTCTGTCAAAAGATTTTCAGAACTTGTTGCAAAGATATGGCATCAGACATTTCCGAACCGCAGTCTAACGCTTCGGAAAGGGTCAACAGAACTCTATTATCCGCCATACGCTCTTATCTGAAAGATGATCAACGCGACTGGGATATACACCTAAGTGATATTGCAGGCGCGTTGAGAAGCTCAGTTCACTCTGCTACTGGTGTGTCACCGTATTTTGCTCTATTTGGAGTAAATATGATGACGCACGGTAGTGGATATGAACTGGCTCAGAAGCTGAGTGTGGTGGATGATGGAGAGCTGTTGACTCTTCCCAGACAAAACAGACTCCAATGCATTCGGGAAAAAGTTAAAGAGGGCATCCTGAAGGCAAAAGAGAAGAGTGCGAACAAATATAACCTTCGAGCTAAGAACGTCCAATACGTACCTGGTCAAGAGTATATCGGCGAAATTTTGTCTTAAGTGACACTTCTAAGTATCTCTCTGCAAAACTATGCCCAAAGTTTGTTAAGTGCAGGATAGTAAAAGCGATAGGAAAAAACATGTACGAATTGGAAAATCTAGGAGGAAAGAAGATTGGGGTATACCATGCCAAAGACATTAAGCAATAACTTTAAAATCTGTGATATAAATGTAAGTGAGGTCCCTCTTTATGGTGTGTAGGTCTTGAGTCTTAATGGGTGGGTGCAATGAAATACGAGTTGTGTATATGAGCTTTAGAGTGATCGTTTTAATTGTGGTCAAGTAATATGGTATAGGAGCCCTTATTATGATATACTTATTATTTACTTTATTTATTTATGTATCGAATTGATCATTTATATATTTATTTATGCATATTATAGAGATTACTTATTTATTCAATTTTTAATTTATTTATTTATATGTAGTCTAGATGGTTTATTTATTTATCTGCATGTGTAGTGGTTGTGTCTATTTATTATATATTTATTTATCTTTATGTCGTATAGATTATGTATTTATTTATTTATATGTCGTATAGGTTTATTTATTTGCATATCATAGGTTATTTATATATTAAATTATTTATGCATATGTTATAGTTTTTGTTCGTATTTAATTATAAACTTATTTGCATATCATAGGTTATTTATAGATTAAATTATTTATGCATATGTCAAATAGTTATTTAATTAGGTAAATATTTCTTTATATGTATGTCCAAAAGGGTATAATTTATTTATTTATGTATACACCGTATGGGTTAATTTATTATATGTGTCGTACAAATTATGTATTTATTTATTTGTATGTTACCGAATATATATTTATCTATTTGTGTGTCTGAGAGTATTTATTTATTTATTTGCATCAATAGGTTTATTTATTTATTTATATTTATGTTTATTTATTTTTATGTCGTAGAAATTATTTATTTGCACGCCGTAAGAGTTTTTTTTATTTATTTATATTTATGTAAACTATTTTTATGAAGTAGAAAGTATTTATTTATTTATTAGCATATTATTAGGTTTATTTATTTATATATTTGGCCATGCACATGTATATAATAGCTATTTAGGTATCAATCAGGGTTGATTTATCTTCGTTATTTATTTATTATTGCATAGAATGATTATTATGGTTTTTTCTTTGCTCTGGATACATACGAAGCTACGATTAAGATCGTATTCTACGAAGCATATAGAAAAAAAAACAACTCGTACTTCATTGCATGTACCGGTTCTCGAAAC
The DNA here is from genome assembly GCA_963921185.1 of Dasysyrphus tricinctus. Taxonomy (NCBI): domain Eukaryota; kingdom Metazoa; phylum Arthropoda; class Insecta; order Diptera; family Syrphidae; genus Dasysyrphus; species Dasysyrphus tricinctus. Next base: position 181,844,168 of record OY992532.1, read on the forward strand.
TGAGTTTATTCCGTATAAAAAACAAAAATAATAAAAATCTAACTATTTGCTGTAACTTTGAATCGTTTTATTATCCTTAATAAAGATGAGAAACAAGAGAAAAAAAAAAGAACAAAATTGCTCGGTGCCCGATTGACCGAAATTCAATTGGGTCGAAGGCGCGTTGGAACATTTTCCCCATTTCCATAATATGGTGATACTTTAATTTTCCCCAGGCAGAGAGACAGATTAGTGAATACCTACTTGATGGTGAAAGACACTGATCAGTTACCGGAATTTAGATAATCCCAATGAGTTTCCTGACTTTAAACCATCGGTCTGGCGACATCTTAGAGATGAAAATTGAGTTGCACTTGCCCACCTGCAATTAACGCAAAGATTTTTTTTCGTTTTTGTACTATGTCAAATAGATTTAGGTAAAATAAAATTGAATAAAAACCTCTAAGTGGATAGGAATCCGATCGTAGATGCTTTAAAATTGATGGCCCGGCTTTAGTGGTAGTGGGTTCATCCCCAGCGTCTTATTATTTGGATGAGGTAGCCTGTCACCGTCTTTGCAGCGTTCTCAAAACTTACAAATCCGGAGATTTGTTACGGCTGCCTCCGTAGGAAGTGTAAATGGCTGATGCTTGTTATTAATCAAGGCAAGTCCCTTTTGTACCTGAAAGGATTTAACAAAAGAAAACTCTTACTTAGGTTTCTACTCTTGTACCAACTTACCTTGTTGACCGCCAATGCCTGATGATTGCCTTCAGATTTTGCCTCGTGAAAGTTTTTTTGCCTTTTGCTTGGAGGGGTTTCGTAGCATCCTTTACGGGTTCCCTCATCTACCCTTTTGTTGATGTTGAGTAACCTAATACTTGTTTATTACCGAATATGAGTACGAATAAAAATTATTTTATCAAACCGAAGTAGGTATTAGCAACTTTTTTTGTGCGAAAATAAATTGAAAACAATTCATAGGCCAAATGTCAAAAGAGCAGTCCATTGGAGGCTAAGAAAATGAATGAATTCAGGATTAGAGTTGACCTATATGACAAAAAGGGTTGCGGGATAGGATAAGGGATTTGGTGTTGGATGTATGTTGTGGATAGTAGAGGTGGAAATATTGTTGGGTAAGACGGGTCGAGATGGGGTTACATGAAGAGACAGTTTCGTAATTCTGACGAGGTAAACCAACGGGTTCTATTTATCTAAGCTCCGCCTAGAACTAGTGGTAATTTTATGATGTAAAAGATGAGGATATGGGGTAACAGCTATGTTGGCGAACAAGTGCTTTTAGTTCATAAGCATACGTCCTCAGGGCTTAAACTGTGTCGTCATTTTAGTGCATAATAAAGTAGGTTATTTTTTTTTTGTGATTAAAAGAGGAAAAACAGTGTCGTTATATTTTTTGTTTTCAGTGTCTTAAAAACAAATTTGCATAATCCGTGGGATTTTATTAAATATAAAGCAAATATAAAGAAAAGTAAATTTATGTGTATTTGGATTTTGGAAAAGGGTGAGTGATTCAGGATGACTGGTGAGTGAGAGTAGAAATTAAAATGTCGAAATGGTCTAGGTATCGCAGGCAAAGCTAGAGGGCATAGACAAGGACAAATGTCGAGGCGGCCATACTTTTTGGCGGAACCACGAGGTGTGCTACACAGTTCTTGGAATGAACAGTACTAGAACCCGTAGTTGCGAACTTCACCGTTAAAAGAAGAAACAGCTTAATATCAAAGCCCAAGGACCACAAGTAACATTTATGCTTATTTATTTTATCACATTACTTTTTTCTCGTGAGCAAAATCCCGAAGGTGTCGTGCGATACCCTATTAAAATATAAATCCCTTATAAAAATCCAATAAATATTCCCAAGTGTGATGAGGATTAAAGCCACAAACCGGAAAAGGGAAATTTAATATGAGGTTGTGGCTTGAGCTACAGTAAAGAATATTCCAGCTAACAACCGGAACCAGAAAAATTGTCGCTGTAGTATACTTTTAGGAAAATAGTATTTTTTTTGAGCGTGGAGTTCGTTATTTTCATAATTAAATTTCAAAATATTATTTGTATTTGTAAAAGGGGATAAAAAGAGTGTTGAAAGGGGGGCGTGGAGTTGCAGTAGCCAGCTCGACCGGGTAAGACTAGTTTCCCCCGAGCATTTCGTGACGTAGCGTGCCAATAGCGTACGAACTTCCACCCACAGAGCGCTCTATAGGTAGGATCGGGGTAAGACGTTTGGTCTCGGTACAAGTGGCGACGGGTGGGACTGGGGTCAATCCGAAACTTATAGTGGTCGACGGGTGCTGAAGGGTGAGGTCACCTTCCTGGTACAACTGGACCAGAAACGTGCCGCCTAAGCTGGGTAGAAAGGTCCGCCAACTATGGTCGTATCCCTTTTCACACAATTTTGGTTCTCTTCCTCTTGTTTTTTGTTTGTCTTTGTTTTTTTTAACTTGCTCGTCATAACATATCATTATTTGTAAATCATCATTGTATCTTTTTAAATTTTATATATTTTCGTAAACCTTATATGTTGCAACTAGTTTTTAATATTCTTTTATTACCCTTATACTTACCTCACGTGATTTTGCTTCATCATGATATTTTTGTACCCGGAGGATAGTTTTGAAGGGTTAATCAAATTCTTAGTGTTGGTTTGTTAGTTTTTTTGTATGGAATAAAAGTTTTATCTTGCTATTGTGAGCCACGCCAATATAGATGTTTTTTTCTTTTGAGCTAACTCCAGCCTAAGCATGGCTTTTAAGTCCCCCATTTTGAGGGGGTGCGAGGGTGAGTGTTATGGACGGTGAAGAAGGTTGAAGTTCCGGTCAGGACGACCGTCGAAGGGGAATCTGGCGAAAATTGGCCATCCAGATTCCAGGTGAGGTGAGGGAAGCCAACTCTGCACTGGTATCTTGCAGAGACCTTGAAAGTGGTGAACCGTAGGAGCGAAGAGAGAGAGAATGGTTGTAGATCGTTGTTGGCATGAAGTTATTTTTGTAGCGTGGCGAGGTTTTATGGAGTGGCAAGATCCCCCCCTATATCCGGCGAGCTAAGCCGCGCACGCCAGCATGCCACTGCCGCTTCCATAGAGCATTCGATTCCATTAACCTATCCCATCCTGACCCCGTTTTTGAATATTTCCGCTTCCTGTCCATTCCTAGTTTCCTTTCCTAATTCAATTCCATATCCCGATTCAATTCCTATCCTTTATTTCTCATCCTTTTGCCCCGTTACAAATCGGTGCCCAACGTGGGGCTCGAAGTTAGTGTTTTGCGATAGTCCTTTTGTGTTTTCAGTTTCGGAGTACTTCGCTGACATCTTTGAAGTCACTCGGAAGACTTGATTAGGAAAGCTGCCTAGCATACCAAATCAATTGCGACGAGGGTTTCGGGGTTGGCAGCGAAAGTACTTGGAAATTTTGTGTGTGAAATTGCACTTGCAGCTGGAGAGCGGCTTTGGGTATGACTTTGACAGGAAGGTCAAGCACGTACCTGTTGAATAGCGACTGGAAGTAGGGCTGAGTTGCAGGTGTAGTTGAAGTCCTTTCAAGTTACAATTGTTGCTGCTATTAGAGTTGGAATGAAATGTAAGTCTTGATTGGGATAGCTCATCAGAACGCCCGATCAATTGCGACAAATAATTCCAGTTCTAATAGTAACAACAATTGTAACCTGTATGTTAGTAAGTCAGACGGAGGATTATTGTTTAGGTTGCCACTCTTAAGGAAATTTTATTAAAAACCCTACCGTAGCTTCAAACCTTGAAAAAAAGAAGAAAAAAACAAAAAAAAAAAAAACAACGACCGTTCCAGGCCACCCAAAACACCCCCGAATCTTATGAAAAAAAAAAAAAAAACAAATAAACAACAACCAATAATTTGATATCAGAGTATTGTATTCAAGTGAACAGGCACCAGTGAATTAGTCTTTATTAACTAGTTTAGTTGTGAGATAAAAAGTGAATAAGAAAAAGATAAGCGGAAGTAAGATTAAAAATAGTAAACAGAATAGAGATTGATAAAAGGCTACGAATCAATTATAAAAAAAAAAAGGATTTTTGGAGCTGGAGAAACAAGATTTAAAAATAAATAATACAAAAAAGTTTAAATTAAGCTAAGTCTAGGTGGAGCTAAGATATAAGTCTTTAGGAGGGTTAAGTAGTTTAATGAACGGAATACCAGGGAAAACGTAGAAGTATCAAATACTTAGGAAGCTAGAAAGCAAAAGAATAAAATATATACAAAAAAAAAACATACATCAAATCTGTAACCTTATCCGATTCGAACGTCAGCGGTGAGGTTGTCGGTTAAGAAATTGCTTAAGGGCATGATTGCTAAGGAAAAAGAAGAAGTTAAAAAAATTGTTGAAACTTCTTATCAGGAAAACCGAACAATAACACGGTCTCAATACTCACGCATTTTAGAAAAAATTAGTACCATGCCAGTAGAACACTCTCCTCCACATAAGCCCGAAGATCCGGTTCCATCAGAATCCCAGCAGCCAATCCCTAGTGGCGCACCGTTATATCCGTTTCCTCCACCTTCATTGTCGGGAAGAAATCAAAGTAACATGACTGAATCTGAATTGTCACCTGCGTATAGCAGCATTACAGAAGGAGGTGGAGTAGACGGAGGAATTCAAGTAGAAGACATAAGCCAAGTGGCGAATGGGGTTGCAAATGCTCAAAAGTCAAGTGAGGTGACTGATGGGGATCATGGGACGAGTGGACCGGCAGAATCGAGTGTCGTGCAGGTTGACACACCAGGTAATAGTGGCATCATTTCAGCCGACTTGATTTCGGCCATTAATCTAGCTGTAGGTAATGCGTGCCGACAGTATACCAGCTCTCTGAGGGGAGAATTGGTAGAATCTCTGAAAGAGATGCAGACAAACTTAAATGCATTAATAGACAGAAGTAATCAGATAGGTCACCATACGGGTTCACTCGCAGGTCGGAGTCAAACTTCAGGAGTCAACGAGGTAATAGAGGAGTCATCGGGTAGGCGGTCAGCACGGGAAATACGTGGTCCATCGCAACTGGATCCGACATCAAGGCCTTTCGTGCCAGTAGGAAACGCAATCGGGGCAGCCCACTCGATACACCTTGGGAGTGATAGGCCCGAAAGCCGAGGGTGCCAAAACATCGATCATCGCGATCCGCCGTTCGGGGGAACGCGGAATCCTCACGGTGGGTATCTTCTTAATCCCCGGGCATTGGTATCAACTCCTGTCAGAATACCGATAAAAATTGATAAATGGGGTTTGAAATTTAATGGTAAATTGGACGTACTCACCGTAGAGGATTTCGTTTTCCGACTGGAAACGCTTCAAAGTCAGCATGCCTGCCCCTGGACGGAAATCCTGCGAGATTTTCACCTTTTACTCACGGGTGCGGCTCATGACTGGTACTGGCAGTTTCAGCGAACCCATTATCGTCCCGACTGGCCAATGCTACGGGACGCATTAATGCGCCAATTTCGGAACTCGAAGTCTGATTATGAAATTATGAGGGACATGATGGATCGTGAACAAGGTGCCAGGGAACCCAGTGAGGAGTTTTTCGCAGCCGTGAACAAGTTGAGAGCTCAACTCAGGGTTCCGATTCCAGAGGTGGATCTGGTGCGGATTCTGAAGCGGAACCTGAACGAGCGGGTCGGTCGCTTAGTATACCCCCAGCCTATATTTACATTAGACCAGCTAAGGGTAGCGTGTAAAGATGTCGAGTACTCATTTCCTCTTAAAGATAGAGAGGCTGCAAAACATCAGAGGCCTACGGTACGATACGCGGCAAACGAGCTGGATTTTGACGATTCTCGTTACGATGATGAAACCCTGGCGGCTTTCAATCACACGGGTGGTCGACCAAGGACTTTTCGTGCTGCTGGGGAAGGTAGTTCAATGGCTTGTTGGAACTGTAAGAGCCGAGGCCACACGTTCATGGATTGCCCATCCGCCACGAGAAGTATTTTCTGCTTCCGGTGTGGGCTAGAGGGAGTTACTACACCCAAATGCAGAATTTGCAATCCGGGAAACAGGGTCAGGAACACGACATCGATGGGGGAGTCGTGTTCCACCCAAACGCCCCAGTGGCCACCAAAGGAGAACTAGAAGTAGGGAACCTGAATCTAAAAATCAAAATATTAACCAGAGAGAAGGAAACCTGTGAAGAAGAGAAGAGAAAAAAAATCAAGATTAGGCCATTACACGTAAGGATAGAGGAATATAATTCGGCTAGGGATAGAATTTTTAATACAAACAGCTCAACAGTGTCAAATAAAATCTTAAAAGCTAGGAAACGATACAAACTAAGAAAAGAGGTCAAGAAAAATATTTCATCAACAATAATATATGTTACGGCCGATCCCAGACCCTACGCGAAAGTCCAAATTGCTGGTACAGAAATCCTTGGGCTTTTAGATAGTGGGGCAAGTATTAGCATATTAGGCAAAGGATGTGAAGATTTTGTGAAAGCCTCGAATATACGAATCCTGCCGTATAAGGCAGGAGTGAAGACAGCCGATGGTAAAAACCAGGCGATAGTAGGAAAAATTCAAACGGAAGTTATATTTAAAAACCAAAAACACATGAATACTTTTTATCTGGTTCCAAATTTGGAGCAGGAATTATACTTGGGCATAGATTTCTGGAAGGAATTCAAAATCGCACCTAACGTAGTCAGCGCTGTTTCTGTTCCCGAGGAGGATGCAGATCATGTGAACGCCCATCAGCTAACAGCTGATCAGCGGTCAGAGTTGGAGGCGGTCAAGCAGAAGTTTCTAGATTATGACCGCCATGGTCTCGGAAAAAACATCGTTAATGGAACACGTTATCGATACAGGAAACGCGGAGCCTGTTAAGCAGCGTCATTACCCTGTTTCTCCAGCGGTACAAGCCCTTCTGTACCAGGAAATAGACCAATGCTTAAGCTCGGCGTTATAGAGGAGAGCGAGAGTCCTTGGTGCTCGCCCGTTGTCCTTATAAAGAAGCCAGCAGCAGACGGTACTATCAAGTATCGTTTCTGTCTGGATTCTCGTAAGGTCAACGCGTTAAGCAAAAAGGACGCTAACCCTCTTCCTCATATCGACGGGCTTATCAGTCGGCTACCTAATACCTACTTTATAAGTAGTGTAGACTTAAAGGAAGCATTCTGGCAAATACCGCTGGAGAAGGAGAGTAGAGAGAAAACTGCGTTTGCGGTACCGGGGAGACCCTTATACCATTTCAAGGTGATGCCGTTTGGGCTGTGTAATGCAGCTCAAAGGCTTTGCCGTTTGATGGATAAGGTTATTCCTGCACGACTCAGGGACAACGTTTTCGTGTATTTAGACGATTTGTTGATCATTGCGCCAAATTTCGAAACCCATATCACCTTGCTGGGTGAAGTGGCCGAGTGCTTGAGAAAGGCAAATCTCACCATCAACGTTAAAAAGTCCAGATTTTGTTTTAAGGAACTGAAATATTTGGGTTTTATCGTTGGTGGTGGAAAGCTGAAAGCCGATCCGGAAAAGGTCGAAGCTGTGGTAGATTTTCCGATGCCAAAGAACGCAAGGCAAGTACGCCGGCTGCTTGGCCTAGCAGGGTGGTATAGGCGGTTTATTAAAGACTTTTCTAGCTTGACCGCTCCCCTGACTGACACGCTTAAGAAAAAGGACGGGAAATTCGGAATGACCGATGAAGCCATAGTGGCGTTTGAGGAACTGAAAAAGGCCCTTACGACAGCCCCAGTTCTCTCACATCCGGACTTTAGTAAACGGTTTTATGTTCAATGTGATGCATCTGACTCGGGGATAGGAGCAGTGCTGTTCCAGAAAAACAGTGACAATGAGGAGGTTCCGATTTCATACTTTTCACAAAAGTTGAATTCGTGCCAAAGAAACTATAGTGTGACCGAGAAGGAGTGCATGGCAGCAGTAATGGCGATTAAGAAGTTCAGGCCCTATGTCGAGGGTATGGATTTTACAGTCATCACCGACCACTCCAGTCTCAAATGGTTAATGACCATGAAAGACTTGAGTGGGAGGCTGGCTCGGTGGAGTTTAGAACTCCAAGTCTATACCTTCGACATAGAGCACCGAAAGGGAACGCTTAACGTCGTGCCAGACACGCTTTCTCGGGCACACATAGAAAGTATTGAGATCGGAGACATAGCTCCACTGATTGACCTGACTTCAAACGAATTTCAGTCAGAAGAATATTTGAGTCTTATAGATACCATCAAAAACCACCAAGATGAGTTACCAGACCTCAAGATTGAAGACAACTTTGTCTACAAGAGATCGCTCCCGGTAACAGATGAAGAGTTAAGCGAACACAATTGGCTATTGTGGGTGCCCTCAGGGTTAACAGAGGCTCTAATAACCAAAGCACACGACCCTCCACAGGCGGCTCATGGAGGTATTGCCAAAACTCTTCACCGTATTCGGCAATACTTCTATTGGCCGAACATGACCATTCAAATTAGGCAATATGTCTCTAAGTGTGAAATCTGTAAGCAATGTAAACCTTCATGTCAGATTCTTCGTCCTACTATTGAAAACACCTTTGCGATTGATCGTCCCTTTCAGAAGCTGTACGTGGATTTCTTGGGTCCTTACCCAAGATCCAAAGCGGGAAATGCTTACGTCTTTGTTGTCTTGGAACATTTTTCCAAATATGTGTTCCTAGAACCCTTACGTTCAGCTAATAGTAGCAGCATAGTCAAATTTCTGAAAAACGATATTTTTAATGCGTTTGGGGTGCCCCAAATAATCCATTCGGATAATGGGCAACAATTTCTGTCAAAAGATTTTCAGAACTTGTTGCAAAGATATGGCATCAGACATTTCCGAACCGCAGTCTAACGCTTCGGAAAGGGTCAACAGAACTCTATTATCCGCCATACGCTCTTATCTGAAAGATGATCAACGCGACTGGGATATACACCTAAGTGATATTGCAGGCGCGTTGAGAAGCTCAGTTCACTCTGCTACTGGTGTGTCACCGTATTTTGCTCTATTTGGAGTAAATATGATGACGCACGGTAGTGGATATGAACTGGCTCAGAAGCTGAGTGTGGTGGATGATGGAGAGCTGTTGACTCTTCCCAGACAAAACAGACTCCAATGCATTCGGGAAAAAGTTAAAGAGGGCATCCTGAAGGCAAAAGAGAAGAGTGCGAACAAATATAACCTTCGAGCTAAGAACGTCCAATACGTACCTGGTCAAGAGTATATCGGCGAAATTTTGTCTTAAGTGACACTTCTAAGTATCTCTCTGCAAAACTATGCCCAAAGTTTGTTAAGTGCAGGATAGTAAAAGCGATAGGAAAAAACATGTACGAATTGGAAAATCTAGGAGGAAAGAAGATTGGGGTATACCATGCCAAAGACATTAAGCAATAACTTTAAAATCTGTGATATAAATGTAAGTGAGGTCCCTCTTTATGGTGTGTAGGTCTTGAGTCTTAATGGGTGGGTGCAATGAAATACGAGTTGTGTATATGAGCTTTAGAGTGATCGTTTTAATTGTGGTCAAGTAATATGGTATAGGAGCCCTTATTATGATATACTTATTATTTACTTTATTTATTTATGTATCGAATTGATCATTTATATATTTATTTATGCATATTATAGAGATTACTTATTTATTCAATTTTTAATTTATTTATTTATATGTAGTCTAGATGGTTTATTTATTTATCTGCATGTGTAGTGGTTGTGTCTATTTATTATATATTTATTTATCTTTATGTCGTATAGATTATGTATTTATTTATTTATATGTCGTATAGGTTTATTTATTTGCATATCATAGGTTATTTATATATTAAATTATTTATGCATATGTTATAGTTTTTGTTCGTATTTAATTATAAACTTATTTGCATATCATAGGTTATTTATAGATTAAATTATTTATGCATATGTCAAATAGTTATTTAATTAGGTAAATATTTCTTTATATGTATGTCCAAAAGGGTATAATTTATTTATTTATGTATACACCGTATGGGTTAATTTATTATATGTGTCGTACAAATTATGTATTTATTTATTTATATGTTACCGAATATATATTTATCTATTTGTGTGTCTGAGAGTATTTATTTATTTATTTGCATCAATAGGTTTATTTATTTATTTATATTTATGTTTATTTATTTTTATGTCGTAGAAATTATTTATTTGCACGCCGTAAGAGTTTTTTTTATTTATTTATATTTATGTAAACTATTTTTATGAAGTAGAAAGTATTTATTTATTTATTAGCATATTATTAGGTTTATTTATTTATATATTTGGCCATGCACATGTATATAATAGCTATTTAGGTATCAATCAGGGTTGATTTATCTTCGTTATTTATTTATTATTGCATAGAATGATTATTATGGTTTTTTCTTTGCTCTGGATACATACGAAGCTACGATTAAGATCGTATTCTACGAAGCATATAGAAAAAAAAACAACTCGTACTTCATTGCATGTACCGGTTCTCGAAACTGAGTTTATTCCGTATAAAAAACAAAAATAATAAAAATCTAACTATTTGCTGTAACTTTGAATCGTTTTATTATCCTTAATAAAGATGAGAAACAAGAGAAAAAAAAAGAACAAAATTGCTCGGTGCCCGATTGACCGAAATTCAATTGGGTCGAAGGCGCGTTGGAACATTTTCCCCATTTCCATAATATGGTGATACTTTAATTTTCCCCAGGCAGAGAGACAGATTAGTGAATACCTACTTGATGGTGAAAGACACTGATCAGTTACCGGAATTTAGATAATCCCAATGAGTTTCCTGACTTTAAACCATCGGTCTGGCGACATCTTAGAGATGAAAATTGAGTTGCACTTGCCCACCTGCAATTAACGCAAAGATTTTTTTTCATTTTTGTACTATGTCAAATAGATTTAGGTAAAATAAAATTGAATAAAAACCTCTAAGTGGATAGGAATCCGATCGTAGATGCTTTAAAATTGATGGCCCGGCTTTAGTGGTAGTGGGTTCATCCCCAGTGTCTTATTATTTGGATGAGGTAGCCTGTCACCGTCTTTGCAGCGTTCTCAAAACTTACAAATCCGGAGATTTGTTACGGCTGCCTCCGTAGGAAGTGTAAATGGCTGATGCTTGTTATTAATCAAGGCAAGTCCCTTTTGTACCTGAAAGGATTTAACAAAAGAAAACTCTTACTTAGGTTTCTACTCTTGTACCAACTTACCTTGTTGACCGCCAATGCCTGATGATTGCCTTCAGATTTTGCCTCGTGAAAGTTTTTTTGCCTTTTGCTTGGAGGGGTTTCGTAGCATCCTTTAAGGGTTCCCTCATCTACCCTTTTGTTGATGTTGAGTAACCTAATACTTGTTTATTACCGAATATGAGTACGAATAAAAATTATTTTATCAAACCGAAGTAGGTATTAGCAACTTTTTTTGTGCGAAAATAAATTGAAAACAATTCATAGGCCAAATGTCAAAAGAGCAGTCCATTGGAGGCTAAGAAAATGAATGAATTCAGGATTAGAGTTGACCTATATGACAAAAAGGGTTGCGGGATAGGATAAGGGATTTGGTGTTGGATGTATGTTGTGGATAGTAGAGGTGGAAATATTGTTGGGTAAGACGGGTCGAGATGGGGTTACATGAAGAGACAGTTTCGTAATTCTGACGAGGTAAACCAACGGGTTCTATTTATCTAAGCTCCGCCTAGAACTAGTGGTAATTTTATGATGTAAAAGATGAGGATATGGGGTAACAGCTATGTTGGCGAACAAGTGCTTTTAGTTCATAAGCATACGTCCTCAGGGCTTAAACTGTGTCGTCATTTTAGTGCATAATAAAGTAGGTTATTTTTTTTTTGTGATTAAAAGAGGAAAAACAGTGTCGTTATATTTTTTGTTTTCAGTGTCTTAAAAACAAATTTGCATAATCCGTGGGATTTTATTAAATATAAAGCAAATATAAAGAAAAGTAAATTTATGTGTATTTGGATTTTGGAAAAGGGTGAGTGATTCAGGATGACTGGTGAGTGAGAGTAGAAATTAAAATGTCGAAATGGTCTAGGTATCGCAGGCAAAGCTAGAGGGCATAGACAAGGACAAATGTCGAGGCGGCCATACTTTTTGGCGGAACCACGAGGTGTGCTACACAGTTCTTGGAATGAACAGTACTAGAACCCGTAGTTGCGAACTTCACCGTTAAAAGAAGAAACAGCTTAATATCAAAGCCCAAGGACCACAAGTAACATTTATGCTTATTTATTTTATCACATTACTTTTTTCTCGTGAGCAAAATCCCGAAGGTGTCGTGCGATACCCTATTAAAATATAAATCCCTTATAAAAATCCAATAAATATTCCCAAGTGTGATGAGGATTAAAGCCACAAACCGGAAAAGGGAAATTTAATATGAGGTTGTGGCTTGAGCTACAGTAAAGAATATTCCAGCTAACAACCGGAACCAGAAAAATTGTCGCTGTAGTATACTTTTAGGAAAATAGTATTTTTTTTGAGCGTGGAGTTCGTTATTTTCATAATTAAATTTCAAAATATTATTTGTATTTGTAAAAGGGGATAAAAAGAGTGTTGAAAGGGGGGCGTGGAGTTGCAGTAGCCAGCTCGACCGGGTAAGACTAGTTTCCCCCGAGCATTTCGTGACGTAGCGTGCCAATAGCGTACGAACTTCCACCCACAGAGCGCTCTATAGGTAGGATCGGGGTAAGACGTTTGGTCTCGGTACAAGTGGCGACGGGTGGGACTGGGGTCAATCCGAAACTTATAGTGGTCGACGGGTGCTGAAGGGTGAGGTCACCTTCCTGGTACAACTGGACCAGAAACGTGCCGCCTAAGCTGGGTAGAAAGGTCCGCCAACTATGGTCGTATCCCTTTTCACACAATTTCGGTTCTCTTCCTCTTGTTTTTTGTTTGTCTTTGATTTTTTTAACTTGCTCATCATAACATATCATTATTTGTAAATCATCATTGTATCTTTTTAAATTTTATATATTTTCGTAAACCTTATATGTTGCAACTAGTTTTTAATATTCTTTTATTACCCTTATACTTACCTCACGTGATTTTGCTTCATCATGATATTTTTGTACCCGGAGGATAGTTTTGAAGGGTTAATCAAATTCTTAGTGTTGGTTTGTTAGTTTTTTTGTATGGAATAAAAGTTTTATCTTGCTATTGTGAGCCACGCCAATATAGATGTTTTTTTCTTTTGAGCTAACTCCAGCCTAAGCATGGCTTTTTAAGTCCCCCATTTTGAGGGGGTGCGAGGGTGAGTGTTATGGACGGTGAAGAAGGTTGAAGTTCCGGTCAGGACGACCGTCGAAGGGGAATCTGGCGAAAATTGGCCATCCAGATTCCAGGTGAGGTGAGGGAAGCCAACTCTGCACTGGTATCTTGCAGAGACCTTGAAAGTGGTGAACCGTAGGAGCGAAGAGAGAGAGAATGGTTGTAGATCGTTGTTGGCATGAAGTTATTTTTGTAGCGTGGCGAGGTTTTATGGAGTGGCAAGATCCCCCCCTATATCCGGCGAGCTAAGCCGCGCACGCCAGCATGCCACTGCCGCTTCCATAGAGCATTCGATTCCATTAACCTATCCCATCCTGACCCCGTTTTTGAATATTTCCGCTTCCTGTCCATTCCTAGTTTCCTTTCCTAATTCAATTCCATATCCCGATTCAATTCCTATCCTTTATTTCTCATCCTTTTGCCCCGTTACATCCTCCTCCTTTTATAAGGCACATCATTTCGGACATTTCTTTATTAACAAGCCCACAAATTTCTAATATTTTATTCATGGAGAAAATGCAATCAAATTTGCAAAAAGGGTCACAAACTGAAACTTTTTTGTTTATGTTATTATAAATACAAATGAGTTTGTCTTTTATTTGAACTAACTGAATTATTACAATCATAAAATAACAATTCTAATCTTGATTTCAACCACCAGGTTGGAGAAGATTTTTAGAAGTATTCAATTAAGCATAGTGCGCCTATCGTAGATATGACGCCTTTGTTTACGTACGTGTCCCACACGATTAAGAACATTGGCTCGAGCATTAAACTCCTGTGCTGCATTGTTGGGAAGCGTTTGTGGCGAAGCTGATGTGGTGTCGTCCTAGGCATGGAGAAGAAGATAATATAATATAATTTTAAATCAGGGAAGAGAACACAGGAAAATAAAAAAAACGGAAAACAGAGAAAAGTGTATTAAATAGCAAATATAGAAAATGGATTATGGATGGCTGGAAAAGGATGATAGGGTGGTCGGTGGTTTGATGTTACATTAAAAAAAAGAAAGAAAAAACCAAATTACCAAAAACAAAACCGTGAGGGAAGGTACATGGTGTGAATATCAATCGGATTCCTTATTATTATTTGCACTTGCAATGGGGGCAGATTTCTATTTCTTTTCCATTTTCTCCCAATCTGGGTAAGAGGGTGCCATCACAAACACCTTAATAAATCAATTTGTTATTATTAACTTTGTTTAACAAGACTCTTCACCTACTGACCATGTTTGCTTTGGTTCATTTGGAGTTTCTGGAGTTGATGAATTTTGAGTTACGCATACGTTTGGAATATATTCGCTCCTAGACAAGTTCATCGAGGAACTGATGAGTCATATGACGTGAAAGCAGACTGAAGTGTTTTTGAAAATTCTTGGTGCTTGCGAAGCATGTCTTTGAGTCCATTATTAATGAGTCAGTCAGTATGCTTTGCGATTGAGCCTTCTGCAGGAACTTGGATTTATTCTTGAATCCCATTTGATAGAGAGTCCTCTTTTCAACCGTGAGATCAAGAGCAATAATACTCTCATTGTTCACCCATCGTGATAATGGATCCAAAATAGTTTGGAAGTGTTTCTTCGTTTTTCGATCGGTATCTGACACTAGTTCCGATAGCCCGCAAGGGAAAAGTTTGCAACAACATTTTTTTGGGAGCACTTGCTTCCTCTGATTTCCTAAAGAACTTTTTCCTTGAAGGAATACGCTGAAAAAGTATTTTTTTTAAATAATTTTTTCCTCCAAAATAAAATGGCAAATAAAATAAAAAAACAAGTGTCAAACCAATGTCAAAAGTTATTCCATATTTTCCGCTTTGCACCAACAGCGCTCGTGGCGTTTATAATTAGATTTGGAACCAACTTGACCGAACAACTAGCAGTCCATATCTAGTATGTCTATGGCTCCACCATTTGGCCACTATATTGAAAAACGAGTTCTAAAAAGTTTTCCGTTGCCACTTAAATTTTATTAGTCTTAGAAAAAAAACTTCGGTACAAATTTGTAGCAAATTAAATTTATGTTATTATACTTTTTACCCTAAAGTTATAATACAAATTTAAACATTGAAAAATTCACGTTTTTGATTATAACTTTTTATTTACAGCTTTCGAGTAAAAAGTGTGTTAACATAAATTGAAGAGAATTGAATTTACTACAAATTTATAACAAAGTTTTTTTTTCTAAGACTAATAAAATTTAAGTTGCCACGGAAAACTTTTTAGAACTCGTTTTTCAATATGATGGCCAAATGGTAGGGCTTTCAACACCTAAAATCGAGTTTTATACTTGCACACTGAACCCCCTTAAGAGTGTTTCGGACTGAAATGGTGATTTCATGAAGAAGATTGTGAAGAGTGTACTTGTCCGATCAAAACAATTGTTACTGGGTGCTTGGGTAGTAGGAGGTGAGTATGGGATTAAGGATTTGGAGGGAAACAGGAAGTTGGTTAGGTGAGGTACCGGAAACCATTTAGGAGAACCCAACCGGTAACAGAACAATGAAATAAAAAAAAGATGGAAGCGGAAAATAAAAACATGGAGGATAGGATTTGTTTAAACGATGATAGGAAATGACGAAGCAAAAAAAAAAAGGCGGAACGGAAATGAAGAGTCGAAGCAAAGTGAAGAGTAAGTATGAAAGCTAAGGGTTAAGAAACTGTCCAGAGGGACAAATAATGAAGGTACGGAAGAAAGTGAAGGGTAGGTATACTGAAGAATGAAATATAGGGCTAGTCAAAAAGAAAGAAAAAAGAAGGTACCTGAATGTGGGATGAGAGAGTTTAACTTCAGGAGCTGGCACGCTAGCGAGGCACGGCTTAGCTCGCCGGATATGGGGGGGATCTTGTCCCGAAATTAAACGAAGGCCAGCAACAAAACATAAATCGTGCCAATACTAAACAAATAAAGCCACCACCACACAAAACATAAACCAGGCTTTCCACTGACGCTCGCTCCTCGTGCGACTCCGCTGGTGTTGTGCGGGCGGCCACCCTCCCGACCTGGAGTTCGTGGCGAGGCTTTTTGAACTCCCCGAATGCTGGACATGGACGCTACCCTCAGGTCATCTCCTCCGAAAGTGTTTTAGCCCCCTTTTTCCACCCCCTGAAAATCTAACTTACGCAGCCATTAAGCAGTTTTTACCGCTCAGAAAAAAACGACGTGTGATCGATAATAAACATAGTTTTTTTTTATTTAAACAAAACCTAAGCTAAAGACTTTTCTTACCAATACAACAAAGAACAATATTAACAAAAAAAAAGAGAGCCACTAAAAATGGAAATAGCATTCAATTTACGGTATTCAAAACAATGAAATAAACTTAGACTAATACAAATCGCTACGACACTAGCGGTAATAAAGGACTTATGACCTAATAATTATATCTATCAATTTTGTTTTTTTTTTTTTTAATTTTGTGGTTTGTTTTAGTTTTTTTTTTTGTTGTTTTATAGTTTTTTTTTTGTTTTATAATTTTTTTTGTTTATAGATTTTTGTGTTTTATAATTTTTTTTGTTTATGGTTTTTTTTTTTTTTATATATATACATATAAATAAATTCAAAAAAGATTTGTTTAATTAATTATCGGCAGAAGGCCTAAATAATACCAACATAAAAATAATAACAAAACAAAAAGAAGAAAAGTTGGAGGCTTCAGCCCCTACCTAGCCTTCTACAAGGCGCTTCCTTCTACCAGCGCCCCCTGTTTGGGACGAGTTTACCAATCCGTATCGTTTTCGTAGACCCTACCTAGATAGAGCTCTATATAGGCATTCGCCTCCCGAAATAATAACCAAAATGGCCGACCGACCGTAAGCAGTCCAGCAGAAAGCTTGGTTAGGTTTTTAAACTTTCCTTTTTCTTTCACACAAAATAATCAGTTTTAAAATATTTTCTTTTTCAAAATTTCTAATTCTCTTACTATCTAACTAAAATCACGCCAAAAAAAATAATTTTCTCTTCCTCTTTCCTTTTTTTTTTTAGTTTTAAATTTATTTATTTTTTCCAATCAAATCTTGGATCTGCCCCACTGTAGTGGGAAATGCTGCTTAAATGGGACTCCAACTGATGTCAACTTTTCTCCTAATGTATTAGCGCTGGCTCAGATTGCGCGTTCTTTTTAGTGTCGAATTTAAGGGAAATGACCCAAAGAAAAATCTCTCGGCGGCCACGACTTTTGCCTAGCCGATGACCGCCAAAATTCCTTTTTTGTCTTTATGCCTTTCGAGTTTCTAAACTAAGCTGAAATCAGTATTTGCAATTTTTCGAGCCCAAAAAAAAACTTCACTCACCCTTTTCGACGACTCTAAATACGAAAAGCCTATTCTGAGCCCGACTCTTTTATCTGCTGGCACTGGCTAAAATTCGTTTAAAATTAACCTAATGTTTTTACAAATCATCTACACTCTATCTTTCCTTACCACTTCTATTAAAATTCCGCTACGTGGGTATATATTTTCAAAGTTGTCTGGATTCTTCTTCAACCTGCATAAAGGTCATATACATAGGGTATAAGAATTTGACTATCGACGAGTATATATGTATATATGTAGGTATATAATAGGTAATATATAGGTATACTAATATAATTAATTATAGCAATTGCACCACTGTCCACTCACCAAGTATTTTTTTCTTTCATTATTTATTTAAAGGAATTGGGTTTCCAGCGCACAGCGATCGTTTTTTTTTTCTTTTTAAATTCAAAATCAAATTTTAATTCAAGGCGACCGCACTGCCTTATTTAGCAAGGACTTTGTACCCGTTTGGACTTGCGCACTTCACTTTTAGACGTTACTGGTTTGGAGCTTAATGATATGAAAATTTCATTCCACAAATCTCGAAACCCTATCATCCACCAATCTGCACCCATACATCTACCCCTATACCGCTCGCCAACCGAATCGTTTATAAAAAGCCGTATCAACCCACCAACAATTTGCCTACATAACTCTCTTCTACTTTTTTTTTTCTTCCCCCCCCCCCCCCCCCCCCCCTCAGGTAATTCTTCTCAACGAATTGGGACACACCTATACCTACACCTTATTTCCAGGCCTACCTTACCAACCTGGTACTACTTCTTAGGTTCCACAGGAGTTTTGAGGTGGTGGAACCAAACGCGTTCCACTTGTTGCTTCCTTTCGGTCACTTTGCGAATGTAATCTCCTTTCTCTCTTCTACCTAATTTATTTTGCCAAAAAAAGAAATTAAAGTGTGCCTAGTTCTTAAAATCCTCAATGTTTCTAAACTGGCCTAATTTCTCAACTTCCTCTTTCTTTGACGTCTGTGGGACTCACAGTACACATATCTAAGGTATTGGGCGCGTTCAATGTTTGAATAGATAGCCTATCTAGGATAGCTTTGTATCCATGTATGTGTTTGAACGCAAGGCAGCTGTTGTTGACATTTCTCATAGGATAGCTTTGTATCCTAAAATTTTTAGGATAGCTTGGGATCTCTTTTCTGCCAACAGCTGTTTCGTCATCAGCTGTGTTTTAACAAGGGATTACAACAACACAAACCTATCCAGATCGCTTTAGTTCGGTGTTTGAACGTGGCCATTCTCTTGCGCATGTGGTCCGAAATGAAACTTCAAAGAAATTCAAGATGGCAGCCTTACGTGACCTCTTCCGCTGTATTACAACAACAACGAAGAAAACAAACACAAAAGGATAATTTAAATAACACTAAAAAAATGTTAATAAACACTAAAAAGCTTGAAATAATTGTATTTGTATTTAAATAAGTAACAAATGAACACATAACACACAACAAATTTTGATGTTTAACTAGTCGGGGTCACGTAGAGTCACCATTTTTCACAGATTTTGATGGATGCGCAGAACTGAACAAAAATGAAAACGCTAATGATAGCCGCGTTTTATTATCGCTCATAACCCATATGGTTCACCTCGTGAAAATAAAACGATGTGGGTTATTGCAAAAGCAGTGCTGTATATCAGTCTATTTTTTTCTTATGTTTATTTGTTTTTCATTTAAGCACTTGTCTCTTTTCCTCTCTATTCCTTATACTGCTGACAAATCGCTGACATCCATTCACAATGGTAAATAGCCCTCTACCGGCCAGAGTGAAAACCTCTATCTGGGTTATTGAAATTAACCTCGATAGAAACCTAGATCCCATGTTGTTTTTGTAATACATGTTAAAAGATAACCTCGACCCAGACCCAGAGATAATAAAACGCAGCTGATATTACCTTCAATATGTGCACTGTGTGTGGGACTAGCTCAAACATTTGTGGAACGGAAATTTGCTTGCGAGTATGTTTCTCTCGCTCTCGCACCCTCTGCACCACTGCTGAACAGCCCTCAACATCTCTGGTGTACTATTACTATTTTTCATTCATACTATCATTCCATCCACAACAGCAAGCCATCATGGCCGCAATTATGTGTAGTTATGCTTTGTTTTGTAGTTAGTTTTTTTATTTTTCCTATTTTTCTCTTAGACGTTTAATTTTTGCTTTTAGATTTAATTGTATCCTATTATGCCTTTACTTGTTTTTCAATTTCCTACTTTTCCTTTCTTTCAATTAATTTGTTTTCCTATTAATTTCTTTTCAGGTACCCAGTCTCCAGCCGGCAAACCTACCTAGGGGAATTTCTGCGGTGTTGCGATTGGTAAAAAAAAGCATTTCCATCATCGTAGAATGTAATGCATTTTATTTTTTTCTTTGCAGGCGATCACAACACAATTAAGGTGTTTATGGACAGATAAACTTGTTTTCTAGGACATCATTGGAAAAAAATTTTAATTTTGTGCTCTCTTTTTTGGTAAAAGCCTCTAAGAAAATGGCAAAAATGGCTGTTTTTCAAATCAAATGTAGCTTACAATATAGCATTTTTTGCAAAACAATGTTTAATAACATAAAATTCCATATTTTTATTATGCCACTATTGCAGAAAATTTCTAATTTTGTACCTAATAAAAATTTTAATAATACAAAATAAAAATGATTGTAAATTTTGATAAAAACGCATTTTTGCCAGTCAATTTTTTATACCTAACGGTACTTTTTTGACAAATTTGTTTGCAGCGGATATAAATTCAATTCATTTTCCACAATTTTCATTAAGTATATAATCATAATTGTATCATCTGATATTGAAATTTTTAATTCTTAAAAGGCACTTTTTGACAGAAAATGTATGTAAATTTGAAAGTTAAAATCCGTTACTTTTACAAAATGTTTTTTTTAGTACAATAATACGGCTTTATAAAGCAAAGTATCTGATGAAAATGAAAAAAAAAACGGTCTTATATACGCAAAAAAAAGGGAGCAAGTGACTGGTTTTATTCAGTTTGGAACACTCTTAACATCAAAAGACAAAATCTTTATCCAACCCAAATTGGGAGGTTATTGTAACATTTTAATAAACATTTCGCGAAAATGTTAAAAGCTGCTTTATTAGATGATTGACAAATTTTCTTGGTTATTTTGTTAAGTGCATTAAATAGACAATTTTTTTAAGTAACTGGCCATACATGTTCTCATACAATTTTAATTTATTAGAGGTGGTCAAACTTTTTGAAAATAAATTTTTGTACTGAAAAAAATATTTTTAAAAATTATAATAAAAAAATGCAATAACTACTATTAAATTTTACCACCTATCTATAACAACAGTTATTCTAGAATATTACAAAAAAAAAAAAAAAGGTTAAGGTAAAAATTGTTCATCCATGGTCGTAGCGTATAGGTATTTGAGGAAAGAAGTACTTGTTAACAAATTTTGGAAAAAACATCATAACATATAGTAACCACTGGGAAAATGTTTTGTTTTATATTTTTTTCTGGAAAGGTCATAAGGCCTGCTATAACCAGTTGCAAGGTTAGCCATTTTTTACCGGACACCCTGTATATACGGGACTCTAGACATAATGTGCCCTATGATTATTAAAAACAGATTCGCCTTCATTTCATTTGATTAAAATTATTCAGTATTTCTCCAACCAATATATATGTATGTGTTATGTCCGTGAGTGACATACAAATAATAATAAATTCACAGCAACCAAAATATATTAAAAGCAGTTTTTATTAAATCAATTAAAAGGCAACTACTACTGTAGACAAAAGTATAACTGATCATCGGCAAAAATTAAAAGATAGATGTTGTTTAGAATCAGTCCAGCCAACTGAAATACAGGGTTGGTATTAAGTAAGTTGTCGAATGATGTAGTTTTCATTACTCCAACACCTCCTTCACTTAAGCGGTATCGTAGTCCTTCATCCATTCAGGTGCATGGACAGTTCGTCCTGATGAAGTCAATTGTCTTGGTTCAGGAGTGTGGGATCTTGAAGGAAACCCCAAAAACCCAGAAGTTTCTGAAGTTGATCCTTCGATAGCATCTTCAAAGTCGGCTGTGATATCTGGATCCGAATCCTCATTGACTATGTGTTAGGGTGTCCATAACGTATTCGAAAAAAAGAGGACATTTTCGAAACTCCAAACTTCTACTGTTAGCCCCCCCCCCCGTCACTCACCTCACCATCGGAATTTTAGTAAAATGTAGGCAAAATAGACATTAATTTTCTTCCTCATCTGAAGTGTCATATTTTTAAGAGCTTCGAATTTGGTTAAGATACTTATGTCGAATTCCTTACAACAATTTAAAATCGATTTTGTTTGTTGGTTGTAAGGAACACACAAAAAATCAAATTTTTCGTGTGGTATTGTGTGTGTGTCATTAGACAATAGCTTTGAGGCAAAAAAGTAAACAAACTATGCGCATACAAATTTGTTACAAATATTCCAAAGTGCATTCAGTTTTTTGCGTCATTTTGTTAGATTAAAAATATATACATTTCCAAGAAAAGTTACAAAAATAAACAGAAAATAGTTATGTGGCCATTAAAGTAAAAAAAAACAACCCAAATTCATCCAAGAAACACATCATTCGAGAAACACATCGGCGAGCGCGCGATTTATATCTTTAATTGACTTTGGGCACTTTGAATCGAAGTTAGTTGATATTTTTATAACTTCTAACTGACCATTCACTATTTTTTGATGAATTAAAATTAGTTTTAATGATTTATTTGCTTTTAATCTATTTAAATGACCGACGAACACTTTAGAACATTTTTTAAACCCGCCGCAAAATACTTACTTTCAACTCCAGATAAATGTCAAATCTTGTTAGTGTGTGTGAAATCGATTTGAAATCTTGCTGAAAATGCAAGATTTGTTTTGACAGAATAAAATCGATTTTGTTTAGAAAAAAATCGATTCTGTTTAGAAAAAAATCGATTATTTGGTTGTAAGGAATTCGACATTATTTTCATATAAAAAGATTTCATAAAACTTTTGACAGCTAAAATCTTTTAAGCTATAGGCAACTATGAGAATCCTACTTTTAAACGATTTCATTCTTTTGTCCATTGAGATCCCATCAACGAAAAAATACGTTCCATGTTCATATTTTGTGCAGGAAAACAAAAAAGAATTTTCACATTTTTAAGAGTTCTGAATAAAACTCAAGATTTGTAGACAACCTATAAATACTGGCCCACTATTTTGTTTTTAAAATTATCATTTTCTTTCAAAAGAAACTTGTTTAAATGGTAGAATTGGTCAAACAATTTTGAGTCATCCAGTAAAACTTCCTTAAAAATTCGGTAATCGATATTTTTTTCTAAGTCTTCCCCCATACTTATTTTCTTTTCTAAATTCTTCCATCGATCCTGAACAGGAAGGTTTTTACTTCAGTGGTATTTATGCTTTATTTTATATTTTAGGGGACAACACAACATTAATGAAAAGTGTGTTTAATTAATATTTTGGTTATTTAGGAAAAAGAGATAAAAAAGAGTACAGAAGCAAAAAAGAGTAAAAAAAAAGAATTTTATGAAAAAAGAAAGAATAAGAAAGATCAGAGTCAAAAAAGAGAACATGTTCTCTTTAAAAGAGATGTTCTGGAAACCCTACTATGTGTGGAACATCTTGTAGCAAATTAGGTGGTTTATTAACTTCAAACATATCCATTCACTCGAGAAATAGGTTTGTTGAGTTCTCTTCGATGCTTGGAGAATATCGGTTTTTTATTTGATTCGTATGAGACCTGATAAGTTTTGATTTATTTCCGTCATTTATAAGGACATTGTAGTTGACGGTTCCTTTACGTTCGATGATGGTTCCTGGAACCCAGTATTCTTTATTATTGCGATAGATTTTGGCATAGATACTATCACCTGCAGTGAAATGTCGTTCTTTGGCACCATGATGTTTATTGTACTGGATATTCTGTTTGTCGTTACGTGTTGTAGGCGGATTTTCTATACGCTTAAGTAAATCCAACAAAGTTCTTATTTTACGACCAAGGAATGCTTCTGCTGGCGATTTAAAATTAGTCACATTGCGATTGGGTGTAGAACGATAAGTCTGTAGGAATGTTTCAAGGTTCTGCTGACTTGTTCCTTCCTGCTTTAACTTTTTTAACGATCGCTTTAGAGTATCTACGAAGCGTTCTGCCTGGCCGTTCGATTGTGGATGAAACGGAGCAGTTCGTAAGTGTTGGATTCCACGTGATTTGATGAAGCTTTGGAATTCAGCACTAATGAATTGAGTTCCATTGTCCGAAACTAGTTGTTTACAATCACCATATCGGGAAAATAATTCATTTAATTTAGTTATCATCATGCTGGATGTAATGTTATTGACTTGAAGAACTTCCAACCACTTTGAATATGAATCCACAATGACAAAATAGTAAGTTCCGTCGCAAGGACCCGCAATGTCGATGTGAATGCGATCCATTGGTGCTGTTGTAATTGGCCATGACTCGAGAGTTGTTTTTACAGGAGACTTTGCTGCACTGGCACAGGCATGACATTGATGAACGAATGATGTAATGTCTTCGTCGATTTCCGGCCAATATACATGACATCTGGCAACGGTTTTCATTTTGTCAATACCGGGATGGCCTCGATGAAGTTGTTGCAAAATTCTCTTTTGAAAACACGCTGGTATGATTATGCGGTCTTTAAACATTATGCATCCATCGACGACAGCTAATTCTTCTCTCCTGGCATAATATGGTGAAATTTGTGGTGGTATAGGGAACTTCCATCCAGAGGTCAGGTTCTTGATGACTGTTAGTAAGATTTTACAATTTGATGTTGCTTGTTGTATCATTTTGAAGTTAACTGGAAGCGTGTTGATTGTGTCGAGCAGATTAACTTTGAAATCTTTTTCAAATTTCGTTGAAGCTATGACGTATTCTTCGTCCAAATTTGTTTTGGTGTTGATTAAACGTGAAAGTACGTCTACGAATCCGAATTCTTTTGTTGAAATATATTTGATATCGAAATCGTACATCATCAACGTTAACAACCACCTCTGTAGCCTGTTGGCGGTGTAAATTGGTATGCCTTTCTTACTACCGAATATTGCTAGGAGGGGCTTATGATCGGTGAGAAGCAGAAACTTACGTCCAAAAATCATCCTGTGAAATTTCTTAACGGCAAAGATGAGTGCAGCGGCTTCTTTCTCTATTTGACTATAGCTGGTCTCAGCTGAAGTCAAGGACCTGGCTGCATGTGCGATGACTTTCTCATCACCATTCGGAAAAATGTGTATAATGCATGCCCCCATTCCAACATTTGATGCATCTGCTGCGACTTTTATAGGCAATGCTGGATTATAATGAGTGAGCATAAGATCAGAGGCGAGAATAGATTTGAATTTGGAAAACGACTTTTGACATTCCTCAGACCATTTGAATGCAACATTTTCTCGAAGCAAATTATCTAATGGTGCACGAATTTCTCTCATCTGCTTTACAAATTTCCCATAGTAATTCACGGCTCCGAGAAATGATCTGAGCTCGGTGATATTTCTTGGTGCTGGCATCGTATTTATTCGATTAATTTTGTCGGGGTCTGGTCGTATTCCATTTGCATCGACTATATGACCCAAATACTTAATTTTAGGTACAAAAAAAGAACACTTACCGATTTTGATTCGGAAGTTATAATCCAAAAGTCGTTGAAGAACTTTGTTTAATTTAAGCATATGGTCATCCCAGTCTTTTCCACTGACAACAATAGCCATTTTCCTTTGGAGGTGGCGAAGTACTTATGAGTAGATGAAAATCCTAATCTAGTACTACCAACTGCACATGCTCTCATGTGCGAGTAGATACATTTTACATGGGGAAGCAGTTTGATGTGTTCCATTGAAAAACGCTAGCAAAGTACTTGCAACGGCTAATATCATCAAGATATGCTGCGACTCCATCGACTCCAGCGAGCATTGCGTCCATCAACTGTTGAAAGGCTCCTGGCGCAGATTTGACTCCAGGCGCAAGCCTTTTGAAAGTGAACAACCCCTTGTGGGTGTTGATGGTGAGTAGCTTTCTGGATTGAGGTGTGACGGAGACCTGTAGATACGCATCTGCCAAGTCGATGTGTGTGTAGTATGGACTGTTGGCAATTTTCGCAAATATGTCTTCTGGCAAAGGAAGTGGGTACTGGTGGGACTCTAGTGATTGATTCAGACCCGATGAGTAATCTCCGCAAATTCGAACGCCTCCAGATCACTGATCTCTATATATAACTGGATAGTGTATTCCATAGAAAGTATAACAGTTTTTTTGACTCCAATTGAAGATGACATTTGCTAGGCATTCTCACTTTTTGACGTCTACTGAGCACAAAAAAAAAGTAATTTGAAGTGAGATTTTTATTTGTACAAAAACAGAATATTTTGTTTATTTTTTTTAAGTTCTGTCGGAATGTGAACGAAACTCCTGTGCAGCTCTTCAAATTCTCGAGAAGTGTGGTTTGCAGATGTCTAACGCGCCCCGGGAAGTAGTGGTCAGTTTGAGGAGGAACATACATTTCTTCGCCAGGAAAAAAATTTCGACCGGGGTACAGGCTGACAAATGCCACCAACAATCTACGGAACTGGCTGGTGATTTACTGCCCAAGCGACAACTGCGTTGCTAAGAGCTTATTGGATCTTATGGAGATGAATGCTAACACCATGGGTATCAACGTCCAGTTTGCCCTGCAAAATGGCCGCATTGAGTCGTATGTAGGGTGTTTGCGAGAGAACATTCGCCAAGGAGCTCAGACTGTCGTTTGGCTGGGGGAGATGTCATCACCTGGGACCTTCGTAGGACATGGTTAGTCTATCTTATTTTTGTTCTAGATATCGTTAGATGCTAAGCAATGTTTTATTTCATTTTAGTGGACCAGCTGATATTAAACAAATCTACGAATACGGAGGACGTACTGTGAGATTTTTGCCCAACAGTGAAGTTGTCTATGCCAGTATTGGTCGACCCGACATAACTCTAAAGGTATACATAGCTAAATCAACTGTTCCACTTTTTGAATCGTCCCTTAAATTATATGGTGGAATGTCGATGTCAAGAATTAAATAAGGTTTTGCTGAGAAAATGTGTTTTTATTTAAGAGAATGTGGAGACTTCTAAGATCCCAGAAATATAAAAAAATGTTTTATTGTTAAGTTTTTCATTGATCTAATAATGTATTAATAAAATTCTATTCTGTAACATATCTAATTGTGGTTTTTTTTTAATTTTCTTGGCTTATGTTTTAGGGCTGCTGAATCCTTGATATTGATAGATAAACCAAGCTCCCATTTCCAAACTATTTGCTTTATTTGAATGATTGGAACGCATTTAAGTCTCTTTTTAAGTATTCTAACTAGAATCAAAAACCATTTTCAATTCGAAAAAGGATTTCAAAAAATTTGCATATAAAAGTAGTATCATCATTTTTCCACCTTCAAAAAACTCATGAAATGTGTTTTGTATGCAAATTTTTCGAAATATAAGTTTGAATTGAAAATGGTTTTAAAAACCATTTAAAAGACTTAAATTCAAACTCAGAAACGTTCCAATCATCCAAAAGGACCAAATATTTTGGAAATGAGAGCTTGGTCTATCCATCAATTTCAAGAAATTTCTAAAAATTCGTAGAAATTTCTTGATATTGGTAGAAAGACCAAGCTCTCATTTCCAAACTATTTGCTTTATTTGAATGATTGGAACGCATTTAAGTCTCTTTTTTAGTATTCTAACTAGAATCGAAAACCATTTTCAATTCGAAAAAGGATTTCAAAAAATTTGCATATAAAAGTAGTATCATCATTTTTCTACCTTCAAAAAACTCATGAAATGTGTTTTGTATGCAAATTTTTCGAAATATAAGTTTGAATTAAAAATGGTTTTAAAAACCATTTAAAGGACTTAAATTCAAACTCAGAAACGTTCCAATCATCCAAAAGGACCAAATATTTTGGAAATGAGAGCTTGGTCTATCCATCAATTTCAAGAAATTTCTAAAAATTCGTAGAAATTTCTTGATATTGGTAGAAAGACCAAGCTCTCATTTCCAAACTATTTGCTTTATTTGAATGATTGGAACGCATTTAAGTCTCTTTTTTATCAAGAAATTTCTACGAATTTTTAGAAATTTCTTGAAATTGATGGATAGACCAAGCTCTCATTTCCAAAATATTTGGTCCTTTTGGATGATTGGAACGTTTCTGAGTTTGAATTTAAGTCCTTTAAATGGTTTTTAAAACCATTTTTAATTCAAACTTATATTTCGAAAAATTTGCATACAAAACACATTTCATGAGTTTTTTGAAGGTAGAAAAATGATGATACTACTTTTATATGCAAATTTTTTGAAATCCTTTTTCGAATTGAAAATGGTTTTCGATTCTAGTTAGAATACTAAAAAAGAGACTTAAATGCGTTCCAATCATTCAAATAAAGCAAATAGTTTGGAAATGAGAGCTTGGTCTTTCTACCAATATCAAGAAATTTCTACGAATTTTTAGAAATTTCTTGAAATTGATGGATAGACCAAGCTCTCATTTCCAAAATATTTGGTCCTTTTGGATGATTGGAACGTTTCTGAGTTTGAATTTAAGTCCTTTAAATGGTTTTTAAAACCATTTTCAATTCAAACTTATATTTCGAAAAATTTGCATACAAAACACATTTCATGAGTTTTTTGAAGGTGGAAAAATGATGATACTACTTTTATATGCAAATTTTTTGAAATCCTTTTTCGAATTGAAAATGGTTTTCGATTCTAGTTAGAATACTAAAAAAGAGACTTAAATGCGTTCCAATCATTCAAATAAAGCAAATAGTTTGGAAATGAGAGCTTGGTCTTTCTACCAATATCAAGAAATTTCTACGAATTTTTAGAAATTTCTTGAAATTGATGGATAGACCAAGCTCTCATTTCCAAAATATTTGGTCCTTTTGGATGATTGGAACGTTTCTGAGTTTGAATTTAAGTCCTTTAAATGGTTTTTAAAACCATTTTTAATTCAAACTTATATTTCGAAAAATTTGCATACAAAACACATTTCATGAGTTTTTTGAAGGTAGAAAAATGATGATACTACTTTTATATGCAAATTTTTTGAAATCCTTTTTCGAATTGAAAATGGTTTTCGATTCTAGTTAGAATACTAAAAAAGAGACTTAAATGCGTTCCAATCATTCAAATAAAGCAAATAGTTTGGAAATGAGAGCTTGGTCTTTCTACCAATATCAAGAAATTTCTACGAATTTTTAGAAATTTCTTGAAATTGATGGATAGACCAAGCTCTCATTTCCAAAATATTTGGTCCTTTTGGATGATTGGAACGTTTCTGAGTTTGAATTTAAGTCCTTTAAATGGTTTTTAAAACCATTTTCAATTCAAACTTATATTTCGAAAAATTTGCATACAAAACACATTTCATGAGTTTTTTGAAGGTGGAAAAATGATGATACTACTTTTATATGCAAATTTTTTGAAATCCTTTTTCGAATTGAAAATGGTTTTTGATTCTAGTTAGAATACTTAAAAAGAGACTTAAATGCGTTCCAATCATTCAAATAAAGCAAATAGTTTGGAAATGGGAGCTTGGTTTATCTATCAATATCAAGGATTCAGCAGCCCTAAAACATAAGCCAAGAAAATTAAAAAAAAAACCACAATTAGATATGTTACAGAATAGAATTTTATTAATACATTATTAGATCAATGAAAAACTTAACAATAAAACATTTTTTTATATTTCTGGGATCTTAGAAGTCTCCACATTCTCTTAAATAAAAACACATTTTCTCAGCAAAAACTTATTTAATTCTTGACATCGACATTCCACCATATAATTTAAGGGACGATTCAATAAGTGGATCAGTTGATTTAGCTATGTATACCTTTAGAGTTATGTCGGGTCGACCAATACTGGCATAGACAACTTCACTGTTGGGCAAAAATCTCACAGTACGTCCTCCGTATTCGTAGATTTGTTTAATATCAGCTGGTCCACTAAAATGAAATAAAACATTGCTTAGCATCTAACGATATCTAGAACAAAAATAAGATAGACTAACCATGTCCTACGAAGGTCCCAGGTGATGAAATCTCCCCCAGCCAATGCCGTCATAAACAAACGATTGTGTAACGAGCAGTCAGCACCCATTAGAGGAACATTCAGTGACTCCAAGGACATTATGTCTTGGTGAGAGCGGACGTTGTACAAATGTATTATTCCTTTCTTTTCGGCCACCAACACCTTGCCAGGTTCGTCTGGATGTCTGGATGCCAGCGCACTGACATACCAGCCTAAGACAGGCAGAAGGTTGTAACAGTTTCAAAGCTGTGAGCTGAACTCCAAATCTTACACGAATGATCGTCACTAACGGAGGCAAGGAACTCTTCGTCATGCTCCCAGGCCACATCGTTGACGTAATTCGTGTGTCCTTTAAGAATGAATTTGTAAAAAGCCATAAATTTGTTCGGAAAAGTTTACCACATGAGATGGATCAGTTTTAGTTCGCATTTTTAATAAAGTTTTAGAATTCTCTTGAATATTAATTTTAAACTCGGAAAAGTTAAACCTTTTTCAATTCAATTCATTTTTATTGAGACTTTTCTTTTTCATTTACAATTAGTACATTTGTCTTTTTCTTACTCTAGGATACATTGAGAACTGTCAAGTATGGCCCTCTTGTTTTAATGGTATATGCATCTATTGCTGTTCTATTTACACTTTAAAAGAGCTCTTGCTCATAGAGCTATTTCACAATTGTTTTGACGTTTTTAGTCATGAAAACTTAACCTAACTTAAAACTAGCCTATGATAAAGGAGATACACTATACTCGTGTAACTCTAGGTACTTACAGCTGAAATTTATCGAAATGTTTACATGTCAGATATTTTTCTTTTAAAGATACTTTGCTAGGTATATCTGCTTACAAAGTAGTAGGTGAATTTTGTGTCGGTTTTAATTGCTTTCTTTTATACATTTTACTTTTGTTTGTTTTTGTTCATTTTACTTTTAAATTCTTTGTCAGCTGATTCAAAGGTTTTGAAAACTAACAATAAAAGGTTGTTAAACAATAGCATAAATAGTTTTTAGTTTCATTTATAAACAAGGAACTTACATTGTTTGTTTTGTGCTGTGAAGCATATTGTTTTTACTTAAGATAAGATTGTAACATTAGTTTTCATAAATTTTCCTTTTAGTTAAGGTAGATAACAGTTTAACATGATTAATATTCGTGACTTTTTGTTTACTTTTTAGTTAGGTATAATAAATTCTTAATGAATCTGTATTCAACGCGCCACATCCTGACCACTACTCGGAATCGCCACCACCCATCGAACACATAAGTGAACAATGAAATGATTAAGACACTTACGAGCAGTACGCCAGGATGCAGCGCGTCCAAAACTATATCAAGTCTTATTTCAACCACGATTCTGTCCATGGACAGTTTGTTGGTAAAAGGACGGTAGGGCGCACTCCAAATCCACAAATTGGCTCACCAACTCAATTCCGATTGGCGATAAATATAAAGAGTTCTCCCAAGGGAAACTCATTTGTTGGCTGTATATTTCGGACATCAGACTGTTTTCAGACCAGCTCAGTTTGTTCGTAAATTTTTTCATTAAGTTGAAGGCGTATGTCATCAGAGGAGTTATTTTTGCCTCGTTATAAATGTAGATGTTAGAGAATTTTTTCGTTCTTGTTTTGAAATTCTTATTTATACAATTTCGTAATATTTTCCTTTCAAGAACCTCAAGTTCTTTTGCCACCGTTGGCGAAATGGAAAACCAACATGGGAAAGCATACAGCATAACGGGTCTTATGAGAGTTTTGTAGAATAGTAATTTGGTGTTCTTTTTCAGGCTATGGTGTCTCAGGTAAGGTGTTAGTATATTTGAAATTTTATTAGCCTTTTCTTTTACTTTCCTAGCATGAGGATTGAATTTGAGTAGATTAGAAAATTGTATTCCTAGGTAATTTAATTTGTTTTTGAAGGGAATTTCAATACCATCTATTTTAAGGAATAAGTTCCTACTTTCCGCGACGACTCCCGGGTTACCCTTACTATATGAATTTCTAAAGCAAATCGCTTCAGATTTGGCAATGTTAAGTTTTATTCCCCATTTTCTATAAAAACTTACTATCTTCTGGATATGATTTTTGAGGATACGGAGAGCATCATACGGGTAATCGGCATGAGCAAGAACAATGGTATCATCTGCAAATAAAATACCTTTTGTGTCTGATGCATGAGTATAAGTGACCAAATGTGGGAAATCGTACATAAATATATTATATAGTCTCGGGCCCAAAACCGATCCTTGTGGGACTCCACGGGAAGTTTTTATAAGGTTAGATTTTAAAGTCTGAAGCATTACAAAGAAGGTTCTGTCTGAGAAAAAACTGAGTAGAATTTTGAAAATTTCAGGTGGGAATCCAATTTCGATAATTTTGAATAGTAATCCGTCTACCCAGACACTATCAAAGGCCTTTTCTACATCCAGACAACAAGCTACTGTACATTTCTTTTCTCGTAAGTTCGTTATTATATCATTATGGACTTTAATCAAAGCATGTGTGGTAGAGTGACCTTTTTTAAATCCAAATTGATAATCCGAAATAATTTCAAAAGAATTGTCTGTGTGAAGGTCCATTTTATTACAAATTATTCGTTCTAATATTTTGCCTATATTAGAAATCATGGATATAGGTCGGAAATTATTAAGTTCAAAGCAGTTATGTTTTTTTTGCACTGGAAACAATCTGGCAACTTTCCAATCTAGTGGAAAGTACCCATTGTTTAGGCAATTATTAAATATTATTGTCAATGATTCTATTGCTGTTTTTGAAATTTTCTTCAATATAAAGTTTGAGATGTTGTCTGGACCAGCGGATTTTTTGTTGTTAAGATTTTTAATAATTGAAGTTATTTCAATTATTGAGGTGAACATTTGTGGTGCTATTGGAGATAGAGCTGAGTTATCACTATCAAATAAAAAGATTCTATCCGGTAATGATAACTTTGCAGCTTCTATTTTTTCTCTAATTTGTTCCGTGAGTTTTTTATCGTGATCTACTGGATGAGTGCTATAAATTTCCTCATAGTAATCACCAAAAGCTTTAATTTTTTCTTCTTCCTCAGTTATGGAAATGTTATCTATTATTAGTTTTTGGCAGTTGAACTTTTTAGTTTTCCCTATAAGCCTATTAATGCTTTTATAGGCTTGTGGCCCAGGTTTGATGCTCGATAATCTTTTTTTAAGTTGTTCGTTGATCCAACTCGCCACTTTTTCTTTAATTATCTGTCTAAGTAGCGCTATTCTGTTAGATAATTCCTTGTACTCTTCTGAGGTTCTATTATAATTATTGTGATAGATTTTTTTTTAGTCGTTTTTGCCATTTGTGTTTGTTATCAAACAGAATTTTAATGTTTTCTGGTAGTAAGACGTATTTTTTGATTGTGGGTGTTATTGTTTTTGAGTTCGATTCTATTGCTGCAAAAAGAGCTACGTTGAAATTTTTAATAGTTGAATCAATTTCTGAGTTTGACATATTTGAAAAGGGGGAGGGTTTAATATTTCTTAACTCGTCATCAAGAACGTTTTTGAATCTGTTCCAGTCCGTTTTTTTAAATGATCTGACTGTGGGAGGTAGACTCAATGGAATTTCGGCCTCTGATATATTGATATCTAGAAGAATAGGTAAATGGTCTGAAAAAGAAGGTAAAGCTTTGACACTACAATTTGGATTGATTGAGTCAATGACGGTGTTGGATATCAAAAATTGATCTAGATAAGAAGAAGTCCTTGGATACGTGGGACAGTCCGTTGATAAATTCGAAAAATTACAATTTGGATCAGCAAGCCAATTTCCCAGACCATTACCATTTGTGTTAGTCACACTATCTCCCCACAGTGTGTTTCTTCCATTGAAATCTCCCAAAATACAGCCATTATATGTTTCAGCCAGATTGTTTATTTTATTGAGCTCTTCTATTAGATAAGAAGACGACATACCTGAAGGGATATATACAGTGCCTAATAGAATGACTTTTTTTAAACCATTGCACACATATTCTACCGATATTAGGTAACATAGTATGTTTATGTTTTTTGGTTCAACTCTTTTGTATGAAATATTGTTTTTTATGGCTATTGCCACACCTTGTTTGTTGTCATTTCTAAGAAAAGTGTAAGAGTCTAGAAAGACTTTATGCTTGTCATTGAGATGAGTTTCCTGAATAAAGGCTACTGTTATGTTTTTTTGTAGAAGAATTGAGAGTAACTCAATTCTTCTACAATGTGCAATCAAGGACCCAACGTTATGACTTAATATTTTTAAGGCCATTATTTCGAATTAGATATAAGAACTTCGTTTAGAAGTTCCAAATAGGCCAATCGCTTTTCTTCAATTGAACCAGTTTGTTTTATGTTTCTAATAAAGTTCCTAATTTTCACCATTAGGTCGGACACACTCGATCCGAACAATTCCTTTGAGAGTTCAAAAAACTCATTTATAGTGTTTTGGTTCCCTACGGCTGAAGAGGTTCTTGTTTGAGGATGAATAACCGGAGAGTTAGTTTTAAAATGATCCGCGAATGACGTTTTTGGAGTGACATAATTTGAGTTTTGGATTGTTTTAACCACAAAACTATTCCTTTTTTCATTTTTTTCTATCGCGTTTCTAATAATGGCTCTTCGGTTATTCATATATCCTTCGTAATAGGGGCACCCTTTATAGTTTGCGGGGTGGTCATATTTTTTGCAGTTTATGCAGTATGGGATGGACTCCTCAGTTTTTTCGAGTTTGCAATCACCAGGTTGATGATCACCTTCGCATTTTACGCAATTGTACCTGCGAGCACAATTTTTTGCAAGGTGACCAAAAGCCTGACACCTCCTGCATTGCATTATCCCCTTGTTTCCCCTTGGTCTCTCCCATGTTATTTTGGAGTAGCAAATGTATCTGATGCTTAAAAGTTCTTTTGCCTCTTTATTAGGCAGTAATTTAACCAAGAACAGATTGTAATCAATCTGTTCTTGTTTAGAACGTAGAGTTTCAAATTTTGATACCGTTTCAACTACATTTGGGACCATATTATCAATTTCCGTTTTAATTTCTTCCTCGCTGTATTGGAAGTTCAAACCTCTTAAAATGAGATTTACCCTTTTTAATTCCTTAGGAGTAAAAGAATGAGCCTCAATATCCTTAGATTGCCTAAGGATATCCATTAATTTGGAGTGCGCCCCAACGTCATTCACAAAGAGCTTGCTCTTAGAGCGGTTAACATTTATTACTTTTACTTGAAGTTCAGGCAATGTAGACTTTAAGTCTTCAACTAATTTTTTTATATTAGCCTTATAAATTATTATAGGTGGACAAAATTTATTTTTAATTTGTACATTATTATCAACTATAATATTCTCAGTGGAACTACCGTTATTTTTATTATTAGTCTTATTTGGTGACTTACCACTACTACTAAGTACTACCATATTGTCCAGCAGGTGGAATCTGTTTTCATTGATGCGTTGCGTTGAAGCATCTCTGCTCCCTGATGATGTTGAGTTTCTGGAATTTGGTCTTCTCTTCTTTGCAGGGACTTTTGTCCAACCTTCCTTCGCATTTTGATCCTCGGCTCCGTTCTCTCCAAGCTCCATGAGATTTTGGGCCGCCTCCATCCTTTGTGGAGTTATGTTAGCGTTAATGTTTTGTCCTATCTGGTGTTTTTGTTGAATGTCCGGTAAATTTTCCCTTCGACTGGGAAGAGCAGGGAATTGATTGTCGAAATCATCTATTGGTGTAAAATCAGACGCCTCGGCTTGGGACGCTGCCATATTAACAGTTATTTGTTGTGAATGCAACTGTTGTTGCAATTCCAGTATATTCGGTAAATTACCCGTTAACTTTTGGCTTGATAACGGCACTTTCAAATTTTCATTTCCATCCATAAGGGGAAATTGTTTTTTCAACACTTTATTGTTTTTTCTTTTTGTTTTCTTTAATAAGAGAAAGTTCTTTCTTTTACTTAAATTACTTGGTCTTTTGACCTTTTTTACACAAGTATTTTCTTTAATTTTAAGAATTCTTCAATCTTTATTTTTTTTTTTTATATTATTTGTTTTAATAAAGCACACACGTCTAGACGGTTCGCAAGGCAAAACGAGAATCAGTTAAACCTTTTTGTTTTTTCACTTTTTGACGTTTGAAGATGTCAGTTTTCACTTTTTATGTTATACTTTCATACAGTATAACAAAAAAAAATAGGCAACGTCACTTATAACAGTTCTTCAAATGGAGTCAACTTTTTTGTATGGATACGCTATCCAGTTATATATAGAGATCAGTGCTCCAGATGCTCTTTTGACGACCACAATAGGTGCTGCCCAGTCTGAATAATCAACTGGGGATATTACATTACGGTCTTGAAGTCGCTGGAGTTCATCTTCAATGAGTGGTAGGACTGAATACGCAACTGGTCGCTTTGCCCTGAAGATTGGTGTTGAATTTTGTCTTAAATGAAGATCTACTTCTGTTCTTGTGCATACTGATGAATCTTCTTTGAACAACTCCGCATATTGCTTTTGAATAATGTCTATTGCAGA
Source organism: Dasysyrphus tricinctus (assembly GCA_963921185.1). NCBI lineage: Eukaryota > Metazoa > Arthropoda > Insecta > Diptera > Syrphidae > Dasysyrphus > Dasysyrphus tricinctus. The sequence goes on from OY992532.1 coordinate 181,880,383, forward strand.
GCGCCGGTCATTGTCTGATGCATGAATGATTCGACTGCAAAGTGCACTGATCGGCTGGTTCCATAAATTGAAGATTTCGCAAAGATCAGTACCTAAGATATTTAAGGAATTAATATTTGAAACGAAAAGTTTACATGATTTAACTTCCCCGTTGAGCTGAATATCGCATAAAAATTCAGCTATTAATTTGATTTCGTCCAACGAGGCACTCTTTGCTTGACATCCCTCAAGTTTTGATCCAGGCTGACCCAACTTTTTCCAGGTGGAAATGTCGACCATGCTGATGTCAGATCCCGTGTCAATTTGTAGCTTAGTTGATTGCAGTTCCATGCAGCGTTGCCATAATGGCATTTTAAATGCTAAATCTAGCATAATACAGGAGTGAAAAGCATTTTGAAATTTTAAAATTATGCCAAATGCTTTTTTGGCATTATCTGTTTTTGTTTGGCATTCTAGAATGCTAGATTTGATTCAAAAAAATTATTCAATTATGTATAATCTAGCACCAAATTTTTAACTTTTTAAAATTTTGATCTTATGAATTTCAAATGTGATCATATGATGGCTGACTGAACTACATTTCAGCCGATGATGGACTTCCTTGGACTAATGAATAGTCGTTGGTTAAGCAGTTCATTGCACCACCAAATTTTTCGTTGGGTCAGTGAATTTGTTTTTTAAATTAATGTAATATAAGTTGATTTATGAAATTAATTCAGGGGCTCAATGGAAAATTGGTTGTTTAACAAACAGTTTATATACGTATGAGTGACTATGCACTGGCGCGACGAAGTCCATCATTGTCTGAATTCAAATATAGATAAGCAGGGATTGTGTTCAGTCTTCAGTGTAAACAAAGATGTTTCAAATATCAAGCAGAAAAATACCAAGCCAAAGCTAGTAATGTTTGAATCAATTATATATTTTGCTATGTTAAGAGTGTTTCTGAAAAAATAAACATTGATATTTTGTGCATTATGTGTTCTTAAATGGATTTTGAAATCTAGCATTCTGTTTTTTGGGCTTCCATACGATTTAGCATTATAAAAATTGAAATCTAGCATAATGAAATTTGAGATTATGGCAACACTGGTTCCATGTTATTATTTAGACGAATATTGACTGACACATATTTTCGTCGTTCGGCATGACTGACGCAATTGACTTTCAAACGGATTGACTTGTTTCTTGGCGTAAACTTTTTACGGTTGTGATGTTGTTTGTTTCCTTCGACTACTTTATCATCTTTTTGACTGCGTGTTTTGGAAAAACAGTTGCAATATCCTTCCTTATGACCAATTTTTTTACACTGCTGGCATTTATGTTCTCTAAATGGACAATCACGAGAAAAATGCATTTCGCCGCAACTCCAGCAGGGAGACTTTGGTTGACTACTTTGTTGTTGACTGCTTGGCTGATGATTGCTTTGTAGCGTGCTACTTTGTTGATGCTTTGACTTCGACCCTGACGGAATGAACTTTTCTTTTCTTACAGCATTGACTGATGTGACTGATGTTGATGCATTTTGGATTAGAGCTGTATCCTTTTTAAGGTTTATGTATTTTTGGACACCCGACAGCAGCTTTGTTAAATCCAAATTGGCATCTTCCTCCAACGATGAAAGCAGTTTTGTGCGAATGTCTGCCTCGGCTGATGACTGTAAGCCTGTGACGAAGACCAAGCACTTGAATTGATTGGCATTCAACTCACCTAGCTTGAAATCTTCACATGACTTATTTACTCTAGCTGCATATGTAGTAAAATCTTCTGAAGGATTTTTTATTGTCTGCAAGCAGCGGAAGCGAGCACTGAAAATTGATTCTGGAGCACCAAACAAAGTCTTGAGGGTTTCAATTGTTTCTGCAAATGGAATGTCTCGGGAGTTTTTCGGTAGAATGTATGACGCATATTTTTCGTGAGCGCTTGGATTTAGTTTTCTCATCAACAATCTAACTTTTGAAGCGTCATCTAGGTGTTTGCCGTCAACTTTGAAAATGTCCTCGTGTCGACAATACCATGACTCAAAAACAATTCCATTTACTGGATCGTAGCAAAACTCTGAGATGCTGTTTGCCAACGTATCCATAAGAACCTCTGGTTTTTCATTCTGTGGACTCAATGATTGTCGTCCACCTTCTCCTTCTAGGAGTGCTTTCAAGAGTTTGGATTGAATATCCAATAGTTCGAGAATTTTTGTTTCATTTGTGGTCATTTTCGATGAGAAACAAAATGGCGTCGCACAATGAAATTAGATACGTTTCTTACCAAGATACTTTTTTCTGAAGAAAAAAAACTTCGTTTGGTTCTTATTATGAGATGACTTTTCCTCGTCGCCAATTGTTATGTCCGTGAGTGACATACAAATAATAATAAATTCACAGCAACCAAAATATATTAAAAGCAGTTTTTATTAAATCAATTAAAAGGCAACTACTACTGTAGACAAAAGTATAACTGATCATCGGCAAAAATTAAAAGATAGATGTTGTTTAGATTCAGTCCAGCCAACTGAAATACAGGGTTGGTATTAAGTAAGTTGTCGAATGATGTAGTTTTCATTACTCCAACAGTATGTATGTTAATTGCATAAAAACACCGTTACAGCAAAAAAAAAATATAGGTAACTGAAAGATCTACAACTTTTATTACTACACCTTTTTTTAAAGAAAAACAAGGGAAGTGAGTATACAAAAATCAACCCCTATTTTTGTGTAAGAATGCACTGTTTCTTTTCAACTATGGCAATTAGATAAAAAAAAGTTGTCAGTTCTGTACATAATTTAATTTGCTACAAGTTTGTTGTAGAACTTTTTTTATAGCATCAAAAATACGAAAGCTACATGCGAAAAACAAAATAACCGTTAAATACAAGATGGTGGCTGTATGACACAAAAGATGCGCAAGTCTAAAAATTTCAGTTTTGGCAAGCTTCAGATTTTTTCCAGAGCACCGTAAATGAAATCTAAATACCTCGTACGCATAAAAAATAGGATATCAGTTTAATCAAAACCTGCTGCTTGCAACGTAAAATACCATGCTTATGTATAACAGAATTGCCTTTAATATAATACCTAAATAGAAAGTAAGAATAGTCACCCGTTCAGGAAATATACATAGCCTTTTTACTTCATAAAGCAGCATAATCTAAACGTACTCAAACTTTGGCTATCTAAAAATCCTCAAAGGTTGATGATCATTTTGTATGGGGTTTCCGCATGAAAAATACCTTCGATGTTTGTCACCCTAGTGCTCATCAGTAACATATCTCTTTTTCTACTTATCGTCAACTTTCAGCACCATAAGGCAGTATGAATATTTTGTAAGACATATTCGTTATTTCCTTCTTACGAGTGCGGAGATTTGAACCCATTTATTACGCCAAATTGAAGTAGAAGGGTTTACTAGGGAAATTCTTCGCCGGATCTCCACTAAGGTATCGTTCGTGGAGTTTAATGTTTACTCAAGGGAAGCCGATTATGTCGTTATTGTCCCCATACATCTATAAAAAAAGGCAGGTTTGTTGAAACTAGTGCCCATCGTGTTAACGTCTGCTCTACGCGCACTATCTTTTCCAGAACGAGATGGAATAAATTACATGGTAGCTGATTCCCTTGCCGAAAAAAAAACCTTAGCATGCTTTATCACGTGACACTGTTAGATCAGTTTTCTGGGGAAACCGAGTTTGGCTATTCCCACTGAGAGCTCTTTCTTGACGATAAATGCAGTCAATCTCGACCTGCGGCTTTGTTATTCTTAAGCTTTTTCATGGCTGTCTACCTCTTCTGTAGTGGGTGTTGGAACTGGATCTTCGTCCACTGGCGGCGGGTTATCTATTCTCTTCTTGCTATTTTACTCGCTCTACAGCAGCAGTAGGAAATGCTGATTAAATACATCTTCCGTTGCTAATACTAAACAAATGAATTTTTATCATGAATATTGTTTCCGTAGATTAGAAACTTTTTTCGACTAAATTCAGTGTAGCAATTCCATAAGGTTAAACAAGAAGTATGACTTAAAAGAGCTTCTCAAAAATAAGAGAATAAAATAAATGCTTACATTTATTTAAAAAAACTTACCTTAATTTTATGAGATATAGGCCCTCATTATGAGCAGCGAATCGAACGTTCGCTTAAAAGCTAATGATTTAGCGAATTCCCTTATCACGGTATTATCGATAGCTAGCTTCCACACTCGCTTCAAAAATTAATGCTGCCAACAATAGCATTAGTTTTCGATGCGAATGTGGAACTTCGCTATCGATAATACCGTGATAAGGGAATTCGCTAAATCATTCGCTTTTAAGCGAACGTTCGATTCGCTATTCATAATGAGGGCCATATTCTTTAAAATTGAGGATTTAAAGTGAAAAATTAAATTAAAATTAATAACTAAAAATTATATATTTTTTTTTTTTTTTTGTATTTAAACCAATTAAACGTACTCAGCAGGGTTGTGCTTATTTTTGAAATTCTTTTTATACAGAATTTTGTTTAAGAACCTTTATATTTAAGGAGAGCCACAAAATTCAAATACATAAACATAGGTTTAACTTTTTTCAGAAATAGCACAAAGTTTCGCCAATAATCCGGTCAGTTGCAACAAAGAATTCAATCCATCGACAATTTTCATGTGGGTTACACCAATCTCGCGAATGAATTCAAGTTTCAACTTCTCGTCGAATGTCATGCGTTTGCAGACACGAAATATATTCCCAATGACATCTTCAGCAGCATAGCCTAATCTCCAGAGCTTAGCTAGGATCTTGTAGGCTTTATGAATGTCATTCTGTACGCAATGTTCCAGCATGTCCTGGATGAGCATGGGATGTGGTTCGTCACAAACTTTGAAAACATTTGCGCCAGTTATGGTGCCAAAGCCATTAGCTGTCGATTGTAGATTATTCAACGCTTGTCGCATATCACCCTGCGCGGTAAACACGATCGCCTCTAAACCTTCTTCCTCGAAAGTGAGATTTTCTTTTTGGCAAACTTCAATCAGCTTGGCCAGGATTTGAGCGTCCGATAGTTTGCTGAAGCGTAACATGGCACAACGAGATTGTATGGGCTCAATGATCTTCTCGCTAGTATTGCATGCTAAAGCAAAACGTGTTGTGTTGCTATAAATTTCCATGGTGCGCCTTAGAGCTTGTTGAGCTCCCTCAGTCATGCTGTCTGCCTCATCTAGGATAATGATTTTGTGCCTACCCTTTGGCAAAGTAACTTTCTGTTGAGCAAACATCTTTATTTTGTTGCGAACTACGTCAATACCTCTCTCATTTGACGCGTTCAACTCGAGAACTGCCTCTTTATAACTGTCTCCTAGAAGAATGCGTGCCAGACACTGGATTGTCGTTGTTTTGCCTACTCCTGGAGGACCCTATCAAAACAACTTTCAATATAAAATTCAGCAGTAACATGTAATTGCAGTCAAGCTTACAGCGATAATGATATTTGGGGCATTTCCCTGAGTAGAAAAAACGGAAAGCCGGCTTACCGTGTCCTCATTGCCAACAATTTCCTCGAACTTTGAAGGCCGATATTTTTCAATCCTGTTTAAGGTTCGAAATTAGAATAAAAGGATCATAATTTGAATAAGAGATTACTTGCCATGGTAAATGCTTTCGTTTTAATTCTTCGGTTGTGGAAGTGGTTTCCATTTGAGCGGGCATTTTATACAAAACAAAAACTAGCTGTAGCAGCAAGAACAAATTCTAATTTCCAAAACCAAACTCGAAATTTTTTGTTTTGATTTGTCAAAACCTTAGCGGCAGGCAGTGATGCCAATAAAACTTATAACATTCAAGCTGTGTTCAGAGAGTAGCAAACAAGGAAATAGTGAACTCTCACACAATACAACTCCATGAGCCTGTTTAGATTGGGAAAATTGAGTCCGTACTCGTGAGCAGGGCTGTCGTTTCACTTTTTCAGAAAGCAGTACTTCCAGGAAAAAAATAGCAGTACACTGCAGTACGGCAGTAAAATATATATTTACAAACATAATTGTTAATGCATTTAATTGTGTTTAAATGCATATATTGTACATTAAAAATTATCACATACGCGCCCATTACTTATTTAACTCTAGCGCACTGCAAAAGTGGCACTAAAAAGTTTTCACTACACACAAAACTCTTGTTATGTTTGTGGACGTTTTTTTTTTTTCAAAATCTGTTGCTTTTAGGAAAAAAGTTAATATTTTTGGGTAGAATTTTGTAAGCTACATACAATATTTATTGTACTTATTTTTTTTCATTTCCCTTCTTTAATAGACCAAATTTGACCCGCTCTAACTTCATTAGTACATAGGTACCTATAGGTTTAGATAATTTTACTGCCTAAAAGTTAACTCTCGTCATTTTGTCGTAAAATGAAATTCCATAAGGTTATTAAATAAATTGAAGCCACTCCTTTTTTCAGATGGTGGCCTTACTTAGCCTGGACACCATAATCACTTGGTTTATAATGAGAAAACATAACCAAACGCATATACAATTTTACCTTAAATATCATTCCAAAAAGTTGATAGTTTTCGTGAAAGTAGCAGAAAACTGAATTTCACACTCTTTTACTTCTCCAAAAATTCTTTCTTCAGCCAAAATTTAGGGTGGTTTTGAAAATTGCACAGGAAGTCAAAACAAAAATTCAGCTTTGTAGGAGTTTTGTGGAAGAACATAAAAGTCTAAGTTTCCTGGGCTAGACATCCATTAACATAATTTAACATTGCTTGATGCTGATGGGTGAAAACCTACATTTTGACGTGTGTGGAATATTTCATTTCAAATGACATCAAAATGTCCATAAACTTCCTTTTTTCGGATAGTAAAAGAAAATCTGAAAAGTTCCAGAATTTCGATTTTTTACTTGCGATATACAGGCAATGTCTAAACTACAAACTATGCACTCGAAAAAAAAATGTAACGCGAGATTTTGTTCAATAAATCTACGGCTTTTTAAATTTATTTATTTTAAAGCTTTTTGGATAGGATTATGATTTGCAAAATGTTCTGTGAACAAATTTTCAAAAAAGCAGTACTTTGGTCGTATTAGCAGTACGGCAGCACGGAGTTTCAAAAGCAGTACAAATGCTTCAATTGCAGTACTTCGACAGCCCTGCTCGTGAGTCTCATCGTGTCTACATTAGAAAATTTGAGGTGCCTCAAAACACATAGAAACAACAACAACTTCAATGTTTTGCGCATTGAAACAACAACAAGTGAGACTCATGAGTCGGATGTTTATGTTTTCTTCGTGCCTCACGACATCCCTGACCCCCCACTTCTCCTGCCCAGACCCCGCCGTGAGACCGGTCTCAGCCTTCCCAATCTAAATAGCGTCCATAGTTGTGCTTACATCACACCAGTCATGATGTTTGACCAGCATCTAATTTGATAATTTGAACGCAAGCCCCAACCGCTTGGCACACCGTGGGTCCAGTTCTGCAAGGGTGAATGATTTTCGTATTAACATTCTATTCACGTGCAAAACAAGTATGAATAAATTTGACTGATAATGTACACGATATCTGTCAAAAATCTTATGTCGTTTTTCATTGAAATCCGAAAGATTTGATTTTAAAATCAAGAATTGCTGTCTTGAATGAAACATCTGGGCGTACTTTTGAGTCGATTCAATTACACACATAGCACACATACACGCATACAAATAAACATCACGTACGTCGTCGTACAAAAATAATGCAAAACAAAAAAACGCCCAACTGCGATTTGCTGTTTGACAGGAAAGTGTTTGCAGTGAAAGTGAATGCAGATCAAATCTCCCAAACTAGAAAGATCGCATCTTTCTTCTTCAGATCTCATCTTTTTTTGAATAAAACATGAAAAAGTAGAATAAATGCAAATCTTTCCGCAAAAAATCAAATTTTTTCAACAATAAAAAACGACATTAAGCTCTTGCGGAATCACAAAAAGCGATGTGTACACAATTTTCTGTATCCCTGCATAGAAAAAACTCACTCTTGCGTGATTAGGCCCCAGCCAGCCATGATTTGACAACATGGCTTGATCAGCATCTAATGTGATCTTTTTAACGCAAGATAGAGTTCCGCAAGGGTGAATGATTTTCAGTATTAACATTCTATTCAAGAACAAAGCATATGCATATGGAAATATATTTATATCATCGTGTACACGATATTCTGTCAATCAATTTAAACTCACTCTTGCCTCTTGCGTGTCTGCTATTTTCTGTGTACACAGAGAAAACTCACTCTTGCGGAATCAGGACCTGGGGGTCAATTCTCGATCTGTGAAACTGTGAAGTGATAAATATGATAACGCCTTCACGCCAAATGCGATTCTCGAAGTGTGAAAAAATGAAAACAAATGCCAAAATGTTTTCATGTGATAATTCGTTTATCACAATCATTTCATTCTGTGAAAACCTGTGAAAAGAAAAATGTTAAACACAAACAAATTGTACTCATTTGAAACACCCAAGTCGCCATCTTGGTCTTTCTATGACGTCACAATCATCTTTTTCTATGAGCAAGTGGTAGCATGTTTTATGTTAGTACTTTTTAGTACTCAGTTTGACAGCTGTTTTTCATAACGAGTTCGGGAATCGCCTTGCGCGTGTTTGTGAAGTGATAAAATGATAAAACTCTGTGAAAACTGAAATGATAACTTTGTTTTCATTTCACAGTTTCACAGATCGAGCGAATTGACCCCCTGGGCTTAAAATTGTAGTCTTTCTTAAAAGTGAAACCTTTTAAGCGTCTAAACACTACTATAAGGACCCGTTGTACAACCGTGGTTCAAATTTTGATCCGTGGTTCAAATATTTGTATTGGCTGATTTCGTCGGAATTACTGTTGTTCAACGATGGTTCAAGGTTCAAGTATGTTAAAGTAGCCAATTTAATGCCTGAACCATCGTTGAACCTCAGTCCATTTCCCAAAATTGGTGAATTAAAATTGCTGAGCCACGAGTTAAATATTTGTACAACTGGCCCTAACATACTTGAACCTTGAACCATCGTTGAAACTCAGTAATTCCACCGAAATCAGCCAGTGAAAATATTTGAACCACGGATCTAAACTTAAACCACGTTTGTATAACGGGTCCTTACTTTGGCGAATTAATTGAAGTTCAACGATGGTCCCCGGCATTAAATTGGCTGCTATAACATACTTGAACCTTGAAAAATCACTGAACCCCAGTAATTTCACCAAAATCAGCCAGTAAAAATTTTTGAGCCATGTATCAAAATATGAACCACGTTTGTAAAACTGGGTCAATGGTAAAATTTATCCTGAGGCCACACGGGCAAGTACTGGCAAGCAAGTTGGCTACATACACTGCCTACAAATTCGTAATTTGGATTCCACTTGCCTCCCACTTGCTTTCCACTTGCATTTCATTTGCTTGTCTCCCGACTTGCTTTATTTCAACTTGCTTCACTACTGGCTTTAAAAATTCCATGCCAGTTGATGAGCAAGTTGCTTGGGTTTGTATGTGTTAGTGAACAAATTTGTTTGTAGTGCAACTTGCTTGCCAGTACTTGCCCGTGTGGCCTCGAGGTTAGAATTTAGAATTAGAATTAGAAAAATTTTTATTCATTCATTTTTTCTTTTCCAACTTAAAACTAGAACAATCGCAAGAAATGTTAAAAGGAATAAATAATAGCTATCATTCTTTAACTTCTAAGTTAGTGTTGAATGATGCATTTTGGATTACATTTACAATAATTAGAAACTGTTGTGGGGTGACAATCAGCATTATTTAATAATAAACAATGGTTCAATAAGTTTAGCAAATTAATACAAATTTCAAAGGTAATTTAACTGATATATAAAAAGAGTAGGTATACTATTTGATTTAAAAAAAAGAGCAAAAAGATACATTTTTTTGATTATAAAGATTATTATGATACAAATTTCAACAATAGTTTTCAATAGAATATAAGTCAATTGTGAAAAGCCAGTCTTTTACTTTTTTTAAAAAAGAGTTTAAATTTTGAGTTGTTCTGATATACAGAGGTAATTTATTAAATGACTTTGGTGCTGCGGCAGTATAAAAGTTAGAGAAATGAGTTTTGTGGGCAGTGGGTTCATTAACAAGGTGCATGTTGTTTATTCTTAGATTATATAACTGCGAGTTTCTACTAGGAATATTACCACTTTGCTTGAAAAATTCTTTTAGTACTTTAAAAATATAAAGATGTCTCATAGGTAGAATTCGCAATTCCTTGTATAAAGGCCAACTTTCGGTATAACGATTTTTGTCACAAATAATTCGAATAAGATGTTTTTGAGCAATTAACAAAGGTCTAAAAGTATTTGCATAGGAACCACCCCAGCTAGATAACCCGTATTGTAGTTTAGAGTGCGCAAGGCCAAAATATATAGAAGTTAGAACCTTTTTAGAGCAGAATGGTTTTAAAAGATACATTTTTCGCGTTATGAGCATCAAATGATTTCTGATGTTGTAACTATGCTCTTTCCAATTAAGGTTAGAATCAATTGTAACACCCAAATATTTAAAATTGTTCACAGAATCAATTTTGAAACAAGAATCGGAACAGGAGTATTTGCGTTGAAAATTAGGTTTACCACAGTTGTGAATTGGAAAGCTGAATTTCTTACAACTTGAAGCATGAAAAAATAAATTGTAACTACAAACTCGATGACCAGATGTTATAAAAGTCATGAACTTAGTTTTTTCACTTATTATTAGCTTATGGTTCGAAAACCAAGTCCTTAGAACTTCAAGATCCTCTTCAATTTGCAGGACACAATTAAGATCCGAATTTGATTGGTATGTAAATGAAATATCATCTGCAAATGCAGTCGAAAGACCTTTTAAACGGAGTTTAAAAATTGAATTTATGTAAACAAGGAAAAACAAAGGACCGAGTACAGATCCCTGTGGTACTCCATTTTTTAAAAATCGAGCTTCACTTTGTGAACCATTTACAATAACTTTTTGAACTCTTCCTTTTAAATATGATTTCAACCATTGAAAAATTACTCCTCTAAATCCTGCATTATATAACTTGCCTAATAGTAAATCGTGGTCAACCATATCAAACGCTTTAGTCATATCGATGAAGAGAGCCATTGTAGATTTATTTTCATTTAAGCTGCCATACAGTTGACTACATAGTCTAAGAATTGCATCTTCGGTTGATTTTCCTGAACGGAAACCAAATTGATTTTCGCTAAAAAATCTGTTTCTATTAAGGAAAGAAGTAATTCTACTGATCATAAGTTTTTCAAATATTTTTGAAAAAGTAGGAAGAATAGAGATAGGTCGGTAGTTAACCATATTTTTTCTATCTCCCTTTTTAAAGAGGGGAATAACTTCAGCACACTTAAATTGTACTGGAAAACAACCCTGTTCAACACTTAAGTTAAATATATAACTCAAAACATCTGAAACATAAAACGCAATTTTTTTAAGTAGGTTACTTGATATTCCATCTGAAGTGCAAGAATTTTTATTTTTCAGAGATAAGATAGTTTTGTAGGTTTCAAAAGAGGTGATAGGACTGAAAGCAAAGCTATTTGGTTGTATGTAGTCACCATCCAGACAATGTTGAATATAACAATTGCAATTACCAACGAAATTAATGGATGGCTTCAGTTTTTCAGATATTTCCGTAAAATATTCATTAAATTTGTTCGATATACAGTTAAAATCTGTTAGTGGAATATCATTAACTACAATGCTTTCTATTACGTTAGGCTTCCTTGTTTTCCCTAAAATGCTGTCAATTGCTTTCCATTCTTCTTTAATATTGCCCTTCGATTTTTCAAATAAGTTATAATAATACTTTTCGCGTGTCAGTTCAACATTTGTGCTAACAGCTTTACAAAGTGTAAGATAATACTTTTTTAGTTTATCATTATTTGGATGTTTTTTTAGCTTAATACTAATTCTGCTCTTTTGTTTGATTTGCTTAAGAAGGCTCGCGTTCATCCAAGGCTTTAGAAACTTGTTCTTATTAGAAATTTTTAACGACCTAGAAGAACACGACTCTAAATGTTTTTTTAATATTGAAATAAAAATAGCAAACGAAGTAGATGGGTCCTTTTCCGCATAAACCTGATCCCAAAATTCGTGTTTCAAAATATTCTGCAATAATATGTAATCGGTGGTATAATGCTCTTTTGTTTGTGTTTTAGAAGTAAGACTCAAGTTATTTTCTAACTCATAGAATAAAATTATCGATTTATGATCAGTTATATTTAAATCAAGAACACTACCAAAAACTTTAAATTTATTACTGACTTTAAAACGGGTAAAAATGTGGTCAATACAAGTACTTGTAGATTCTGTTACGCGGGTTGGGTCATTTATAATTCCCTTTAGACCATACGAAGCCATGAGAAATAAATAATTTTCAGTGTCTTTGTCGGACACGTTTAAAATATCAATATTTATATCACCAATTAGTATTAAGTTACAAGTTTTGTTTATACAAAGAATTTTACTGAGTTCCTCTATGAAAAAACTTTTACTAAACGCGTGCAATCTATACACACATAACATTGTATAGTTTTCATTTTGATAACAAAACGACAACTTTACAACATCCGCGCTACAAATATCGACTTTGGAGAATTGGTGAACAAAACTCTCTTGAATGTAGACTGCAACACCACCCGACGAATAAGATTCATTGCAACAACAAAATAGCGCATAACCCGGTATATTATAAAGGCTAATTTCACTCTCATAAACCCAAATCTCTGTTAAAACGATTATAACTGGCAATTTTTTAAGTGACTCAATGTGAGCTAAGAAATTAGAAAAATTTTTTCTGAGACTACGGATGTTTTGGTGTATACAAAAACAATTATCAATAAAACTACGAAAATCTGGCACTTCACAAATATTTTGAACTGAAGAAAGAATAGGATTAACAATATTCATACTTTATCAAAATCAGAAATATAATTAATTCTTACTGAATTGTCACCCTCATTCTTCCTCATAAAAATATTCCCATTCCTAGTCCAAACGTATTTGACTCCTTTCGTAGTTTTAAGTGCTAGCGCAGTATTAAGAAGTTGACGCCTCTGTTGAGTTAAACAATCGTTGATGTATACATTCTCTGGTTTTCCTTGTGCTCCAAACATTTTTGTCGTAAGTTGTTCTCTTTTCTCTCTTTTGATTTTCATAATTTTCTCTTTCAAGTGATGAGAAACAAATTTGATATGCAGAACGTTTGTGCTCTTCAAATCGCCATTCGGAAGAGAATTACCTTTTTTAATTTTTTTGACAAAACATTGATCAATGTCCGTCTCATTTAAATTTATATTTAATGCATTTCGAAAAATACCAACTGCAAGATCGATGTGCGGCATGTCTTTGTTTATAACAGGAACATTATACACTTCAATGCTGTTTGAGAGAAGTTGTTGTTCTAGGTAATCTACCTTTTGTTCCAGTGTGACAATTCTTTGATTACCTTCATTTATTTTGGCAACCATTTCATCAACCTGAGCTTTGTGGTAATTCTTTAGTTGCACAATTTCAGCATAAACCATCTCCAAGGTAACAGCGGGAGGTAGTTTGTCGATCAGTCGATCGGCTGCGGTGGCGATGGTGACAGTTGAAGAAGAAGCATCAACGTTTGATGATTTGGTGTACGTGGTAGCGGTGGTGGTAGCGGTGGTGGTAGCGGGGGTAGTGATGGTGGCGACGGTGGTAGTGGTGGTATTGGTGGTAGTGGTGGCAGCGGCGGTAGTGGTGGCAGCGGTGGTAGTGGTGGTTGTAGTTGGGTCTTTGTTCGGTAGAGAGTCAGATGCAATTGATGATGGTGTGGGTGGTGTAAGTTTAGACAATGATGCACTTGAAGAGCATTTAATTGGAGTGACACCAGAAATAGATCCTCTCCTCTCAGCCATACAGCTAGGGCATCTCCAACTTGCTTTAGAATTTTTCATAAACTCAAGTTCATTTGCTGTAATTTTTGCACATTTTCCATGGAAATAATTATTGCAGTTAATACACTTGATTTTAAGCTCTGCTCTTTCGACCTTTTTCTTACAAATTCCGCACGACATTCTATGGTTGTGTTTTAAAATGATGACTTGTTAAATTATCAAAAAATGACTGACTATTTTTAAACTAAGAAAGCTCCCGATATGAGTGTACCCCACAACGTCACACTGGAAACTGTTAATTTAAGAATTTGTCACTAAAATGTAAATGTGGAATAATTGCTGCAGTTTTTGTTTTCTTTACATGGTGGCTCCAATGGACATGAACGATGCTCAACATTCAAACCACAAACCAATCAGCAGAATGATTTTTATGGATACATGCCGGCTCTACTGGGCAATTGTGGTTTGGATGTTGGGCATGGATCACACCCTGACTCCACAGGGCATACAGATGCCCAACATCACAACCACAATCCCATCAACAATCAGCAGATTTTTTCTCGCTGGGCGAATCATGTCATGTCGTTTCATTTCTCTCTCGCCACTACTTCTATCTTTTGCAATAATACACGCCCTTTAGACACCTAATAACAGTTAAGAGACTTTTTTAATATCCAGCCACATACCTCGAGATACAACGAAAACCATACAAAAGCTCACACGCACGTGAAAAGTTAAATCTCATGGCAAAGCTTTGAACAGCATACATGTCATGTTCAAGATATGGATTTTTCTGGCTCCATTGGACTTTTATTAGACATGTTCATAGTCTTGGCATCGTTCATGGCAGGTGGAACCAGCATGTCATGTCCAGTGAAGCCGGCATGTTAATAATAGCCATTCCACACTATCCCATTGAGTATTAATACATGTCAAAAAAGTGTGAAGAAAGTCATGTATAATAGTGTGGAAGCAAAATATGAAATTTCATCACACACAACTTGACATCGCATCCTACACGATTTGACATGTGTTTATACCTGAAAATATTTAAGATCGGTTCTAAAACCATCACACATTCTATCCCACTTGGGCGTTTGAGGTTATGGTGAAACTGATTTATTTTGATGCAAGTGTGGAAGCAAAATATGAAAATCATTTTCATCATACAAATTTGGCAGTCGTACGAAATTCTTTCCCACTTTATTCTGACATGGTGTTAATACTTTGTGGGATAGTGTAGAGGCACTTTAAGCTTGGTGTGGCAACCAGAGAACATCAATTTTGACACCTCGCTATTGTTTGACACTACAAACAAAATGACGTTTGAGTCAGAGCTTTTGTTTCTGCTTTACCGAATTTCCTTCTTTGGCGTCAACAAGTATGAAAAAACAAAAAAGAGAATAAATAACAAATTATTCTAAAATGCGGAACTTAACATTTTTCGACTTTAGTTTAGAAATACGCTTCTCGTTCGTTAGTTCGCTGTGCCTCAGCCCTCAGCTTTCACATTCCACACTCCACACCTAATTAATTTGGTTTTGTTTATAAAATGAGTTTGCCTGAAGTATATATCGTTTCTGCCGCCCGCACTCCAATTGGTAGGTATTTAGATTTAGATCTTTCGTTTCGTAACATCGTCCCCGATTTTTGCATGCTATATAAACTATATACTTAATTGAAAAATATGAAAATAACTTAATTCAAGCCTGAGTTGCTTTTGTTATCCGATCTCATTAACATCATAAGAAACGTATTAAAAAAAAAAAAACTTTCTCCATAAGGCTCTTTCAATGGCACACTTTCGAAACTCAAAGCATCAGATTTAGGTAGCATTGTTATCAAAGAGGTTATCAAGAGATCTAACACCGAGGCGAGTGATGTAAATGAAGTGATAATCGGACAGGTAATTGATAGGCATATAGATACTATAGCATCTGTACAGTATTTCTAAAGTGACAATTTATACAATATAGACCTTAACCGCTGGACAAGGTCAAAATCCAGCAAGACAATCATCGATCAAGGCTGGACTTCCTCTAAATGTGCCTGCTTATGGCATTAACATGCTTTGTGGTTCAGGGCTGAAGTAAGAACTTTGAACTTGATGGAATAAAAATGTTTTTACTATCATTATTTATTTTAAAGGAGTGTTGCTTTGGGCTATCAATCAATACGGTCAGGTGATTCTTCCATTGTTATATGCGGAGGACAAGAAAATATGTCGAAAGCACCTCATGTCATGCACATGCGTGACGGAATAAAAATGGGATCTGGAACATTTGTCGATACTATGTTGAATGATGGACTAACAGATGCAATGCACAATATTCACATGGGTGTAACCGCAGAGAACCTAGCTTCTCAGTATGGTATTAGTCGAATCGAACAAGATGAAAATGCTGTGCGCTCACAGAACACCGCAGAGGCTGCACAGAAGAATGGTTACTTTGATAAAGAAATAGTTCCTGTCGAAATTGTTGATCGCAAAGGGACCATCATCTTTGATAAAGATGAATACATCAAAAAGGACGCAAAAATAGAGTCCATGGCAAAATTGAAACCTTGTTTTGTCGATGTAAGTATCATTGTATAAATTAAATTTAATTGGTGTAGATATATCGTTTAATACCTACAAATAAATATTTCTTTATTTTCCATTTATGTACATATATATGTAACTCTAACAGGTTGTGAAAAATAGGTTTGAACTAGTGCTAGGTATAACATATTAAAGTTAAAATTTTACAGACGTCTTTATTCACATTTTTTTAAACCTGTTTAGTATAATATATTAATTTATTTCTGTAAAAATTTGTTTGTAATCCACCACTTCCAAGCTTTCAAATTTGTCATCATCTTTTCTCTACAAAACTTATTATATTTCTTTAAAACATTATACCTTTCTTTAAAAAATATATTCAGAAATTTATATTTGAAAATTAGTTGATAGCGCAACACGAAAAAAAAGCAATGGTGAAAAAATTATCTTTCGTAAACTGGTGCTACAAACCGTTGTGGATCAAAATCTAAACCAACCAACTTGGTGTGTGAAACTAGAGCATGCCAAGTTGGTTGATTTTTCCTCTTGTGTGCGCACTAAGCGGTGGCGGCCTTCCTCTGATTTTGTCGTCCGTGGATTCTAAAATATGCTGAGCTGGAATATTGGTGTCTACTAGCTCTAGATGACCTAGCCAACTCAGTCGTTGGATTTTCACTTTCTTTTTTGGCTAGGTCTGTGTCACTGTACAGACCGTACAATTATTTGTAGTATCTTCTGCGCCACAATACATCACCCGGATAATTTTCCTCTCAAAACAGCATAAAGCGTTCTCATCCGCCGGAAAATTTTTGTCACTTTTGACACATACATACATAAGTACCATGAGAGATGATCTTGCAACTCAATTACCTTAAGATGTTGGTATTGGTTGTTGTGAGACCCATCTTCGCTTTCGTCTCAATACTCACAAAAGCGATATTGACATCACGCTTTGTTCTTTCCACTATGTGACTTTGAAAACTTGTCGTGAAGAGCCTTGCAAATTGCGATATTCTTTCAAGAACAACTACAAAAATTCGCATGGTAACGCATAGCCTTGCGACAACCGGTATATATAGATCTTTACTTACCTTTATGAAGCTTTATCCATCGTCATCTTGCACAAAGGAGCAGTCAAAACAGTCAGTATTAACTTGCATTACTGATTATGATCTAACTTTTTCCACGAAAATAGAGAGCACCATTTTAATTTTTTTTAGTTTAGAACATGAAAAAAATTGGATTTTAGAAACAAATCCAAATGTTACAAATACTCACGATCTTAAATCCTAGTGTGACTGTAATTCAAACATTTGAAAGATATCAAAAACTTGTTGGTTTTGTTTGTATATTCAAATTATATGAATGAAGAATCTTTTGCCATTGTAAATGGAATTGATAATGATAATCTATCGTATAAGATGATGTTAACGATAAAATCCTCTCGAGTAATAAATGGATTACATGCTGTTTTCTTTAGCATTGTAAGAAAATGATAACAGACTATATTTTTACTCCATATTAATCAAATGTTATGAAAAATGATAAGGATTTTAACACACAATTACTAACGCTTTAATTTGTAAGATTACGATTACGATTATCAGCTGATAAGATGTAAAATCCACAAACTAACTATCGAGGTGTACATTCGGAAGAAATTCCGAATTCAAATCCGATCGGATGTTAGAGGAGTTCAAGGTATCTGTTTTGGAACAAATAAACACAAATATATTAAAATACAAAGTAAATGAAGTACATATACAATTGAATCCGAATCTGAGGTTTGCCAACAAAATTTTCGTGACGCAACATGGAAAAAAAAAATGCAAAAAATGATGCAAAAATGTTTTTTGTGAGTTTTTCACTAATGGCTCGAAAACTACCAACTATTCGAAAATTACATCAAAGTACCATTGAAAGTATATACAATTTCCAATAAATCCCTATTTAAGGTTTTAATCTACCTAGTTCGAAAAATCCCAATTTGCCCTTTGGAGCACAAATTGACTGGTTATTTTGAATTAGGTAGTAAGACGAAAACTAACGATTTCTCGAAGACGAATGGAGGTATTTGAAAGTTTCAAAAAGAATTTTGAAGTAATATGTTCATACTTCAGAATGACCACAAACATTTTTCGAACAAAATTACCTCGAGAAAAAAATATAGTGTAAATTCACAAACGCATCGTTGCAACAATGATGCACAATCATTTCCCCCAAACATTCATAAATGCATCAAACTCGCATCACTTTTTGCGTAGCATGTTCATTATTGCAAACTTGTATCAAGTGATGCGCAAACTTCAAACAAATCAGAATCAAGAAAATTCTTGATGCGTTGTTGCTGATGCATTTGTAGCAGCATCAGCTGCGTTGCGCATCAGCATCGTAAAAAAGCAGTGATGAGGAAACATTTGACGTTTATGAATTTACACATAGCTTCAAATTTGCATAAGAAATGCATTTTTTTTAATCTTTAGACTCGAATATCTCAAAAACGTGACGTTCTAGAGCAATTCCAAGACCAGATTCGAACTCAGCGCATCAAAGACCATCAGAAAAGTATACCTTGGTTCATGTTACAGACAAAAATTCAAATTTTGTCACACAAAGTAATTTCTTAGAGCTTTTGAGTGGATTTTCAAAAACAGTAAAAATACGTCAATTTTCGACTAGCGCTTGAGTCCAAATGGGTTGATTTATTGGAAAATATGTATACTTTCAATGGTACTTTGATATAATTTTCAAATAGTTGGTAGTTTTCGAGCCATTAGTGAAAAGCTCCCATGAAATGCAGTTTTGCATCATTTTTTGCGTTTTTTTTCCATGTTGCGTCACGAAATTTTGTTGGCAAACCTTAAATTCGGATTCAGCACCGCCGAAAACATAAAGAAGGGACAAAATCAATACTATCCCACAATTTGCTCGCAAAGAGCCTTTTTGAGCACAAATTGACTGAACTTCTATATTTTTTTAAGAATAAACCAGAAATTGTTTACGATAATGTATAATCCTAGAGTAAGGTTTAAGTTTTGTATATAATCCTTTACTATTTTACAACACAACTAGAACGGCACGGTAACACCTGCAAATTCATCTGGAATTAATGATTCAGCAGCCGCTGTTCTTCTAATGTCTGATATGGAAATAAAGAAACGTTCTATAAAACCTCTGGCGAGAATAGTTGCCTGGTCTCAAACTGGTTGTGATCCCAAAGTTATGGGCATTGGACCTGTCGTTGCAGTTCAATCTGTTGTACGTATAAATATTGTTCTAACTTTAAAATCAGTTGAAAAAAAAATTGATTCTTTCTAGTTGGCCAAAGCCGGCTGGAACAAAGAGGAGGTCGATCTGTATGAGCTGAATGAAGCATTTTCAGCTCAAGCCTTAGCGGTGCTTAAGTGTCTCGAAATTGATCCAAGTAAGGTTAATATAAATGGTGGAGCTATAGCGTTAGGTCATCCAATTGGAGCATCAGGCACTCGAATTCTAGTCACTCTGCTGTATGCTCTAGAGCGTACTGGAGGAAAGAAGGGTATTGCTAGTTTGTGTATCGGTGGAGGCATGGGCATTGCCATGGCTGTCGAACGTATTTAAATTTTAAAAAATCTCAATTTGTGTAATGAAAAACAACTCTCTATTAACATAACAATAAAATACATACATACATATATTTATTAAAAATTGGCTACAAATAGTTTTATTTTTCTTATCTTATGAACTATAATGCATTAGGCGAGTTCAGGAAAATGAGATATCAGAGCCCTCAGCAATCTCAGTCTCGTGAACAGGATTCCTCAGAAATTTTGCTGTCAAATAACTGAGGAAAGAAAATATTGGATTCGCTTGCTCAATTTTTGACACTGAGCCGTCGGAGATCTCGTTTTCCTGAACACGCCAATTATGAATTTTTTTATTTTTGCTTGAATAGCTGCAGCAAGAATCAATTTTTTGTGCTCTTTTTATTTTGTTTAATTTTGTCTCCTATTCCAAGACAACGGGTGGCGATGGATAAAAGCCAATTTCGTCGCCCATCACAAATCGATAGTCAATTGGTTTAGTCGCTGCGTGTTCCAAAGTCGGAACACACATCTTAGAGTGCTTGGCTATTATTTCCGTCCACAGAGTTGGCACTCCATCATGGCAAAAATACGAATTCCAATAACGCGAGGCAACCATGTTTTTAAAACTGTTTGCCCATTCCGATGTGGATTCAGAAAGCATTTCCCCAGATACAGCAACGCTGTCCATACTTGCCAGAGCGTCTGGTGCGTATACATCTTGAATAAGATTGTCTCCCACATACAATGACTTCATCTTATTCACATCAATGTCAAGGCTTTGAGCGAAAAGGTTCCGCAATTGTTTCCAATTTCCCATCGAATACACTTTGTTCAAATGCAATTCATCATCTAAAGCTATTGGGATAGTTTCCAGGAAGCCTTCTATACGGTGAAATTCTCGCGAACCGTGGAAAAAACCTGGTTTTCTAGCAAAACATACCACAACATCAAATAAATCTCTCCAATCCTCGCCGATTGCATAGGAGGCAGTAAAATTCGCAAAATCTATATGCGAACCGGTCAACAGAAAAAGTTTCTTTTTTGAGTCTTTGAGTTCTCGTAGCCAATCGATAACAACAGGACTAGTCTTTAGTAGAAAACGACTTGGATCGCTTTTTAGTTTTTCAAAATAACCGCTCTTGCCATTGCTAAAGTTCTCCCTGGTGTAAATGTGTATCAGGCCTTCTAGGATATCAGGCCACACAGTATACGAGGGCTGCTCATTGGTGTTGTCCAATTTTCTACCAGCGTCTATCTCATCAATAGCATGTGCGAAAACCAAACTCACGCTCATATCAAAATAATCTAGCAATGAACGCATTTTTTCCGCCAAAGGTCCGTTCCAAGCGCACAAAGGTTCATTAATAAACTGCATCGTCACAGACCACTGCCTTTCTTCACCATACACAGCCGAAATCTCTAAATCAGTCATGGCTCTTGTTCCATGATTAGCTTTTAGGATACATCCATTATTGGCTAGCTTTAAAAGATTTCCACGTTCTGCGTCGAGAAATAGCCCTTTTTGCAAGAAATCTATTTCATCTGGTTTGTCTAGAAATTTTAAGAGTTGTTTGGAATATCCCTTGTGCTCAACTAAGTACCGACAGAGGAGTTCATATTCCATTGGAACCATTTCATCCAAATTGTATCTCAATATAGTTCCATCCAGGTCAAAGCCGATGACATCGTAGTCATTAAAAGAAAATGATTTCGTATAATGACCCATGATGGTGCTTGCCGAATATCGGGACAAGTGCCTATAATTTGGATTTGAAATGCAATTCGTCAAATTAAATGGAGATGGTTGGGGATCGCCACTGTAGCAATCAACGAGATACCGAGCACTGGCAGATTTACGCCGAACGTTAGAGCAGCTGCGAAATAGCTCGTTACGTAAAGCTAACCAAGCAAAACAAGTTGACGGTGATGGCAGCAGGAAAGGTAGGTTGTTTACATTCATGATTTTATAGGAATAACACTGGTTTACTTAAATGTACTATATGTAGTAACACTTTGTTATCATATTAATAAAGATTATATTGGCCAATAAGGAAAGAATTTTGTTGTCTGGATAGGAAATTATCGATAGAATTTCTACGTCATAATCATTAATACATTTGAAAAATAATAATAAAGAGATCAAAAACCAAATTATGTCTGCAATAATCTTTGGGGTTTTCCATTGGTAAATTCAGATTTCGATCTAAAAATTGATTTTTTTCGTTGCCAATGGAATGCGATTTCAAATTGATTTTAATTTGCCAATGTATTTGTGTAATTTCAAGTGTATCTTATTACTCGTAACAATTTGCATCCCTAGGGCCACTTTTGGTAGAGTAATATTAGCTTCATTAATTAATTAAACAGCTTCCTTTTTCTATTAAAAATTATTTTCTTCGTATTTTGAGCACAATTTTTACAACCGAAATGAAAAAATCACATCAAAACCCACATAAGGAAAGTGACAGCTCAAAATTGTTTTGGTATTAGTGCAGGGAGGGGTAAATCTGCCGAAAAATTTAGATCTGCAAAATTGATTTTAAATCAAAAAATAAATCAATTTTTCCGCCCAATGGAAGGTTAAAATTGATTTGGATCTGTCAAAAAGCTGATTTTGACAGATCCAAATCAAAAATAAATTGATTTATTTTACCAATGGAAAACCCCATTGAGTGGCCTTGGAATTCAGGCGACATGCTGTCAAGTAAACGTCACGAAAGTACACTCATGCTCAAAAGTATTGAACTTAGACGGTGTCCACATTGAGTGGACACCCAACCAATGTGGACACCGTCTTAAACTTGAGACACAAGCCTGATTCACAGTGCGACGAAAACGAGACGAGAGCGTGACGTGATTCGCTTTCATCTTTTTCTAGTTACAAAATCGTTTCCAAATTCACAATACGAAGGGAACTAATTTTCTTTAAGAAAATTGAAACAATTTAAACAAAAAATATTCAAGACAATAATTGCTTTATCTATTAGGCCTGGCGCCCACTGGGCAAATTAGTTGCCACCAACTTTTAGTTGTTCAGATATGCCGGCAATTCCGAGCAACTTAAGTTGCTGGCCATCGCCCACTAGGCAACTTTTTGAATTTGCTTTTATGTTTTTTTTTGAATGGTGACTTACGCCACCATTTTGCTTTTTTTAGTGCTATCCCGAATTCGACGTCAATAAATAGCTAAATAAATGAAATGAAATGTATTTACCTACTTGTAAATTTAAGATATTGTAATGACTCCATATTTAAACTATAACGACTCCGAAAAGCAAACAAACGAACACATTAAAGCTTTCGGTCGCAGTGCAAACATACTCTTATTAGCTATAATAGCCGTTTTCCTTTGGAGGTGGCGAAGTACTTACGAGTAGATGAAAACCCTAATCTAGTACTACCAACTGCACATGCTCTCATGCGCGAGTAGATACATTTTACATGGGAAAGCAGTTTGATGTTTTCCATTGAAAAAAGCTGGCAAAGTACTTGCAAGTACTTCTCCACCTCCAAAGGAAAACGCCTAATTATAGTGACTCTCAAACGAAAGAAGCGCCATCTGCCGGATTATAGCAGATACACCAGCTGTCAAATAAAAGCTTTTGGATTTCCCTTCCAAATTGGGAAATTTCCCCTACGGAAAGCTCTGGAAGCAGAGACCAGGGGCCTATTTCTCAGATCATACATCACATACATTTCATACAACATACAACATCTTCATACATCATACACATCATACAATTTTCTGTTTCTCAGATTTCATTGGAAGTGTTGTATGATACTTCTGTTTTTTGTATGAAATGTATGTCTTTGACATTTCAATGTCATTCAATTTGTTTGTGATTTTTGTTTTCTTTTAGCATGTGAAAATAAAATGAAAGAGTGATTCGTAGGTTTTTATTTTTATAGTTCGTGTTCTTTGACTTTGTAGTAAAATAAAGTTTGGCTTCGTTCTCTGAATTGCTTAACAAAATTAGCGTTTATTTTTATCGATTTTCACCTCAAGCTAAATTTTAAAAAAATATTTGTGAATACAAAAACTATATTAATACATTGTAATAATGCAGTAACTTGATGCCAAATAAAAAGAATAAATAGACAAAATGAAAAACAAATGTGGTTTTTTAATGTTGTGAAGGGAAAACAGCAATTTGATTTGCTGTATGAAATGTATGATACATTTGAGGTTAATTTGTTGTATGATGCGTATGAAAAAATTCTGAGAAACAGAATCATACAATATTCCAATATTTCCAGTGTAATCTCCAGTCATACATTGTTGTATGATAGTGGATCATACAACAAATCTGAGAAACAGAAATCATACAACAGAACTGTCAAAATCATACAATGTATGTGATGTATGATCTGAGAAATAGGCCCCAGAACATTCCACTACTTTCCAGAGTTTGGAAAACAAGTATAAAGGCTTGGTCAAACAGAGCGCGATCCGACGGGACGGTCAATACTTTACTGGGAGAGAAAGAACGCGACGGTCAAATTTTCTTTGTAAATTTTTACAAAGATCGCCGGACCGCGCTCTGTTTGACCAGGCCTTAAAAGGCACATGTTTGAACGGCAGCGATACAGTTTGTTTTTAATCGTGAATGAATAAAGTTGGTTGTAATAAAAGTGAAAAGTAAAGTTTGTGAAATAATTCAGTGGTGAATAGTAAATCGTTTTGTTTGTAGTAAGAAAAGTAAAGTGTTTCATTTTGCGAAATAAATAAAGTGGACGTTTTGAATAAAGTAAATAAGTTTTATTAACGAACCTGAAAAAATATTACATTGGTGTTAGAAGTGGAATAAAACTTATTTTATCTGTGCACTCAGTTAATTTATTGTGTGTTAAAAGAAAATAATCACGAAAAAGTGATAGTTGACAGTGAAAAGTGAAAAATAAAAGAAAATGACAATGGGTAAAACCCTGAATGATTTAAATTTAGTCGAACTTAAGGCAGAACTGAATAAGCGAGGTCTTCCTACTGCTGGAACAAAGAACGATCTTATAATTCGTCTGCAAGAAGGCTTACGAAAACGCGGAGAAAACCCAGACACGTTGGTATTTGACATTCAAATGGAGGAAGAGCAAGAACAAGTATAAGTACGTTGGACATAACCACAATGATGTCTCAGCTGCTCGCCAGCCAAAAGAATCTTCTCGAACAAAGCCAACAACGCAATGAACAAAAGAATCTTCTCGAACGATTTGAACAACAGAGCCAAGAACAACGCAGTGAACAAAGGAATCTTCTCGAACGATTCGAACAACAAAGTCAAGAACAAAAGAATCTTCTAGAACAACAAAGTCAAGAACAAAAAAAAATCTTCGAAATCTTCTCGAAGGTAAAGTTAGAGGCCTTTGACAACAGAATTATATCCCTCGACGAGCGTGTCGATAAACAATTTTCGACTATCGATAAACAATTGTCGACTGTCGACAAACAACCCAACTAACAATTTTCCCTCGGTAAGGTCCAATTTTTGAATTTCATGAAGTTACTACCTCTACAGGGCCTGTGTTGAGGTTGTACATGAAAGTTTTGAATCTTCGAGGTTGTATTTTTGTCAACAGCTTCATATTAGCCTTTTAAAGCTGTACTTCCAAATTATTTACAAGCTTATATGTGTGCAGCTTCCTTAATATTTCAATAAGGCTTCTTTAAACTCATTTGTAGAAGCACGCGAAATAAAAGCAAAGAAAAAGCTTTCTTTAAGAAGCTCCATCAAAGAGTTTGTTGATGCCTGTTCACAAAAGCCTGAAACAAGCTGTTATTTTGTTTTGAGAAGCATTTATTTCGGAGAGGTTGTCTCAGCGATGTGATGTCAACTAATTTTGATAGTATAAGTTCTCTGAATACAAGCTCGATACAAGAATGTTTTGATTATTTATCAGATGCATATGCAGGAAGCATTCTTTTCGATAAGTTGGTTTGAGAGAAGTGATGTCACTAAAATTTGTTTGTTTAGGTCCTGTGAACACAAGCTCGATACAAACATAATTTTGTGTACTGTCAGGTACATTCAGAACGAAGCATATTTTTCGATTTGGTGGTATCAGCGAAGTGCACAATCATTGTGTGTCAAAACAACTTAAAATAACATCAAAAAAATGTACTTTATGCTACATTTCCACTTAAGATAGTCAATGATTAAAATATCGGTCATCTGTAATTGTATTAAATTTTTTTTGAATCATAGGTTAAATTTTTGAATTTTTTGAAAATATTACCTGTCTAAAGGGTCTGTATTTAGGTTGAACATCGAAGTTTCGAATCTCTGAGGCTGTATTTTTGTCAACAGCTTCATTGAAACCTACTAGAGATGTACTTCCAAATTATAAACAAGCTTATAGATGTGCAGCTTCATTAATATTTCACCAATAAAGCTTCCACAAACACATTTGTAGAAGTACGCGAAATAAAAGCAAGAAAAAGCTTTCTTAAAGGAGTTCCATCAAAGAGTTTGCTGAAGCCTGCTCACAAAAGCCTGAAACAAACTGTTATTTTTGTTTGAGAAGCATTTATTTCGATGAGATTGTTTAAGCGAAATTATGTCAACTTATTTTGTTTCTAGTAATCCTGTGAACAAAAGTCCGATACAAGCATAATTGGTTTGTTGTGAGAGACGCATGCGCAGGAGGCAATGATTTCGATTAGTTTGTCTTAGCGAGTTATTTCAAAGTGAATCATGAAAGCGAAGATACATCTGAGGTTACCATTATACCTTTTCTAGTTCATCCGTTAAGAATTTCCACATCATTAATTGTGAATATTTTGGTAATTTATCCTAAATATTATTTTAAAAAAGATAGATTTGTAGCTTTGTCCAATGGAAGAAAATATTTTCAATATTATTCGATCATTGACAAAATAAAAAAGTTCAGATTATAAAATATAGCCTATATATATGTATATATGAAGTTGTAATTTGACCAAACCAAAAACTCGATGATCTCTTTTTATAAAATATTAAGGGTATTCATGCAACAGCGTAAAGTCGTCGTAAACGTTGTAAAGTTTTAAACTTTAAGCTATCAAAGCACTATACGAAATAGTCTAACAATATATTGTCAAAATTATATTATGTCGTGAATCTCAACAGTTGAAAAACTGACTATGCCCATTTTTATGGCCCTTAAAGATGAAAAATAACAATTACATTATGATCTTGAAGGTTATAATGGATAGGACTCATTGTATGGAGAATTAACTTTTTTTAACAGATACGAGTATTTTGATTCGTTGTTTCCCAAATCTAAACATTTGTTTTGAATGTTATTAGATAAGGCAAAAATTATACTTGCACTTTCATGTTTAGGAAATTAAATTTTCTATAAATTCTCTCATGTTCTCATTAATGAGAAATTATGGAGAAGAATTTATATAATATATTTTAAGACAATTTCCAAGCATACACAAAAGTAACAACTCACTTCAAAGAAATGAGAATGGTCACCTTATGTTAAATCTTGTTCATTAATCATGAGGAAGTCACACCGAAGTTCTTGGGAAGCTAATTTCGGTTTCAACTGGTTCCGATTTGATACCCTTTTAATACATAACACTATAGCACGATGCGTAAGGTACCTGACTCCCAATCAGCATATCCATGGTTCAAATCCCAGAAAATCCATCAAGTAAGTAAAATGTTTTTTCATCACATAAATATAATTGTAAACTAAGTTTCAGATAAAACGCTTACTTGGACAAACAAAATAAGAGAAAACAGATAGCTAAATAAAAAATATAAATTAATTTTTGATTTTATTTGCATAAGGCTTTCCCAAACCTTTTATAAAGTTCCGTGAGTGTTTAAAGATGTGTCAATTGCGGGCTGCATCTGCTTTCACAAAGCTTCTTGATGCAAATAATAGCCTGTACTAAAAACTTGTAAATTACTTTTCTGGGAAAGTAAAAGCCTGCCGCATTTGTAATGTTTGAATATTTTTGTTTGTATAAGGCTTTCTAGATATATATTTGTTATCTCCAACCTACCTGTATATGACTGTTTGAAAGCCTTTTAAGCTTCTCAAGTGGGCCAAATCCACTTTTCTAAGGACTTATATAAGCAAATTTGCTGCATAGGAAAAAGCTTCGATAGACCCTAACAGAAGTTAAATTGTTAGTTGGGAATTATCGACAATAGAAGCAAAGTTCGAAGATAAAATCGAATCCATTAC
This sequence comes from Dasysyrphus tricinctus, assembly GCA_963921185.1. Classification (NCBI taxonomy): domain Eukaryota; kingdom Metazoa; phylum Arthropoda; class Insecta; order Diptera; family Syrphidae; genus Dasysyrphus; species Dasysyrphus tricinctus. The sequence goes on from OY992532.1 coordinate 181,908,523, forward strand.
AAAGGAGTTAGATAAAGTAAGGAAAATGAAGGTTCGAGAAAGTTCTGGCGACTGTCCAAAGAAAAAGGAGATGCATCCACCAACCTTCGATGGGCAAACTTCTTGGTCAATCTACAAGAAGCAGTTTGAGGCAGCCGCAGCAACAAATAATAGCTGGGATGAGGAAGACAAATGCATAGCTCTGACGCTTGCCCTCAGAGGAACTATGCTGCTGAGCTGTTACTAAGCATACCAGCAGATAAAAATGGCAGTTTCAGTGCTCTCGTTCAGGCAATTGACAAACGTTTTTGAGATGGTCACATGCAAGAAGTCTTCCGCGTACAACTCTATTCCAGAAACCAGAAAAGAGGAGAAACTCTGCAACAACTCCAAGCAGACATCGAACGGTTGGCGCGCACCTGGCATATCCGGCTGCAGGGGACGAAATCATCAACCAATTCGCAACAGAAGCCTTTGTTCGTGCTGTATCTGATATTAACCTTCAGCGAGCAATTCGAACTGCTGGCAAACGGACGCTCCCTGAAGCACTAGCATTCGCACTCACTATAGAAGCAGCAGAACAGGCTTCTCAAGGAGTCCATCGGGTAAGAGAACTAGAAATTGAGGAGTGTTCTTGCCAGAGAACTGCGTTCCAAAGAAACCAGCGAGATGGACCTGCTCGATGCTGGAACTGTAACAAGACCGGACATCTTCAACGCCAGTGCAGATTGCCACCTAGAAGACCTGCATGTCAACATTGTGGAAGCAGAAATTTCAATAACAACAATGTCAAAACTCCTACTCGCCCCGTTTCTCAAACGGGAAACGAGTAAGAACCATTTTCGAGGGGCAGAAGCTGGTTTCTGGTATCGATGGCCCCAGAACCACCATCCAGGTCTCACAGACGAAAACCTTATCATTCAAACCTTATCATTTCTTATAATTTTTCGCAGTCTTGGCCCGAAAGTCCCTTTTTCGGTACAATATGGCAAATTTCACTTTCGTAAAAATGTTCGAAATCAAAATTTTGATATAGTATGACATTACAACTATAGAAAATTTTTACATAGTATGTAAGCTCGCAATTTCGTTTTTCGGCTGTTTTTAAATGCTTTCAGACCTACAGATCGAACGGCTGGTCCGTTTAAAATAAGATTTGGAACTAGGTGCTAGGAATGTAAAATTTGTAATAAAGTGCCAAAAAATTGACTTTCGGGCAAAAACTGCGAAAAATTGTAAGAAATGGTAAAGTTTAAATGCCTATATCTCTGTCAATTTTCGAACAATATGGCTTTTTTAAAATGCCATATAAAGGCCTTAAGACTTTAGTTTACTTTGTTCATGCATGTCTTGAGCGTATCTTTGCTCCGAAAAAAATTATGCGCAATTTAGAAAAAAAAAATTAAATTTTTGATTTTCGATTTTGTTTTGTTGGTTTTTGTTAACTTTTCCTCCTTAAATTTTTTTAAGTAATTTTCCAAACTATCTATTTCGATAGAAAATTTAATTTTTAACAAAAAGTTTTATATGTAAAATTGTCAAATTCGGCTTAGTTTTCGAGTTATACCAAACATATTGAAAAGTGGCCAGTGTGACCATTCTCTCAGAAACGCATGGGTGAATTTAGTAGCATTTTCGGTTTTAAGCATGATTATGGGCCACGGCCTAACAAACATATTCAATAATAAAAACCCTTGCACGCAATTGTTCCTTTTTAAAAGCTCTATTCAATAGACTGTTAGTATCACAAGAATTTTTAAAAACTTTGCATATTCATAATTTTGTTCCTTTATAGTTATTGTTTTTTATTTGCGTGGGGCTTATTTCCAGTTATAATTGGGCATTAACCCCCACATAAAAAGGAATTAACCCCTGCGGGGATTAATGCCATTTGAAAAAGGAATTAACCCCCGCGGGGTTAATTTTCAATGGTTTTCTGGTTTTGTCTGTAAATTAAAAAGAACATTAAATTTTGAGAACAAATATATCACACTATTACGTAGAAACAAGTTTGAAATTTTCTTAAATTTGTTTTCTTCAAAATTTCGAGTTTGAAAATTATTTTTTTTAAAGCTACAAACAACAAAAGAAAGGGTTTTTGGCATTACAAAAAGATATAATATGACATTTTTCGTGTTACCGTTGTTTTTTTATAATTTTTGTCTGTTTTCTTAGAAAATTTCCCCTCTCGATGAAACGGGGAGAATAGAACCTGCCTCCCATACGACTTTTTTCTTTTCTCAAATCACCCTGCACGCTCTTGGTTTTTGTCACATTTAATACGAATCACCCTGTATAAACGAAATACCAGGTTTCGTGACCTTCGACTCTGTATGATTAATGTAGGTAGTGGGGTCCGAATCGATGAGGAATTTTCAAAAAACCTTTCATTTAATCCCTGTATATGTATTTTTTATAACTAATTTCTAATTTTCCAAACCATGCAAGAAAAACTCACCTTGTACTCAACCTCGAAGGTGGTGGAAAAGAGTACATTTTGTACAGAAACATAAAATCCGTATCTTATGAAAAAAAATTACTTAACATTTTTTGTAGTAAATTTTCTAAGCTACAACCCAGCTCTTGACATTTTGTCTGTAAGAGTTACCGTTCGGCAGATATTCTTTTAAAGCCCATTGGGGGAGCCTTTGCCCCCCCCCCCTTTAAATTGTAAGTGGCGCTCAAATCAATGGGGACTTCTTATGGTCTCCTTAAAATGCCATGGGGATGCTATATACCAAAATCCAGCTAATAAAACAAAAATAAAATAAAATAAAATAAAATAAAATAAAATAAAATAAAATAAAATAAACTAAAATAAAATAAACTAAAATAAAATAAACTAAAATAAAACAAAGCAAGATTAAATAAAATAAAATAAAATAAAATAAAATAAAATAAAATAAAATAAAATAAAATAAAATGAAATGAAATGAAAGGAAATGAAATGAAATGAAATGAAATTAAATTAAATTAAATTAAATTAAATTAAATTAAATTAAATTAAATTAAGTTAAATTAAATTAAATTAAATTAAATTAAATTAAATTAAATTAAATTAAATTAAATTAAATTAAATTAAATTAAATTAAATTAAATTAAATTAAATTAAATTAAATTAAATTAAATTAAATTAAATTAAATTAAATTAAATTAAATTAAATTAAATTAAATTAAATTAAATTAAATTAAATTAAATTAAATTAAATTAAATTAAATTAAATTAAATTAAATTAAATTAAATTAAATTAAATTAAATTAAATTAAATTAAATTAAATTAAATTAAATTAAATTAAATTAAATTAAATTAAATTAAATTAAATTAAATTAAATTAAATTAAATTAAATTAAATTAAATTAAATTAAATTAAATTAAATTAAATGAAATGAAATGAAATGAAATGAAATGAAATGAAATGAAATGAAATGAAATGAAATGAAATGAAATGAAATGAAATGAAATGAAATGAAATGAAATGAAATGAAATGAAATGAAATGAAATGAAATGAAATGAAATGAAATGAAATGAAATGAAATGAAATGAAATGAAATGAAATGAAATGAAATGAAATTAAATTAAATTAAATTAAATTAAATTAAATTAAATTAAATTAAATTAAATTAAATTAAATTAAATTAAATTAAATTAAATTAAATTAAATTAAATTAAATTAAATTAAATTAAATTAAATTAAATGAAATGAAATGAAATGAAATGAAATTAAATTAAATTAAATTAAATTAAATTAAATTAAATTAAATTAAATTAAATTAAATTAAATTAAATTAAATTAAATTAAATTAAATTAAATTAAATTAAATTAAATTAAATTAAATTAAATTAAATTAAATTAAATTAAATTAAATTAAATTAAATTAAATTAAATTAAATTAAATTAAATTAAATTAAATTAAATTAAATTAAATTAAATAAACAAAAAAAAACGCTTTATCGAATTCAATACAACAAAAACAATATTTTTTAATATTTTTTTTAGCTGGCATTCAAGGTCCAGCCACAAGTTCATTAAAAAGTTTCAAAATCTAATGGCAGACGTTTATACAAAACAAGTTTAATCAAAATCGGGAATCCATTTCTGAGAGATTTTAAAGAGCGTTAAGAACGTTATTAGTATTAAAAAATAGATTTTTGTGGTTGAATTTGTTTGTAAGTAAATAATAAATATTTTTGTAAAAATTTTAGAATGCAATATTACTTGAACTGCTTAAAAAACATACCTTCAAAATTGGAATGAGGTGTGTGAGTAACTTTCAGTCCATAGAAGTGTTTGATCACAGTAATAAAATTGTACGATCTCTTAGAATTATTATATCAGTTTTGTTTTCCTCTACTCAACGTGGGATAAGAAAAGGGGTATAAACTATTTTCAAGTACAATTATTTTACAGTTTGATGATAGTATTTTTATATTTAAAACAGTTATCAGCTTACATTTTTTTTATGAAAACAAACAAAAAAGTAGGTATTTCTGCTGTTCAGGCTCGAAACACCATACTTTATTTGTTCATAATTGAAATATAATTAATTTAATTATTTATAATGTATGTACCTACATATATTTTTTATAATTTCTTATAATAATCAAATTTTGATATTTATAATCTGTGATCAAAAATCCCTTAGCCAAAAATTTCAAATTTGAATTCTCTTACAGCTGGGAGAAGACCTTCAATCAGGAATCTTTTTTTTTGGCATGTCTTGTGAATTCTCTTATCTACGGTGCATTCCATCTTTGCCCTCTCAAGCGAAAAAAGAGTAGATATAATCATCACAGTCTAACCAGGTAATTTTTTAAGGTCAATAAGTCTTGAATTGATTTAAACTTTCAATGCAAATTTTTCAGAGGGGACTCCCAGAGATCTCCGTCAATGATGACCAACGTCACCCAGGTTGATAGTAATGGCAGGCAAACTAGGACATTCCGTCAGGCCAGTTATTACAGAACGAACAGCAACTGCAGCACCAAAGAGCAATTAAGTCTCCTTAATACACCACCAGTTCGCAATAATTTACCCAGAGTTGTTTCTACCCGTCTGAAGGCAACCCAGAACGGTTCAGCTATCCCAATTATTCTAAATAGACAAAATGGCTTTTCAACGTTTCCAAATCCGCAAGATGGTGTGTCAAGTGTGTAGTATGAATTTTGCTGGCCTCACGATTGCTGGTGTAAATACTAGAAATAGAAACAGCTACCGGATGCACTGCGAAAAATAGTTATTATTCCAAACAACGAGGTTTACCAATAGTAGATTAATATAAGAGTACTGACCGGACTGTGCCAAGCCGATGCAGCAAGACGAATAAGAAATTTTTTTTTTTTAATATGTGAATTTATATACTCCATGTAAAAATGTAAATAATATACAAATACATTATATATATTTTTAGTAATATGTAGTTCAATAAGATGTATCTACAAATCTACATGTCTTTTGCATTCAGGCAAACTGACAAGAGTGTAAAAGATAGTGTTGTAAGGAATCGTTAGTAATCGTTACTTTGTAACGATTACTTCAAGTAATCAAAGTAATCGATTACTTTTCTGAGTAACGATTATCTTACCAGGAACGATTACTATGATTACTTTAGTTACTTTGGTTACTTTGATTACTTTGATTACTTTGATTACTTTGATTACTTTAATTACTTTGATTACTTTGATTACTTTGATTACTTTGATTACTTTGATTACTTTGATTACTTTGATTACTTTGATTACTTTCGTTACTTTCGTACTCCTTGGATTTGATTACTTTGATTACTTGTCGTTACTTTTGGATTTTGGTACTTTTGATTACTTTGGGATTCGATTATGTTTAGTTACATTTGGATTTGATTACTTTTGAGTTTTGGGTTTCGAGCTCCGGAAACGAGGATAAAGTAGGTAAACATTTCTATGGATATTTCTTTATTTTGGATTAAAACTTTGTAAAATATAATATTTTAACTACGAAGTACTGCGAAAATATACAGGTCAATATTTAAGCCATATTTATATGAAGCAAAAATTATTTGCCTGAGGGTGGTCCAAAAAAAAAACTATTTCAAGATTTTCAAGATTTCAAGATTGCATTAGGGTGTTCCAAATAAAATGTCAAGTTCGTTGTTCCTTGAGCGATTTAACGAAATTGACACAGGTGATAGCTGATACAGAATTAAAAAAGAAAAAAATATTTTCAAAGTAGGGTATTCCAAAAATATGTCAATATATTGCAACTTCGTTGTTCCTTGAGTGATTTCAACGAAATTAACGTAGGTAATAGCTGAAACAGAATTAAAAACGAAAAAAATATTTGCATTAGGGTGTTCCAAATAAAATGTCAAGTTCGTTGTTCCTTGAGCGATTTCAACGAAATTGACACAGGTGATAGCTGATACATAATTAAAATAGAAAAAAATATTTTCAAGTAGAGTGCTCCAAAAATATGTCAACATATTGCAACTTCGTTGTTCCTTGAGTGATTTCAACGAACTTTACCAGGGTTATAGCTGAAATAGAATTAAAAACGAAAAAAATATTTGCATTATTGTGTTCCAAAAAAAATGTTGAAATATCAATTTCAAGAGAAGGTCCTCTTCAGCATGTGGAAGCATGACATTTTTCATGATGTTCTTGAATACGAACCGGTCCATAATTCCATCTATTTTATCAATCGGACCCACTCCATGTCTAGAGAAACATGCCCAAATATCCACGAACCATACCAATTCCTCGTCCATGTTTAAAAGTACCCTTTGCTAATTCGGAATCAGGATATGAGCTTGGTTGGTTGACAAACGGACTCGTTGAAAACTTTGATGGAATACTGTGCGGTGTTCTGACGAATCTAAATTCAATTTGAAGGGGTAGCGTGGTTTTTTATGAGTCCGTTGGTTAATCAACCAAGCTCATATCCTGATTCCGAATTAGCAAAGGGGACTTTTAAACATTGACGAGGAATTGGTATGGTTCGTGGATATTTGGGCATGTTTCTCTAGACATGGAGTGGGTCCGATTGATAAAATAGATGGAATTATGGACCAGTTCGTATTCAAGAACATCATGAAAAATGTCATGCTTCCACGTGCTGAGGAGGATCTTCTCTTGAAATTGATATTCCAAAATTTTTTTTTGGAACACCCTAATGCAAATATTTTGTTTGTTTTTAATTCTGTTTCAGCTATCACTTTTGTAAATTTCGTTGAAACCATTCAAGGAACAACGAAGTTGCAATATGTTGACATGTTTTTGGAACACCCTACTTTGAAAATATTTTTTTCTTTTTTAATTCTGTATCAGCTATCACCTATGTCAATTTCGTTGAAATCGCTCAAGGAACAACGAAGATCCAAGGGTTTCGGTTTTCGGACAATTTAATATTTTACAATTTTTGTTCTCAAAATGTACGCTTCAAGCAATTTTCTTTCGTATGATTTAAATCAAATTTGAATCCCAACATTTCGATAGTTTTTTTTTTTTGGACCACCCTCAGGCAAATAATTTTTGCTTCATACCTATAAATATGGCTTAAATATTGACCTGTATATTTTCGCAGTACTTCGTAGTTAAAATATTATATTTTACAAAGTTTTAATCCAAAATAAAGAAATATCCATAGAAATGTTTACCTACTTTATCCTCGTTTCCGGAGCTCGAAACCCAAAACTCAAAAGTAATCAAATCCAAATGTAACTAAACATAATCGAATCCCAAAGTAATCAAAAGTACCAAAATCCAAAAGTAACGACAAGTAATCAAAGTAATCAAATCCAAGGAGTAACGAAAGTAATCAAAGTAATCAAAGTAATCTCTCACCCGAGCTCTTCGATGGTTCCTTTCACGTTTACCGTAGGGATAGGCCACCAACAACTGATATGCAGCGCGGAGGCGGTGTGTTGATAGCAGTGAGATCAAACTTCAGTAGTAAACAATGCAATTTGATCAACGATTTGGATGACGTCGAACAGCTTTGTGTTTGCATTAGCCCGAATAGTTTTAGTTCCAGAGATTTCTACTTTATTGTAAGTTATGTTAGACCAAGAAGTAGCTTAGAAATATATTCAATGCATATATTAAATATTAATAATATAGTTAGTGGATTGACGACTAATCAGTATCCTTGTGTACTGGGCGATTTTAACCTTGGTGAAATTGACTGGTGCTTTATGGAAGATGAACAAGTTTTAGTTCCATTTAACGCAAATAAAGAAATTGAAAGTTTGGTTGTCGATTCACTATCTTCTCTTGATCTATTTCAAATAAATTATATTAAAAACAGTTTAGGAAGGATTCTCGATCTTGTTTTTATAAATAATGACTTAACATATAATGTAGAAATTGTAGACTTTCCATTAGTAAATAATTCTGTTCACCATAGAGCACTTAAAGTATATTTAAATTATTATTTATATTCGTATGATTTGCCTATTGAGGAAAGTAAATTTAATTTTGTTAATGCAGATTTCATTGCCTTAAATAATTTTTATGGGACCTTCGATTGGGTCAATATATTTCAAAACAAATCTCTTTCTGAAATGTACAAAAGTTTAAAAAGTATTCTTTTTGAGGGCATAGAACTTTTCGTTCCTACCTTAAGAAAAAAAAAGCTATTTAAGCTACCATGGCATAATAAAAGATTAAAAAATTTAGAAAACGTTAAGAACAAGGCTTTCAAGCGATTTAAGTTAACAGGGTTTGCCGAAGATCGAAATCGTTTCATTCAATTCAGAAGAGAATTTGACTTCCTCAATCGTTTTTTATACAAGCAATACATATTCACCACTGAATCTAACATAAAGAAAAATAGTAAATCTTTCTGGATTTTTATAAACTCGAAGCGTAAAAGTACCTCTGCTTTTCCTCAATCGATGGAATATGAAAACGATCAATCTAATGATATCCAATCATCTTGCCAACTTTTTTCAAAATTTTTCAAGTCTTCCTACAATATCGATTTTATTCAAGACGTTAACACTATGTACCCAAATGTTTACCCATTGATAAATTTTATGACTCCACACTTATCTGAAGAAGAAGTTTTGTTTGCTTTATCCAACATTGATGTTTCCAAAAAAGCAGGGTATGACAAAATACCCCCTCTCCTTTTATCAAGATGTTCTTCCTCAATTTGTCTTGCTCTTACACTTCTGTTTAACAAATCTCTTTCATCGGGTGAGTTTGTAGAAGAATGGAAAGTTTCGTATGTTAACCCTATTTATAAAAGTGGTTCTAAGCAATTAATTAAAAATTATAGACCGATTTCCAAGCTATCGGCTATTCCAAAGCTTTTTGAAAAAATTATAACTGAGAAGTTATACTTCTCTGTAAAAGAGACATTGTCACCATATCAACATGGGTTTGTAAAAGGTCGATCAACAGTCACAAACCTTTGTCTTTTTACAAACTATTGCTTAAACCAAATAGAAAAAGGTGATCAAGTAGATGTGCTCTATACAGACTTTATTAAAGCATTCGACCGAGTTCATCATGGTTTGCTCATACAAAAGCTTATGAAGATGGGTTGTAATAGTTCTTTTCTGTGTTGGTTAGAATCGTATCTTTCTAACAGAAAGCAAATTGTGGAGATAAGTTTGCATTACTCAAGTTTTATTAATGTGGATTCTGGCCTTCCTCAAGGAAGTCATCTGGGCCCATTGCTCTTCCTACTATTTATAAATGATTTACCTTCTGTGTTTCGTTATGCACTTTGTCTAATGTTTGCCGACGATGTTAAAATTTTCTATGCCATCAACTCCATTTTGGACTGCCACCGTCTGCAAACAGATATAGATATGTTTCTTGGATGGTGCAAATACAATCACTTGAATTTAAACTTCTCCAAATGCAAAATTTTTAGTGCAACTAGATCTCTAAACGTCATTAATTTTATTTATAGATTTGATAAAGATGCTCTTACCAGAGTTGAGTTGGTGAAAGACCTCGGAGTGCTAGTTGACTCTAAATTGAATATTCGTGCTCATATTGATTTTATAGTTTCAAAAGGTAATTCATTGCTTGGATTTCTTATACGAAATTCATCTGATTTTAGTGATTTTTACACACTCAAAACATTGTTTACATCACTGGTGCTTCCATATCTTGAATATTGTTCCATAATTTGGTGCCCATTCTACGCAAATGGAATAGTAAGAATTGAGCAAATTCAAAAAAGATTTACGCGTTTCGCTCTTCGCAATTTGAATTGGTCAGGTGATATGCCGAACTATTATTCGAGGTGTGCCCTGTTAAGTATGAATACACTTGAAGTCAGAAGAAATGCTCAAAGCATAATTTTTATAAAAGATATTCTTTCAAACAGAATAAATTCTATTGAATTACTTAATCTTATAAAATTTTATGTCCCAGAAAGAATACTACGGAACAGATGTGAACTCTTTTATGTTTCTACTCACAGAACTAATTATGGACTTAATGAGCCCATCTCACGTTCATTATCATTATTCAATACTGTTTGCAATGAAGTGGACATTGTTATGAATAGAAATCAGTTTAAACGAATAGTTTTTCAAGTATTAAAAAGTTTGTAAATTTTAAAATATTAATTTATTGGACGTAATGCATTTTGTTTTATAATAAATTATACTAGGTGTAAGAATATTGAATGTAATCAGCAGATGTATATCCATTGATGAAATAAAGAAATAAATAAATAAATAATCAAAGTAATCAAAGTAATCAAAGTAATCAAAGTAATCAAAGTAATCAAAGTAATCAAAGTAATCAAAGTAATCAAATCGAGATCTGAGATCCATTAGAGTACAAAACGGATATTTAAAATAATTCAGTTAAGATGTGGTTTTCTTTAGAAGCTCATAACTTGAGTTCTAGCAGACGGATCCTCAAGGTTGAAATGATTAATTCAAGGGTAAATAATAGGCTACCATGGAAAGGTGCTTTATACAAAAATTAATGTGGGGGAGGGGAAGGGGGTAAAGACGAAATTATTCGGAGTTTTAGTTTTATAAATTATTTAAAAAAGAAGAAATATAATACAAATTTATTGAAGTTTTGTGAATCATACATATATTTTTATAAAAACCATCTCCTACATCCTTATATACATTTCTTAAGTTGCCATTTTTGACCAAAAAACCACTTTTTTTTCTGTTTTTGTCTAGAATTACAGGATTTACGTAATAAAAAAAACAACAAATATTAATCAATTTTTTACGAAAAAAGTAATCAAAGTAATCACTCAAAAGTAACGATTACTTTGGAAAAAGTAACGAAAGTAACGATTACTCAAAAGTAACGACTTTTTACATCACTAGTAAAAGATTTATAACTATAAATACAAAACCGATATTGTGATTTTATATGTTGAAAAAGTTTTGGAATAACAATTTCGACTTCAAATAGAAGGTAATATGTTTGTGACAAGAATTTTAAGAAAATAATAATGTTTTTATGGCTTAAGTGAACTATAAGATCACGCCTGAGTTTTTTGAAATCTTTAAATGTTAAATTAATAAAAGAAAGTTGTATTATATTGTAATGACTTTCCAAATTTGAACTATAACGACTCTGAAAAGCAAACAAACGGACACAATAAAGCTTACGGTCGCAGTGCAAACAGACCCTTATTAGCTATAATTATAGCAACTCTCAAACGAAGGAAGCGCCATCTGCCGGATTATAGCAGATTTACCAGCTGTCAAATAAAAGCTTTTGGAAGGGAAATTATTGGGAAATTTCCCCTACGGAAAGCTCTGGAAGCAGAGACCAGAACGTTCTCCTTATTTCGAGAGTTTGGAAGACAAGTATAAAAGGCACATGTTTGAACGGCAGCGACACAGTTTGTTTGTAATCGTGAATGAATAAAGTTGGTTGTAATAAAAGTGAAAAGTAAAGTTTGTGAATTAATTCAGTGGTGAAGAATAAATCGTTTTGTTTGTAGTAAGAAAAGTAAAGTGTTTTATTTTGCGAAATAAATAAGTGGACGTTTTGAATAAAGTAAATAAGTTTTATTAACGAACCTGAGAAAATATTACATTGGTGTCAGAAGTGGGATAAAACTTATTTTATTTGTGCACTCAGTAAATTTATTGTGTGGAAAGTGAAAAAAAAAAAAAAGAAAGACAATGGGTAAATCTTTGATTGATTTAAATTTAGTGGAACTAAAGGCAGAACTGAATAAACGAGATCTTCCTACTGCTGGAACAAAGAATGATCTTATAATTCGTCTGCAAGAAGATTTAAGAAGATGTGGAACAAACCCGGACACGTTTATATTCGACATTGAAATGGAAGAACAGCAAGAGCAAGTAAGTACATCGGGCATGACCAATATGCTGTCTCAGCTGCTTGCAAAATTTGATAGTCAGGAAAAGAATCTTCTCGAACGTTTCGAACAACAAAGCCAAGAACAACGGATTGAACAAAAGAATCTTCTCGAACGTTTCGAACAACAAAGTCAAGAGCAGAAGAATCTTCTAGAGCAACAAAGCCAAGAACAAAAGTGTCTGCTGGAAAAACAGACAAACATGCTCGAATGTAAGTTAGATGCCTTTGACAGTAGAATTGTTGCCCTTGACGAGCGTGTCGATAAGCAATTTTCTTCTATCGATAAACAATTGTTAACTCTCGATCAACAATTGTCTAATGTCGATAAGCAATTGTCGACAGTAGAAGCAAAGTTCGAAGATAAAATCGAATCCATTACAAAGGAATTAGATAAAGTAAAGAAAATGAAGGTTCGAGAAAGTTCTGGCGACTGTCCAAAGAAAAAAGAGATGCATCCACCAACTTTCGATGGGCAAACTTCTTGGTCAATCTACAAGAAGCAGTTTGAGGCAGCCGCAGCAACAAATGGCTGGGATGAGGAAGACAAATGCATAGCTCTAACGCTTGCCCTCAGAGGACCTGCTGCTGAACTGCTGCAAACCATACCAGCAGATAAAAATGGCAACTTCAGTGCTCTCGTTCAGGCCATTGACAAACGTTTTGGAGATGGCCATATGCAAGAAGTCTTCCGCGTCCAGCTCAATTCCAGAGTCCAGAAAAGGGGAGAAACTCTGCAACAACTCCAAGCAGACATCGAACGGTTGGCGCACCTGGCATATCCAGCTGCAGGAGATGAAATCATCAACCAATTCGCAACAGAAGCCTTTGTTCGTGCTGTATCTGACATCAACCTTCAGCGAGCAATTCGAACTGCTGGCAAACGCACGCTTCCTGAAGCACTAGCATTCGCACTCACTATGGAAGCAGCGGAACAGGCTTCACAAAGAGTTCATCGCTTGAGAGAACTAGGAGTTGAGGAGTGTTGTTGCCAGAGAACTGCGTTCCAAAGAAGAAACCAGCGAGATGGACCTGCTCGATGCTGGAACTGTAACAAGACTGGACATCTTCAACGCCAGTGCAGACTGCCACCTAGAAAACCTCCATGTTGGAATTGCAACAGGACTGGACATCTCCAACGCCAATGCAGATTGCCACCTAGAAGACCATGGAAACCAGACTACAATAATTGCACGCATGAAAAAGAAAAGGAAGTTGTTTCCATCCAGCGACTGAGAGCGGATCCCATTTACGATTGGAGTAAAAGGAAAATGAGGACTGCGCAAAAAGATGACTCGGGAAGCGATATATATCGCCCAAAAGTGACTCCGCTGCAGTTAACTCCTATCCGGCGAAAGGGTGACAAGCGTGATGCCAAAGAAAACTACAAAGTTGGAACGGACGGATTTCAAGTGTGCATGGATGTCAGCCATTTCAAGCCAAATGAGTTAAAGGTCAAAACTGTTGGCAACAGCGTGGTAGTGGAAGGTAATCATGAACGTGAAGATAAACATGGCTACATAAGTCGTCAGTTTGTACGGAAGTACCAGCTACCAAAGGGGTACGATGCCAAAGATGTCATCTCAACGGTTTCAATGGACGGTATCCTGACAATCAAAACTCAGCAGAAGGCATTGAAGAACAACGAAAGGATAGTGCAAATTCAACAGACTAGCCCCATGAATCGGAGTGATAAGGGAAATGAAGAAGAAAGGCTAAGTGACGTTCATGAAAGAACAAGGGCAAATATGAAGCCATCAAGTGGTCGGATGAAAAAGCGATACGACACAAAAGCAACAAAGACAGGATTCCAAGCGGGAGACCTTGTTTGGTTTTATAATTCCCAGCGTCGAAAGGGAATGTCACTGAAACTTCAACAAAATTGGGAAGGCCCTTATACTGTTGTAACACGAGTAAACGATGGCGTCTACCGCATTCGGAGAGGATTAAGAGGCAAAATAAAAGTAGTTCACATCGACCGTTTACATCGTTGTAATGGTGAAAGAAGTGATGGATTTGCTCGGGACGATTAATTCTAAGAGGGGGGCAGTGTAATGACTTTCCAAATTTGAACTATAACGACTCTGAAAAGCAAACAAACGGACACAATAAAGCTTACGGTCGCAGTGCAAACAGACCCTTATTAGCTATAATTATAGCAACTCTCAAACGAAGGAAGCGCCATCTGCCGGATTATAGCAGATTTACCAGCTGTCAAATAAAAGCTTTTGGAAGGGAAATTATTGGGAAATTTCCCCTACGGAAAGCTCTGGAAGCAGAGACCAGAACGTTCTCCTTATTTCGAGAGTTTGGAAGACAAGTATAAAAGGCACATGTTTGAACGGCAGCGACACAGTTTGTTTTTAATCGTGAATGAATAAAGTTGGTTGTAATAAAAGTGAAAAGTAAAGTTTGTGAATTAATTCAGTGGTGAAGAATAAATCGTTTTGTTTGTAGTAAGAAAAGTAAAGTGTTTTATTTTGCGAAATAAATAAGTGGACGTTTTGAATAAAGTAAATAAGTTTTATTAACGAACCTGAGAAAATATTACAATATTTTTAGGCCATTTTGTGTTTTTAATAAAATTTTAAGGCCAGTTTAAAGATTATTTTTTCTTTTATTTTAGATTTTTATTTTTGCACAGTAGGTATACGCCCTGCTCGGAAAAGGTTTAGTATGAACATGAGCCCTTGCACAAAACCAACAAATTTTTGCTTAGCTTAGGCTAGATCGTCGTGTTTTCCAACAAACCTGTTTCCAAAGTAACGGAGGCGATTTGTTTGGAGGTTTGGAGTTTGGACAGTAGTAGAGTAGGCGTTTAATGGTTTCTATTTCTTCTACGTCCTGACAGCTCCTATAGAGATTGGGTGCGAGTACACCCAGTCTGGTGGCCATTGTGCCAATGGCACAGTGACAGAATATATTGAGTTTTCTTTTCATTAATTCTAGGCCATAGACTTCTAGAGATAACGCAATCGTTCCTGGTAATCCAGGATTTATTGATTTGATCTTTCTTTATTAGGTCCATTTTCGTTTTAATTACACCGATCGGGATGTCTAGTCCCATGTCTAATTGGCTACTACTGTTTCCATTTGATAATGACCCCTTCCTTGCTAGTTCATCTGCTATGTCATTCCCTTCTATATTGCTATGTCCAGGAACCCAGCAGAGTTTGACTTGGTTAGTGTTGCAAATTTTGTTCAGTATGCCTCGACATTTTGTCACTGTTTTGGATTTTATGGTGTCACTGCCTATTGCTTTGATCGCAGCTTGGCAGTCCACGAAAAATGTGATCTCCGATGAGATCAGTTTTTTCTTGTGTACCAATTCTGCCGCTTTTTGAATAGCATAAATCTCTGTCTGAAAGACACTACACTCATCTGGGAGTTTATATGACTCTCTAATATTGAGGGCTTCACAGGACACCCCCACACCTGTTCCTTCTTCCATTTTTGACCCGTCAGTATAGAAGGGTATACCCTGTTCACTAATTAATGAGTTGGGTTCCCATCCACGTCTTTCGGGTATTAAAATAGAGAAGTGTTTGTTAAAATCCATTAAAGGTGGAATATAATCAGTCTTCACATCAAGTCCAGCCACTGTGTCATACCTTTGTAGGATAGACCCATGACCATAGGTGCTGTGCTTCCAAGAGCCCAGTTCTTTGAGTCAAAATGCACTTTTGGCTGTTGTGCATCTAGTGTACTCGTCTAGGGCTGGAAGATTTAAAATAATTTCCAACCCTGCCTGTGGCGTAGACCTCTGTGCCCCCGTTATTCCTATACAGGCTAGTCTCTCTGTACCTTATTCAGGTTTTTGAGATAGCTTACCTTATCAACAGCCTTCCACCACACTATAGAACCATAGGTAAGTATGGGGCGAACTATCGTCGTGTGCATCCACTGGATAACCTGCGGTCGCATACCCCACCGTGTACCAAAGGTCTTTTTGTATGTGTAGAAAGCGCATAGTGCTTTTTTCATTCTTTCCTCTGTGTTACGTTTCCATTTTAGCTTGGAATCAAGGATAACTCCAAGATATTTAGCTTCCTTGGAGAGTTTCAGAGGAATGTCATTAAGTCCGGGAGGAGTAAATCCCCTAATTTCTTTTTATTCGTGAACAGAACTAGTTCGGTTTTTGTAGGGTTAACCACGAGACCGTTTTGTATTGCCCAAGAAGATAGTTCTTTAAGTGCGGATTCCATAATATCTTTGATGGTGGTAAGATACTTACCCGATATCAAAATTACTATGTCGTCTGCATAGGCCACAATTTTAATGTCCTGACTCCTAAGTCTTGTAAGAATTTTATTAACAACTAGGATCCAAAGGAGAGGTGAAATTACCCCTCCTTGTGGCGTGCCTCTTGTAACTGTTTTCTCAACAATAGTATCTCCAAGTCACGAGTTTAAGATTCTGCCATTGAGCATGGTATAAATCCAGTCTACAATGGCAGGCTCAACTCCAACCTCTTCCAGAGCAGATTTAATGGACTCCGACTTTACGTTGTTAAACGCTCCCTCAATGTCCAAAAATGCTGCCAGGGTATGTTCTTTGTGCTCGAAACTTTTCTCAATTTGTGAAACGACCTCATGCAACGCAGTCTCCACTGACTTACCCTTAAGGTAGGCGTGTTGGTAGTTGCATAAAATGTTTGGATTGAGAAGGTCTCTAACATGCAGATCAATAATTCTCTCCAATGTCTTGAGGAGGAACGAATAGAGACTTATTGGTCTGTAATCTTTTGCTTTCGAGTGAGCCGGAATTATCTCGTCTGTTCCAGCTGATTTAAAGAGTTTGAACGAGTTTATTGCCCACATAATCTTCTGCTCTATGACAACCTGATCCAATTCTGGTGCTGATTATAGAGTTCCTAAGGAGTCTGGTTGTTTATAACCTGAGTCCTCAGGGCTCTTACAGTCAGGAAAATGCGTTTTCATAAAGAGTTCAAGTGTTTAAAGTTTTCTGACCCCTGTTCTTCGTTTCTTAAGTTCACTGTTCCACCATGGTGGGCTAGTTGGTTTAATGTTACGAGATATAGGGCAGTGTCTTTCGAAGGCCGTTCTCATTTCACTAGTAAGGTTTTGAACAACAGTATCTATGGTTGAGGTTGCTAAAAGCGTTTCTTCCTCTGGTGGGTCGATACGATCGTTCAACCATTTTGTGTAATCTGTCCAATTTGTTCTAGTTGGGTTTCTAAAGGGCTTAATCTCATTTCTATTCCTGTCTAGAGTAAAGAGTATCCTAAAGTGATCTGAGAAAGATTCGTCAGGTGAGACTCTCCAATTCCCTACAGGTAATTTTATCGTTATTGCTCATAAGAGTGAGATCTAGAATTTCTTCCCTGTTTTTGTTCCTAAATGTTGGGTGATTACCCTTATTACATAACATAAGGTTTGAACAGAGAATGTATTCAAAAATTGACTCACCCCTTTTATGACATCCTTACCTCCTTATTGAGTGTGGTGGGCGTTGGCATCGCATCCCAACACCAAAGGTGTCCCTCTTGCTGTGGTGTGTCCCACAAGGTCGCGGACTGTTTTTGATGGTGGGTTTTCCTCTTCGTACGGCATGTACGTTGACGCCAAGATGAAGTTACCTTCCTTGGACTCAACGCTGATTGCCACGTTGTCCTTGTTGCTGTACCTAGATAAAAAGAAAGCATAATTGACTTTTTCGCCAGAATACAACTTCTTATTTCACCTTCTGACGTGGAGTGGAACAGGTTATAGTTTTTTTTACTTCAATCCTTGTACCTGATTTTTACGAATCCATGGTTCTTGGATGAAGGCCACATCCACGGCCTCCTGAGACATGTAGAGCATTAGGTCGTGCGTCGCTGCTTTAGCGTGATGCAAATTAATTTGCACCACCAGCAGCTTTTGACTCCCCTTTGCTAACATGCCTCCTTACCTTTACGGTTCCGATACCATATCTCAACACGTCTTCGTTTCCTTTAAGAAGAAGGTCAGATTTCTTGTCAATCATGAACAGGAGGTCCTTCCCTTCCCCTCTGAGACTCTTCTTGGAATGAAGAAGTTTCCATTCTAGAATGGGCAGCTCCTTATTCTGTTTCGCCAGCAGTTTAATCACAGATGCATCCTCATGCATGGCAGGAGGAGGAGTCCATATATTAACCTGCTGGCGAAGTGGCAGAGCTGTGACGGGAAGAACCCCAAGAGATACCCCCTTTCACAGTTCGCAAATATTGGTGATTGTGTGAGTGAGGAACTCCAGGGATTTCTGGTCCCCACAGCAGACCACTTTTACTCCCTTTCGCCAACCAGCTCCATCAAAGGTGTAGTCCTCAGAACTACTATCATCCTCGGATATCACCATCATGGCTTTGATGATTTCGTTTTCCACAAGTAACCAATTTTTTGCCATGATTTTCCCATCCGGGTCGTCTTGACTTATTATGGCCACCTGTAGATCGATCGGGGTGGTGTCAAAACTGTTGGTTTTAAGCTTTTTATAACATTCAGTCTTGGTTGCCTCCTCCGATCTTGCCCTCTTAGATGAACCTGGATTCGTCCCAGAAGAGTTGCCTACCTGTGCTTTCTGGTTCCTTTTCAGGTTCGATGAAGCGTTGGCCTGCTGTTTCTTGCTGGAGGTCTCCAGTTTCGTCTTTGAGCCAGTACTAGCGGTAGAGTTATTGCCCGCCTGTTCACGGTTTATCTTTTTAGGGATAGACCTAGATGCGGCAGCAGTTACTTTTTCGCTTTCTGGCTTTTTAGCGTTCAATAGTGGTCGGGAGGAAACAATGGGTGCAGTGGCGGTCGTTGACGACTGACGTTCATAGCTCCTCACCAATTTCCTATGCTTTTTCAAAAGGCCCTTGTCTCTCGAACTGAGAGAATTTGGATTCTCCGTAGCACTCACGAATCTTTTAGAGGATCGTAGTTACTGCGTTGCCTAGAAACTTTGAGGGGTGCAGTAGGCTTCAGCGTGGTCTCTTCTTGACTCGAGTCTTGCAACAACTCGTCCTCGGTTTGACTTCCTATAGAGGGAGGTCTGTTCGAGGTCTCCCTACCTTCAATAGCTAAGCTATCTAGAGCAGGAAGAAGAGATGCTGCAAGGTTGAGCGCGTTCGGTTGTCTAGTTAATACGGGTTTGGTCGGGTTTTCTAAATTGTTTGTCACTGGCGACTTAGCTTCTTGCGAAGCCAAGCCCTCGCCGACAGCCGTGACTTCTGTCGACACTTGAGCGTATAGCCCCGCTCGGATTTCATTATTTTTTGAGCTTTCCATGACCATTCATATATTGTTTTTGGATAAACATCCCTGTTTTTGTTTGGTTTTTCTTAGTTGTATGCCCCTGCAGCTGGATTGCTGGAGGGTCATATCGTAAGCCCCCTCGCCAACGTCAAGGCGAAAACCACGAGGGGGAACAAGTTGCCTTAACTATTTGGGCATTGACTAGCTGGACAGCTGCCCAAGCGTGTTCTAAGAAAATCTAATAAATACAACTGTTGGTTATTCTTATTAATTATGACACATCCAATAGACAATGATAATACTGCGGCTGGGCTTTACCTTCCTCCTGGTGGGATTTAATTTTGGTATTCCTTTAAATTTTTACAAGGACACAGATAGAAAATTATCAATAAACTTTTTATTATAAAAACAATTTACCTAGTTTTGTTTTGTCCGTAAATTATTTATTTTGATTTGATTGCTAATTTGCATTTCAAGTTTGACATTTGAATCTGAAATTGTTCGACTGATTCACAATAGGCGTGTTTTATTGGAAAAAACTATAACTAGCACAGTAAAATTTCCCTCGGTTAACAACAACAGCCCCAAAAGTGTCGATAAATAAGGCAGTATAAAAGTGAATATAAAAGTTGAGATAAAGTTTCGTAAAGTTAAATATATTCATTACTTGAAGGTTGGTAGCATTTGCTTTTATGTAAAGATTTGTTCGAAATTTTAATGGCGCATAGTTTTGACATTAAGTGGCATGTCTGCCAACCTTCAGAAAAAATAAAAAGTGAATATAAAAGTGAGTATAGCGTTTTATTGGTGCTTGCATTGCTGCGCTAGTTATAAATACCAATAAAACGCACCTAATACCATTTAATTTAGATTTGTTTGATTTATTTTTTTCAATTTTCCAACCTAATTTCGTGCAAATTTGGTTGAATTTATCTCATTTCGAAATGTGAATTTGTATGGGGAATGAGGTAATTTCGGATCTAATTTGGAAATTTTCAAAGAAATTAGCTCATTTGCTCTAATGAAAACGTAATATAATTTCCAACCTAATTTTGTGCAAATTTGGTTGAAATTATCTCATTTCGAAATATAAATTTGTATGGGAAATGAGATAATTTCGAATCTAATTTGGAAATTTTCAACGAAATTACCTTATTTGCTCTAATGAAAACACAGTATCACCCCTCCCTGGACCAATACCAAAACAATTTTTAGCTGTCACTTTGCTCATTTGCTTATTTGCTTTTTAATGTGATTTTTCTATTTCGGTTGTAAAAATTGTGCTCAAAATGCGAACAAAATAATTTTTAATAGAAGGAAGCTGATTTAAATTAATCGGTAAATTCATGAAGCTAATATTACTCTACCAAAAGTGGACCAGGGGATGCAATTTGTTACGAATAATGAGATACACGTGAAATTACACAAATTGGCAAAAAAAAATCAATTTGAAATCGCATTCCATTGTCAACGAAAAAAATCAATTTTTAGATCAAAATCTGAATCTACCAATGGAAAACCCCATTAAAACAAACATCAGCGAGAGCACCCTATATAATATTTAAAAAATGTTATACCTAGATGTTGGTAGAACTGTTTGCAAACGTCAGTTTTCAGTTATAAAATTTTGACAAGTGTGTTCGCCGCGTTGTTTTCTTTGCCACAAATTTTTTAATTATAAATAGAAGTTTATTTAAAAAAACGGACTCTAAAATGTCCCAAACTATTGAAATACCTCTAAGGGATACCGACGAGGTAAATACAAATATTTTAAAGTGTAAAAACCTTTTCAATTTTGTGCATCTTTAAGGTAATCGAAGTGCATCCTGACCAGTTGCCAGAATGTCAAGAAGTGCTTGGAATTTTGCGACAAGAAAGGTCGCAACTAAATACATGGGTTAACGTTGCTGTGAGTGCAAAATTAAATTTTTAAAAATATAAATAGAAATAGAACTTAACTTTATTTACCTACTCAGCTTGCGTATTATAAGCAAAAGAAAACTTCTGATTTTATTCGCCTTTTGGAAACTGCAAGGGTCGAAGCCAACGTCGATTATCGCGATTATGAAAAGGATCAAATGCGAGCATATGATATGCTTGCTGCGCACTATGTGCAGGAAGCGAATCGAGAGAAGTCAAAAGATAAAAAGCGTGAACTCTTTATGAAAGCAACTAATTTGTACACTACAGCCGATAAGATCATCATGTACGACCAGGTAAATCGGAACTTCTATTCCATATTATAAACTAGCATAAGATACTTATCAGGTAATTTGAAAATCCTTTTCAGAACCATTTGTTGGGAAGAGCATACTTTTGCTTACTAGAAGGGGACAAAATGGAGCAGGCTGATGCTCAATTCAATTTCGTCTTGAATCAATCGCCATCGAATATTCCCTCATTGCTGGGCAAAGCTTGCATAGCATTCAATAAAAAAGATTACCGAGGTGCTTTGGCGTTTTATAAGAAAGCATTGAGAACCAATCCTAATTGCCCGGCAAATGTAAGAATGGGAATGGGTCATTGCTTTCTAAAAATGAACAATCAGGATAAAGCCAAGTAAGAGAATAATGTGTCATACAGATTTTATTTTTTCCAATATTTACATACCTAAATATTTTTCGACTGTCGGTCATGTGCTTCTTTGATCATATTAACTGACTCATTGGATTTTTTGGGCCACTTGTAAGGGTTCACTGCCAATAATTTAAGCTTAAGTCGAACTGAGTTAAATAATCGTGCTGTTGGAGGGGACAGACTGGTTAAATAGTTATATGTGAGGAGTTTAGGAACAAAAGGTGACATTTTCACTTTTGGCATTTTTGTACTTTTTTTTTAATCGGGTCCAAAACCCTGAATTTTATTGATTGACAAGGTGATTTAGTCAAGAATTGAATTGAAAATTCACTTTCGGGACAAACTGTGACATTTAAAATTTTTAATTCAATTGAATCGGTCATTATGAAACCCACATAGTCAAACTTTTTTCCAATAATGCTTTTTTTTTGCTGTAAGCGCTTATTTTAACTTTCCCAGGCATTGGTCTGTTAGACCGTTAAAATACTTTTTCGCATACCTACATTTTAATAACGGTGTAATTTAGTGCAATGTGATTTATGGTAAATTCGTCATTCTTATCGACCTTTAACTAAGTGTGGTCTATTTTAACTTATTGTGATATATTGTTTTTGAAATTAAATTATTACCTTGGTGTTGGATCAAAATTTGACATTATTTTGGTCTTGGATCAAAACATGAATCTAGGAAACGTTTTCCCTAGTCGTTGCACCACTTAGAACTCCTATGTCTATGTTTATTAGATGACTGGGATCATTGAAGTAGTAATCTTCTAGCAATACATGTGCATAGGAGATTGGGAATAGATTCTACTCGTCCATTCAGCTTCTGCAAAAATCGTTTGAAAACAACCCAAGCCGTGTTTCATGCTTGACTATAAGACGGCACAATTATGACATCTATGACGGAGCTGATGTGCAATAAACTTAGATATATCAAACACTTTAAGCTCTTTAAATCCCTGTATTGGCTAGATATGCTTTGCTGCTAAACAAGTGATGTGATTCTACTCAAGGTTTTCTCTATAAAGCATCTTACCCAGCATAAGCTTACATATAGTGATGGGTATACCTATATCTGCTATGCCCTGGCATCGACCAAAGGTGGCTGCGCCATCTCCAGCAGATATGAACGACAATTTAGAGCTTTTAAAAAGTTTCTATGAACCGAGTCGAAAGCTTTAATAGCTGCTTGACTATCTAATAAAATGCTGATATCTGTGGTTGATATAACGTTTACTTTCATAAATATTATTTTTTCATAATATTCCCCGATATATATTGTGCTGACTGTAATTATGAAGCAATACGGGCCTTACATGCCAATATATAGTTCACTTAAGGCCGGCATAAGTGCTCTTTCAAAATAATAAGATGCTTTCCTGATTCGGCAATAGCAAATTGACCTAGAGCTCGAATCATATTTTTGGCGTGAGAGAAAACCAGACGATATTAATTTTACAGGTAGTTCAAGTGAAGGACATAACGAATACTTTCGTCCGCCAGTAGTCCCGTTTACGAGAAAAAGTGCATCAAAAGTACAACTTTTTCCAAAATTGAATAAGTGAGGGAAACCACTTCAAACATAATATACCCTGAAGCCCTCGACTCGTCTAAGTGGCTCCAAAAAACCCGACAGACGACCCCAAAATGCAACTTTTTCACTTTTTAGGAATTTAAGGAAACCACTTGATTTATGTCAAATGAAAGGTCTTGACTCCCTGCGTACGAACATGTACCCGACGTCTAAGTGGCCCCAAAATCACCGAGAGACGCGATTTTAGTCGCGGTGCTTTTATAATTTTCGTCAGATATGTTACCCCTAGAAAAACATCGGTATCGATAGCTCTTAACTACTAGAGCATAAATACCTAAGTGGCCCTAAAACCCCCGACAGATGCGATTTAAGTTGCGGTGCTTTTATATTTTTTTTAGATAACTTATGTTACCTCTAGAAATACATCGGAATCGATAGCTCTTGACTACCAGAGCATAAATATATAACATAAACACGTTTTGAGTTCCATCCAACTGCTGGAAATCGCGATAAAATTTACGTATTTTAAAATGTAATTTGCCTCAATGGAATTTTTGAGGAAAAGAAATGCATTGCAATTTAAAGGGTTTTATTCCACTGAAATAAAAATGCCAGCGACAAACTTAAAGGGGACCTGTTAGGGGCTTTTGAGCCACCTAGGCGTCTATCACGTACATATTCGTACTCAGGGAGTTAAGACGTTTCATTTGAGTATTTCAAGTGGTTTTAAATTTTAAAAACTCGAAAGAAGTTGTACTTTCAGGGGTTTTGGGGCCACTTAGACGTCAGTCACTTACATATTTGCATTCAGGGAGTCAAGACTTTTCATTTGAGATATATTTCAAGTGGTTTCCTTATATTCCATAAAAGCGAAAAAAACGTTGCATTTTGAGGGAAGTCTGTCGTGACCATATTTGTAATCCGCGAGTCGAGGGCTTCGAGATATATTACGTTTGAAATGGTTGCCCTCACTAATTTAATTTAAGTTGTATTTTAGATACAGTTTTTCTCATAAACGGTACAACCACGTGCTGGCAGACGAACGTACTTGTTATCACCTTCACCGGAACTACGTCTAATATTAATATCGTCTGGTTTCTTTTCACACCAAAAATATGTTGCGAGCTCTTAGACTCACTCTGTACCTCTCCGCTTTCAGGTATGTCAACAACTCGTTTGCTACCAAGCACCAAAGAAGGGAAAATAGAACACCGCCTTGAAGCATACCACTACTGACATCTCTGGATCTAGGAGAAATAAAACCCTGTTTTGAATTAAAAACCTTGCTAGTCAGCATTCGAATAATGAATTCACCAAGCGAACGAATTACCTTCCAGGATGTCAGTGCAGACGCGATTGCAGATATGTTGACATTGTTCAAAGCGCCCTCTATATCTAAGAAAGCAACCATGGTGTATTATTTATGGTGATATCACCGATTCGCCTTTGCAATAAGCATGTTGAGCAGTAGACAAAAGTTTCGTGTCTACGCTGTTTAGGCGACACGGCAAGGGATGTGGTGTGATGGTTAATAAAATTAGCAATAAGTTTTTCAGGGCTCAACAAAAAAAAAAAAACTTCAATTCCATCCTGATAAGTGGTTATTCTCAGTGAAATATTTGATGGAGAGCAATGGATTTTTCAGTAATGGGGTTTTCTTTTGGTAACAAAAATTGATTTTTTTCCCCTTCAGATCTGTCAAAACACAGATTTTGACAATTAAAGCCTTCCAATGGGCATAAAAATCAATTTTTTTTTTTGATCGAAAATCAATTTTGCAGATCTGGATTTTTCGGCAGATCTACCCCTCGTTTACTAACACCATTACACGCCAGAACAATTGAAAGCCATCAGTTTGACATGTCTGGATCGCTATAGCTTCACAGACACAAATTATACACCAATACACTGAAAAAGAAAAATCAATCTGAAATCGTATACCATTCGCGACGAAAAAAATCAATTTTCGGATCAAAATCTGAATTTACCAGAAGAAAACCCCATAAGATTGTGAACCTAAAAATATGGATACAGATCCAAAAATCGGGAACTATTTACCTGGCCATCGTATAAAATGATTGGGGATGGGTTACAAGAAAGCTCTTTAAATAAAAGTGAAAATTATTTTAATAAACATTTTAAATTAAGCCTTTTTTCAATATTTTGCTTGATCATAATGTGTTCTTTAATCGGCTCAATTTTGTGGCTGACTCCATATTTTATCAAATACTATTGTTATTTATGTTTAATAATTCGATTTCAGATTGGCGTTTCAACGAGCCCTTGAACTAGATCCAAACTGTGTAGGTGCACTTATTGGTCTCGCTATATTAAAACTCAATCTCCATGAGCCAGACTCGAACAAACTGGGAGTGCAGATGCTCTCGAAAGCATATACAATTGATTCAACCAGTCCAATGGTTCTCAATCATCTGGCTAATCATTTTTTCTTCAAAAAAGATTACCAAAAAGTACAGCATTTGGCGCTGCACGCCTTTCACAATACAGAAAACGAGGCAATGCGTGCCGAGAGTTGTTACCAATTGGCAAGATCATTTCACGCTCAGAGGGATTATGATCAAGCATTTCAGTACTACTATCAATCGACGCAAATAGCACCGTCTAATTTTGTGCTTCCACACTACGGCTTAGGACAGATGTACATCTACCGTGGCGATACGGAAAATGTAAGTAAACTTATATACGCAATATGTTATTTCATTAGGTTAAACATTTGTTTTTTTTGTAATCTGTTACAGGCTGCTCAATGCTTTGAAAAAGTTCTTAAAGTCCAACCGGGTAACTATGAGACCATGAAGATTCTTGGTTCTCTTTATGCCAGTTCAAATTCTCAAACTAAACGCGACATGGCAAAGACTCATTTAAAAAAAGTCACCGAACAATTCCCTGACGATGTTGAGGCTTGGATAGAGCTTGCTCAAATTTTAGAACAGCACGATTTGCTTGCATCGCTTAATGCCTACGGTACAGCCACAAGTATTTTAAGTGACAAAGTCAAAGAATATATTCCTGCGGAGATTTTAAACAACGTAGCTGCATTGCACTATCGCTTGGGAAATTTGCTTTTAGCAAATGAAAAACTCCTCGAGGCACTAGAGAGGGCGAACACACAAAGAATTAATGATCCGCAATACTATGACTCTATATCTGTAACAATGAAGTACAATTTAGCACGTTTGAATGAAGCCAGATGCAGCTTTGATGTTGCCGATAAACTCTACAAAGATATTTTGAAAGAACATCCCAATTATATTGACTGCTATTTGCGTTTAGGGTGCATGGCACGAGATAAGGGTTTAATTTTTGTGGCATCTGATTTCTTTAAGGATGCCCTCAATATAAACAATGATAATCCAGACGCACGGTAATATTTAAACTTAAAAATTGCTCAGTTTCGGAAACATAAAAAAAAAATTGTTTTTATTTTTTTTTTAAATAATTATTCCAGTTCATTGCTTGGTAATCTACATTTGGCAAAAATGCAATTTACTCTAGGACAGAAGAATTTTGAAACAATTCTTAAGAATCCAGCTACTTCTAATGATGCATATTCATTGATCGCATTGGGAAATTTCTCATTACAATCCTTGCACCAACCGTCAAAAGATAAAGAAAAAGAAAAGAGACATCAAGAAAAGGCGTTGGCGATTTACAAACAGGTAAAATTAAAATGAAATTACATTGCAATTTGTTTCACAATTATTATTACTAAAAAATACCACTGGAAGGAAAAAAGAAAAATGAAAAATATTTAAAGCTATCGGTAAATGTTCACTTTTACAAAAGCCGCGACGAGAAAAGTAATCTGACTAAAAGTGTGTTAAATCAACCTGAGTTGAACAGAAAAGTATAGCAATGCGTATTCCTTGAAGAAATAAAATGTCAATTTCATTTGGCACGAGTTAAGTTGAACATGGTAGATTTTTCGTGTTCGGCTATTTCAAGAGTTGGGAATTAAATATGAAAATAAAATGAAATAGTGCGTTTTGAAAATCATTCCAAACCAATAATACAAATATGTATGCATTTTTGATTTTAAAATTTCACACGAAGCTAGTAGACCAAGAGCCGACAGCAAATTTTGGGAGTGGAGGTATAACCAAAATCGGAGTATGAGGGATTATAGGTACATGTATCGTGATCTGGAATAATAAAGTCTGGCAGGTTTTGTTTTCAGCCTATCAAATTGATAATTGACAACCGTAATAGGGGTGTTTATTTGTTGGTTTTTTGTTTTGTTGAAAATCTCCAAAAAAGGGATGCTAAGGTTCACGTAAAATGGTTATATCTTGAGTTCTATTAATCGGACCGTCAAGATTGTGGTGTTTATGCTTAGGAAAAATGGCAGGGAATCATATCCAATTTTTGAAAAATAAATTAAACAGGTTATAACCCTGAAAATAAATCAGAGGATCTAGTACTTTTTAACCCCCCACCCCTCCCAAAGGCTGAAAACAAAACCTGCCAGACTTTGGTATTTGATATCACGATACATGTACCTATAATTCCTCATAATCCGATTTAGGTTATACCTCCACTCCCAAAAATTGCTGTCGGCTCTTAGACTATACACTTCCCGTTTCTAACTTCCATATTCACTTTTACTCTCATCGTAATATTCAAAATTAATAAATCGGATAGTAGATAACACAATATGTAATTATATCTTGTAATAGGTTCTACGAAATGATCCTCGTAATATATGGGCAACAAATGGTATTGGATCAGTACTTGCACATAAGGGATGTGTAATTGAGGCAAGAGATATCTTTGCTCAGGTGCGAGAAGCAACTGCAGATTTCTGTGACGTTTGGTTGAATATTGCACATGTGTATGTGGAGCAAAAGCAATACATTAGTGCCATACAAATGTATGAAAACTGCATGAAAAAATTCTTCAAGCACCACAATGTTGAAGTAATGCAATATCTAGCAAGAGCTCATGTACGGGCAAACAAACTCAAAGAAGCAAAAATGGTTCTCCTCAAAGCAAGACGTGTTGCCCCACAAGATACGGTTTGTTGTGATTGATTTTTATTATTAATTTTCTTATAAAATGTTTACTAATTAATTTTTATTTAGGTTCTTCTTTTTAATATTGCAATTGTTCTACAAAGATTGGCAATGGCCATTTTAAAAGACGAAAAATCTACTCTTCAAATAGTTTTGCAAGCTGTACATGAGCTAGGATTGGCTCATAAGTTAGTCTTTTGTTTGTTTCTCACTGGCCAAACAGAAAGGGGTGGCTCGTAGCACTGTCAAAGCATTATGCTAACACAAAAATAGTACACAGCGCTACAATGTGAAGCTGTAAATGTAGCAAGAAATGTATAGTGTAGTGGAAGTTGAACAAAATTCAACTCTTGCTACAAGCTGCAGCTACATTCTTTCTGTTCAAAGGGTGAATCATTAAATAATCGGTTTTTCATCCTTGCATTTTTTTTTTTCTGTAGATATTTCCAGTATTTATCAATCAACGGAGACAAAACTCGTTACAACATAGAATTAGCCGGCATAGAAGCAAACCAATGTCAAGATCTTTTGTCCCAGGCGCAGTACCATGTTACACGTGCCCGTCGTATCGATGATGAAGAAAAGACTCTCAGGCGCAAGCAAGAAGAAGAGCGTCTTGCATTCAAACGCAAACAAGAAGAGGATCGCCGTATTAAGGAAGAAGAAAAACACAAATCTAAAGAGGTCATGCTACAAAAACGTCAAGAGTACGTGGAAAAAACAAAGAATGCTCTTTTGTTCAGCGAACCTCCACCGGATAGAAAGAAAAGTAATAAATTAAAAATATTTTGCATATGTTACAAATATATTTATCATTTCTTTTTTATAACATCTTAGGTGGTGGCCGACCGCGCAAAGATGATTATGTTTCTGATTCTGGTAGTGATATGCCAAACGAAAACTCCGAAAGGCCGAAGAAGAAGGCTAAAGGTGAACGCAAAAAGGGTGCTGGTAAAAAACGCAGCGCTAAATCAGCTGCAGATAATAATGATAGTGACAGTGATGCCCCCAAAGATGTTAAGCGCAAACGCAAAACAGGCAAACCAAAAGAAAAGAAAGAAAAGCTATCAAAGCAAGATAAACTCAGTTCAAAACAACGTCTTAAAATCGTTTCGAAGGCTACAATTTCAACAAGTGAATCGGAAAGCGATCGTGGAAATAAAAATAAAAGTGGAGGTGGTAGCGATAGTGACAGCAATGCTGAAAGACGAGGGCGCAAGCGTATTGTTTCGGATGACGAGAAATCAGGTTCACGATCGAGGAGTGGCAGCCGCTCTAGATCACGCAGTGGTAGCCGATCTGTTTCCAAATCAAAGTCGAGATCACGCTCCCGTTCTGGGTCGAGATCAGGCAGAAGTAAATCAAAATCAGTTGGTAGTAGCCGTAGCCGTTCTCGTTCGAAAAGTGCTTCACGATCTCGGTCAAGATCTGGTTCACGATCTGGATCTGGTTCTCGGTCTAGATCGGCCTCTAAATCGAGGTCAAGATCTAATTCTAAGTCTAAATCACGTTCCCGCAGCAGATCTGGCTCAAAATCAAGTAACTAAGAAGAATATCAATATGCACACAGTTGCACTTCATTTTATCGTTAGTGAAATTGTACTTTTCTGAAATAAACAAAAAACAATAAAAAATAGTTTGAACCTTGTTCTGGGTTTTAACCTACATAAAACGTTTAATATTCTCATCCGCATCTTTTTTTAAAATCGGGCTTTTCATTGGAAAAGATAAAAATGATCTTAAAGTTTTTTTTTTTCGAATTTTTGCTAACAATATTCGATGAAATCTTATTTTTCAAATCTCGTTATCGAATCAAAATTTGTCGATTGTATCGATTGTTCTCCATGTTTGGTATTGTGTAACTTAATAGAATGAAAAAATCTCTATTGTGAATAATCCACGAGTTCAAATATTTCCTTTATGACATTTTTAGCATTGTTTTCGTATTAGCACGTGTATTTTTTATACTTCAATAAATTAAAGGCTCACAAATCAACGCGAAAAACTCGAAACGACACCCAATATTATCTCTCTACGTCTCTACTCACAATCCAGTTACAATCAAAAATTATAAGCAATTATAACAAACTATCCCCTTATGAACCGAGTCGCTGCAAACGCACAAATTAAGATTTCGTCATTGTATATACAATCTATAGTATTCTCATGAGACACGATTTTTCAGGTTGATAGGTTCGCTGTGATCGCCTTACCAAGATCTCTTATACTATGTTCCCACCAAAACGAAATCCGAGATTTCGGTTGAAAACTTTTCATATTTTGAACTGCTGGGAAAAAATTTCATAGAAATTTAAACGAAATCTCAATAAAAACTCTGGATTTCAACGAAATCTCCATGAAATTCTGCTCCACCCATTTGAAATCTCGAAATTTTTTAGCTGAAATCTCGGATTTCGTTTTGGTGGGAACATAGTTTTAACAAAAATTAGGATTACATTTGGACACTAGATGGCCACGAGCTTT
Source organism: Dasysyrphus tricinctus (assembly GCA_963921185.1). NCBI lineage: Eukaryota > Metazoa > Arthropoda > Insecta > Diptera > Syrphidae > Dasysyrphus > Dasysyrphus tricinctus. The sequence goes on from OY992532.1 coordinate 181,939,652, forward strand.
TTGGCTTCATGAAAAGTTTGAAAGTTGAAAAGTTTTCATTGAGATTTCGTTGAAATTTCCATGAAATTTTGTTCCATCAACTTGATCAACTTTTTTTTAAACTTTAATGGACGCACAACATTTTATGTTTATTTCTGCTAATATTCCCGGATATATATTTGTTTTTAATCTTATTAAATGAATGCACTTTTGAGTATTTTTATGCCCATTAATTTGTTTACTTTTTGCCTCAAAATTTGTGCCAATGGCCAACACACACAGTCACATACAAAAATTGATTTTTTTTATATAAATTATTTTCAACCAAAAAAAATCGATCTCCAATGGTTGAAAGGAGTTCGACATAAGTCAAGGCTAAAACAACCGATCAGTTGTCCAAGTTAGACAACTTAGGACAACAGAGAACAGAGTTATTAATAAATTTTTAGAGTTGGATGGCTGTAGAGTTTAAAAATACTACTGTTTTCTTTTTGCAATCGAGAGAATTATCCCATCTTCGCAAACTGGGATCGTGATAATGCACGAAAACTGACACTTCGAAAAACAAACAACGAACTACTATCTTCGCCGCCTTCACTTGATTCATGGATTTTGTCAGGCACCCGAACGCACCCAATTATTTGTCTGAAGGACTGACTTAAAATAGTTATCAAACGTACCTATTTTCTAATGTCAAATCAGCAGTTCGCCGGGTGCACAAGAAACAAGACAAGACAGACAGAACCAAACAAATTGAGGTGTTGATGTGGACAAAAATTATTTAAAAAAAAATCGAATAATTTTTTAAACAAAACTTGAAAATTAATATAATAAAAATAATTTATTTATCTAATCTCAAAGCAAAAAGTCAATTTATATACCAATAATGCAAGAAGCTTATGTTAATATTCTTGGTGTTCCCACTCATATAATGACATGGGGAAAGTGGATCGAAGAATCACTGGACGATGTCAAGGAAATTGCAATATGCATAACTGGAAATCCTGGCTTACCTGGATTCTACACAGAATTCCTGGGAAACGTCTATAGACAGTTAAATTGTGAAATACCAATTTGGGTAATAGGTACGTAATTCTTTGTTTTACAATATTTGATATTGATTGCATGTTATAAAATCCAAAGGTCATCTTGGTCATGACGATCCACCGTCGACTAGCATACGTGAGGTTCCTCCTTTAACTGGTAATGAGGCTCTATTCGATCTAGAAAACCAAGTGAAACACAAAATAAAGTTCATCGAGGAGTATGTCCCAGAGAATGTTAAAATTCATTTAATAGGTCATTCCATTGGCGCTTGGATGATTTTGCAGCTTTTGAAGAATGAAAATATGAAGAAGCGCCTTCAAAAGGGTTACTTACTTTTTCCCACAGTAGAACGTATGGTAGAGTCAAGCAATGGTTGGACTTTTACCAACATTGCTCTACCGGCATACATTGTCTTGGGTTTCTTTATTACATTTTTCTCTCGCTTACCTCCTATTGTTCGAATATTCTGTCTTCATATCTACTTCTGGCTCTTCTCTATTCCGAATCATTTTATTGGCACTGGATTGAAATATTCGAAACCAAGTGTGGTAGAGAAGGTGGTATTTCTGGCTAAGGACGAAATGGCGAAAGTTCGTGGGCTGGACAGAGAAGTTATTAAAGAAAATATTAGTTTATTGAAATTTTACTATGGAGCTCGCGATGGATGGGTGCCAGTCAAATATTACGAAGAACTTAAACGCGATATACCAAATGTTGATGCCACTTTGGACACGCAAAATATTGCACATGCCTTTGTCTTGCGTTCCTCCACACAAATGGGAGCACTTGTTGCTAATTGGATTATGGAAAATAAACTGAACAAATGATAGAAACCATAATTGAGTGATATGCTTAGACTAATGTTATGTATTTTAATTTTAACCAGTTTCAATAAAGAATGTGTTATTAATAATTATTATTGCAAATTTATTGATTTCTTATTGAATCATATTGCTCGTATCAACTTCTTTATTAGAAATATCAACAACATGTGAGGTCGGCCCCCGCCAGTAGTCGGCCACCACGCCATAAATTTAAGGTTAATAGGGAACACAGGCATAAAATGTGTACGAAAATATTTTTTTCTTTAAAGTTTAGCTTTTCTTCTAATGGTATGCAAAAATTTGAAGCAATGCATCTTCTGGTTTCTTTGTTATAAATTCTAATTTGTGCTCAAGTTCTTACAAGAGGTTTATATGCCAATTTTTCCTAGAAAAAAGTAGTGAAAGGATTTTACGAAAAGTATTAACTGCAAACATAATATATTGAGGATAAGTACATTTTTTCAAAGTTTTTATGTTATTTATTGTTTGTTTTTGATGTTTTTTGCAATAAAAATATTTAAAAATTATTAATTTTTCAATAAAATAAGGGGGCCGACCTTAGAAGACATTTTTGTATCGTTCTTCTAAGAAGAATATATTTTTGTTGTTTTGCTTATCTTGCTATGAAAATCCAAAGCAAACCTAAAGTTTTCTTAATTTTTAACAAGATTTTCGAGTGTTTTTTCCTATATTCAGTAGTTGGCCCCTTGTTTTATGCATGGTTAATTAGAAAATTGGCTATGAAAACGTAAGATTTTCTTTTGTGAACGTATTTTTTTGATTAATAAGGATTGAATTTAGGCACGTAGCCACCATTATTAGCAATTTTTAAAAATAAGTGTTTTAAGGTCTTACATTTAAAAAATTGACGTTTCTAGGAAAATTGAACCGGATTTTTCAATAATTATTCAGAAGTTCTAAAAAAGTAGAGCAAACCAAAATTATAAAATTCCAATCTCAACTTAACAACACTAAATCCGAGCTCGAGTTGCCAAATGAGCCCCGACTCGGTTTTTAGTAAGGAATAAGACCCAGACCCAACTTACATACTCTCTAGTGCAAGTCTCCGAAATCTGCAGATCCACTCTAAGACTCTTCAAGATCCCACAGCCTTACTCAAGAATTAATTAATTTTTTTTGAAAGTTAAATTGCTCTTCTAGTCCAAAGTAGTTACTTTTCAAATTAGTAGCTCAGTTTTTCGTCCTTTAGTAGGAGTCCATAAACTTTAAGTCTTATAAGAATCTTATAAAAGAACTCTATTTACATTTTCTTAATTTATTTGTCCCATAACAGTACACTTATGAGAGTTTAAGCTATTATGCTCTCCTAAAAACCTTTTACAGGATCTATGGGTATAAAAGTTTTTAAAACAAGAAGTTTATAGGTGTACCATTAAGAATAACAAAAACACAATTACATTCTTATTCAATCTTTAATGTTTTAAATTGGCTTATAAGGTTGTCACAGTCGTAAAATTTCTACGATTTCCACTTGTCTTACAAGACGCTCTTGGTTACACATCTCTCATCGCATAACACTACACTGAGCTACAAGACAAACAAATTTTAAAAATAGTCCGTTTAACGCTCTGAACTATCTTATAAGAATCTAGTAGCATACTATTAGAACACAATTAAACTCTTCAAGCTCCCATGAATTAATAAATTAAGATTCTTGAAGAGTCTTATGAGAAGACAATGTTTATTTTTTGGGAGCTTGATACATTAGAAAGTCACATAGTTGATAGAAGTTGATTTATATTACTTTTTTTTGTTAAATAAATAATAAAATGATATAGGTATGGGTATAAAGGAACATGTTAACCTTAGAATCAATTTTGTCAAATATTTCTGTTTTTAAAGTAGTGTTTGACTTATCTTATAAATCTTTAAAATTCATAAACTGTATTTTTATCTAGGTCAGTAGTATGAAAAATAGAGAATTTAAAATGGGCGCTGACTACTGAAAACTCATGTGGCCGACCTCTGGAGTTTATGGGGGCGACTACACAAGAATTAAACTTTAATTTCAATTTTCGTAAATAGTTTGTTTTCATGATAAATCCACTAAAAAACCCTAATAATTCAAAATTTTGACATTCCAAATAATCAGAAAAATTAAACTTTATGCTTGGAATGAATTTTAATGAACAGTCAAACGCAAAAAAAAGTTTAGTGGCCGACTACTGGCTCCATCACCATTAAGTTCGAAGTTACTGGAAGATGTTAAAACCTAGGCGTGACAGGGAATGGTTATTTGACAGAAAAGCAAAAAATACATACACAAACACAGGAACACTTCACAAGAAAATGGCTTCTACACAGAATTAAAATAAATAAAATATAAAAAAACAATTGCCTTGAATTTTTGGGCTACTTTTTGCCATGCACGCTCCTGTTTCAGTAATTTTGTCCTCCCGTAAATACATAAATCTTCATGTATTTGCATTTCATTGCTGAATTCAATATTGAACTCATAATCACATTTAATTTTTTTTTAATGTCTGACAATTAGACATTTGACTGAGAGATTCCATTGTGGCGTGCCGTTTACGTAGGCCACTGGAGTTTTCAATATGGTGTGGCGATGGCATGACACACCATACCCTCGCCTCGTCATCTGTGTGTGTATTATCTCATAAGAGAACATGTGAATTCCACAACGTGGAATATGTATGCAGCACGCCAGAACCACACCAAAACCTCACGCCAGTTCTATGTGAATTGGGCCTTAGGTAGGTATGATATGCTATCCCTCAATCCATTTAAAAACTTACCCTGAGTTCATATACCTATGTAAAAATACTGCATAACTGCCAAATGAAATTGAAATAAGACCTAGAAAAACTTGAGGAGTTTCTAACAACGCATAGTGGGACAAAGGAACCCGAAAGCTGGAAAAAATATGTATGGGTATCTATATACTAGTATACCATTATGTTTATTTATATTACGGGTATTCAAAACATACAACAGTTTAAAGCCGTTGTAAACGTGGTAAAATTTAAGTTTCGTAATTCTGTCTCAATTTGTATAGAAAATTACACAGAATTGCGCAGATTACAACTTTACTAATGGGGTTTTCTTTTTGTAAATTCAGATTTTGATCCGAAAATTGATTTTTTTCGTCGCGATCCAGACATGTCAAACCGATGGCTTTCAATTGGTCTGGCGTGTAATGGTGTTAGTAAAAGAGGGGTAAATCTGCCGAAAAATCCAGATCTGCAAAATTGATTTTCGACCAAAAAAAATTGATTTTTATGCCCATGGGAAGGCTTTAATTGCCAAAATCTGTGCTTTGACAGATCTGAAGGGGAAAAAAATCAGTTTTTGTTACCAAAAGAAAACCCCATAAGTTTACGACGACTTTAAACCGAGGGTATTCAAACAATAGTGTAAAGCGGTCGTAAAGGTAGTAAAATTTTAAACTACGTAAATCTGTCACAATTTGTATGAAAAACTAGACGATTTACGCAGTTTACAACTTTACTACCTTTACGACGACTTTACGCCGTTGTATGAATACCCTTACCGTTTTATGAATACCTACCCTTTTTATTTTGTTTGTTTTATATTTTTCGATTAAGTAATGCCCACCCTTTTTTAAAATACGAAGATATTTCTATTTCATCGCCAGGCCCTTAAGTTTTGTTGTTTTCTGCGTTGTTCGCCTTCGCTGTATTGAGCCCGAGTCTTGTCTTCCAACCCGCCCTGCACCCTGAGGATTCCATTCAAAGGACTGCTTCCTGCACCATTCCATTGCCATTTGCACTTTCGTATGTCGACGTCCAGCTGCTCTTGACATGTCCTACGCCACAATTCCTCGTTTGATATAATTTGCGGCCAGCGAATCTTTTAGACTAAGAGCCCACAGCAGATTTTGGGTGTGAACGATAGCAAAAAAAGAAGTTAGGCGTCGAAAGCTTCATTAAAGGCTATTAAAAAAATCAAAGTCTTGCAGTCCACAACTGGGGCCTTTGCGAGTAACAGTGCATCGAAAAAAAAAAATATGAATGCAACTTCGAGGATAATCGTGTTAGCCGAAAATGGTTTTCACCGCGCTCTAGATAAGCTCCGCGGATCCTATATCACGGAATCTGAGATCATTTGAGTATTAAATTCGCCCTGCCAGACTATTTAAAAAAACCGTTTTTCACTTTGAATTTTGAATTTTTAAACGGTCTGGTAGAGCCAACTATACACTCAAATGGTCTCAGATTCCGTGATATGTGATCCGAGGAGCTTATCTAGGGAGGAGTTAAAACCAATTTCGGCTATCACGATTATCCTCGAAGTTGCATTCATATTTTTTTTCGATGCACTGTTGCTCGCAAAGGCCCCAGTTGTGGACTGCAAGACTTTGATTTTTTTAATAGCCTTTAATGAAGCTTTCGACGCCTATACTTCTTTTTTTGCCATCGTTCACACCCAAAATCTGCTGTGGGCTCTCGGTCTATTTAGAATGTGGCTTAGAGAGCGATTCACAAAAGCCTGCAATTTCCTCGAAATGGTAGATATTACTCTCCAGGTTTTGCAATTTACATACTTAAAACTAACAGCCATATTATTCACTCAATTAATCCGGTTTTAAATGTACACCTTGGTTAAAAGTGAGTTAAGTCTCAAAAGTTCAAGCCAAGCGCTTAATATTCACTCGTTAAACCCGATAATAAGCCCTATTTATTAAACATGAATTTTAATCCGATTCAATTTTAACTGCCCTCCAGGGAGCTGAGTAATTAATGTTCATAGTGTCCACCTCCAATTTGGGTATGTACAAATGTGTAAAGGTAAAAACAAGAAATTTATAAAATAATATTTTTAACATAGGAGTGAAGTCCAGTAATCCAGTCTTTCATAAAATATGTCCTTACAGATATTTTGAATTTCATTAATTTTTTTTTTGGGTTAGGGGCTAGTCCGAGTCGTAATTTGTATGTCATTTGAAGGTGTGTAAGCGTGCCCCCGCCACCTCAGCCGTTGTATTTTCAGCTTTTTGACAGGGTGAACGTTGCTGTAAAGCCCGTTAAGCTCATCGTTGAATCTTCTTCTCCAGGCTCCTACGATACACACAGGAGCAAAAATCACTCGAAGAATCTGCCTCTCAAAGTACCCAAGCAAATTTTCATCCGATTCTTTCAGGGTCCATGCTTTTGCCTCATATAGCAGGACAGGGATGTTTAAGGTTTTATATAGTCTCCTTGGTTTTGAGATAGGGCCTTACTACTTAAATGTCTTCTAAGCCCGAAGAAACAAACCGCATAATTATGTAATGACCAATTTTCCCATCTTTGGAGGTTTTGTGGAACTAATCTGTTACATGTTCATTCGGTGAACGGTGCTCGTTTGGTTTTTGACTCACATCATTCACTAAAAAAACGTTGTTCTGCGTACGGCCAACAAAGAGTAATTAGAAAGGAGATAAGCGAGTAATTAACCAGGAATAAATGCAATTATTTTCGCAAAAAGATAAAATTTTTCAACAATGAAAAACGACATTAGGTTGTTAAAATATTATCACTTTTCCTTTGTACACCAAATTACTAATATACCTTTACTTTAAGAAGGGCTGACTTGAAGTTGTGAAGTTAGTTAATAGTCAAAAATCAACAGTTTTTTTTAGTTTTATTCAGTTTATCAAAAAAAAATATCATAAATAGTTTTTACTCTCACAGCATAAAATAAAACAAAGTAGCAAGCAACCATTTTAAGGCCAATTTGTTCATATTAACAGATTTATATCTTTAAAAACGAAACATCCGCAACAAGGTCATCAACAATTTTCTTTTAAACGATACTAAATCCCTGAGTTTGTTGTATTGCTTGCTGAAGTTTATATTTTAACCGCTCTTTTGTCTTGTAGCGTGGCAAATCTAGTAAGTTAAAGCATGTATGAGCCACTGGCAGGAATCTATCATCGTTCGTTGGTTGAATAATAATCTTAAATTAAGAAATAAATAAGTCAAATGAAATTTAAAATTCTTTTAACATACTTGTATCTTGCTCATGCCACCAATAGGTATACGATCGCTTCCTGTCAAATACAGCAAAAACTTTTTCTTTTCCTCAATCGGCAGATCATGAAAAACTTCCCAAAACCATCGAATCTAATAAATTGAAACAAAATTGTCTCATTTGGAAACATATTGCAGAATATTTTTGCATTAAACTAACTGTTTCATCTCCTGAGGTGTAGTCGCCTTTGTAAACGGTATTTGCCTCTAACGCATGCCAATCATAGTCCTCATTTCCCACAACCACAGCCATCAGTTCATGAGGCTTGAAAATTTGTAAAACTCTACCCCAACATACCTTTAAAAAAAAAAATATTTAAACAGTTTTTACATAATACTACTCCACTCTGAGCTATTTTACCTTCATAAAACCCTTTTGGAATTCGCAGAATTTTGTTTCAACGGATTTGTTGAAAACAAAATCTACATAGAGATCGACAAATTCTTTTCTAAAGAAAAGATTAAAAAAATGTAAAAACAAGTTAGTAAGCTTTTAAAATTAATATAAGACTTACTTATTTTGTTGATTTACGAAAATTTTATCACCACCCGGTTTAAGTAGTTCAACTTTTGATTCTCCAAATATATCTCTTGTTATTTCGAAATTTAAATCGAACACTTGCTCCAAATCGTCTTCCTGATAGTCTAAAATGCTCTGCATGGAATTAGCTAAAGTCGGTGAAAGATCACGTAAATCACTAATGTCTACTGGTTCATTTAGTAATTTTTTATAAAGTGCCAATGGGAAAGGCAAGTTGATTATTGTAAAATTGTATATTGCGAGACCACATATTATTCCAATGAGGAAGTACATATCATCCGTTTCGAAAGAAAGATCTGAAAACCAAACAGCACGAGAGTCTTCGAATTCTTTGAACATTCCATATTTTGGATCAATAATGTCTTTTAGTAATAGCATGAAGAATTCTTTGCGAACGCCACCTGCATCTTCGGCTTCTTCATCTTTAAACTTCACCTGCAAAGTTAAAAATATTGTATATAATTTTTTTTTTATAATATTCATTATTTTGTATTAAATTTACATAAACGGAAAACAAATTTGTAATACACTTTTAAGTCGTTTTCTGAATAAAGAATTACACAAAAATTATACCATTAAAAAGTGTAGAGTAGCACCGACCCAATTTGTTTTCAACTGTTTTTTCTTCTAAGAAATATACGGCCTTGGCTATTGATTGGAAAACACTGGAAAAGCTAGGAAGCTTTATTGGTGTTAACTGAAAAGGTGGAAGGAAAAGGACTCTTCCGCAATGCCCGTCTAAGAACCGTCCGTAAAGACCGAAACATGATTTTCCTTGTTAGGAAATTTGTTAGTTCGAATGTGTTTAAACCTATGTACGGTGCCATGTAGTTTGTTTTATCTATGTTCTGTCAGTCAAATTAATTATGGTTCTATGAACACAGAACACAGCACTCTTGGCCGTTAACCATTTTGTAAATAAATCGAGTAGGACCAGTGAAAGTAGTTGGTGTTGTTTTCATGGTACTAGTTTTACAATTGCACATTAGTCTGCGAGTTTAGTCATAGTTTTAAGATTGGTTGCCTTACCCAAGACTGGCAACCAAACAAAAAATGGGGCTTTGTTCTCATCTCCTCCCAAAATTCTACTGCAGGTGTAAAAAGCAATGGAAGTTTTTATTTGATATTCTTTTATGTTTTTTTCACAGTTTAGTTTATAATCGATAACCAAACAAAGATATTTTGCCGTTCCAGTAATATGGAGAGATATCCCATTTGTGGTGTAGGGGGTATATATGTATTTGGAATGTTTCAGGTGGTTTTTGTTTGGCTACGTAAGACGTACTTTTCCATAATGCGTTTGAGACCTATGTTATCAGAGCCAGCTTAGGCATGAAGATTATGATATCGTCTTTTGGAACATTATTGTACACCGAATTTAAGTGATTGCAGAAAGAGATCTACTCATTCACTGGCGCGTAGCGTTGAATAATGCCGTAGAATTTGTATGTGAATTTTTAGTGCGTAGAGGGAACACACATTCCATGCTCCAATCTTCGTTCGGGTCTTATATCCAAAAGCACTTTTAGTCGAATCTGAAGGATTTCTTTTTACTTTTTTACTGATTCGTTTTTAATTAAAATAAATCGATTTCTATTACTACACTTTACCGGACCCAAAAATCCGATATATATATTTACTTTAGCCGATGAAACCATAGAAGGATTTACCATATTATGGTTACGGGGGCCCAATAACATTTGTTGTCATTTCTCATGTGTAATATTTCTCGCTCCGCAATTGGTGTTTTCAAGAATGAGGGTGATTAATAACACCAAAAGCTTTGCACACGAGACTTTTGAATGATCAAACACATCAAAATAGTCTGCCCCCTATGGGAAAAAAAGAAACTTTTTGTAATCGGCCAATGTGGAACAGACGCTACGTCGATACATGCTGCTCCCGTTGACTTTTGTAGATAGGGTCATCCGCCACCAGATTTCTATGCCGTTGACCACTAGCCTCTCTGCTTTTAGGGAGATATTCTCCAGCAATGACAAATTCCGAAAGCCTCTTTTACTTTAATTACTAATTTACATGCAAATTCGGCATGTTAAAAATGTTTAACTTCTAAAAATATATTATTACTGAACTACAACGGAGGTAACCATCAACTGTTTATAATTACTAATATCTCTGCAATTTATTTTAGTTGTTGTCGGTTGGATTTCCTGACTGTTATACTCCTTTTTAATTCCAATAGTATATGAAAACATCTTCTTGACACACACAGTACGGAATGCCACCATTTAACAAGAATCTAACACTTGAGATGAAAACTTAAAATGTATGTGTGCGTTCCATGCTTTATTGAAATCGGGAACAGTAAAAAATTCCGAAAACACTAACCCATTGGATTGGGTCTTGGAGTAGAATGTGAAAATGGAATTCAAAAGTAGTTCTCCGAACATCCAATCGAAAACGACATTAGCTTAATATATAAATCTTACCTTTAGAGGCTTTTTTAAATCTGCTTGACTATACTGCATTATTTCACGCAATGTATCTTGAACTAAATTTTCTCGAGTTACATTTAGAACAATAAATTGTGAAGTCGGTGGTGCCAGATTAAACATGGCAAAAATACCCTAAAATAAAGAATTGAAAAAAAAAAAAAAATAAAATTTAAATTCATTATTAAAGATTTTTTACTATTGAAACTTACTGTGGCAGCAGCATTTTGCATTGCAGTATGCATTTGTAGTGCTTGATCAGTTTGCAAAAGAATCATTTTAATCATTGCATCAAATAAAAATGGATAGTTGCAGATATTAAATAACTGAGACTAATTTAAATTTAAAGAAAAGCCAAATTTATTGATATGTAAAGTTGAATTTTAAATAAAAAAATAAAAATATTAAATAAAATAATTAGGAAACTCACATTTTTATCCATGTACCAATTTATATATTCCTGTTGGATGTCGACGTGATCCATAAGGTCAGGTAGATGAAATATTTCATAAGATGCTTTTTCTGTTCTTTGAGAATGATTAATTTTATGAAGAAACACAAGCAGATTCAGAGCAGCAAATAGATTTGGCTCAAACGATATTGCCTATAATTTGAACACAAATTAAAATCATCTTATTGCTATTGTCATTGATTAAGCAAGACAAGCCATCGAATATTCGCTTAATCAGAATCCTTCGCACCATTCAGATTGAACGAGTATATTACAGAGAAGCAAGTTAGAGCTTACGTCCGAGGGCTTGATAGGCAAAATCTTAAAATCAGCATTAATCTTACCCGTTTTTGTGTTCCTGCTTTAAGGGATAATTTAAAATTTATAATATAGCTCACAACGTTTTTAAAATTTGAGACCAAATGCTCGAAATAGTCGATCGGAGCCTCAGCCCACCACTGACCCACTATCTTCTTTGGAATTGTCTCTAATTTCATAACAGCCTTGCTAAATTCTGTATGTAATGTGGGGTAGTTTTTGGAATTATCAAATTCGTGATACAAAGGTAGAGTTAAATATATTCTAAGTGTTTCCACATCGGGTGGAGATGGCGTTAGAGAACTAATCAAACCGCTATCCATGGTGTTTAAAATCTTAAGATTTAAAATAAGCTTTAATTTAAACTGAATTCCGAGTGTAAATGAATAACTTACTATTTGCTTAAGGCTTTCGTTTTCCACTTTTCTTATATCTTCAAAAGCTTCGGTGGCTTTTGCTAGATCAACACCATGATGTTTTGATGTACAACAATAATGATTATCGTCTTCTAATAGAAATGATCCATTAAGGCACTCTAAACTCTTGAATATCAATTCGATAGAGCCTAATAAATCCATGTCAATTGATTTTTCCTTTTCCACCTTCAAGCACTCTTTAGCCAACGCATTTGTTAATGTGAGAATTTGAGTTTCAGATCTTTCAACAAGGGAACATTAAATAGTTTTTGAAAATCAGAAAATTCATAAGAATCTTACTTGTATAAACGATAGTCGACTGCTGGTATCTTATCCATAAAATATTTTGTAGTAACTAGGGCATGATCTCCACCAGAAAATATTTGTTTTATTGTCAAGGCATTGATTTCGGGAATGTTGTTTTCTAGCAACGTTGATCCACTAGGAGACACCTTTCAAAAACAACAACATAATAATAAATCCGTTGTAATTTCGCTATGGCTCACCCATGGACCAAGCACAACTTGAGGCACAGAAGAACTATTAGTTGAGCGTGTTCCTAATTGGCCAGAACAACCCAATCCGAATCCATAAACCCTACCTCTGGATGGAACCAATGCCAAGGTATGACGATTGCCACAAGCTATTTGAGTTATTGTACTTCCCATTAGTTCCATTACCTTACGTGGCAGCGCTTCGTTACAATTGTTGCCATGCCCCAGCTGACCGTAGGTTCCAGCACCGCAGGTGAACACTCCACCATCTTTTGTCAAGAACACAGAGAACTCTTCACCACATGAGATATAGCGAACTTTTAGGCTGCGTAGAGTTCGAAGTTGTGTTGGTAATTTTCGAGTATCTTCGTCATTCAGACCAAGTTGCCCACGGTTATTTCTTCCCCAGCCAAATACTGCACCAGATTTGGAAACTGCAAATGAGTGATTAGCTCCGCACGTAATAAAGCTTATAGGAATCCCTTTCAGTGCGGATATCTGCTTTGGTGTAGCAACATGTTTACAATCAGCATTATCAAATCCTAACTGGCCATGGATGTTGGAACCCCAGGCAAACAGTTCCCCACCTTTAATTACGATCAAATGATGTCAAAATGAGTTTTTTTTTTAGTAAATCTCTAGACTTAAGATCTTACTATTTGAGAGAGCCAAGCAATGATTGTGTCCACATGCTACTTGAACTATATGCTTCGATACTAAATGCTTAAGAATTTTTGGAACCGTTTGTCGTGTTTCACTATCGCCCACACCTAGTTGACCGTAGTCATCTAAGCCCCAGCTATAAATATGACCCCATTCGTCCAGAGCTAAAGAATGGTTGGCACCACAGCTTACTTGTTTGACGGCATAGTTTTCGAGGACGGTTATCGGTTCTATAAAGAAAGGATGTTTAGAAATTAAATCAAAATAAACGTCAGGCTATCAATGAAACTAAATAGCGTTGACTAGGAAATTAAAAAGTTTATGATATTATATTGTTTTGATGTACTTCACATTTATATAATTAACAAGTTGCTTATAATAAATGGAGTTGGAGACAAAATGAAGCGAAGGGTTAAAGAACAAATGCTTAACAGTACATCATACTCCGAACCTAACGAACTTTTAGTTCTCCTCAGCATGAAATGTGTAAAAGAAAATAACGATAGTGATTAGAGGATTTGATCGAGTGAGTGACTAAGTCGTATCGATTATAGAAAAACTGTCATTATGTATGGGGAGCATGATTACTTCGCTTGTGTAGATAATTAAAATTCTAGGTTGAGGTAGTAAAATTTAAATAAAATTAAAAATTAAACTCGCACATTTTAATCAAACATTGATACTACCAATTCCTGTTTTTTTTTATTAACCTCGCCGTTTAGTAGAACTAGAACTCTGTTAACACTCACTACATAAATTTACTGAAGTGTCCTTTTATAAGTCTCTCTTCATCTCGGTTATGATGTATGGTGCGAGGAATGAACCTTGCTGTAGGCGGATGAAGACTCTGAATTGTTTGATAGGAAGATTTTCCAAGTGATTTTTAGTTTTGTCTGCATATAAAGTAAGGAGAAGACCAAGAGAATTACACAGCCTGTGCAGTGCACCCACACCAATCTAGACTGATACCGCGTTTACATGGAAAATTGAATCCGAATCGAATCAGGATTTAGGTCCACGTAAACCTGAATCGAATCGAATTCGGATTACTCGATCCGGTCGGCGAGCTAGATCGAATCGAAAATTTGCATGTATCGAGAACAGAGATTTCAAATTATTGATGGTGTGTGTGTGTTTTCTGAATTTCGTCTCCAGACTATTAAGTTTTTTTTTTTTCTGTTGCATATTGTGTGCTGTTTATGGTTGAAATTTATTTATTTTATTGTTATTTACATATTAATGCACACATAAAAAAAACTGTCAATTCGATCCCATTTCATTTCAATCTTTCGATCGATTTGTCACATAGCTGGATCAACATTTCGATCCACATTGAATCCGAACCTTCGATCCGCTCATGAAAACGTGGTATGAGACATCAAGATTGGATGCAAACCTCTGAGGGGGAGGTAGAGGAGGCTAGGAAACAGGTGGAACACGCAAGTAGAAAGGAGCCTCAACCCAAGAAAATGAAAACAGCTAGAGAAGCTAAAGAGCAATCTTAAGTAAAGGGTAAATGTGAAAATATTTTAATCTTTAATGAATAATGAATCTTATCAATTTAGCTCACTTGAGCTATTTGAGCAAGTACATGCGACTAAATCGTACACTTTATATGATTTTACCCGCAAAAGAAGAACGAATTAAATTCTGATGTCTAATAAAAAAAAAAAACAAGACCATTTAAGGAACGAATTATCCAAATTTGGTGCAAACTACAAATAAAAAAGAAACAAGCAGCACAAAAGCTAAAAAAAATCAAAAACTCATTTTTACTAAAGAAGCAGAAACAAAAAACAACCAAAAAAGAACCAAAATTGGATTTCAAGCAACAATGAAGTAGAATGGAAGCAAAATGTGATGAGTACATACTAAACAGGGACATACGTGGCCTTTTGGTCGGCAGTTCATGTCCTAGTTGGCCATTATCGTTGTTGCCGCAGGAGAATACTTTTCCACTAGCTGTCACAAATAAGGTATGCGTTGAACCACAAGAAACTTGCACGATTTCTTGTTCGGGATTCCATGTCATTTGCCTTGGAGTCAACACCTAATCGAAAAATATGTGTAAATAAAAAATGTTTCTATTCAATACCAGGATTTATTTACAAACTCATCTTCAATCCCACCAAGACCTAGTTCGCCATGAATGGTGTTACCCCAACCAAATATTCGCATTTCAATTTTTTTGCAAAAGAATTACGCAGGCAATCGATCGCTGGTCTGATACATTCATATAGAAATTTCTGTTGATTTCTAGAAGCAATGTTTACCACAATACTTAGTCCAAATAAAAAGAATAAATTATCTTCCAAAACTAGATGCACAATTTAATTTAAAAATTCGCAAATTTTGATTGCATTGACGAATAACCGAATATAGGAACTTTTGAAGCTACAAATAGCGGTAATTTATAAAAAAAAATTCTTTTTATTTGTCGTCAGGAAGCCATACAAAATTAATTCTTGAAATTAAATTATTTAAACAATTTGTCGAATTCCGAATAAAAAAACTAGACGATTTTCTTTTTGCGATAAATTTGACTGACAGAAATGACAGAATTTGTGCATTCTCGCGGAGAGCACTGCCAGGTCCATACATTTATTTTTAAACCTTTCTACGTTAACGTTATGTTACGTTGTGAAATTTTCGTTTTCGCTTGTTCCCTGAACACACGTACATAACATGCTGGCTCTACCTGCCATGAACGATGCCAAGACTATGAACATGTCTAATAAAAATCCAATGGAGCCTGAAAAATCCATGTCTTGTCGACGACATGACGAAGAAAACCAACTTTTGAACAAGACATGAACGCTGTTCAAAGCTTGCCATGAGATTTGACGTTTCACGTGCGTGTGAGTTTTTTCTGGTTTTCCTTGTATCTAGAGGTAGCTGGATGTTAGAAAAGGTCTTTCTACTGCTATCGAGAGTCTGAAGGGCGTGTATTATTGCAAAAGAAAGTAGTAGTGGTGAGAGGGAAATGAAACGACATGACATGAATTGCCCAGCGAGAAAAAATCTGCTGATTGTTGATTGGATTGTGGTTGCGATGTTGGGCATCTGTGATTTGTGATGGTGAGCGGGGTAACTTGCCGAAGAGGGAGGGGGATGAAATATTTTAAAATATTTGAAAATATTCGATGTAGAAAATTGACGTTCTCCTTTGTGTTGCTTCTTCTATCCAGTCCAACCCAGAGAGGAAAACAAAATCTGCAGAATAATAATTTCTTTTACATCTGAACAGTTTCGTTCTTCACGTGTAAGCAAGCACCAATGTTCGCAAGAGGAGGGGGATAATCATATTACGCGGTTATCATTGCGGATTGTGACTTTTTGTTTAGTTTCGTTGACGAAACTTTTTTGTATTCCTTTTTTATCAAAAAATATCTTTTCACTTTAGTGAAGTGCGCTCATTTCCAAAGCAAAGGTGAACGAAACTAAAGGCCTGGTCAAACAGAGCGTGGCCCGGTGATCTTTGTAAAAATTTACAAAGAAAATTTGACCGTCGCGTTCTTACTTTCCCAGTAAAAATAAGGCCACACGAGCGAGTAATCGCAAGCGAGTTACTAATACATCGAAACTTTTTCTACTCGCTCGTCAACTGGCTTGCCTTTTTCGAAGCCAGTTGAGAAGCGATTAGAGCGGAGAGTGATTTGACAGTTAATGTATGTACCCAACTCGCTAGCGAGTACTCGCTCGTGTGGCCTCCGGGTAAAATATTGACCATCCCGTCGGACCGCGCTCTGTTTGACCAAGCCTTAAAGGCAACGTCACAAATCGCAATTATAACCCCATCATATGATTTTCTTATATTCGCTTGTTTTGAACCAACCTTTTACCCCAATGACGAGGGGAAGATTGTAAACAGTGAGACACTTATTTTTTTCATTGCTATGTATAATCTTTGCATCCCTGTTTAGCAAATTTGGGTAATGGGCATTACCCAAATACAAGGCCGTTGTAGGGGTAGTATGTACCTAAAGTTTTAAACTTCGTAAAGTTGTCACAATTTGAATGGAAAATTGGATAGATTTACGCAGCTTAGAACTTTACTTCTTTACGCTGTTGTATGAATACTCTAACAGCCGATTTATTAAGAAAATTTAAAAGCTTCGTAACTTTGAATTGCCTTTAATTAGCTCTTAGTGCAAAATTGGTATTGGTATAAGCAACGTTACTTAAATGCAGTTGTTTAGACCATAGGTATATATGGACTTTTAAACAACGACTTATAACCAGAGAATATGAAATAAAGAAGTCAATCCTCAGCTGTCAATTTGATTTGCCTACAAGCTGGAAGCGAACAGCTGATGTATTAGATTTGCAAAGTATTAGTGAAAAGCAGTGCAAAACGCACACATAGAATCAACTAGTCATTCAGCACATCATTTAGCACAGGTCTTGTTGTTGTTGCAATTCACATCTTTTTCTTCGACACGAAATGAAATTACAAATACAACAATGTAAACAAATGGGTTTTGAGGGGTGAAACGTACGAAGGATTGGCTTCTTTATTTGATATTCTCTGCTTATAACCATGTATAAGTTGTTGTGAAAAGTGTGTTTTCGACTTGAGAATGAGGGAATTCACCTAAAAATCTGAAAATTCAGATATGAAAGTTCAGAAATTTTACGTTGAATGCAAAAAAAAATCTGAATTTTCAGTCAAAAGTCAGCTGTTTTAGTTTTTTTCAAAATATTGCATTTACTTTTGATTTTTACATTGGAAAGAGTTAGATTAGAACTTTTATTTTATTCGAAGATTAATGATGAAAATTCAGGATGAGTGAAGTTATCAGTAACTTAAGCAAGTAAAACGTAACTTTACCAGTAAATGTTGAGTAATATTTTCCGAAAACAGTCCAAAGTAGCACTCCTCTCACATAAACTAATTTGTTGGGTAGTTCGAATCTTACAGCGAAACATATATAACACTTTACAATTTAAATTTGAATAGGTTTTGAGTTAATAAATTTTACTTTTCGCAGGTAATGCCCACTTCCATCACTCATCAAACAGTAAAGTTCAATTCTCATTTGAATTTGTTTGCGCTTTTTAGCTTTTTTGGCATAACGCATCTTCCATTCAGATGAGAATTTGCACAGTAAAAAACCAATTGTTATGAGAGAGACGCGGGAAGCCTCGGATAACAATTGGTTTTTTACTGTGGTCGGGTCGTTAGCCCAACGCACTAACCTCCAATCTGTAGGGCCATAGGTTTAATGTTGCAATTCTTTCCTTGAGTTGAGTTACATTTGCTAATGTGCTTTTTAAGCGTATCTATAAAAATTGCAAATGAATTTCTATATAAACACTCTCCCAAAACTCATAAAATAGGCAATTTTTAGCTTTGAAAAAACAATTTTCGAAACCTTCTTTGAGAACCTACAATTATTTCTATTTTTATTCTTGGGAGTGTTAAACAAAAGTCCTGTCATAGAATGATCAGTAATTGCGGGCATTCAAAGTTTCAGATGTGAGGCTTCTGATTGGTCAGCTGTCAAAAAACATCTGAAATTTCCGATGACTTTTGGTTACGTTTGATTGCGTTTTATTCTGAATTTTCAGATGCAAATTCTCATCTGAATGGAAGATGCGTTATGCCAAAAAAGCTAAAAAGCGCAAACAAATTCAAATGAGAATTGAACTTTACTGTTTGATGAGTGATGGAAGTGGGCACAACCTGCGAAAAGTAAAATTTATTAACTCAAAACCTATTCAAATTTAAATTGTAAAGTGTTATATATGTTTCGCTGTAAGATTCGAACTACCCAACAAATTAGTTTATGTGAGAGGAGTGCTACTTTGGACTGTTTTCGGAAAATATTACTCAACATTTACTGGTAAAGTTACGTTTTACTTGCTTAAGTTACTGATAACTTCACTCATCCTGAATTTTCATCATTAATCTTCGAATAAAATAAAAGTTCTAATCTAACTCTTTCCAATGTAAAAATCAAAAGTAAATGCAATATTTTGAAAAAAACTAAAACAGCTGACTTTTGACTGAAAATTCAGATTTTTTTTTGCATTCAACGTAAAATTTCTGAACTTTCATATCTGAATTTTCAGATTTTTAGGTGAATTCCCTCATTCTCAAGTCGAAAACACACTTTTCACAACAACTTATACATGGTTATAAGCAGAGAATATCAAATAAAGAAGCCAATCCTTCGTACGTTTCACCCCTCAAAACCCATTTGTTTACATTGTTGTATTTGTAATTTCATTTCGTGTCGAAGAAATAGATGTGAATTGCAACAACAACAAGACCTGTGCTAAATGATGTGCTGAATGACTAGTTGATTCTATGTGTGCGTTTTGCACTGCTTTTCACTAATACTTTGCAAATCTAATACATCAGCTGTTCGCTTCCAGCTTGTAGGCAAATCAAATTGACAGCTGAGGATTGACTTCTTTATTTCATATTCTCTGGTTATAAGTCGTAGTTTAAAAGTCCATATATACCTATGGTCTAAACAACTGCATTTAAGTAACGTTGCTTATACCAATACCAATTTTGCACTAAGAGCTAATTAAAGGCAATTCAAAGTTACGAAGCTTTTAAATTTTCTTAATAAATCGGCTGTTAGAGTATTCATACAACAGCGTAAAGAAGTAAAGTTCTAAGCTGCGTAAATCTATCCAATTTTCCATTCAAATTGTGACAACTTTACGAAGTTTAAAACTTTAGGTACATACTACCCCTACAACGGCCTTGTATTTGGGTAATGCCCATTACCCAAATTTGCTAAACAGGGATGCAAAGATTATACATAGCAATTAAAAAAATAAGTGTCTCACTGTTTACAATCTTCCCCTCGTCATTGGGGTAAAAGGTTGGTTCAGTGGTCGGAATAAAACAAGCGAATATAAGAAAATCATATGATGGGGTTATAATTGAGATTTGTGACGTTGCCTTTAAGGCTTGGTCAAACAGTGCGCGGTCCGACGGGATGGTCAATATTTTACCCGGAGGCCACACAGATTGGAGGTTAGTGCGTTGGGCTAACGACCCGACCACAGTAAAAAACCAATTGTTATGAGAGAGACGCGGGAAGCCTCGGATAACGACCCCACTCAAATGGCAACCAGACCCGGAATGAAAATGGACTATGATCTACGAGTATGTACCTGGAATGTAAGGACACCCTACACACCAGGTGCTACTCAAAAACTTGAATCTGTCCTCTCGCGGTACAAGGCAAACATTACCGCGATCCAGGAGATACGATGGATAGGATCAGATACATATAACGAAAAGAAAAGATTGCGACATTTATTACAGCTGTCACCAAAGACTGCACATGCTAGGATGCGGATTCGTCGTGGGAAATCGATTCAGATCGAAAGTCATCGATTTTAAGCCGATAAGCGATCGCCTGGCTGTGATCCGCATCAAAGCTACCTTCAACATCAGCCTAATATGTGCACACGCCCCTTCCGATGAAGCTGAGGAGTCTAACAAGGAGGAGTTTTACGACCTCCTGGACGGAGCCTACGGAGCTTGTCCGGAGTACGATGTCAAAGTCGTGCTCGGAGACTTCAATGCTGGAAAGCACAGCCTCCTCGAAACGACAACAGACAACGGCTTCCGACTAATCGACTTTGCTGCAGCTCGTAATACGGTGATAAGTAGCACTAGGTTCCCCAGGCGAAGGATACACACAGCAACCTGGCGATCTCCAGATGGTCGAACTGCCAACCAAATCGACCACGTGCTATTTGGCGCAAGGTACGCATCGAACATCTTTCCGAGGTGCAAACGTGGACTCTGACCACTTTCTTGTTGTGACAAGTTCAGAGCCCGACTGTCCAACGAAAAGAAAAGAAGACCGCCCAAAGAAAGAAGTTCAACATCGCATGGCCTTAGCACATCTGAGAAAGCCAGAGACTACAGTGAGCAATTGACTGGGAAACTCTCTGCCGTACACCCAGCCACAAGCGTCAACAACCAGTGGAACCAGTATCGCGACATTATTAAGGAGACAGCCGTGACCACCATAGGCTATCAACCACCCAGATAAAAGAACCCGTGGTATGATGATGAATGTGCGGTATTGAAGCAGGAGACGGAAAATGCGCAAATACAAATGCTGCAACGGAAAACAAGAGCAGCAAGAAAGGAGTACCGTGAAAAGAGAAGAAAAGAGAAAAAAAAGCCTGCGTAGAAAGAAAAGAGCATCCGCAGCCTCTCAGCTCAAGTATCTTGAAGAGTCCAGCACCAACACCCGCCGGTTCTACAAAACAGCCAAGCAACTGGCATCTGGTTATAGGACTGGCACGCAAGCTCTTCGAAACAGCGAAGGGAACCTAGTCACCGAAGCACAGGGAATTGTAGACGTGTTTAAGCAGCATTTCCAGCAGCTGCTTAATGGGCATTATGTAGAGGAGGCGACAGGGGAACAAAGAAGCATTAGACCAGTCGATGAAGATCCAGTCCCAGCACCCAGTACTGAAGAGGTTAAGAAAGCCATCCACAAGCTTAAGAACAACAAATCCGCCTGCTTGGATGGCCTACCAGCGGAACTCTTCAAGTATGGAAGAAATGTTCTGGTAGGGCATGCACCAGCTCATCAACCAAGTTTGGGAGGAGGAAAGTATTCCCGACGACTGGTCAAATAGCTTCATATGCCCAATCTACAAAAAAGGTGATCCTATGTCCTGCAAGAACTACAAAGGTATATCCCTGCTTAATGTTGCTTACAAAATCCTATCCAACGTATGAGCGTCTAAAACCTTTCTGCAACACTATGATCGGGCTTCAGGCCAGGCAGATCAACGATAGACCAAATATTCACATTGAGGCAAATCCTGGAAAAGACCAACGAATTTCAAGTCGAGACCCACCACCTTTTTATCTACTTCAAAGCCGCATATGATAGCATAAGTCGCCAAGAGCTTCTATTGGCGATGTCGGAACTCGGGATCCCGAAAAAACTGATCCAGCTATGCCGCATGACGTTACAAAATACGCGATGCAACGTGCAAATGGGTAACAGCTCATCCGAGTTATTCTGTGACAGACTAAGGGTAGGTTGACATAACTTATTTTGGAAAACCAAAATTCGTTTTATGCTATGTTTCCACCAAAGGTTTATCTCAGATTAGATTTAATAAATCTTTTTGGTGTTTCCACCGCACAAAAAGATTTAAAAAAGATTAAATTTGACAGCACCTTCAAAAATGCAAATGGCGTTCTAATTTTTCTTATAAAGTGCGAATGAGACAGAATGTTTGATTCGTGTGAAACACTGAAGAACTGAATGCGAGTCTCGAATGAATCGTTCAGCACCATTTAAGAAAAAGTTAGTTCGATTTGTAAAACTATTTGTCCTAGGAAGATTTAACAAGATTAATTTCTAATCTTCAAGATTTACGAAATAAATTTGTATGGTAAATCTCCGAGATTTGAAGGAGATTTGAGGTAAATCTTATTAAATCTCAGATTAGCGTCAGGTGGAAATGTAGCATTACCCAGCGGAGAGTACGGCATGCTGGCAGTATAGCTCGGCTATAACTCGGTCGATGGGGGGGGTTTTTCCGCTGTCCTTTGTCCACAAAAAAATAATTTATCATGCCGTGGAAGGAACTGAGGATGAATGAGGAATAGTGAAAATTTATATCCTAATATAGGATGTTGAATTCACAAAAAAAAAAAAAAATATCGGCGGTTGTTATTGCCGAAAGCGTACCTAGTAAGGGAAATATGCAAAAAAGGTTGCATGTCTATAGGAAGAGGAATCGGGAAGACGAAACACGAAATACAAGAATGGGTCGGTGTTGTTGACCCTGGCTGTACCCACCCAACCACTGACGAATATGTCAGGGCTCCATGGCCGTCAATGGCCTTTAATTTTGTTGACGGCCCCTAAATAGAATTAAGAAAACGTCATCCTCCTACCTTCGTCTACTTTTACCAAATGTCATCACCATATGAAGTAAATAATTTAACGCTTCATAATGAAAACCAAATGAATCATATTCACCGATGTGTCTTTGTGCATATCAATAAATGGAATTCTTATTCCAGAAAAGATATCGAATAATCTTTTATCTATATCCATCTATTGGCTGAAATTACGATCAGAGAATCGTAAAGATAGTTCAATATCGTAGGCATTAAGTTAAAAATCCGATTAAAGAAAAAGTTGCTCAGTTCTTCAGAATTATTTAAGACCAACATATTTATTTCAAGTAAAAGAATAAAGAATCGCTTAAAACTAAAAATATAAATCTAGGAAGAGAAAGTAGCTAGATGATCTTGGATTATAATGTAGGATTTCAGTTTCCCAAAAAAAAAAAAACATTTTTCTTAAACTGAATTATGAAAGTATACTTTTTTTTTACAAATATTTATCTCTAAGTTCTAAGATCGACAAAAAGATCAAAATAAGGAACAACCGATAAATTCATATAAGTGACGATTGAGTATCAGATTGATACTGGCGGAGTAGCAATCCATCAAAATATTTTATCGAGGTTCGATAGATCGATTACGGATCTTAATTTAAAATTAAAAAAAAAAAGCTGTTTCAAGTTCAAAAAACGCTCTTATATCGTATTTTATAATTTTACGAAGCTAAAATCTATAGACTTACGATATACTCGGTATTGATTATCATATGAATTTTTTCTTAATATAATTTCTTTCTTAAATATTTAGGTTTAGGTATTTCAATATGTCAAATTTAGTTTTTGTAATAAAAGTTATTTAAAAAATGTTTACTTAGTGACTCAAAATTATTTTTTTGTTTTCTACTTAAGCCAAAGAAAATCAATGAATATAGATTTAAGTAAAATGTACTCACGGTTTAATTTTTAAATTAACCTTTTTTCTTGCTGGATTGGACTGATGTTCGTGCACGAAAATCCTCCGGATCTGCTGCGTAGGTATTTTCTTTAAATTCTGAAACTTATTTTTTGTTTGATTTTCAGCGGCTCGTAGAGTTTTAATTCGTTAGCAAAATTATAGGATCCACTCAGGGAATTACACTTTAGGTATTTTAAATAAGATTATTATTTTTTTGTTTCTACTTTATGAAAATTTACTTAAATACTACTTAGCCTAACGCGAGCGTTTCGGTTACAAAAGTTCATTATACTTAAATCGAAAAAGCAAAATCGAATTCTTAAATTCGCGTAGTGAAAATTAAAAAAAAAGGAAAAGTTGGACAAATAAAAGAAGAATCGGAACAGGAATCTGATGAGCGAGGCGGCTTCCGGACGACGAACAGGAACATACAACGTGGGATATATTGGACGGTTTCTGAATCCACGAAATCAGGAATCCCGAATGATATACGAATCGAAATTTAATTTTAATTTTTTTTTTCTTATTCAAGCCAACAAAGGGCGACACTCAAGGACGTATACGTTTATGAAAGCGGTCTGCTTCTGGGATCGGTTACGTGATCCCACACTCGTAGTAGCTACGGCAACCGAACGCAAAAGGAGGTGCACGTACTGGGCGTAAATTCTGTACCAAACTATGTATTTTAGTGCGATTAGCCGCGAGTATAACCGGCGAACAATTAACTTGCACAATTTTGTTGCAGCCACAGATTGATATGTGGACTTTCTGGTGGTTTCCTGGTGCTGTAGTGGCGAGAGGCGTGCAGATCTGATGGGCGGCGTGTTTAGCTGGGATTATTCCCACGTTGCCAAAAGAATTTCAAAATAATTTGCTGCTCTTCGATGTCCAAATGGTGGTACAACGAAGGCAAATTCCCAAGACCAATTATGGTCGGTCACTGATGGCCTTTCGGTGCTCCTACGGGCAATCGCACCATGCGGTGACGTAAAATGCACGTCCAAGCACTTCTAGTGGGAGCAACCGATTTTGTTTAAAAACAATCTGTAGAAACAGGCAAAGGAAATAAACCAAAACGATGGTTTCAATTACTATTGCTTGAGGAGCAAAAATTTAAAGGAATTAACCTACCTTTTGTAGCAGAATCACTGACGCTTTAAAAAAAATCCGCTTTCATCTGCTGGCAGCAAATGGTTTTTAATTTATATTTTTATCTCCTCTTTAGATTTTTGACTGAGGATTATATTTGAACACTTATTTTTATATAATTTTAGGTTGGATTTCGTATTTTATTATAAAATAACTTACCCGTTCTAAATTATTCTTTTACTTTGAGAGTCGAGAAGAGTTTTTATGAGGCGACTACCGCCAAAAGATGCCAGACAAGAAATGAACGAACGAAATGGTCGAGGAAAGAGACAACATGTCGTGAAACAGCACTTCCTCTTTTGTCGAGTTCGAATTCAGAATTCGAATATTAAAAGTAGAGTGCGTTCAGTGAATACTACAAAAGTTAATCAGAGAACACAAGCAGCGCAACTAATCGCGGCGTATAATTATTTGTCATCGGGCGATCCGCTACAAAATCGTGAATTGAGGCAATACCTGTATTGTCACAAGACATGAAAAACGGTTCGCTGATTGAAATTTAACATCTATAGCGAAATTCGGATGTGATCTGTAAATGGGTTGTAATAATAGTATTCGACCCACGGCCTGAGATACATTTCAAAATAAAATCAACCATAAAATTCTACAACTATTTTCCACCACTGATCGCTTTCAATCATCAGTGTGTAGTCAACCTCAACAATATGCCTCTATTACTTTTTCGAGTTCTCTTTGTCACTACTTTACCGACCCTGCAATCTGTCAAAACAGAATAATAAAAAAAACTTTGTTTACAACTTTAAATTTTTAGATCCAAGTAGGCGGAATAAATAAAATTTGTCTAGCTTATTAAATTTTCAACCAAATTCGTTTAATTTAAAACAAATTATTTCTGCGGCGCGGCGTAGTAAAGTTGAAGCTTAAATCGGGAAAAACTCAAAATTCTCGGGCAGCTTTCATCGTTATCCATCGCTGAACTAATTGTGGATCACGAAAACAAAATTATTGAGGGAGCACTCATTTCCACCGGTTCAAGATTTTGAGATCCCACGGATTATCTTTGATCAATTTAAAGGAGCAGGGCGAACAACCTGAACGAACTTCTGCCACAAGAAGTCCAGGCAGTCCATATCCTTACTCAATCGTTTCGTCTGCTGACCGAAAAAAAAACTTGAACAAGCAACACGACTGCAAAGAAAATGTTCTGCTATAAATAGTTTGGAAGTCAGTTCATGATTCGGAAGTTGTTCAGAACTCTGAAATGTCCGAGGTTCGCAGTGCCAAAAATTCAATTAGGTAGGAATAAATTCCAAAACTAGGTATGTGCATACGTACAATGCTCACTCACTACAGTTTTTATATAGGTTTCCATTCGATTATTCGAGATGTTCCTATGACGATGCATTTCCTGCAATGCACATTGCACAGCGTTTGATTCATCTCGATGAAGATGCTTTGAAAGTTCAAAAAGAACTAGTCACGATTGTTGGCCACTCTTAAATCGGAATAGCAAGCTGTCGGCTTTTGTATGGCTTGATGACGGTGACAGGATATGATTTCTGATGGAGGAGCACAGCCGGATATGTATCCATTCTCACATACAAGATTCAACTCGGTATTTCATTTAGAATTTTATCGATTTTGTAGTTACATATCTATTTTGGATGGCAACTAAAATGAAGCGCGTGGTCTAATGGAAATTCACTCGTCTTTGAATTATTTTTTTGATCACTCGGCTTTAAGCCAATTAAACGAACTTTTCGCATTATTGATTATGGAAAACATCGACATTCAGTTCAGTTGCCATCCATGAAGCTTGCATAAGATTTTCTGAAAACGTTTATTTACTTTAGATATAAGATTATGCATATGTGTATTAACATGATTTTTAAATAAACAACAAATCTTTAAAAGAAAGAGATTTATGGTTGCAGTGCATAGTGTGTTACCTTTGGCTATTTCCGTTTTAGTAGGTTCTCATATGAGATATCATGGGTTTCGCGAGGTTGGTGCTAGGGTTTTTTGGTTCTTTTTCTTGTCTGATAACTGAAAAATCAAGGCAGACGCAGAGTTTCAGTTTCAGTTTTTCAAACTGAGGTTTCGAATAGGGTAGGTAACAGAAACTGTGTTATTTCAGTGACGTTACAGAACTAACTTTGGTAATAGTTTGTTTTTCCCACGTTTATGAAGTTAATCCATATATGGATATATGTATGTATTTACTAGGGATTTTGTGTTTTGTGTGGGATGCAGTCAAGTGATATGTTTCGGGGTTTTAGATTCATCGACGCAGGTCCTTGGCATGGAAGATGCCTATTCTCTTCCCTTGCATATTCTCTATTTCGTATAGATTGTTATTTCGGCTTACCACTCTACATTTAACGAACTTCTTGGATAGTTTTGCATTAAAATTCTTGGAGGCGTTACTCAGAACAAAGTTCCTGCGATAAATTTCCTCTCCGGGTCTAAATATACGTATAGCTGACCGTGCATTATACACCTTTTCATTGCGTTTGTACGCTTCATTCAAATTCTCTTTTATTTTTCCTCGCATCAGTTGCAGGGCGTTCGGAGGGGGTAATACTTCTATTTCACCATCGCTTAGGGATTTTAATTGTTTCAGAATTTGGTATGCACTTCCATGGGTGATCATATGATGACCAAACAAGGCAAAGAATGGGGACATGCCTATAGACTGATGTACAGAAGTACACAGGGCTTGTTGGATTTGTGGTAAGTGCAGGTCCCAATCCTTTTGGTCTTCTTTTAGATATGTTCGTATGGCTGATAATATTGAACGGTTTACCCTCTCCGAAGCGTTTGCCTGTGGAGAATAGAGGGCATTCTTGATGTGTTTCGTGCCATACTTGGAGAGAAAGTTTTTGAATTCTTGTGACACGAATTGTTTGCCATTATCGCTGTGCACGAACTCCGGCACTCCGAATTTCAAAAAAATTTCTTTTTCAAGAAAGTCAATTACTAGTTTTGAGGTGGCTTTATGCATAGGTTTCAAGAATACGGATTTTGTCATGTAATCAAGTGCAATAAAGAGGAACAAATTTCCCTTTTTGCTTCGCACGTAGGGGCCCATAAAATCTATATAGATTTTTTGGAACGGGAGTTCTATATTTTGTTGAAATCCCATACGGGGTCTCATTATGAAGTTTGGGGATTTGTTTTCTTTACACTTGCTGCATTTACTGACAAAATCTCGCACTTGCTGAGCCATTTTAGGCCAAAAATAAGTTTCTTTTATTCGTTCAAGGGTTTTTTGTATGCCACCATGGGCACAATTGGGAGGTTCGTGGTTTTGGGTGATTATTTGGTGGGTTAAGCCAGAAGGTATCCAAAGTTTCCAGAGGCTATCTGTATTTACATTGCTGTTTGGGATGACCTTTTTATATACAATGCAGTTTTGAATTTTCAAATCTGGTAAATTTTTGCTATTTTTATTGATGGTTTCAATCAGGTCGAGATATTCTTTTGATTTAAATTCAGATGATTCGGTTATTGGTGATAAAGTTAGCTGATCCATATGCATTCTGGATAACGCATCCGGCACTAAATTCTGTGATCCCTTAACGTGCTTAATATGAAAAGTGTATGCTTGTAGTTTCAGCGACCAACGAGCTAGGCGGCCACTGAGATCCGTTAAGTTCATCAGCCATTTGAGGCTGGCGTGGTCGGTAATTACCGTGAAGGTACTACCTTCCACATAGGGTCTAAATTTATGAATTGCTCGAAGTGCAGCGAGGCATTCTTGTTCTCCAACGCTGTATTTTTGTTGGCAGGCATTCAATTTTTCAGAAAAATAGGCGATCGGTTTTTCATTTTGGTCGTCGTCATGCTGAAACAAAACAGCACCAATACCTTTTGACGAGGCGTCGCACTGGATCGTGAAGGGTTTTGAAAAGTCAGGTGTATTTAAAAGTGGAGCAGATGTTAAGGCTTCTTTTAAGGCAACAAAAGATTCTTTCGCTTCTAGAGAAATCGGAAATTTACATCCCTTTTTAAGGCAATCAGATAAGGGTGCCGCTAGAGCTGAAAAGTTCCGGATGAAGCGACGATACCACCCGCAGACACCGAGAAATCTCCTCACCTGTTTCTGGGTCGTTGGTAACGGGAACTCTTTAATAGCTGATACCTTATCGGGATCAGCTTTTACATGACCTTGTCCTATGATATAGCCAAGGTATCTTAATTCTTTAAAACAAAAGAAGGACTTTTCCACATTGATGGTCAAGTTGGCTGATTTCAAGTGTTCCGCCACCAACGACAGAATTTTCAGGTGGGAATCGAAATCAGGAGAGATAATCAGGAGATCGTCAAGATAGACAAACACGAATTCCCTAAGCGCCGAAGGGATCACTTTATCCATTAACCGACACAACCTTTGGGGTGCATTACACAACCCAAATGGCATGACGGTGAATTGATGCAATGGTCGACCTGGCACAGTGAATGCGGTTTTTTCTCTTGACTTCTCCTCCAGAGGGATCTGCCAGAACGCATCTTTGAGATCCACACTACTCATATAATGTGTATCTCCAAGTTGGCTGAGCAGACTCTCCAGAAGAGGTTGCGGGTACGCATCTCCCTTTGTAAGAGAGTTCACCATGCGATAGTCCAAGCATACTCGATCCTTACCAGGTTTTCTGATAAGAACTATGGGTGAACTCCAAGCACTGTGACTCTCTTCAATTACTCCCAAAGAAAGCATGCGATCCAGCTCCCTATTGATTATCTCTAGATTCACCGGTGACATAGGGTAATGTCGTTGCTTCACCGGTTTAGCGTCTCCTGTATCGATCACATGCTCTTCAAGGGAGGTTTTACCCAACCCAAGCTTTGCAAATGATGGAAATAGGGAGATCACTGACTCTAGTTTGTTTTGTTGCTCAGAAGTGAGCTCATGCATAGGTGGTTTAGGTTTACTTAACTTCTCCTCAACACAATCTTTGCTGCCAGGAGGACAGAATAGTTCATTTATAAAGGCTGAAACACCCTGAAGCTCGGAGGGTTTTTGGTCGATTTTTCCAGAATCACATTTTTCATGGTCGGCTGAAAAACCGAAAACTTCGCTAATGATGTGCGGAGCAATTTGGAACTTGGACCAAAAGTCCACTCCAAGATAGAGGGGTTGAAATAACTCGGGGACTAAATAAAGATCAAGCTGTTTTATCACATTATCATATTCTATCGGTACGGAAACGCGTCCAACAATTCTCTGACCTTTGCCATCGGCGGTTTTTACTTCTGATTTTAAGGTTGTAATAGGAATGTTAAGAGATTTGACGAACTCCATACAACCATTACCTAGACAGGATATTGAGGCTCCACTGTCTAGTAAACCAGCCATTCCTCGACCTTTAATTGAGATTTTGGCATATGGTCTGATGTCGTGAGGAGTTCCTCCGAGAGTAGTTTCTTCTACAAAGGTTCGGAAAGCGGATCTTTTCGCACTTCTTTTTCTAGTTTTTAACAATTTGGATGGAATGTCAGGATGGGATACTTCTTCGAGTTTAAAGATACGGTTTCTAATCTTTTCGTAGTTCATAAGTCTTTCTTCGAATGACTTTTTATATAAAGGAATGAAATTTTTGTCCGGTTTAATTTTAAAGAGCGGTGGAGTGTCTTCTGTGACATCCTTGGGCTCACGAATTATTACTGTTTTGGGTTTTAATGGTGAATAGTTTTTATCTAACATAACTGAAGAATCAGTATCGAAAGACTTAGCTAGTTTAAGGCCGTTTTCAAATTCGGTATCAATCTCTGTAGACTTTGAGACTGAGGGGGTATCTCGACAAGTATCTAAAGAAGAGGAGGTATTTGTCGAGGCATCTTTTTTGTTTAAACTGGGTTTGTTTGGGTCGAACGTGACTCCCCAGGCGGCATCACGCTCGTTTTGAAGTTTCCCTTTGTAGCATTACAGTTCGGACAATCACGAACTGTGTAATTTTCTGAACCGCAACGGTAGCAGTAGATGAGCTTACTCATCTTCGAAGGGCAATTGGTCGAGAGATGACCTATTTCCTTGCAGATATAACACTTCATATTGCTTAATGGGTTTTTGTCTTGGTTGGTTGGACGATTGTAAGAAAAGGCATCGATGTTTTCAACATCCGGTTCGAAAAAAGTTTCGTCGGTTAAAGTTCCACCGGGCCAATGTACTTCATGTACATTTCTTACATAGTTTGCACGATTTTGTGAGGCATATCGGGCTTGTAGCATTTTCTCCGTTCGTCGGCATTCGTCTCTAAAACGTTCTAAGGAATATATACTCATCGGATAAACGAAAGCCATAAGACGAGCGTTAATATTGTTCCGTAAAATAGGAACAAGGTCCGCGTCTTTCATTGGATCGCGTAATTGCCTTTTAAGATTGATTATAGCCGTAAAGAATTCATCAAAAGATTCTTGTGGCGATTGTTTACGATCCATGATCGCTTTCAAAATTTCAAGATCGCTTTCGTATCTCTGAAATTGTTTTAGCAAAGCATTTTTAAGAGTCAGCCAATCGACTCGGCGGTGCTCACGTAAGTATTCAAAATACCAGTCGGAAGCCGTACCAACTAAAAGATGGTGAAAATTACGAAGCACTTCTTCCCAAGGGCAACGGTATTTTTCTTGTAATATTTCAACTCGAGAAACGAATTCTCGTATGGGCATACCTTTAGTCGTATCATCAAAACGAACACTCCACAACGTCTCAAAGCGACGTGAATACGGTCTATCATAGGGAAATCCGAAATCTTGTCGACGATCAGTTGGATGATATCTCATGTCATATCCGTAGTTACCGTAATCCATCATGGGATCACGAATTAAAGGAGGAAAATCTCGCTGGTGATCAAACCTTTTTGGGTCAGATCGATTATTAATCGGTTGATAACGGTACATATGACTCGGATTCGTTTCAGCGAAATGGACTCGAGGGTCGTCACGAAGATACGGATCATCTCTATCGAACTCAAGTGGGTTGCGATTGCGATGATTAGGAAGAGGAGGAAACGATTCTCGTCGTTCCGTAAAATCTTGATAGTTTTTATTACTTGGTCTATTATAATCGTTTGCAAGTTCACGAAAGCGTGAGCTTGTAGATAGATTGCCAGAGCATGCCGACAAATTAGCATTAGGTGCTGGTCGGTTTGCTTGTGAAGATGATGGTTCCTTTTCGACTCCGATGATGGGGTCAATTGGAGGTAATAAATTTTTCATGGTTTGCTCGACATTCTGTTTGATAAGTACAGGTAATTCTTTGAAAAGAGACATTTGGATGGTTTTCAAGCTCGAATCTACCACACTCTTTATGTGGTTGTGGAGACGACTTGAAGGGGCATATAGAGTTTGAGATTGTGAACCCACTATTTGTTCATTTAAGCGTTGGTTAATGTATCCAATGTTATTTAAATTAATTTCTGGTGCACGGTTATTTACATCGTCGTTATCTGTAAATGATGTTCCAACAGGATCGTGATTTTCAAGTACCATCTGATGGGGATTTGGTTGATTATCTAGGATGTTTCCGTTCGGGGCATTTGAATTTACTGTGAAGGGTGACATACGAGGACTAGATAAAGTAGAGGTTGTTGTAGTGACTGTGGCAACGGTTTGGGGGATTGTAGTGACTGTGTAGTGTAATCCGTTTGGTGCAATAGGAGGAGTTACCAAATTCGGTGCGATGTGTTGATTTCGGATGTGGTAAATGCTACCATCGTGGATTAAGTCGAAATTGGGTGAGTGAAGGACGTTCCCTCCTAATTGATTAGCATTTTGAAGAGGTGAATGGCTAACGGGATGAGAACTCGCCTGGCTTACCATATGAGGAGGTGAATGCCTGATAGGGATGGAACCTACTTTAGACATAGATAAGGACAGGTTTTCACACGGTCCGTCTTTACGCGTTTTCATTGTATTTCTGTTAGCATCGAAGGCTGAATGCCTACTAGTTTTTGGAAAAGCTCCAGTATTGGATTTCTTATTAGTACTCATGATATATTTTTGTGCTTTTTTACTTTGTATGAAAGGATTTTGGAAAAATACCAAAAATAGAATTAGGTGTGTAAATAAAAAAAAGAACTTTTATCGGATATGGTTTGTAAAGTTTGTTTTCATTCATATAATATATGGTGATTTCGATAAGGTAAAGTAAAGTGATATAAGGATGACGTTGAAGGTAACAATTAAGGAGAAAATTTTTGAAGACAAACAACTAGGTAGCTTTTAGTATAAACGAAATTATTTCTGCCAAAAGATTTAACGACTGTCTATTAATCTGTAACCTCTAGTGCAACAGCTTCAATACCCTACAGTAGAACGGACTCCTAGAGGATTACATCAGATTATCGGTGCTGTTAAATTTAGCAAAAACAGATTTCGGTTGGTAAACTTTTTTTTTGTAAATTTTGTTATGTAGCTTTGCAAACGACTGCGAGTCCGTTTGCAATTGCAACTTTTTAAAGCGATAGATGTTTTAATGTAGCTACGGAAAAAGTTATCAAACTCTTGTATATTTCGTATGATTTTAAGTGTTACTTTCTTCGCTCTACAGCTATGGGTCGAACTACTAAAATCATTAAGAATATAATTATGAAATATAAAGAGGACAAGTTGCGGATATGGGGCTGTTGGTATATCCAACGTCTGGCCCCTTAAGTTGGGCGCCAAATTTTTTTGTGACAGACTAAGGGTAGGTTGACATAACTTATTTTGGAAAACCAAAATTCGTTTTACCCAGCGGAGAGTACGGCATGCTGGCAGTATAGCTCGGCTATAACTCGGTCGATGGGGGGGGTTTTTCCGCTGTCCTTTGTCCACAAAAAAATAATTTATCATGCCGTGGAAGGAACTGAGGATGAATGAGGAATAGTGAAAATTTATATCCTAATATAGGATGTTGAATTCACAAAAAAAAAAAAAAATATCGGCGGTTGTTATTGCCGAAAGCGTACCTAGTAAGGGAAATATGCAAAAAAGGTTGCATGTCTATAGGAAGAGGAATCGGGAAGACGAAACACGAAATACAAGAATGGGTCGGTGTTGTTGACCCTGGCTGTACCCACCCAACCACTGACGAATATGTCAGGGCTCCATGGCCGTCAATGGCCTTTAATTTTGTTGACGGCCCCTAAATAGAATTAAGAAAACGTCATCCTCCTACCTTCGTCTACTTTTACCAAATGTCATCACCATATGAAGTAAATAATTTAACGCTTCATAATGAAAACCAAATGAATCATATTCACCGATGTGTCTTTGTGCATATCAATAAATGGAATTCTTATTCCAGAAAAGATATCGAATAATCTTTTATCTATATCCATCTATTGGCTGAAATTACGATCAGAGAATCGTAAAGATAGTTCAATATCGTAGGCATTAAGTTAAAAATCCGATTAAAGAAAAAGTTGCTCAGTTCTTCAGAATTATTTAAGACCAACATATTTATTTCAAGTAAAAGAATAAAGAATCGCTTAAAACTAAAAATATAAATCTAGGAAGAGAAAGTAGCTAGATGATCTTGGATTATAATGTAGGATTTCAGTTTCCCAAAAAAAAAAAAACATTTTTCTTAAACTGAATTATGAAAGTATACTTTTTTTTTACAAATATTTATCTCTAAGTTCTAAGATCGACAAAAAGATCAAAATAAGGAACAACCGATAAATTCATATAAGTGACGATTGAGTATCAGATTGATACTGGCGGAGTAGCAATCCATCAAAATATTTTATCGAGGTTCGATAGATCGATTACGGATCTTAATTTAAAATTAAAAAAAAAAAGCTGTTTCAAGTTCAAAAAACGCTCTTATATCGTATTTTATAATTTTACGAAGCTAAAATCTATAGACTTACGATATACTCGGTATTGATTATCATATGAATTTTTTCTTAATATAATTTCTTTCTTAAATATTTAGGTTTAGGTATTTCAATATGTCAAATTTAGTTTTTGTAATAAAAGTTATTTAAAAAATGTTTACTTAGTGACTCAAAATTATTTTTTTGTTTTCTACTTAAGCCAAAGAAAATCAATGAATATAGATTTAAGTAAAATGTACTCACGGTTTAATTTTTAAATTAACCTTTTTTCTTGCTGGATTGGACTGATGTTCGTGCACGAAAATCCTCCGGATCTGCTGCGTAGGTATTTTCTTTAAATTCTGAAACTTATTTTTTGTTTGATTTTCAGCGGCTCGTAGAGTTTTAATTCGTTAGCAAAATTATAGGATCCACTCAGGGAATTACACTTTAGGTATTTTAAATAAGATTATTATTTTTTTGTTTCTACTTTATGAAAATTTACTTAAATACTACTTAGCCTAACGCGAGCGTTTCGGTTACAAAAGTTCATTATACTTAAATCGAAAAAGCAAAATCGAATTCTTAAATTCGCGTAGTGAAAATTAAAAAAAAAGGAAAAGTTGGACAAATAAAAGAAGAATCGGAACAGGAATCTGATGAGCGAGGCGGCTTCCGGACGACGAACAGGAACATACAACGTGGGATATATTGGACGGTTTCTGAATCCACGAAATCAGGAATCCCGAATGATATACGAATCGAAATTTAATTTTAATTTTTTTTTTCTTATTCAAGCCAACAAAGGGCGACACTCAAGGACGTATACGTTTATGAAAGCGGTCTGCTTCTGGGATCGGTTACGTGATCCCACACTCGTAGTAGCTACGGCAACCGAACGCAAAAGGAGGTGCACGTACTGGGCGTAAATTCTGTACCAAACTATGTATTTTAGTGCGATTAGCCGCGAGTATAACCGGCGAACAATTAACTTGCACAATTTTGTTGCAGCCACAGATTGATATGTGGACTTTCTGGTGGTTTCCTGGTGCTGTAGTGGCGAGAGGCGTGCAGATCTGATGGGCGGCGTGTTTAGCTGGGATTATTCCCACGTTGCCAAAAGAATTTCAAAATAATTTGCTGCTCTTCGATGTCCAAATGGTGGTACAACGAAGGCAAATTCCCAAGACCAATTATGGTCGGTCACTGATGGCCTTTCGGTGCTTCTACGGGCAATCGCACCATGCGGTGACGTAAAATGCACGTCCAAGCACTTCTAGTGGGAGCAACCGATTTTGTTTAAAAACAATCTGTAGAAACAGGCAAAGGAAATAAACCAAAACGATGGTTTCAATTACTATTGCTTGAGGAGCAAAAATTTAAAGGAATTAACCTACCTTTTGTAGCAGAATCACTGACGCTTTAAAAAAAATCCGCTTTCATCTGCTGGCAGCAAATGGTTTTTAATTTATATTTTTATCTCCTCTTTAGATTTTTGACTGAGGATTATATTTGAACACTTATTTTTATATAATTTTAGGTTGGATTTCGTATTTTATTATAAAATAACTTACCCGTTCTAAATTATTCTTTTACTTTGAGAGTCGAGAAGAGTTTTTATGAGGCGACTACCGCCAAAAGATGCCAGACAAGAAATGAACGAACGAAATGGTCGAGGAAAGAGACAACATGTCGTGAAACAGCACTTCCTCTTTTGTCGAGTTCGAATTCAGAATTCGAATATTAAAAGTAGAGTGCGTTCAGTGAATACTACAAAAGTTAATCAGAGAACACAAGCAGCGCAACTAATCGCGGCGTATAATTATTTGTCATCGGGCGATCCGCTACAATTCCAGACGTGTACAGGGTTCAGACAAGGAGATGCGCTATCATGTGATTTCTTCAACCTAGTCCTGGAGCAGATAGTGCGCAAGAGTGGTGTTAACATGGAAGGCACTATCTTTAACAGGTCTTCTCAACTGCTTGGCTAGCGGACGACATCGACATCATCGGCCGTTCCAAGAGAGCTGTACTTGAAGCATTCACAGCTATTGATGAACAGGCGAAACGCCTAGGACAAAACGTCACTGTTGGTAGCAGTAATTTCGAGGTAGTCAAGGAGTTCACCTACCTCGAAACAAACATCAATTCCACGAACGATACCTTAGTGGAAATCCGACGAAGAATAACCCTAGCGAACCACTGCTTCTTGGGTTTGGCCAAACAAATGGGTTTCAAAACTCCTTTCTCGAAAGACAAAGTGCACGCTATACAACGCTAATTTTACCAGTTCTACTCTACGGTGCCAAGTGCTGAACGATAAGTAAAAAAGGGGAATTGATGCTGGGCACTTTCGAGAGAAAAATTCTTCGGCGGATATTTGGTCCTATATGCGAAGAGGGCGATTGGAGGAGAAGATTCAATCGTGAACTGTACCAAGATGTGGATGTAGTCCAAAGAGCCAAAACACGTCGACTACACTGGCTCGGCCACATCGAGCGAATGGTCTCGACGACTAGAGGGAGCGTGCGAGGGACCGCAACCGATGGAAGACCGCAATATCTCAGGCAGAGACCCTTCATGGATCGGGAGCCGGATATGTAAGTAAGTAAACCAATTACATCCATTACGGAACTGCGTCGTCGTCTTCAAGACGCTGTGATGAAAATAAATGAGCGCCAATATGCTCGTTTTATTGAGAGGTCCTTCATTAGAAGATGCAGAGCCTGTATCACAGTGAATGGGGGACAGTTTGAACACTTGATATAAATTTATTTAAAAATACAAATAAATCATAATTTTTAATACTGTTGTTTTCATTTATCGCATTTCCCATACCTAAATCAAAACCTTTTTGAAAGTGCTTACTATTATTTTAGTTAGTGAATTTAGCAGATATAATAGTGACACTGGTATATCTATTGACTTTTCCTTACAACTCAATTTTTGTTGTCATCAAACTTTGATGAAAATAAATATTTAATCATTTTTTTATTAAAAAAATAGTTTAAAAAAATTATTTAAAAAAAATCCAGCAACTAGTGTTGAATGTTACTGCCTTTATTTAAGAACAGTTATTTTTAAATGCAATAATAATTTAAAAAAAAAACAATATGAGTCATTCATTCGTCGTCGCAGTGTTTACTTAATTTAGTAACTTAATTTCATCGGATAAAATGTTAAAAAAACTACTTTAGTAGATTAAATGCCAATATTATTGGTTATGGTTGTAGATACAAACATGTGTTATACCATTTTGGAAAGTACATTAAACAGGCCAATTTTTATCAAATTTGCCACTTATGTTCTCATACATTTTTTTTCCCTTTATTATTTTTCAAACTTGGGTGAAAAAAATATTGAATTTTTTCTGAATAAAAAAAATAATTTTAAAAAATTATAACACAAAAAATGCATCAGCTGGTGTCAAAATTTACTACCCATCATTTAGAACGGTTATTCAAGAATATTGTAAAAATACAAAAATAATAAGAATCCTCTATGGGTGGCCATTGTAATTAGGTATTTTGGGAGACTCTGAATTTTTTTTAACATTTTTCGAAAATAAATTATACGATGGAGACCACAAGAAAAATATTTGTTTATATTTTTTTCTGAGCAGTCATAAGGCCTGCTATCACCAGTTGCAGTATTATCCACTCATTACTGGACATCCTGTATATCTCTTCTTCCAGGTATTACTAAAGTCTTTGAAAAGGTTTTTAAGAAAAGAGTAGTTAATTTTTTGAACAAAACTTTTTTTGATGCTTTTTTGATGTAGAATTTTTTTAATCTCGATGATAAAAAGTTAACTGCTGGTTTTTTTATCAACATTGCAAAGGTATTCGATATGGTCGACCACAACATTTTGTTAGACAAGTTACATAATGCTGGGTTTCGCGGATTTATGCTTGATTGGTTTAGAACGTATCTTAATAAATAGAGCTCAGAGTGTTATAATTGATGACATTAGAAGTGAAATAATATTTATTAATCAAGGATTTATTTTGGGTCCAATATTTTTTGTATCTACATTAACTCACTGTTAAGTTTGAATTTTAAAGGGGAATTGACTGCCTTTGCTGATGATGTATGTTGTTCATATGGGTCAAAAAGGTTTTTGGACCTAATTAGTAACATTAATTGGGATCTCAATTCATTGCGTATCTGGTTTGCTGAGCATAATTTAAAGATAAGCTCTAAAACTAAAATTATGTTTTTCAACTTGTCTTCCCATAACTTTTCCGACGTTAAGCTCTATTACCACGCACCTGAGTGTCGACGTTTTAAGCTAAATAACTGCAATTGTATATATAACTGGCCCTGGTCCAGTTGTAGAAACGTGGCTCAAATTTTGATCCGTAGTTCAACAATTTTTACTGGCTTACATATTTCGGCGGAATTACTGAGGTTCAAGGATGGTTCAAGGTTTAAGTATGTTATAGTAGCCAATTTAATGCCTGAACCACCGTTGAACTTCAGTTAGTTCTCCAAAATCAGCTGAACCACGAGTTATATATGTATTGTACAACTGGTTCTGTTTTATTGTAACACAGACAGAATAGCGTTAAATGTTTAAGGTTTGATTGTAATTTTGTATGGATTTGCTTATTTAAAAAAGAGTTAAAACATACAAGACTTTAATTGTATGTATGTAATTTGTTGTTATTAAACAATTAAGTTTTTTTGTTTGTTATCTCATTGTTCGCACCCTTCCCCTACTCGATAGTTGTAGTTTCATTTCTAAGCAACACCAAACAAAGAACGTAAAAGCGAGGAAAGCTAATAAACTGTTTGATCAATAAA
Source organism: Dasysyrphus tricinctus (assembly GCA_963921185.1). Taxonomy (NCBI): domain Eukaryota; kingdom Metazoa; phylum Arthropoda; class Insecta; order Diptera; family Syrphidae; genus Dasysyrphus; species Dasysyrphus tricinctus. The sequence goes on from OY992532.1 coordinate 181,979,387, forward strand.
TCAGATAGTCTTATTTAAGGCTAGTTCTTTTTAAATGGAAAATAATATTTAAATAAGAATTCATAACAAATAAATTACCAGCTATGGAAGTAATGGAAGAAGGAAATTTAATGGACAGAGTTCCTATACTTTTGCAAAGAGATCTTCAGTACTATCAGGTGAAAATATATATACATACATATCTGTGGTGTTTGGTAGAAACATGATAACTCCATTTTTAAATTTGCGTCTTTACGTCCTCTTTAAATCGTGCTAGAGCCTAAACAAGTTTACTGATTTTCTTCAAATTTGGAACATTTATGAACATAGTCCTTGAAAGGTTATGTTTCAAATTTGAGAAAAATCGGTTCATTCGTTTAGTCTGTAGCTCGATTTCAAGTGGAGGTAAGGAGTCAAATTTTAAAATGGAGTTATCATGTTTCTACCAAACACCACAGATATGTACTACATACGTGTTCCTAAATTTTTTAACATATTGATTTTGTTCAAAATATTTGTTATCTATTAAAGGAACATCAGAGCGTACTGCAAGAACCTATTTGTCAGGGAGTTGTTGGAGGCAAATTAGATTTTCCGCGATGTGCTTCTTTTGCTTCAATAAAAGTTGTCATATGGTAAATTTTATAAATCTATATTGATATGAAGTATGTATCTATACAGCAAAAAATGTTTAATTCATGTTAAAAGGTGGGAAGAAGAATACTTTGCAGCATATCGAAAACATTCTGGCTTGCTGCACACCGAAACTGAACCAGAAGTCGATGATGATGTAAGTTTCTTTTGACATCTTGTTTTTTTTTTTTAGTTCAGAAAGCAGGAGCTACAAACTAAGACGGTGTCTACATTGTCTTTTTACTGAAAGGCATATTTACGATATTGCATGCATAAAAAAGAGATAAGGAGTCTACCCTTCTCTTTTGAACGCATTTAAAAGGAAGGGTAGACTCCCTAACTAGAGGCAACTAAAATAAAATGCACGACTGGATCGCACGTACTTGGTCTTATGTTCAAGTTGTGTGGAACTTAAGAACTTTAAAAAATATTCAAGTAACTATAGAAAAAGTATAAAAAAGCATTTAAATCGTTCTTTTATTGTATAAACAACCTGATATATTACTAAGAGCTAAAAAAAGTATGCCATTTGATTACTTGAGAAAATATGAACACATGCAAACAAAATTTTAATCGTTGCAGCCTATTTCTTAGAAATTAATTTTTTATATATAAAATGTTTGTAACATTTTTCAAAAAAAAAATTTGTATGCCAATTTTAAGTATGTATTAATATATATTTAAAACTGAAATTTCAAAATAATTCATCAACACGTTTTAGAAATACATATTGAATTTTCAAACAAAAATTTTGAATCTTTTTTAAAAATCCCAAATTTATTTTTTATATTCTAACAAGGCTTTGGTGCAAAAAATTTGATTGAAATCGGATGAGTGGTTAGGTAGAAAACCGAAAATAAAAAAAAACCGTTATATGGCAGGTACCGTTAATAAATGTTTTTGGCAATTATTTTTTTTTAACCAAAAAGTACATCATATCTATAATTATACACTGATTTTTTTTATCAAAATCGTTGAAGCCGTTTTTGAGATAAATTAGCTTTTCTTTAACGGTTGTATGGCAAGTACCGTTATTTTTAGCTAAAAAAAATTCAATTTCCCCTCTGGAGAGTTTAAAAAAAACGCATCATTGGCTTAGGCTGTAGATCCAGATACAAACAGACAGACAGACAGAATTGTGCCACCCACTTTTTCGTGTTCTCTATCATCATAATGTTATGTTTGATTGTTTTATAATTTTTTGTTGCACGAATCGAAAACTTTCCCTATGGTACCCATGTATATCTTAAGTAAAAAGTTAAGAAATCAAATCTCGGTTGACAAATCCGACGGTAAAGTAGTAGACTCACTTTTGCTATATTCACGATTTGTGCATTGGGAGACTAAGTTAGTTAGTTAGTTTTATTGGTGCAATCATGGACGTATATATAATACGTCCATGGGTGCAACATTTAAGACTGCCTATGTGTAAAACATTCTGGCAGGGGAGTTGCAGGGGGAAGCATGCTCACCATATATACATCACAATGCTTTGCCTTACATAAATACAGTGCCAACACCCATAGCATTACGGCGAATAAACAGTGAGGCATGTATTGGGGGTATGCTGCCCCCCTGCAACCCCCCTGCTTGGGCACACTATAGGATTTGGGGTAGGTGCGAGGCTGGGTGTATGCAAAGTTTCTTTTGCATTTAAGGAATCTGGATTTAAAGAAACGCAGTTTTACGTTTGTGTAATTTTTATCATATCATAGGTGGGAAATAACTTCACATGATTTTCGGATGAAATTATTTCCCACCTTCAGTAGGAAATAATTTCACAAAAAATAGGTGAAATTTATTCCCACTAGTGGTGAAGTTTATTCCTATGTGAAGGTAGTTCCCGTGAATTTAATTCCCTGCACCAAGTATTTCACAATTAATTTCACCCTTAAAGATATTAAACTCCAATACGCGTAAATCAATTACAGTTCGTTTCAAAAAATATGATAGATTTTTAAATGTATGCACATTTATGGTGGTCGTTACATGGGTTTTATTGAGTTTTCATATTTGGATGGGCCTAAATAGTCTGAATTGTAGAAACAAAAAATCACTAATTTGTTCAGAATTCATCAACCCGTTTTTGAAATATTGAATTTTCAAAAAAAAATTTTTAATATTTATTTAAAAATCCAAAACTTATTTTTTTCAAAATTTTGATACGCAATACTATATACATTTTAAAGTAGCTTTTCGATAAAAATTTTGATTGAAATCCGTTGAGCTGTTAATCAGAAAATCGAAAGTAAAAAAAACCGTTATATGGCAGGTACCGTTAATAACAGTTCTTGGTAATATTTTTCGTTGGAGCCCGTTTTCGAGATAAATAAGCTTTTCAAGTACCGTTACGAACAAAAATTTCAATTTCCTCTCTGGAAAGTTACAAAAAAACCTTAATTTAAAAATTTTAAGAAAATCGAATCATTGGCTTAGGCTGTTGATCTAGATACAAACAGGCAGACAGAACTGTGCCACCCACTTTTTTAGTGTTCTCTATCATCGTAATGTCATGTTTGATTGTTATCTCAAAATTTATTTCTTGCAGGAATTTAAAACTCGCAAGTAAAAATGAAATTTGGCTGAAATTTCCAATTTTTTGCGTTCAACGTTACGATTCAGTACTTAATTTTCAGATATTTGTTGATGAACGCATCCATTATCACACCCTTGTTCTGATTTCCATTCCACATCAAATTCGAATACGAAATAAGAACTTACGCAATGTTCAAAAGAATCTTAATAAGAGCTAATACACTGCGTAACTATTCACCCGTTGAGAGAAGTTAAGCAAATTTTAATGAATACAAAATAAAATATAATTACATTTTTCAAATTCACTCGTGTTTGGAACTTCGATCAATGACTATAAAATCCTTTCGTTTTCAAAATTCTTTTCGTTTTCAAAATACTTTTCGTTTTCAATATTTACGGAATGAGTGTGCTTTGGCTTTCTGTCACATTGAAATCAACTTGTAGATTGAAATAGAATGTAAAAGTAACGAGTAGAAGTAACGAGTAGAATTAACGAGTAAAAGTAACTAGTAAAAGCAACGAAATAAAAAAAAAAAGAGTAAAACCAACGAGGAAAAGTATCGAGTAAAAGTTACCAGTTAAATTAAGTAGTAAAGTAACGAGTAAAAATAACGAGTAGAAGTAACGAAATCCAAGTTTACTATTTTTATAGTCAGTTCCTCGCAAGAGGCAGTTGGTACCTCGGGAAAAACATTTCTGTTTTAGGTGGCAGCGGCTGGCAATCTAACCCAGACCTTCGGCATGACAGTCCAACGCACTAACCAATATGCCACGAGGTACTACTTATTATTCTTATACAATTTCCAATAAAAAATTTAATACGTAAAAATATTAATTTATAAAAAAATGAATACAAAATTCTTAATAAGGATTTTGAAAAACACAAGAACGAATATTAGCCTAGTTGTATGTGTGTCATTTGCGAACACTTTAAGCGTATGAACTCTTTTAATAAAAAGAGGCGAGACTATTAACTTAGGAAGCTTGAATTGAAAAGTTGCCACTTTAATAAAAGAGGTATTTTAGCCAAAGGTATATATGTATGTATGAGGCTTGATGACAATAGCTAAAAATAAAAATAAATAAAAAAAGCTATAAATTGTTATTTGAAGTCTGATTTTTTTTATAGACCTCCATAGTTGTGGTCAAGGATTCGGATCCTGATAAATTTGTGAGTTTGGTCACAAAATCAGCGGACCTTTTAATGGAACACCTGCATATTCTCACACAAGAATCATTAGATCATGCAGATTTGTCTGTGCTAACAGCAACTATTGGTGCAGCTGCATTGATAAAAAACTGTTTGAAAATATATCTATCAGCTGCTACTACAAAACATTGTCCTCCAAGGGGTGATGAGAAGGGTGGATCACTAAAGGTAACTTACATCACCACAATTTTTATTATTTCTTATAAATCATTGTCTTCATATTTTATTCATGGTTTCTTCTCTTTTGTCAAATAAAGATATCTTATAAAGAATATTCCCAAATGGCTGAGGCACTTGCTGAACGTCTTCTAGACCTCCATTGTCGTATTCTCCTTCTGTATATCGTTCAAGATGCTGACTGCCTCCATTGGGAGGATACAGAACCATTCTTTGAATCTGAAAGAGGCTCTTATACCATACAAATGTGGTGGCACTACATGAGGGGCACCAAGGATGATCTATGGAACTCTGTTCCCCCAAAGATGGCTCAACGCATTTTTGCTGGAATGCTTAACGAGACGCTAAGTGTTTTAACAGTTCGTTACTCGCATGTACACACTTCAATAATGTTAACGCAGATGAGTACCTATCTTTAATTTAAAAAAAAACATATTTTTTCTTTACACCTCAGATAGTAACAAGCACAGCACGGTCTCAATTGCATTTGGTTGATATATGCAACTTGCTATTTTGCATATCTGAGCTTTTGCCTCACATTAGTGAAAGTGGAGAGGCATATGTTGGTAAGTTGTTTACAATGTATGTACATACAGTGCTGTGTAGAAATGTGTTTAACTAGTAGTTTTTGAGATTCCGTGAAATGCATGCAGAGTTTCAATTATCTCTTAGGGCCAGTTTTTCAGTTCAGGGTTAGCTCTGAGTTAAATCAGAGTTAGCTAATCCTGAAAATAAATTAACCCCGAGGTAGCTCAGGAACAGTTTTTCAGTGGAGGATTAAAATTATCTTTCAGTTTTCAGTTGTGTCCGAGCTCTCAATAGCGAACGACGTGTTACAGCCTTAACGTATATATATATCAAACTCTCTATACTCAATCTCCAAAATAGATAAACGTGCGCGATCCCCTTTTACCGAGGACAACCTCTCGTCCTCGGGAAAGAAGCACAAAACTTCAATGTTCCCAATGGCAAACAATTATCCAAGCAATTCCAAATCCCCTGGATATTGGAGCCCATTGCAGTGTTTGGCAGATGCTGAAAATGAAAGTGAAGATATGGACGATGTTCAATCTAAAAAACAATCCGCTTCGAAAATAAAAGTGCCCCCAATAAAATTATTGCAAAAGTCATGTGACTACGTTCATCAATTGATGAAAACATTAAATGTTACGGACTATTGTATTAAAATTATCTCGATCGGGATCAAAATCATGTGTGAATCTATTGATTCTTACAAAAAAGTTTTAGATAAACTCAAAGAAGAAAATTGTCAATACTTCTCACATGACCTAAAAAGTGATAAAGCTTTCAAGGTCATACTTTATGGCCTGAGCTCATTTGATACCCCTGTATTAAAAGCTGAACTAATAAGAATTGGTCTAAAATGTATTGACATTAAAAGTGTTACAAAAAATTATGAACATTATTCTGAAACATTTTATGTTTGCTTCCTTGAAACTGGTTCAATTAAAATGAGTGACCTAAGAAAGAATTTTCGATCTGTGTTCCATACGCAAATAAACTGGAATTATCAACGAAACCACAAAAATAAAATAACCCAATGCCGAAACTGTCAGATGTTTGGCCACGGTGAAAAGAATTGCCATGTTAAGACTTATTGTTCCTTCTGTGCCGGCTCACACAAGACTGAAGAGTGTTCCAATAAAGAAAAGTTCAAGTGCGCAAACTGCAATGACAGCCACAAATCAACAGACTCTGTTTGTCAAAGCAGAAATAAATATTTAGAAATAAGAGCTAAAGTTTCAAACAAAACAAGGCGCTCTCTCCAACCAAAGCCTACCAATGCCAATGTCAATCTCTTATCACATCTCTCTATGACTGATTTCCCCGCCTTACCTACCCGATCTGGACCAAAACGCACAGAGAACAATAATTTTAGTACTCGAACATCAAGTGCATGGGTACATACTCGTCATTCACCAACATCATCGTCACCAGCAGGAGCACCAACTGCCCCATTGAATATGCATCAACACATCAATGCACCAACAAACAATGTAAATACCAACAGCAGCGGTGAGTTATTCTCTATGGAAGAGCTGAATTCTCTCGTAATGGAAATGATAACGAAACTAAGCTCATGTAAAACTAAAAATGAACAATTTTATGCTATCGCTCAGTTAGCTACTAAATTTTTGTACAAAAATGTCATATAAATATAAGTCCTTAAATATAGTTACATGGAATGCCAGAGGCATCCGAAACAAATTTATCGAATTTTTAAACTTTTTAAATTCAAAAAAGATAGATATTGCATTAATTACAGAGACATGGTTAGATTTAGAAGTCAAAATATCAACCCCCGGTTTCTATTGCTATCGTGTTGATAGACTATACGAAAGAGGAGGTGGGGTTGCGATTTTAGTACGCAATTCAGTTCAACACTCTGTTTTATTACCTATTCGTACATTTTGCATAGAAAATGTGGGTATAGAACTAAAATTAAATAACGATACTACGATAGATATAATATGTGCTTATTTTCGGGGTGGTTCTTCATCTCTTTTAAAGCGACAAAACCTTAAAGCTGATTTAAGAAAACTCTTAATAAAGAACAAAAATTATATAATAGGTGGTGATTTAAACTGCAAACACAGGGACTGGAGTTGTAGTAGAGCAAATTCGTGGGGTAACATACTGTCGGATTTGACGAACATTTTTCCCTTTTCCATTCTGTTTCCATTGGGTCCTACTTACATACCAGCTGGTTCAAGAGGAAGTCCATCGGTATTGGACCTCTTTCTTACTAACACAGCCAATATTTTATCTCAGCCTACTGTTTTTGATGACCTTCCCTCTGATCATAATCCTGTTTTATGTAGATTTCTTCATCCAAGTGAAATAAAAGAAGATTATTATCTTGATTTCAAACATGCTAACTGGTCACTTTTCAGAACTGATTTAAGATCAAAACTTAGAAATATACCGACGATATTAGAAAATATTTCAACACATGAAAGCGTGGACCTACTCGTTTCAAGCTTTAGTGACAAAATTCTAAGTTCAGTAGATACTTCTGTACCCAAGCTGCCAAAAAGGAATTTTGTTATGAAAATTCCAGATTATATTCTCGAATATATTCGTGTTAGAAACGGTATTAAAAGACAATGGCAAAGATATCGTTTGCCAGTACATAGCCACCAGTTAAAATATTTTAACAAGCTAATTTCTACGGAAATCCAAAAATTTAGAAATACTCAATGGAACAAAAAACTAAATTGTCTTGGGAAAAATGACAAACCCTTTTGGAACATTTCTAAAATTCTAAAAAATAGAACCAGACAGATCCCAACGCTGAAAAAATCGAATGATGTACTGTATACGGACAGTGAAAAAGTAAATGCATTTGCTATAGAGTTTGGGAAAAACCATGAAGTATCTCAACACCTAGGTGACTCAGATACTATTAATATGGTTGACGCTGCATCTCATAGGATTCTATCTACGATAACTGAAACATCGCATGATGAATACATTTCTGTAAATGATATTATTAGTATAATTAAACAGCTTCGGGTAAAGAAAACTGATGGGCTTGATATGATTAAAAATTTATATCTCAAACATTTGCCGAAATCAGGAATTAAGTATCTGACATTCTTAATCAACGCCTGTCTGAAAAATCAGTACTTTCCAGAAGTCTGGAAAATTGCTAAGGTCATACCCATTTTTAAAGCTGGTAAGGATAGGGAAAATCCTAGTAGCTATAGGCCGATAAGTCTTCTTAGTAGTCTGAGTAAGGTTTATGAAAAAGTTTTAAAAGGAAAATTAAATAAAATAATTGAGGAAAATCATATTTTTCCAGACGAGCAATTTGGATTTAGGAGTAATCATAGTACCTCACATCAAGTGCTTAGAATATCTAAAATAATCAAATCTCATCGTTCTGAAGGCAGGTCTACTGGTATGGTGCTATTAGATATTGAAAAAGCATTCGATACTGTCTGGCATAATGCTCTTGTCTACAAGATGGAAACATTTGGAATTCCGATATTTCTCATAAAGATAGTTCAAAGTTTCTTGGCTGGAAGATGTTTTAGAGTGTATGTTAACAAAAGTAATTCCGCCTTAGTAAACGTCCAGTATGGTGTCCCTCAAGGTTCAGTCCTTGGTCCTGTCTTATATAATATTCACACCTCTGATTTTCCAAGGCTACCACATTGTGATTCTGGGATTTACGCAGATGACACCTGCGTACTTTCATCGCATGAGTTTGGTCTTAATGTTGAGACTAATCTTCAAAATGCAATTGAAATTCTTATTAGGTATTTTCACAGGTGGAAGATAAAATTAAATGCTGGAAAGACAAAATCAATCTTTTTCACGAGAAAAAGAAAGCGATTATATCTTCCCAGCAAGGAGCTAGAGGTTAATAGGACCTTTGTTAAATGGGAGTCCAATGTTCAATATCTTGGAATCAATCTTGACAAACGTCTTGTTTTCAATGAACATATTAATAAATCTATAAAAAAGGTTAATATCGCAATAAAAATGCTCTATCCGCTTATACATCGCAAATCTCTTTTAAGCAAAGAAAACAAAATTATTATTCACAAGGTTGTATTCCAATCAATTATGTTATATGGATGTCAGGTATGGGGAAATTGTGCAATGTGTCACAAAAAAAAACTTCAGGTATGCCAAAATAAATTACTGAAAATGATGCTTAACTTACCGTGGCATCATTCGACTAATGATCTACATAATCAAACGGGTGTTGAATTGATTTGTGAAAGAATCCAAAAGTTAAACCTCAATTTTTTAACAAACTGTGATATATCTGACAATCCTTTGATTGTCGAGTTAAATGTCTAGTAGAAAGTCTCATCCTAATAAGTACATTGTTTAATCTTTTCATTGTTATTTATTAATTAATAAAAATGTCCTTATATTTATTTATTTATATATTTATTTAGTATGCAATCAAATTATTTATTTATTTAAACTTGTTTTTTTCTTATGTATGTATTTGTTTATTTATTAAATTATTTATGTATATTTATTTACATATAAATTTATTTATGTTTTCCTTTTTTGTATTTATTTAATCATTTATGTTATGTTATTTATTTATTTATTTATGTAATGTTATTTATAAAGGTATTTATTTATTTGTTTTGTTTGTTCTTTAAATTATTTATTTATTAATTTATTTTTGTTTTCTTTTTTGTAATTATTTATTTATTTATGTTTTTATTTATTTACTTATTTATTTATTTATTTATTTACTTATTTATTTATTTATTTATTTATTTATTTACCTATTTTTCGTTTATACTTATTTATCCATTTACGTTTTCAAATTTGTATTTTTTCTCAATTATTTGATTATTTTTCTCGCTTGGATTGACATTCGTTAAATTAAATTAATTAAATTTGTTAACCTACATATAAACCACTTTTTTGTATCAGAATATACATTATATCTGATTGTATTCATCTGTGATTATTATTTATTTATTTTTCTTTTTTATTTCTATATCTAAATATTGCTAAATAGTTCTAAGTTTTAATACACACTCCTTAACCATCATTATTATTTTTTTTTCTTTTTTTTTTTTTTCTTTAAATTGAAGGTTTTTATCACAATTTTCCTTCAGAATGTAACTTTTCTCTTGTCAAAATAAACTTATAATAATGTTAAAAATAATTATTCAGTAGAAAGATATAATATACCTAAATATCAAATCTCTGTGTTAACTGAGCGGTAGCAAACTATGTAATTTGTATAATTTAAAGAATGAAATAAAAAATCTATCTATCTATCTATCTATCTTTCAGTTTTCAAAAATCTAGGGCCAACGATGTGCGACACTATGGATATCACCATTCTACGCCTTTCACGCATTGGAATAGAGATGGCACCACAATGAAATTGCACTGACAATAACTTTCCTTATCGAAATTGAGAGGGCGCCACAACTGAAAAGGCCCTCAATTCGGTCCCTAGGTTAACTCACTAAAATAGACGAGTTAACTCGGAGTTAGCTTAGGATTTCAATTGAATGAAAAATACGTTTATGGAGTTTACTCAGGTTTAACCCCGAGAATAGAATGATCTCGCACTGAAAAACTGGCCCTTAGGGCCACAACGGAATTGCACTAGCAATAACTTTCAAAAATCGAAATCGAGATGGCACCACAGCTCATAAGGCCCTCAATTTGGAGTTAACTTAGTATTTCAACTGACTGAAAAACACGTTTCTGGAGTTAACTCAGGTTTAACCCCAAGACTAGGATGATTATTATTATTGATTAACCCTGAGTTAACTCAGAAACAGTTTTGAGGATTAACTTTATCTTTTAGCTGTCAAAATTCTGAGGTCAACGATGTGCGACACTATGGATATCACCCTTCTACGACTTTTACGCATAGGAAAAGAGATGGCGCCACAGCGAATTGCACTGGCAATAACTTTCAATATCGAGATGGCACCACAACTTAAAAGACCCCAATTTGGTGCCTGGGTTAACTCACCAAATTAGACGAGTTAACTCGGAGTCAACTTTCGATTTCAATTGACTGAAAAACACGTTTTTGGAGTTAACTTCGGTTTAACCCCGAGACTTGGATGATCTCGCACTGAAAAACTGGCCCTTAGAGTATTGGTTCTGTTTCAGAATAAAAGATTATAGATGACTTCTGTAATGTACTTGTACATACATAAGTTATCGAATGTGAATGCTAAACCTTTTACTGCAATCGAACGCTCTGCATACACTGCCCTCCCAAGCAAAAAGGTCGTCACGCATTTTTTTTTTTTTTCATTTTTGTGATTTATCTTATTTGGTTGTGTTGGTTAGCTACGGGATATTTTACTTGATTAAGAAAATCGTATCTTACTCAGAAATAGTTAAAAATGCATCAAAGAAATAAGTCGTATCTCAAAAAACCGTTGATAACTGTGGTCCGTTGCACATTTACAAAGAAGCTTCTACTGTGATTTTTGAGATACGACCTTTCTGCTAAGAAGAGCAGCATAGAGTAGGTACTCCTATTATTCAGTGAATCGACATGGACCCTCCTTACAGCTGCAATATAAATTATTATGACAAACAAACAAGACCCTCATACTGTCGAAACTGCTTCACACCACTGATTGTTGGATAATAAGAAGAAAAGGAGAGCTGATACTGGGCTCTTTTGAAGAAAAAATTCTTCTATGACACGGCCCTCATTAGTCAACTGATAAGTCTAAGAGAGTAGAGAGACCACCCATGGGGACGAAACGCAAATTTTGTGAAAAAACATCATTAGGAGCAATTTTGTGTCCATATAATTTGAATCAATATTTTATAACATGCTAAGAATGTGAAACATTTATTTTACACATCAATGTACCTACATTACATGCATACATATTGTATGTATATGTATATTTATTTTTAAAATTTTTACACCTCCAAGTTTATTAATTTTTTGTATTTAAATTAAACAGGACTCCAAATAAATAACCAGAGCATCATTATACGAGATATCCATGCAAAGTGTCGAGAGCTCTTTTATTGTCTACTGCTGCGAGGAGCACCTCTAGGGGTTCTTTCAAAGGTATTAATTTCAACCTTCTTTAATAAAAACAAAAAATAAGCAGAAAACTCACATACCTATGTACATATTAAATACATGCATCCATAGACACAAACAAAAATAATTCCTTAAATACAAAATTTTTGACTTCGTATTTTTTCTTAGGTTTTTCGCAAGGGTTTGTCAAATATGGAAATGTTTTCATCGCGACATGGCTTACCAAGTGCTTGGATTATTTTTGTGCTGCCAAGATTATTCCCAAAAGATCACTCTAGTCAATGGGTCACTGAATTTTCTGAATTGAATGCAAACACTGCTATTGCTTTGGAATTAAAGGTTCTATTGGGATTTCCAGAGGCGGATTGGTCGTTTTTAGTAAAAGTTTGTATTCTCATTTTACATATATGTTCTCATCATCTGTAGGAATGTCAAAGAAGTAAATCTTACCTAAGTATTCAATTTTTTAAGATATGACACATGTGATGGACCATTTTTCTTTTCACAAACAATCAGTTACCTATATAAAATCAAATTCTTATTTGATAAGCAATATTATTTAATTTTATTTGAAATTTGTGTATTAAAACTTAACTAAATTTATCAACATCGTAGCAGCCATTTATTAAAAAAATCATTTTTCTTAATGATGCTTTAACATTTTTATGGAAGGTACCGTAATTTTTTAACTAAAAGTAAGCTATTCGCTTAAATAAAACATTCTTAAGGGTTCTAAAAATCTTTAGGATCAAGTTCCAAAAAAATCAACCATGTCGCTTTCGAAATATTTAGTTTTCAAGAACAAATATTGGATATTTGTTTTTTTTTTTTATTCAAAAAATATTTTATCGAAAATTTTGGTGCACAATACATTTTATATTTTTTAGAAGCTTCTGTATACAAAAAATTATTAAAATCAGTTATACCGTTTTGAAGGATGTAGTTCTTTGGGGGTAACAATTTTTTGAAAAAATGGTCTACCACCTACACTGCCGTGTTAAGAAGAAATAAAATGCACGACTGGATCGCACGTACTTGCTCTTATGTTCAAGTTGTGTTGAACTTGAGAACTTTAAAAATTATTCAAGTAATTATAGTAAAAGTATAAAAAGCATTTAAATCGTTCTTTTAATTGTATAAACAGTCTGATAAATAACTTAGAGCTCAAAAAAAAGTATGCCATTTGATTACTTGAAAAAATATAAATATATGCAAAAAAAAATTTTAAATCGTTGGAGCCGTTTTCTTAAAAATTAATTTTTTATATATAAAATTTTTGTAACATTTTTCAATAAAAAAATTGGTATGACAATTTAGAGTATATATTAATATACATTTAAAACTGAAATTTCAAAACAATTCATCAACTCGTTTTTGAAATATTGAATTTTCAAAAAAAATTTGAATCTTTTTTTAAAAATCCAAAATTTATTTTTTTCAAAAATTTTGGTATGCAGTATTATTTATATCCTAACAAAGCTTTTGTGCAAAAAATTTTATTGAAATCAAATTAGCGGTTAATGAGAAAACCAAAAATAAAAAAACCGTTATGTGGCAGGTACCGTTAATAAATATTTTTGGTGATTTTTTTTCTTTCTAAAAGGTAAATCATATCTACAATAATACACTGATTTTTTTTTATCAAAATCGGCCTTTCCTTAACGATTGTATGGCAAGTACCGTTATTTTTTGAGCTTAAAAAAAAATTTTAATTTCCCATCAAAAAAACCTTAAGTTCAAAATTTTAAGAAAATCGCTTCAGTGGTTTTGGTTTAGTTTGAGGTACGGACAGACAGACAGACAGACAGAATTGGGCCACCCACTTTTGTTTGATTGTTATCTCGAATTTTTTTTTGCACGAATCCAAAACTTGCTTTATAGTACATACTTACATCGCAAGTAAAAACGTGAGTGTATTTTTGACATTTCGAGATAAATACGTTTTTCTGTTTTTATCTCTATCTTTTTACTTGCGATTATAGGTACTATAAGGCAAGTTTTGGATTCGTGCAAAAAAAAAATTTTGAGATAACAAACATGATATTACGATGATAGAGAACACCAAAAAAGTGGGTGGCAAAATTCTGTCTGTCTGTTCGTCTACAGCCTAAACGGCTCGATCGATTTTCTTCAAACTTGGTACTTAGTGGTTTTTGGTGATTTTGTCAACACGTTTTTTTCATTTTTTTTTAGAACCAAAAATAACGGTACCTGTCATACATTTTTGTTTGGCAAATTTACATAATCGTGATGTTCAAAGAGTAGACATGTGCATTCAAGAGGACACAAGCGTCCACAAGCTTTGTTTCAAAGCGAACCTCTGTCTATCAACTCCTACTCTCACCTCCCCGCGGTGAACATCGGGTGCCTAGTACCTTTAACTGAAGATGGGGTTCCAATCCCTGTGGATGGTTTTAGGGGGCAGCAAACGAGAGAGGGGGGGGAGGAGTGTTCCCACTAAGGCACTTCTCCTTCATCCAGGCGGCAGCGGAAGAATTCTCAAGATGGAATCAACGGTGGCGTCTACAGTTCCAGTTAGGCTGAACTACTTAGTGAACACCTTATACGGGCTACTGCGACATATTCGGAGCTCAGGCCTATAAGGAGTGGTTAATCCGGCTCCCCGCCCTTGGAGTTATATATATAGGGTCTGGTCCTCCAGGTTGGGGGTCGTGCCGTCGGGGTGACTTCCCGGCCACGTAAAGCTATTTTTAGTTGCGAAGCATCAACAAGCCTCGGATACGGACGGATTTACTGCTGACGAACCTAGCAAACGAAATAAGGACAACGAACTTCAGATCTGCACGTGGAATGTTCTGTCTCTCTATAGACCACGTGCAGCCGAACATTTAGCGGAGGCCCTAGACTGCTACAAAGCAGACATCACCGCCATCCAAGAAGTGCGATGGGATGGGCCGGGCAAAAGAAAACTGAAAGACTGCGATGTATACTACGGTGACTGTTACCGACCACAAGGGCAGCGTCTTTTTGGATGTGGATTTGTTGTTAGAGGCAGACTGAGGCAAGAGGTCTTGAGTTTCAATTATGTGAACGAGCGCCTCACGACAATTCGCATCAAGGCTAAATTCGCCAACATCAGCCTGATATGCGCGCATGCCCCCACAGAGGAGAAAGATGACGACACCAAGGACGAGTTCTACGAGCTCCTGGACAAGACATATGAGCAATGCCCTAGCTATGACATTAAAATTGTCTTGGGTGATTTTAATGCCAAACTAGGAAGAGAAGACGTCTTTGGTGGCACAATCGGAAGATACAGCCTGCACGACACCACCTCCGATAACGGACTCAGGCTAATCGACTTTGCTGCGGGGCGAAACGTTGTGGTAGCTAGTACGCAGTTCCCGCATCTCGATATTCATAAGGGGACATGGCGAATTCCTGGTCAATCAACCGCCAACCAAATTGACCACATTGCGATCGACGCAAGGCACTCCTCCAGTATCAAGGATGTCCGAACGTTCCGAGGAGCCAACGTTGACTCGGACCACTACCTCGTTGTAGCAAAGGTAATGCTACGGATATCCAGACCAAAGCCAAAACTGGGAAATACTGTCAGGAAGTTCAACGTCGGACGGCTACAGTCGCAAGAAATCGCCAGGTCCTTTTCCGATCGAGTCTCTCGCGCCCTCTTAACTGGTCCTTTACCGCCAACTGCAAACATCGAGAACCAGTGGAAAAACTGCCAGGAAGCCATCAGAGATGCCGCCTCCGACGTGCTGGGCTTCGCACGACCACCACAGCGAAACCCCTGGTTCGACGAGGAATGCCGGCAAGTACATGCAGCCAAACAACAGGCATACAAAGCGGCGCTGCATAGAAGGACCAGAGCTGCTCGCGAGCTCTACGAGCAGAAGAGGAAAGAGGAACACAAGCTTCTCAGAAAGAAAAAGAAAGAGCATGAGAAGCGCGCGATCGAGGAATTAGAGGGATGCCACTGCAGGAATGAAGTTCGGAAGTTTTACCAACAAGTAAAAATAACCTCCCAAGGTTACAAACCCCGAACCGAAGCCTGCAAGGACGATCAGGGGAACATCGTGGTGGAAACGCAGTCGGTGCTGAGGATATGGAAAAATCATTTCTGCAGATTGTATAACGGCGATGACGAACTTCGGTTCCGCTACCATGCAAATTGCACCATTCAACCTTGACGACGTAGGCCAACAATTCCGTCCACCCGATCTTGACGAAGTGAGGATAGCCATATCTAAACTTAAGTCCAATAAAGCTGCTGGAGCTGATGGCCTTGCGGCTGAGCTATTCAAAGCGGCTGGCGATGAATTGGTTAGGAGTATGCACCAGCTCATCTGTAAAATATGGTCGGAAGAAAGCATGCCCGATGAATGGAACCTCAGTATTGTTTGCCCGATCCTCAAGAAAGGCGATCCTCTGGACTGCACCAACTACAGAGGCATCAGTCTTCTTAATATCGCCTACAAGATCTTCTCTGCCGTACTTTGTGAACGCCTGAAGCCATTCGTCAACAACCTGATAGGTCCATATCAGTGTGGCTTTAGGCCAGGGAAGTCCACCATCGACCAAATATTCGCACTACGGCAGATCTTGGAGAAAACCCAGGAGTTCCAAATCGATACCCACCACCTTTTTATCGATTTCAAGGCCGCGTATGACAGCATCTATAGAGACGAGCTATATAGAGCAATGTCTAGTTTTGGCATCCCTGCCAAACTCGTCCGTTTGTGCAGGATGACGATGGAGAATGCACGCTGCTCCATCAAGGTCGGCAAAGACCTCACCGACACCTTTGATGTCAAAAAAGGTTTTAGGCAAGGCTACGCGCTGTCATGCGACTTCTTCAACATCGTTCTTGAAAGAATAGTGCAAAACTCTCACGTCAACACCAGAGGCACAATCTTTCAAAAGTCCGTCCAATTACTCGCTTACGCTGACGACATTGACATAATCGGACGAACAAAGCGTGATGTCAGTGGTGCTTTTGTGAGCATTGAGAAGGAGGCCAAGAAGATGGGTTTAACGGTGAATGAAAGCAAAACAAAATATATGCTGTCCACAAGAAAGGACACCCAACACCGACGTCTCGGACAGAACGTCACTATAGACAGCTATAATTTTGAGGTAGTCAGAGACTTTGTCTACCTAGGATCCGCTATAAACTCAGCGAACGACACCAGCGCTGAGATCAAACGAAGAATTACTCTTGCCAATCGCTGTTTCTTTGGGCTAAGAAGGCAATTGAGAAGCAAAGCCCTCTCTCGAGCAACTAAACTGTCCCTGTATAAGACGCTTATCATCCCGGTCCTGATGTATGGTGCAGAGGCATGGACACTGCTAACAGTGGATGAGAACGCGTTAGGCTGTTTTGAGAGGAAAATTCTCCGGGTGATTTTTGGTCCCGTCTGCATAGATGGGGAATGGAGAAGAAGATACAACAACGAACTGTATGGGCTGTACAGCGACACCGACCTAGCCACAAAAGTGAAAAGCCAACGACTGAGATGGCTGGGTCATCTAGAGCGAATGGACACCAATGCTCCGGCCCGGAAAGTCTTTGAATCCAACCCCGTGGGACAACGCAGTAGAGGTGGACAGCGTAAAAGGTGGCGCACGCAAGTGGAAGAGGACCTCAACCAACTTGGCGTGCGAAACTGGAGACAGCTAGCTAGAAACCGAGCCGGCTGGAAGAAGCTTGTTGGTTGAGGCCCTGGTCCACCCCGGACTGTAGCGCCACCTTAAGTAAGTAAGTAAGTAAGTACATAATCGTATTTATCTCAAAAACGGCTCGACAACTTTTCTTAAAAAAAATTCAATAAATTTATTTTAGTAGGTAAAGGCTTTCTTTGGGTGGAAAACCATTTTTCAAAAATGGTTATTAATGGTTATTATTTGATTTTCTTCAAAATGGTATGACCGATTTCAATTATTTTTTTTATACAGAAGCTTCCAAAAAATGTTAATAGTTTTGTGTAACAACATTTTTGAAAAAATATTTTTTGGATTTTTAAAAAATATTTCAAAAATTATTTAAGAAAAAATTTACATTTATGAAAAAATAACGGTACCTTCCATACAAAAGTGAAAAAACCGCAAAGGAAAATATTTTTTTGCTTGAAAACGACTCCTACGATTTTGATTAAACTTTTTTCATAAACTAAAATTAGTACGATCTACCATCAAAAATTATAAAATTTTACACATACCAACTATTAGTAGTACCTGTCATAGAACGTATTTTTTTATTTTGAGTTTTATCGTTATCAGCTTAACGGATTTAAATGAATTTTTTTATATACAAATTTCAGATAAGAATAAATAATATTGCATATCAAAATTTTCAAAAAAAAAGTTTGGATTTTTAAAAAAAGTTTCAAATTTTTTTTTGAAAATTCGATATCTCAAAAACGGGTTGACAATTTTTTTTCAAATTTTGTTTTTATATACACATAAATATATAGTTTAAATCTGCATACCAAAATTTGTTCTTAAAAATGTTTTAAGAATTTTATATATAAAAAATTAATTTAAAAAAAACCGCTCCAACGATTTTAAAATTTTTTTCCCATACAGTCATATTCCATCATGAATTAAGATGGCATACTTTTTTTCACCTCAAACTGTCAAAAGAGTTGTTTTAGCTAATTTAAGTGCCGTATTTCATGCTTCTCTACATTTTTCTCTCATAATTTCCATGTTTGTATATACAATTTTCTTAAACTCGCATTGCCTTGAACATAAGAGCAAGTACGTGCGACCCAGTCGTGCATTTTATTTGTTTTGCTGCTGAGTGTTTTTCTATCGTTTTTACAAGTAAATCATTTTTTTGCCTTTATCATTTATCAGATGTACAAATGCTTTGTATGGTAGTCACTTTTTTTTTCTTAAATTGAGTGCTAAAACGTCAATTTTTTTCTAAACAAGCATGGTTCTTTGAACGAACGTCATTTTTCTTAAGGTTTACAAAAGCAAGTAAGGGCTTTTATTTTTAAATTATAAAATAGCAAGCATATCAAAGATGTCAAAACTGGCCCTATAGCCTATTGAATAGCCCGGAAAATGAGGGGTATAAAGGAACAATTACGTGCAAGGGTTTTTATTATTGAATATGTTTGTTTGGCCCATAAGCATGCTTAAAACCGAAAATGCTACTAAATTCACCCATGCGTTTCTGAGAGAATGGTCACACTGGCCACTTTTTAGTATTTTTGGTATAACTCGAAAACTAAGCCGAATTTGACAATTTTACTTATAATACTTTATGTTCAAAATTAAATTTTCTATCAAAATGGATAGTTCAAAAAATTTTACGAAAAAATTTAAGCAGGAAAAGTTTACAAAAACCAACCTAAAAAAAATCAAAAAATCAAGGATATCTAAATTTTTTTATAAATTGTGCATAACTTTTTTTGAAGCAAAGATAGGGTCAACACATGCAGAGAAAAAATAAAGTAGAGACTTAAGGCCTTAATATGGCAATTTCAAAAATTAATATTTGTTCAAAATTGACAGAGATATTCCCGTTCAAACCTCATCATTTCTTATAATTTTTCGCAGTTTTGGCCCGAAAGTCCCTTTTTCGGTACAATATGGCAAATTTCACTTTCGTAAAAATGTTCGAAATAAAAATTTCGATATAATATGACATTAGAACTATAGAGAATTTATAAAAAGGATATAAGTTCGCAATTTCGTTTTCGGCTTTTTTTGAATGCTTTCAGACCTAAAGACCGAACGGCTGGTCCGATTAACATTAGATTTGGTACTAGTTGCTAGGAACGTTAAATTTGTCATAAAGTACCAAAAAATAGGCTTTCGGGCAAAAACTGTGAAAATTGATAAGAAATGGTAAAGTTTGAATGGATATATCTCTGTCAATTTTCCAATAATATGGCTTTTTTAACATGTCATATTTAAGCCCTTAAACTCCAGTTTACTTTGTTTGCGCATGTCTTGAGCGTATCTTTGCTCCGAAAAAAGTTATGCGCAATTTAGAAAAAAATTTAAAAATCTTTGATTTTTCGATTTTTTTTTATGTTGGTTTTTGTTTACTTTTGCTGCTTAAATTTTTTTAAGAAATTTTCCAAAATATCCATTTCGATTGAAAATTTAATTTTGAACAATAAGTATTATATGTAAAATTGTCAAATTCGGCTTAGTTTTTGAGTTATACCAAAAATACTGAAAAGTGGCCAGTGTGACCATTCTCTCAGAAACGCATGGGTGAATTTAGTAGCATTTTCGGTTTTAAGCATGCTTATGGGCCAAACAAACATATTCAATAATAAAAACCCTTGCACGTAATTGTTCCTTTTTAAAAGGTCTATTCAATAGGCTACTAACAGCCTTTACAAAAAATAGCTTATTGACATTTTTATAAGAAGCTGGGGATCCGTTTTTGAGAAAAATACGATCATATTAAATTGATATTTTTCGTTCTAAAAATAAAATAGTCGTGCCTGCGTATACTATCACAACACTAAAATAAAAAATAAGTAATTCTATTTAAATCCGTTCATCCAATTGTACTATTTTATATTTAATAGTAGACCGTATACTTATTTTAGCGCACAGAAAATTTTTCATCAAAATGGGATTTTCCTCAACGGTTATTTTTATAGTCCAAGAGCCAGTGCCAAAAAATGCTTTGAATTTATTAAAGCTGATATTTGGCCAGTTGGTTAGAGAGGTTGTGTACACCCACATACTGCGGTCAGTCAAGCGAACTGTAGAACAGGCGTCTTAAATATGTTATCAAACTTTTATCAGCACGATGCTGGTGCAATGAATTTATTAAGGCTGAAAATTGTTATACAGGTTATATAACATATAAATAACAGTACCGCCGCCGGCCGGTCAGTCAGTCCATCGCTAGAACAGGGCTGGTCAGTCAGCGCTAATGTGTCAAAAAATGGCATGAGTATACGATAACTCAGGAGACAAGAAATAATAACGGAGTTTGGTAGAACATCTAGAAACGAGCATTTTTACTATGCGAGACGGGGTCTATCTCTCCCCATTTGGGCGGGAGGGGCAATTTTCTAAAAAAAAAAATACTAAAAATGGAAAAAAATATCGAAAAATAACGGTAATAGATACAATAATGTATTATTTGTTTTTTTAAGGCTAAAAGTCTCTTCTATTATTTTGTTTTTAAATCAAGAAATTTGTATGAATAGTTTTTGAAACAACTAATTTTAAACTCAAAACTTTGGAAAAAAAATGAAAAAAATATGTTTTATTGATTTTATTCCAAACTGGGATTATATACTAAACTTTTTTGTTCGTATTAGTATTTAATCCAATACTGTAAACTAGACGGATTTAAGTCTACTAGTTCTTGAGAAAATTGAAATTTACCAAACCAACTTTTTTTTTTTAATTTTTATCTGTGGACTTTTTTTTTCTTTGGGATTAATGTTGGTACAAATGATCAAGGTGCTTAAGAAAGTTGCTGACATTGGTGCCACAGCATGCACCTCTTCGGTAAGTAACATTAACGGTTAATGCTTTTTAAAACAGAATACACTAATTTTATTGATTATTTAAAAAATACTACCACTAGCAATGTCAAAACCTTACTAATGTTTTCAACCATATTTTGAAGTACAATGCCTTTGTTGGGAGAGAGGATAACGGGTACCGATTTCTCTCTGTCTCTATTAGCGAGTTTATATTTCTAGAGCGCTCAGTAATTTTTCTCATATCACCGTCCTGATCCTTCCCAGTTTGAAATATTTAAAAATTCACCAAGGAATCCCCAGCTATTTCCTCGAGGAATGGAAGCTTAACCCAAGGAATTTGAGGTGAAAGCATCGAGGAAATTGACATGGGGTTGTCATTGGCGTTCACCAAATGATTTTATTGGTGAATATTCAGTAGTGAAACCACGAAGAAGGTGTTAATTGTTTATTCTATTTATTCTATAATGAGTTGTATTTGATGAAACATACCGTGAATATACATCAGTGATATCACTAGGTACGTGGAGTTGCTTTTTCACCAGACCATTACTCTTAGCTGAAAAATGTCATGAATGTTCACCAAGGAAATCACTTTGTGAATGGAACCTACTTAATCATCTAGTGAAATCAACAACATCGGTAGTGTATTGTCTAATTAAAGATTAAAACGAACCAAAATGCATTTCTCATTTCAAATCAAAACTTATATTTACGTTTTAACAAACGCAATTTGAGAAGTTATGCTCACAACATCTTACATTTATTTTCATACAGGAAGTCACTGTGAACTTTATCTTACAAGATGAGAACCAAAAAATCACAAGCTCAGGACTCTCTGTCTGTTACTATTCATCGTTGAAAACCTCGTGTTTCTCGAAGAATAACATTTTGCAATGAAATTGTATACTGCATGGGAAGCATTAAATTCAGTTGAATTTTTGCACCAAGTAAAAGAAAGGGTGATGCCATGAAAATATTGAACTGGTGAAAAAGGCAACACCTTTTTCTAATGAAATCATTATCAGTATTTTATGAACTCATTGTGCTATTCACCAAAATTTTTCCTTGAGGACGAAATTTCCTACTGGGTTAGAAAAAGTAGTAGAATAATATATGTACATATAAACATGATCTCTCTCATGGAAGTCAAAACAACTCTCTTTTTCTTTTCTTCTTATGTAATTTACTGCGACAAGAAATAATTGAGCAAGCAAATCAAATCAAGCAGGCGCCAATGTCAACAACTTTCTTAAGCACCTTGATCATTTGCACCAACATTAATCCCAAAGAAAAAAAGTCCACAGATAAAAATAAAAAAAAGAGTTGGTTTGGTAAATTTCAATTTTCTCAAGAACTAGTAGACTTAAAACCGTCTAGTTTTCAGTATTGGATTAAATACTAATACGAGCACAAAAAAGTTTAGTATATAATCCCACAGTTTGGAATAAATTCAATATAACATATTTTTTTCATTTTTTTTCCAAAGTTTTGAGTTTAAAATTAGTTGTTTCAAAAACTATTCATAGAAATTTCTTGATTTAAAAACAAAATAATAGAAGAGACTTTTAGCTTTAAAAAAACGTGTAAAACATTATTGTATCTATTTTTATTTTTAGTGTTTTTTTTTTTAGAAAATTGCCCCTCCCGCCCAAATGGGGGTAATAGACCCCGTCTCCCATAGTAAAAAATGCTCGTTTCTAGATGTTCTACGAAACTCCGTTATTATTTCTTGTGTCCTGAGTTATCGTACTCATGCCATTTTTTTACACATTAGCGCTGACTAACTAGCCCTGTTCTAACGATGGACTGACTGACCGGCGGCGGTACTGTTATATATATATAATATATAACCTGTATAACAATTTCAGCCTTAATAAATTCACTGCACCAGCATCGTGGTGATACAAGTTTGATAACATATATACGTATTTAAGACGCCTGACAGTTTGCTTGACTGACCGCAGTATGTGGGTGTACACAACCTCTCTAACCAACTGGCCAATTATCAGCTTTAATAAATTCAGAGCATTTTTTGGCGCTGGCTCTCCGTCTATTACTTTTGTGTGGTAGGTATCGTTATTTTTGCATAATTGTAGAACATTTTTTTAATATTTAAGAGCGTGTTAAAAATCGTTACGTAGCAATACCAAGTTACAAAGCAATTTTAAAAATAAATTGTCTTAGAAGTACCTACTTAATGTATTGAATTTTCAAAAATAAAAATTAAATATTTCTTAAAAACAAACACATTATCTGAACTTTTTGTAAGCTTCTGCATAGAAAAACTATCAACACCGCTCTTACCGTTGTCGAGAAAATCTTAAGAAAAACAAAAAATGTTCCACCATTGAAACCAATTTTTCGGAAAAAAGGTTTATCACTCAAATGTTGTGGTCACTAAAAGTAATTTATTGGATTTATGTTTAATCTGTGGGCCCATTTTTCAGAATATTTAAATAGTGAAAAAATTGGTTCTAAGAAAGTGAAAAAGAAAATTAATGTGGATTGACTACAAAACACTATGAACCAAGTTTAAGGAAAATTGTATCCAACCGTTAAGGCTGTAGCTGAACAGACAGATAAACAGACAGGCAGATTGACAGGCATACTAACAGCCAGATATACAGCCATACAGGCAGACAGACACGCAGGCAGACAGACGTCTTCTATATCGTCGCGACATTCGTTTGATCAAATCTCGATTAAAATTTTTTTACGAATGCCAAACTTGCCACATAGTGCCTATAATATTCCAAGTAAAAATGAATCGTAAAAAGTGTAACAATAAAAGTATCCAGGTAATAAAAATAATAAGCCAGAATTGAATTGGATTTCGAAAAAAATATTAAATAATTTGGTAATTCTAAGCAAAAAAAAAAAATCGAATTCCTCATTCAAAGATAATCCAAAGCTCTTTGGATAGGTTTGTGTTGTTGTAATCTCTTGTGAAAAAACAGTTGATGATAGCTGATATACAAAAGCAACTCAATATAACTGAATTTCTTAAGGTAGCTAGATAGCGAAACGGTGGGTACTGGAAAGTAAGGAAATGTTCTCAATTTGATGTCAGAAATCAGAAAACCATTTACAAAAAAAGTTATGAATTGCTTTAGGCAAACATTTTCCATTTTCGTGAGAAGCGATATGCTTCTCATGCATTTTTGCATGTGCCTCAAACATTTGGAAATATCAATTAGTAATTACTTATAACTTCCTTTTCTATTGATGGCAAATGCCAGCAGGGGGCAAACCATGAACATCAAAAAGAAGCTGTCATGAAAATAGCCATATTTTGAAGACAATATCGAATATATGGATATTTTCAGATATAATCGGCCTGGTCCTGAGCCAGACGGGAGCAATTAAGGACTCCGACAAAAAAATGTGAAGTATTTTATAAAATATTCTATACCAAATTAAAAATATATTGGTTGTGTGGTATTGCCCAGAGCCCCTTGCCCCCCCGGGCACCTATGGCAGTGTTGATAAAATTATCATGATTTTACCAAAAAAAAAACATAAGATTTAAGACCTTGAGTGCCATAGTGGCCTTACTGCATTTTTCATTATTTTCAGTAGACCAAAAATAAGGATCAGATTATTTTCAAAAGCTTGTCGTTTTTAAATAAAGAAACATAGTTTTGTTTTTTTTTTGTCAATATAATAAAAAAAGTAAATGATTTTTGATTTTGTATTAATGATTTTCCAAAATACCGTTATAAATGATCATCAGATGGGTCACTCTTGCACTTAAACTTTAAATTGTTTTGTGATCGGCTTCTTAGTGTAAGAAGTCCTTCAACTATGGCATGCCGTCAATTCGAAAAATTTAAAAGCAGGAATATTGTTTAAAAAATACAGATTCAATTTTTGTAATAAATTCAATTTCGATAAAATTGCAGTTAGGCTACTATGGCTTTCACGGCCTCATTTTAGACCAAGACCGGGAAGCTAATTTTACGGTTTGATGTTCCTACATAGCCAAAATAATGAGTATGTGGCAGCCGCTCGAAAAATCATGCAATATGGAACAACGCAAGTTCTTTTAATAATTCGATATTTAGTCCAGTCAATTTGTTCTCAAAAAGGCTCATTGCGAGCAAATTATATGGTAGTTTTGATTTTTTCCCTCCTTTATGTTTTTGGCGGTGCTGAATTCGAGACTGAGGTTTACCAACAAAATTTCGTGACGCAACATGGAAAAAAATGATGAAAAAATGCATTTTTTGGGAGCTTTTCACTAATGGCTCGAAAGCTACCAACTATTTGAAATTACATCAATGTACCACTGAAAGTATACACAATTTCCATTAAATCCTTATTTAAGGTTTTTTTCTGTGACAACCCATTTGGACTCAAGCGTTAGTAAGTTAGTAATACAATATGACTGGACTAATTATTGCAGGCGCGGATCCAGGATTTCGTTCAGGGGGGGGGCAATTTCGTGAGTTTCCACAGGTCTACAGATTTGAGTACACTTCATACCGCTCTACACACCTGTGCCTACGTTCTGTAACTCTCGCATCGAAAAAACTGGTCGAGAAACGATGAAAACTGAAACAAAATGCATGAGTTTTGTTCCATTTTTCAACGTTTCTCGACTGATTTTATCGATGCGAGAGTTACAGAACGTAGGTACTGGTCACATAAAGCGATGAGAGTTTGAAATTTGAAAAAAGCAATTACCTCTTTCATAACTGCTAGACACTGTCTCGAACAGCCGTTACTTTGGAACAGTTTGTAGCTGTAGCATGGTGTCTTTACAGCATTTTTGATTCCCCTTAGGATTGGTGCAACACCTCAAATTTCAGAAAGCATCATGACACATCGGTATGTTCCTATTCGCTATTCCCACTCTTGACGTTCGAGTTCGAGTGAAAGTTTCAGCCTCTTCATTAGCTGGCCGCCAAATGATCGTCATTTCTTGATGCAGATTGCAATCGTCATATGCAATTGTCCTGTTTGCACAAAATTAGTTTGATAAACGTCATTCAACTTACTCGCAAACGCATTTGATGTTTACGAACACGCTCTCTGGTTTCTCAATTTTTGTATCGTCAACTCGATTTTTTACTGCACAGCTGCACCGCAGATAATGTTTTCGAACATGTGACTTTAGCAGTTTGCGATAAAGAACAATCTGCAAATGCATTTTTGACGCAGATAACTTTTTTGAAAACGGCCGTTGACTTGACGATTGTAAAAACGGCCAAAAACAATTATCCATGCTACTTCTCTTCGGCAGTGACTCTGTCGTCGTTTCCTGGTTTCTCTCCAATCTTCTTTATTGGATTTATACTCTTCACCAGTTTAATAACACGGAAGTTCCTACAACGCATCCACGAAAGTGACAAAATCCTCACGAATATTACCATCAGAAATGAATCTTATGGCTATGGCAGTTGTGCTGCACTCGAAACACATTTGCATATTCTTAAGTTGCGTATCCATTTAAGAGGAAAAAGACGAGAGAGAGAGAGACGAGTATAAATTTTTTTGATATTTCTCAATAATTTTTATATACAATTTTGGTTTATTATTTAAGCTTTTTCTAATCTTGTAGATCCGTACATTTGAAGAAAAGTTTGATTTTTTTAAAGAAATTAAATCGACGTATTTCAAAGATTTTATTTTTTTCTTAAATTAAAATCAATTTTAAGGTAGAAAATTTAGAAAAGTGCCCCTGCAACAATTTTTTAAAGGAGGGTCGGGGCAGTAACTTTTTGAAACATTATTTTTAAAAATTGTGAAAATTTTCTTTCACATTTGCATTTTGAAGAGTGATGTAAGAGAAATCGATTTGGGACTCAATCTGATCTCTAGTATGAAATAATTTGACTGTTCTCAAAAAATGTTATACAGTAATGTAGCCTGATATTGATCTTTAAATATAAGACCTTAACTTTGAACATTGGACATCTAAAACAGAAGTTATAACTATAAGCTTTCCAATCGGTCGATTTGAATGCTATTTGTGCATAGCGGTACTTTTCTTCACTGTACTTGGTCAGCCAGCGGCCGACGAACAATCACTCATTGCTGCAACGCTGCGCAGCAAATTTAGAAAATTCGTGCACAGCTCTGGGCTGGATGCAGCTCTTGGGGTATGGCTGCTCCCATTAGAGCCTGAAAAATCTGCACGTGTGCTTAGGCTATTAAGATACGGCTCAGATGGAAGAGCATAGGTTGTTTCATCAAAAAGTATTAAATAATTTTTTGAAATGGAAAAAGAGGAAAATGAAAACGTGAAGTCCTTTTTTGGCTGCCAAGAATAAATTTTATGAACGTATAACGAAAAAACATTTTTGAATACATTTTATTAAATTCATATTTAATTCTTTCTTGCCCAGTGGGAGGGCAATTGCACCCATTGCCCTCCCCCTGTATCCGCGCCTGAATTATTGTAATGCTTGATTCCATGAAACTCGAACAAATTTCAAAAGTTGGAATTTCAAAAAAAGTATTAAAACTTAGAGCAATCTTCTGAACAACTAGAACAATCTGTAACAACTTTCAAAATTTCGATTTTCGATAGAAGGGGGCTGAACAATAACGGTTTCTTGGGTCTAAAACCCCCATTTTTGAATATTTTTCAAAAAAAATAATTGGAACAATCCGGAAAAAAAACGGGAACAATCTGGAGCAACTTTAAAATTAACAAATTCGAAATAAAGGGGGCTAACTTTACACACTCTAGACTAGCATATTAGCTTTAAGTAGGTGCCAAACTTGGAATAGTTAGACTTTAGGTCTTAGAGGCATGTAGTTAAAATTACATATTATGTGCCATTATTTAAATAAAAATATTTAAAATTATTAATTGTTTCCTAAAAATCAATTCATGCATTCACTTTGATTTCATTCAATTAATTGCACAAGAATCAAATAAATGATTAATTAACTTTTTAAAGGGCCTATAATAAAAAAAAATATATGTACATTATATTGTTTTTAATTTAAAGGTTATTCTTATGCGGGACGCTAAATTATCATCAATCATTTTGCCTCATTTAATTAAACACCTTCCATCAGCAGAAAACTTTAAGAATGTAGCTAAATGGTCTTTTACGGAATCGCAAAGTCATGAAAAGTGTGGAGCATTCTTGTGTCGACGAGAGTGCTTCAATGCAGCTGATCTCATAATCAATGATTTAGGTATGAATACAATTTCACTTCCAATCCAAAGCATAAGGAATTGTTTTTAAGACAAAATTTATTTCCAGACCCAGTTGGACAGACAAACAGTCAAATAGTACTCTCGCTGACATACATCCTGGTATCCATTGGCAAATCAACTGACATTAAAACATGTCTAATAAGTGCTTTGGAAAATGCTCCCCCAAGTTGGTGTGATTGTCTTGACAAACGTCAGGTAAGCAACCATAAATTGCACAAAATTGTCGCAAAGATGAAGGTGCAACGTGCAACTCTACTGTCTATCATTTAAGGTGTGGAATCAAAAACGTCCACCCTGGTTAGAGGCCATCATGCACTTGGTTTATCCTGTCCTCGATTGCATTGTTGATATGCTGATAAATGCGGTGGAAACTGGAGCAAGTATGTACCAATCCATGTCACTAGCCTTGACATGTGTATCCGAGATGTGGGAATGTATTCCGGAAGGACTCTATAAAGTTACA
Organism: Dasysyrphus tricinctus; assembly: GCA_963921185.1. Lineage (NCBI taxonomy): Eukaryota > Metazoa > Arthropoda > Insecta > Diptera > Syrphidae > Dasysyrphus > Dasysyrphus tricinctus. The sequence goes on from OY992532.1 coordinate 182,008,565, forward strand.
GTTCTGTTACAAGAGATTATTTCTGTGTCAACGAAGCCCTTGAGTATGTCCATCAAAGTTACATTCGAAGCTCTGTGATGAATTCAAAAGTATATGTTCTCGTTTTTTTTTAGGTGATTCTGTTTTATTGCAAGTTGTATTCGGTGCATTGTATACGGAATTGATTAAAAAAGCAGAGGCATTCGAGAAGAGTATGATGATATTGTGGGTTTGATTATTTCTGTTTTGGTGTGTAATGTATCATTTATAGATCAGAATGATGCGAAGGCAACAATATGCTATTCTCTTTCCGAGGCCATTTGCTCGCTAGATGAGGATGATAAGCATACGGAACAAATTGATTTGTTTTTAGTTCAAGCTAAAGAAAGTGTGTTATTCGAAGGTGAGTTTTTTTCAGGATCTGGATTGAGTGGTGCAAGTACGGTGAAAGTTGATGAAACCAATGAGAGATGTGCATACAGTCCTCCGGTGAATTATCCCTTAGAACTTGATGTTGGATCCGCGCATTGCATTGCCGAAGTATTGGCGAGTGATATTCTGACGTCAAACATTGGAAAACAATCACTTAAGGTAGGTCAAGTATTTAGGGATTCTTATAATTTTCAACAGTATTTACATCTTTCAATTTTCGCTGATTTTGACTGTGGAATTTAATACTCAAGACCACCAAGAAGTATGTAATTGTATTCTCAGTTTCCAAAAAAATGTTGCAAAAAGGCCTCAACCAACAAACATCTCCAATAAGCCCGGTCCTTAGGTAACCGCATAAAGCAAAAAATATTTATGCACTCCAAGCTCATTGGCATCAATATCTTCCGCTACTGCGTTGCCTCTTAAAGACCTAATTTGCTGGAGCATTATATTGCCCATTTGCTCTGCATGGGCTAACCATTTATGAGCTGGCTTGACTAGTGTGATGTGGCTATTTGTCTTTTAATGTTCTTCCCCAGAGCCTGTCAATACTTACTTACTTACTTAAGGTAGCGCTATAGTCTGGGTTGGACCAGGGCCTTAACCAACAAGCTTCTTCCAGCCGGCTCGATTTCCAGCTAGCTGTCTTCAATTTAACACGCCAAGTTGGTTGAGGTCCTCTTCCACTTACGTGCGCCACCTTTTACGCAGTCCGCCTCTAATGCGCTGTCCCACGGGGTTGGATTCAAAGAATTTCCGGGCCGGAGCATTGGTGTCCATTCGGTCTAGGTGACCCAGCCATCTCAGTCGTTGGCTTTTTACTTTTGTGTCTAGGTCGGGGTTGCTGTATAGCCCGTACAGTTCGTTGTTGTGTCTTCTTTTCCATTCCCCATCTATGCAGACGGGACCAAAAATCACCCGGAGAATTTTCCTCTCGAAACAGCCTAACACGGTCTCATCCACCGTTAACAGTGTCAATGCCTCTGCACCATACATTAGGACCGGGATGATAAGCATCTTATACAGGAACAGTTTGACTGCTCGAGAGAGGGCTTTGCTTCTCAATTGCCTTCTTAGCCCAAATAAACAGCGATTGGTAAGAGTAATTCTTCGTTTGATCTCAGCACTGGTATCGTTCGCTGAGTTTATAGTGGATCCTAGGTTGACAAAGTCTCTGACCACCTCAAAAATATGGTTGTCTATAGTGACGTTTTGTCCGAGACGTCGGTGTTGGGTGTCCTTTCTAGTTGACAGCATAAATTTAGTTTTGCTTTCATTCACCGTTAGCCCCATCTTCTTGGCTTCCTTCTCAATACTCACGAAAGTACCACTGACATCTCACTTTGTTCATTCGATTATGTCAATGTCGTCAGTGCAAGCGAGTAATTGGACGGACTTTTGAAAGATTGTGCCTCTAGTGTTGACGTGAGAGTTTTGCACTATTTTTTCAAGAACGATGTTGAAGAAGTTGCATGAAAGCTTTTTTTGACATCAAAGGTGTCGGTGATGAGGTCTATGCCAACCTTGATGGAGCAGCGTGCATTCTCCATCGTCACTTTGCACAAACAGACGGGTTTGTGAGGGATGCCAAAACTAGAAATTGCTCTATATAGCTCGTCTCTATAGACGCTGTCATACGTGGCCTTAAAAGCGATGAAAAGGTGGTGGGTATCGATTTGAAACTCCTGGGTTTTTTCCAAGATCTGCCGTAGTGCAAGTATTTGGTCGATGGACCTATCAGGTTGTTGACGAATAGCCATTCAGGCGTTCAAAAAGTACGGCAGAGAAGATCTTGTAAGCGATATTAAGCAGACTGATGCCTCTGTAGCTGTTGATGCAGTCCAGAGGATCGCCTTTCTTGAGGATCGGGCAAACAATGCTGAGGTTCCATTCATCGGAAATGCTTTCCTCCCACCATAATTTGCAGATGAGCTGGTGCATACTCCTAACCAATTCATCGCCAGCCACTTTGAATAGCTCTGCCGTAAGGCCATCAGCTCCAGCAGCTTTATTGGACTTAAGTTTATAGCTATATCTTTACTTCATCGAGATCGGGTGGATAAAATTGTTGACCTACGTCGTGCTGGTTGAATGCATGGTAGCGGAGTTCAGCTCGTCATCACCGTTATACAATTTGCTGAAATGATTTTTCCATATCCTCAGCACTGACTGCGATTCATCCTTGCAGGCTTCGGTTCGGGCCTTGTAACCCTGGGAGGTTCTCTTTTCTTTTTGGTAAAAATATTCGAACTTCATGCCTACAATAAAATTCTTCTATTTGCTTAACGCACACTTCTCATGCTCTTTCTTTTTCCTTCTTAGAAGCCTGTGTTCCTCTTTCCTCTTCTGCTCGTAGAGTTCGCGAGCAGCTCTGGTCCTTATAGGCAGCACCGTTTTGTATACCTTTTGTTTGGCTGCATTTACATACTTGTCGGCATTCTTTGTCGAACCAGGGGTTGTGTTTGGTGTCCTGGCAATTCTTCCACTGGCTCTCGATACTTGCAGTTGGTGGAATAGGACTATTTAAGAGGGTGCGAGAAACTCGGTTGGAAAGGGACCTGGCAATTTCTTGCCACTGTAGTCGTCCGACGTTAAAATTCATCACAATATTTCCCCGCCTTGGCTTTGGTCTGGATATCCGTAGCATGACCTTGGCTACAACGATGTAGTGGTCCGAGTCAACGTTGGCTCCTCGGAATGTTCGGACATCCTTGATACTGGAAGAATGCCTTGCGTCGATCGCAATGTTGTCAATCTGGTTGGCGGTTGATTGACCATCAAAAATTCGCCATGTCCCCTTGTGTTTATCGGGAACTGCGTACTAGACCACAACGTTTCACCCCGCAGCAAAGTTTATTAGCCTGAATCCGTTTTCGGAGGTGGTGTCGTGCAGACTCTATCTTCCGATTGTGCCACAAAAGACGTCCTCTCTTCCTAGCTTGGCATTAAAAATCACCCAAGACAATTTTCATGTCATAGCTAGGACATTGCTCATATGTCTTTTGCTCAGGAGCTCGTATAACTCATCGTTCTCCTCTGGGGGACATGCGCGCATATGAGGCTAATGTTGGCAAATTTAGCCTTGATGCAATTTGTCGTGAGGCGCTTGTTAACATAGTTGAAACTCAAGACTTCTTGCCTTAGTCTGCCTCTAACGAGAAGAATCCACATCCAAAGAGACGCTACCCTTGTGGTCGGTAACAGTCACCGTAGTAGATGTCGCAGTCTTTCAGTTTTCTTTTGCCCGGCCCATCCCATAGCACTTCTTGGATGGCGTTGCTGTCTAGGGCTTCCACTAAATGTTTGGCTGTACGCTTTCATAGAGAGCCAGAACATACCACGTGCAGATCCGAAGTTCAATGTCCTTATTTCGTTTGATAGGTTCGTCAACAGTAAACCCGTCCGTATCCGAGGCTTGTTGTTGCTTTGCAACTAAATAGCTTTACGTGGCCGGGAAGTCACCCCGGCTGCACGACCCCCAACCTGGAGGACCAGACCCTTACCATATAACTCCAAGGGTTGGGAGCCGGATTAACCGCTCCTTATAGGCCTGAGCTTCGAATATATTGTAGTAGCCCGTATAAGGTGTTCACTAGATAGTTCAGCCTAAGTGGAACTATAGATTCCATATAGATCTCCAGATTCCATCTGGAGAATTCTTTCGCTGCCTGGATAAAGGAGAAGTGTCTTAGTGGGAACACTCTGAGATAGCAGACGTTATGATTAAAGGTATGAGATAGAAGACGGCACTAAAAAACAATCTGAATTTTAAACGGCCTTTTTGTATGTACGTCTTATTTGAATTCTTAAAGCTCTCCCAAACCAACGGGAAATCATAGTGAACAAAGACAGTTCTTTGTTGTCTTGAATGTTTCGCGTTGGTTTGGGAGAGGCTTTAATCACTAGCAAAGCACCTTGTCGAGACTCAATACCTATTTTTTTTTTCCTGTACAGTTCATCTTAAATTATGCATTTTTTGAAAACCCAATGGAAATCATATCCATGAAGATTTTAAATCTATATTAATAAAGATAAATATTTCATAAATTGAACTCAAAAGATATCCTTCAGGTATTCAACTTCATGTGACCCCTCACTTTTTTATTTCTCACTTCAATGAAGTTAACTCCAACGATATTTTTTGTTATGATTGCCCTAAACAAAATTTCGTGATTTAATATTTTGTTCACAGGTTTTTTACAACTATATAAAAAATAACAAGGACTGGCTATTCGAACAGCTCAAGGTGACTGATACCGAACCAAATGATTTTCAAGCCGTACAGGGGCAGAACATAACCGAAGTTAAACCTTCAATACTTAAATCGATGTTTTTCATAGGCAACACTCCCTTCGATCAGGTTAATCACACTGCCGCCACACATAGTGTGGCATATCGAAATAACAAAAAATTAAAAAAAATTAAAAAAAAATTCAATATTTCCTTTCAGCTACTGACCGGGTCACTGAAAATAGATTATTCGATGTGGCTGCAAACACCCATTTCCTTAAATACCGAGAGGGCTTGGTTGCACATTGAACGTCGCACTGACTTCCAACCCGAAGAAAAACTAGCACTACCGGAAGTAACCATGGTCGCTGGAATAACAAAACTTTTAAAAAAGAAAAAGAATACCGAAGTTTGAATTTGGTTTTAGATGAAAAATAATGAAATAAATAAACTACGGCTCAGTCAGAGAACTTGTAGGTACGACTCTTTAATTTTATACAACATACTCTCACATCTCTACTATTAACAATAACAAATAAATAAACCATGTTAGGTATGAACCCAGCAAATGAAGGTCAAAGAAGAGGGTGGTAAAGTTGGCTAGATTTGAATATTTAATATGTACATAAGAGGTTAGTTATAAGAAAATTGAAAAAAATGTCATCAGTTGCCACTAATTTTCCACAGAAAGACTTTTTCAATTATTTAATAAAAGTTTCTATCTCATTCATTTATTAGAAAGAAATAAGGAACTATTTATTATCACCCCTGTTCTGAATTCCGATTCATTATCGGTGTTTTGAAATACTTTTCATTTTCAATACTTGCGAAATGAGTTTGTTTTGATTTTCGGGTGGATTGAAAATTTGAAAAAAAACAGGTTTGAATATCGGCTATTGCGGAAGTGAATTAAATTCAGAACATGATTTTTGAATCCGTACGGAAATCAATTTCGTATACGGATTTGAATCCGAACGGAAATCAGAACAGGTGTGTATTCAATGGTTTAATTTATTACATTTTTAAACAAAGTGAAAACATATGTACATTAGGGTGGTCCTTAAATTGGACATTGTCTTGGATAACCCTCATTCGATTCAAAACATTGAAAAACAATTTCCCTAATTTTTTCAGATTTTTATTTCACCCCCCTGGTCTCCCTTTTTTCAATTCAAGGTTCAAATAATGGGGTTAAGGTGATTCTTATAAAACGCGAAAAAAATCAGAACTTATAGATTAAATTCAGACGAAAAAAAAATCGTTTAGGAGGGGGTGTCTATTTCCCCCCGTTCAGGCGGGAGGGGTCATTTTCTAAAAATTTGACCCAAAATAGAAAAAAATTATTAAAAAACAATGGGACCACTTACAATGGCATGCTATAGGTTTTTTTAAAGCCATGAATCCAATCTCTAATATGTTTTTTAAATCAAGTTTTTTTTGTAAATAGTTTCTGAAAAAAATTATTTTCAAACGTAAACAATTATTATTTTTGTTTTTATTTCTAAGCTTAAAAATTATTTTTTCAAAAACTATTTACAATAAAAGCTTGTTTTAAAAAACATATTAGAGACTTGCATCATGGCTTTAAAAAAAGCTATAACATGCCATTGTAAGTGGTCCCGTTGTTTTTAAATAATTTATTTCTACTTTGGGTCAAATTTGTAGAAAATGACCCCTCCCGCCTGAACGGGGGGATAAAGACCCCCCCTTCAATATGATTTTTTGTTCGTCTGAATCTAATCTATAAGTTCTGATTTTTTTTTCGGGTGTTATAGGAATCACCCTAACTCCATTATCTGTACCTTGAAGTGAAAAATGGGAGACCAGGGGGGTGAAATAAAAATGTGAAAAAATTGGGAAAATTTTGTTTCTCTATTTAGAGTTATTTAATGCCTATCCAAGTTGGAATTTCAAAAAAACCCAATATAAGGACCACCCTAATGTACATGTACTGAGAAGTACTGCATTTTTGTTTATAAGAATGTTAAATTAATTTGTATATAAAGAAGAAAGAAGGGAACCTGACATTTATGAGGGGTACCGCTTGCTCATCGATTGATTACTGCCTCACTAAATGAATGTGCCTCCAATCTATTCAAGACTTTGAAGTGAAAGAGTTAATCCACTCAGATCACCTACCAATAAGCGTAGCATTAAAGTTGGACACTCCGAGGAGAGCCCATACTGCCACAAAAAGGTGCTTGCTTCCAAAACAACAGTGGAGAGAAAAGAACTTTGAAAGGTACTCCTCAAACCTAAATCATCAGCTCAACCTTATTGAACATTGAACACAGCAGTATCAAAACAGTGAGAGGAATAGACATTCTCATAACCTGCGTCTCTGAAGCTGCTAAGCCATTGCAATCAAGGAGAAAAGTTAACGAAAAGCAACCTTGGTATGACTGGGAATGTGAAGTAGCCGAAAAAAAAATCGTTCGCTTTTCTGCACATACTAAGGAAAGCAGACTCCATCTCTGCAAAACAAATGTACCGGCAGACAAACAAAATATACAAACTTACCTGCATTAAGAAACAGAAAGCTTATGTGCAAGAACTAGCTTCGATGTTTAGTAATGCAAGGGACAGTAGGTAATTTTGGAAGATTGCTAAAAGTCTAAATGGCTCTACCATGGGACGTGGCATAAAAGTTGAAACTCCGGTATAAGCTGAAAAGCTACTGAATACGATGCTTACCGGGGCAATGCCCTTACTGGAAGTTGAGGCTCTTGATCGGACCATTACTCATTTGGATATAATCAGAGTCATAAATCGATGTATAAGTTCAAACAAAGCCCCAGGTGAAGACCGGATTCCTTATGAATTTTTTCAAAAATGTGACCCAAAGGATCCAAGTAACTATAGAGGAATCTCCTTTCCCAACGCTGTCACAAACATATTTACGGGTATTATTTTGGAAAGGCTCACTGAATGGGTGCAACAAAATAATTTTTTGAGTGAATACCAAGTGGTTTCCGCAAAGAATACTCTACAAGCATTGCCTGAGGATACTTGGAATATGGAAAAAAGCTGTACGCATTCTTTGTGGACTTCAAGGCTGCGTTTGATTCTATTAATAGGAAAGCTTTATTCTACAAACTCAGCAATATAGGGCTGTCAATAAAAATGCTTATAGCACTTCACAATTTCCACGATGGAAATATGACTGCGGTTTGTGATGGAAATATTTTATCTGAATGGTTTCAAACGGAAACAGAAGTAACGGTTGTTGAAGCACGGTTGTCTTCTCAGCCCACTATTATTCTCACTAATTTTGGATGACTTTGGAGAATTTCTGTCGGGAGGAATAGCATTTGCTGGAGTGAAGATAAAACTTCTGCTTTACGCAGACAATATAGTAATACGGGATGCAATTGATAATAATAACACCGGTAAACCAAATTTCATGGTTTTTCGAAATGGGTCGGGAAGATACGCAAGAAATGAGAAATGAATCTGGCACAACAAAAACTGGAGAAAGTCGGAGAATAAAAATACCTTGGTGTCCTCATTATGCCACAGCTCTCATTTAAGAAACACCTACACGACAAATTGGTAGAAGCCAAACGCGCAAAAACTGTAGCTGAAGTGGAGTCCTCAGCAAAAAACAGTGTTGATCCAAGCGCTAAGTACAAGGTATTTGAAACGGTTATGAGGTCAATCATGTGTTATGCAGCACAAGTTTGGGGTATACCAATTTGAAGAAGTGGAGAAGCTGCTTAGATACTTCCTCAAACGTATATTTAGGCTGCCATATAATACGCCAAATTACATGCTGCACCTTGAGACTGGTCTACCACCATTAGACTTATACACAATGGCCCTGAGTAATAGATCCGAATCTAGCCTAAAGTCGACTTTAACAAAGACATCCGCAGAAATAAAACACTAACTTCACCACTAAATGCTTACAAGAACCTCAAGCTAATTTTAAAATGATCTTATCTAAGCATTTAGAAGTGAAATTTGTATTTTATTTCCACGGATGTTTTTGTTAAAGTCGACTTTAGCTAGGCTTGGATCTATTACTCAGGGCCAATGAGACTACCTTTTTCATACATACGGAAAGTCGTGATGCAACCTATACTTATCGCCTCACATATTTAATCGTCAAACACCTCCAAAGCAGAAATACGCAGATCTTCAGTGAATGGTCAAGACATGGGAGGGAACATAATGTAATAATTTTTTTGATTAAAAAAATGCATTTCATTCTCATTTTCTTGAACATTTTTTTCTGCACTTAGTGAGTTTTACCTTTGAGCCGACGACTTATAAAATACTCAGACATGAACTCGGATCCGAAAATTATTTCCACGATGAGTACAGCCTTGACATGATATCCCTTATCTTCAAAGCCAGAGGTGAACTTTTACTTCTCAGCTACTTGCCCTTACCCCCTGCGGGTAAGGGGCAAGAATATACCCGAGGTAGGCATGCCTGTCGTAAGAGGCGACTAAAATCCAAACTCCGTATACTGAGATTGATGTATACAAAACTATGCAATGAGCAAAACAATAAGATATAGTACCCCAGGTGGCAGTCCAGGTTCACTGGAAAATCCACCCTCTTCGGAGGTCGGCTCTATGGATTCTGGGGAGAGCCAATTATTGCATTTAATAAATCCCTTCCTAAAAAGTGCAAGGGTATCTCGATCACCACCATCTAAATCGAGTATAAAACAATCTAAATTTGGGCAAAAGAGTCCACCCGTCACGCCAGCGCGCGCCAAAAAAGACTCAGATAAAACAGAAAATCTTGAAAAAGATAATAACGAACTTCGACGAAGACTTGATGAAGTAATGGAACTTTATCAAGAGCTAAAGAAAGAAGTTGATCTTCTTCGAAAAGAAAATGAGATGTTGAAAGGCAAAAATTCGCCAAGAAACTCCAAAGCTAGCTTGCCACAAGTCAATAATTCTAGATATGAAACAGACGAAGAAGAGCTATCACGTGAAACGGAAAAGTCCTCAAAGAAACGATTAAGTAAAAAGCGTAAAGCTGGCTCTTCACCTGAGGCAGCCTCATCTTTTGAAATAATGGTTTCACCAAAACATGCGCCAGTTAAAGAAAAACCTGTTAAGGAACGGCCCCCGCCACCGATAAATGTTATCGGTATTGCGGAGTATAACAAATTGCAAACCATATTAAAGGCATTACTACCATCAGCTTTTAAAGTTATTTCGCTCAATAACAACAAATGGAAAGTATGTGTGAAAGACCCCGAAAGTTATCGTCTTCTGTCGCGAAAACTAAACGAAGAAAAAGTAGAGTGGTATACCTATGAAAATAAGTCGGAAAGACCCTAACGTGTTGTGGCAAGAGGCTTACACGCATCATGTTCAAAAGACGATATCATTAGTGATCTAAAAGAGCGCAACTTCAAAATCTTAGATGCAATGAACACCGTCAAAAGAGAGAAACAGACGAAAGAGGGTGAAACAAAAGTGGTACCACGTGGTCTTCCACTATTTATACTTTCGTTCGATAAGATTGAAAAACTAGATGAAATTTATAAAATCAAAACAATTCTAAACATCGAAGTTAAGATCGAACCTCTAAGAAAGAGCACAAGGTTAGTCCCTCAGTGTAAACGCTGTCAAGAATTCAATCATACCCAAACTTATTGCAAAAAAGAGCCAAGGTGTGTGAAATGCGCCGGAAAGCATTTAACCGTTGACTGCATCGGAAAAAGTGAAAGTCCACCGACGTGCATTAATTGTAATGGAAATCACCCGGCAAACTATAGAGGCTGCGAAGTGGCTAAAGAATTACAAAAGCGGCGATCAAAATCTGCCAAAACACAAAGAAACCCACAAAGGCAAATAGAAACCGTAATTCCCAAGACTTCCAAATCTAGTAAAGCTCCAAAACCTAGTATCCGTAAGGAAAAGAAAACAGTGTCAATACCTTCGGAGAATATATCAAAGCAAGGAAATGCAGAAACATATGCCCAAATAGCGGCCAAAAATATACCCACAAACAACGACGCTGAAACAGACCCGGTTACAAAAGTCTTTTCAATAATTCTGTCGAAACTTGAGGAACAATGTGACACAAATAAACTTATCTTTGATAGGTTAAGTAAGCTCGAAAATTGTTTTCGACCCAAATCTCTCTCAAAAAATGTATGATGGAAAAGTTAAATTCTTACGTGGAATGCCAACGGATTATGGCAAAAACTTGGAGAATTAGAGATGTATATGCAGGAAAATGATATCGACATATGTTTGATATCAGAAACGCATGCATGCCAAAAATGAATCAAATCTTAAAATCCACGGGTTTCTTGACTACCACGCTGTTCATCCTTCAAATAAAGCAAGGGGTGGATCATCGTTATATATAAAGGAGTGCATTGAACACTCAATAGGCCTGAAAATAGAGGTAGAATCGATGCAATTGAGTAGTGTTCAGGTTAGAACTAAAAACATTCTTCTCAATATCTCTTCGATATATTGCCCTCCACGTTGCAAAATCGATAAGAGTGAATTTACGACATTGATAAAGTCACTAAGCCCAAACTTAATTGTTGGTGGCGACTTTAAAACTTTAATGCAAAGCACACCTTTTGGGCTTCAAGATGCATATCTCAAAAGGGTCGAATGCTATATGAGGCAGGAATGGAAAATAATTGCGATTTCCATTCGACCGGAAAGCCAACTTACTGGCCAACTGATCCGTCAAAAATACCTGACTTAATCGATTTGTTTATGGTAAAAGGAATACCCTCTAACCGTATTGAAATCTCAGAAGGCCATGACCTCTTCTCAGATCATTCTGCAGTCATACTCACTATGAGCGAAAGCCTTGTCAAAATTGAAAAACCACCCAGGTTAACAAACGGTAAAACCAACTGGGAAGGATTTAAGAAAGATATCGAGGACAACGTTGAATTGAGGGTATCATTACAAACGCCTCTTGAGCTTGAAGACGCAGTAGATACCTTTGTTGATATGATACAAAAGGCAGCGTGGAATAACACACCTTATCAAAGGGTTACGCCGCGCTATAAAGATATAAAATATCCGCAGGAAATAAAAGACTTAATAAAAGATAAACGAAAAGCACGTAAGAAATGGCAGTGAACCCGTGCTCCTCAGTCCTCAACACAAAGCTCATTTAAATCACTTGTGTAATATGCTAAAAACAGCGATATCAGATTTCAAAAACCGTGAAGTAGAAAATTACTTTGAAAGCTTGTCAGCTGGGAAAAAATCCAACTACTCACTTTGGAAAGCTATAAAAACAACGAAAAAACCAAAGCTTCCAGTACCCCCGATTAAGAAAAGCCAAAACGAATGGGCTAAAAGTGACAAAGAGAAAGCGGCGGTATTCGCCGATTACCTGGAAGAAACATTTAAACCTTCTGATGGGCAAGCACTCAATGGAAATATTAATATGAGTTTTAGCTCAAGTGAGAACTACAGAACCAGAAATGCTACGCTCGCTGAATTGAACAGAGAAATAAAGAAGCTAAAGTCTAATAAAGCTCCGGGGTATGACTTAATAACAGCGGAAATATTAAAAATGCTTCCTCACAAAGGATTAATTAACCTCCTTTATATAATAAATGCCGCTCTAAGGCTAGAATATGTTCCAAGCCAATGGAAAGTTGCGGAAGTCATAATGGTTTTGAAACCTGGCAAACCATCTCATGAAAAGAATTCTTACAGACCGATTTCGCTTCTTCCAATAATATCGAAAGTTTTTGAAAGAATACTGCGCCTGCAGCCTATAATAGAAGAGAAACGATTAATACCTGAACATAAGTTCGGATTTAGAAGCAAGCATTCAATAATTGATCAAGTGCATAGAATAACTGACGTAATTGAGAGAGCTCTTGAAGAAAAGAAAATTTGTTCGACGGTCTTTTTGGATGTGTCGCAAGCGTTTGACGAACGCCTCAAATTCAAATTACGAGAAGTTCTGCCTGTAGGACTTTATAAAATTCTTAACGAATATCTAGAAAACAGACTTTTTCGTGTAAGACACGGAAATGAATATTCTAATTTCAAAGAAATAGTGGCTGGGGTACCACAAGGTAGTGTTTTAGGTCCAGTTCTGTACCTTCTATTTACACGTGATATACCTCAAACAGAAGACACTATCGTAGCAACGTTTGCTGATGCTACTGCAATACTTGCAGTAGGCAAAACGATTAACGAAGCTACGATTAAATTTCAAAATGCTCTTAATAATGTTAATGAGTGGACAAAAACATGGCGAATAGCGCTCAATGAACAAAAGTCAGTCCACGTGGACTTTACGTATAAACAAATAAATAGACTGCCCGTCTTTCTAAATACCGGTCGTGTTCCATTTGCGAATGAGGCAAAATATTTGGGAATGACTCTAGACGTGAAATTAAAATGGAAGCCGCACGTAAAAAAGAAATGCGAAGAACTAAAAAGTAAATTAAGAGATATGAACTGGTTACTCGGTAAATATTCTAAGCTTAGTATTGATAATAAGTTGATTTTATACAGGCAGGTACTTAAACCTGTCTGGACTTACGGTATACAACTCTGGGGTTGTACCTGCGATACAAATTTAAATAACTTACAAACGTTTGAAAATAAATTGCTTAGGTCATTTGTAAATGCACCATGGTATATAAGAAACGAAGATCTTCAGCACTTTATAGGAGTATGCCCTGTTCCCAAACCGATTAGAGTATCAATCTGGGGAAAAAGCCCATTGTTCAATTAATATTTGAACTGGGAAAGAATAAAGCCAGAATAAAGTGGCACAAAGAATCAATCTACAATCAGAAGTGGGGTTGCCATACACAAAAATAAAGAAAACGAGTTTTTGAAGAACAAATGCAAAACAAGAAATAAAACAAACCTAGTTATCTGACGATGAAAGAAACTAGCAATTCTGGAAATAAGGCTGAGACTTGCCAAGAAAAAGAGAATTTTAATACTCCAATACCTATAACAGCTGATGCATTATCAAAGTTTTTGTCAGAATGCGAGGATCTTAGAACTGTAATGCAATAAATTATTAGAGAGGAGGAGGAGTTTTTTCATTTAGTAAAAAAAAAAAATAAAATAATGTTTGAAATTATTCTAAACCTTTAATAATTGTTTTGTTATTTGTATTTTGTTTTAAATAATTCTAAGCATTTTGGGCCAGTAAATAATTCTACGTGTTAAATTTAATCACTGGAAATATTATGCCTATTAATTTTCAAAAATGTTGGCTACTTTAACTTATTGAAAAAGAAAACTTAATACATTCATCTGTGAAGGTTTTAACCAAGCTATAGTATTCCTTGAAATAGGCCTCAAATTTATAGAAAACAAAAATCAAGTGTGAAAAGTCTAAATAAATTTCTATATATTTTTAATGCAATTATGATATTTTTCACTTTATTTACTTTTTTGCTTTTTTTTATAATTCTAAAAAAAATGTGTATTCACCTTTTTTATATATAAACAATTATAGTTCAAAAAATCAGAAGACTTCCCTTTTTTTCTAATTTTTGTAAAAATTCCCAAGCAAAGGAATTTTGTTCATGATCCCCCAGCACTGTAATGCGGATGGATATCAGCATTCATCACCACTGGCGCAAAGCAACGAAAACGAAACAGATACAGAATTCTCTGCATAGCGAAGTGCAGAATGAAGGACCGTGGTGCGCTCGATGAAGTTGAACACCTTGCTATCTAAATTTCTATAAGGAAGAATGAACTTTGTGTTGTTTTTTTTTAAAGTTTGTATGTGGATTTGCTTCACATCGGTGCGCTTAAGTTAAGCGAACACCCTGACGGGTGAATTTTTCGTTTCTTTGAGTGGAAATGAATTTGCTTCTAGTTGCCGAATGAAGAACGAATGTGCGCTTGATGAAGTTGAACACCGAGCAGAGGCCACGATGAAAAAATTATTGAGGGCCTCTTTGGGGGCCATTTGAAAAAAGTCCGGGCCACATTTCGTCATAAAAAAGTTTCAATGAATCTGAGAGGTGATTACAAAATAAACAAGCCAGGCTATGCTTGCTTTAATAGCCTAGTCAAATTAGGGTTTCACCTCGTAATGATAGATAATAAGCTGGAAACTCGTATATACCTATTTGGGGCACAGAAAACCCGCACGCCATTGAAAAGTCGATACACCCAAAACGAGTCACTGTTTGGTGCGGATTTGGTCCAGAGGCATAATTGGGCCAATTTTCCGTTACAGTCAATGGCGATTGTTATCGAGCCATGTTGAACGAATTTTTGTTCACAAAGATTAAAAAGGAGGATATTGGCAACATTTGTTTTCAACAGGACGGCGCAACGTGCAACACAGCCGAAGCTACACTCCATGTAGTAGTAGCATTTTCAAAAAATAAAGTTATTTGGCGGATCCTTTATTTAATAGCATTTTACGTATATATTGAACTTGATTTAATTCATTATATTAAGCAACATGACCATAAGAGCCAAAGTATTAGTTTTCTTCTTCATCGTCATTTTCCGGGCGTTCGAAAATGTCTGTTTCACTGTCATCATCTTCGTTGTCCTGAATCGATGTTTCCAGGTCTTCTAGATATCCCGGTCAAATGCACTCTCTTCTCCGGGTTCACTTTGCAATGAAACAGCATTGAGGCAAGCTTGCCCATTACAGTGGCCACAAGCTAAAGTGCATTAAAACTTCGATTTTCTGCAACCGCAGCGTGGACCACATCAATTCTTAAAATTCACGGTTGACCTTGTATGTAAGACTGTGCTCTGCGCACTCTCCGCCCTCTATCTCCAAAACGGTTGAGCGCATGAAAAAATAGATAGGAGACAATTTGTAGATAATTTTATGCTCTACAATTTTCATCATGGATATTAACATCATTGGAACCATAGAATCCAAGATAATCGCGAAAAACAGAATTTTGAGACCTTTGACCTTGAATAACTGACGTTACAGATACGAGATTTTATGAGACTTTTTAGACAGCTTTTAGAACGTCAATATGGAGGTATACACGAGTTTCCAGCTTATTATCTCTCATTCCGAGGTTGACCCTTTTTGTTTGCTTATTTGACTGGACTATAAAGCTTTTAAGCAATATCATTTTGATAATTCTCTTAAATAAAATATTTTTGTGTGAAAACAGAAAACTAAGATTTGCGGGCCAATCATGGTTGGCCCGGGCGCCATAGGCGTAGGAAGGGGGGAGCAGAGGTGGGCAGTGCCCACCTTAAAAAATGAACTGCCCACCTTAGAAAAATCGGCAGTTAAAATTTTCTGGTTCTTCATCCCACCCAAGAAGCAAAATTGAACAACTGTGAATGAAATTTCAGCCACCAAAGTTTAAATTTTGCTTACAGTTACAGTTGGTCGTCACATAAAAACAATTTTTGGACACCTTAATTGAACCACCAGTTGGAAGAAGGGAATAAATCCCAAAATTTCCAAAAATGAATTTTTGATGCAAATGTCTTCTCTATACGTAGGCACATCTGTTAGGTCTAAGAAAATAGTAAAAACTATTTTCATTTTAATAATGTTGGGGGTTTTAAAAAGCATTAGTTGGAAGAAGGAAACAGATCCGGGTTTTTTAACGCGGTTTATCTAGCTACTAGGAAGCGATAGAAAAAGAAAATATATCTCATGCGAATTAAAATAAAGAGAACCTTATTTTATCTATACATGGAAAATCTGAGAACCGTCAAAGAAAGAAGTTATTCAGTTTTTTGCGTTTCCCCAACAGTTAGCTCTGATGGATTTATTCCCTTCTTCCAACTGGTGATTCAATTTTGTTTAGGTATATTTACACATTGCATCACTGTCCGAGAAGCATCAACCCAATTTATTAAACCAAGGCAAGCACAAACCTAGTTGAACCGGTTTAAATTTGTCTCAAACCGAGTTAGCTTGAACCTTGAAGATGAGAAGTTTGTCAGGTTTAAGAAACGGAATCACCAAACGTAAGATACATATATGTAAATCGCCAAAAAATCGCAAAATTGCAAAATTTTCGACTCTATAAATAACCAAATTAAAAAATGTATTAAAATTAATTTAGGAATTAGAAAGAAATCTTTTTTCAGTTTTGGGATGCGTTCAGATTTAATACTACGATGGCTCCATCATAAAACGAATGTTAAGTTTAAGTAAAAGCTTGAAAAAAAAAATTAAATACTTGAATTCAAAAAATTTAAATCACCAAAAGCTTAAAATATTGCCTGTTTTGTGTACGTCGTCAAATCAATTTTCTTGCCACAAAATGAAATTTCAAATCGTCTGTTTGGCGATAAATCGCTACATCTGACAAATTTGGAACATGAACCGAAACGTAATTCGATTTGGTTTGTTTAAAATTAAAGCTTACAGTTCGGTTTCGGTATGTATCAACTCGTTTGTCATCAACTCAGGGTTAACGTATTATTTGCTCTGTAACACACAAATCAAACCGAATAATTAGAATTTTATAAAAATCTAAACCAAGTTGCTTCTACTTATCGCCTGCGTTTTATGGAGAACAATATAACGTGGATGAATTAAAAAACCTCAGCAAAATCAGAATTTTTAGTTTTTTTACTGTTCTGGAAAAAAGATGATTTTAGGGCAATTGGGTGACATTTGGATCAAAATACACTTTTTCTGTGCCAGTATTTACACTCTACAGTCTAGTACAGTCCATACCTTTGAAACATTAAGGAATGATTTTAAAATTTGGTAAGAAATAGAAAAATTTTCACAAAAGTATGAGATTTCTTTAAAACCTACGAGCATCAAAAAGGAGACGTCAGGAAGAACAAATTTACTTTCCAGGAACAGTTGTGGCAAAAGGAATACACTTGATTTGGCATCCCTTATCGATACCGAAGATTGTTGGAGAATAAATATTATAATTTGTACCCAGGTAGATTTTTTATTCTAGATATTTTTTTTTGATTTATTAATGCAGCTTTGATTTGTTTTTAATGGTCTAATATTTAAATTCATATTTTGAAGTTTCTTTTCAAAAAGCGATCAAAGTTTGAGTGGAAAAATTAATTTTTCTTTTCAATAAATGACTCAAAAAACAAGCTCTTTTTTTTTAAATAAAAATCAAATTGAATAATGTTTATACTCTGAATTTAAAATTGTTAGACGGTTGAGTAGTTACACAGTTTCTAAAAGTTCTTGCGACATTTTTGGATGGGATTTTTCGTTTCACATCAGCAGAGCACTACACTCTAACAATGTAATTGCATTAATTAACTTATAATTTATAATACATATATATAATTTATACTTTATTCCTTAGATCCCTCTCCATATTATTTCCTGGAACTACAAAAGAAAATTCAGAATTATCCGTATATACATACAACATATATGTACATGTACATATTTGTAGGATAAACCAATCCCTTTGTTTACTGGGTTCTATTGTGTGTAGGTTCAACAATTAACGAAGATTTCAACCTCCAAATTAATGTTCTTAAAAAACCACCACCAAAAACATACTTAGACTTTTAAAATTGATTGACATCTCAAAGTCAAACTTTTCATCAGAAGAAGGAAGAAAAAGTAAATAATAAAAAAGTGCGTATACGCCACAGTGAACGTAATTAATGAGTTGATGTTATGATGATGCGCGATGTTTGTATGCCATTATTTTTAACATGCCAACATTTCAAGTCTACAAGGCTTGTAAATATACTTCGCATTGGGCATTCATCATTTTACACTCGTTATAAATTTCCCATGCATTCATTTCGTTGGGATCTTATTCATTTTTCCTTCGCATCATCGCAATAAAGAAAACAATATTAACATCCAAGAAATTTATTTACTTCTGTAAAAGGACCTAGAAGTTCAACATTTATGACTACAGAAATGACGATGAGTGTGTTCATTCTACCATTGCATGTTATGAAAGTGTGTGAGAGAGTATGTGTGTGTGTTTGAAACATACGTTTTAAGCAGCCAAACAAGCAATTTGGGAAAACATAACACTTTGTCAGAGATTTACGAGTGTTAATGTAGGTTTTATAAGTGCTAATCCAACTTTGACCTAAGTTAAGTGGGTAATATGGGTTGCAAGGTATATAGAAAGAAAATTATAGGTTCTATCTAAGGCCATCTATTGTATGAATAATATTTAAGTCTATCATTATATTCTTGTTATTTATAAGGAAAAACTAAATACAAATTATATTAGATACTGCCATTTGTCTAATTGCAAATAACAACATACAGGGTGCTTCAAATGAGGTGTTAATAATTTAAAGTCCCTCGTTTAGTTTGTTTATTTTTTGAGTTTTTAAGATAACAAAATATTTGCTTGTTCCGCAACGAATACATTCAAATGTATTCATACGAAAATATCGAACTCTACAGGTTGATTTGAAATGAATAATATTGAAGTTTGGTTCACTGCTTATGTTGCACTATGACCTCTGGAGATAAGAACTTTGAACTCATATATAGTAGGCTTATTACCCAAAACTCTACTTTTTAGAAACACCCAAACCTTATAACCGCAAAATGCTTAATAGCTTTAGAAACAAAAACAAGGCTCTATACAAACTGCTAAATGTTGGTAATTATAGGTTTCATACTTGCCAACCCCAACTGCGCGTGTTGTTGCACAAAACTATTTTTTTTCGATTTTAACATCAACTTATTTGCATTTTCAGTCACAAGCCTGACAATGGATTTTAAAAAACTTTCTCGAATTTAAATGATCTACTCCTAAAATTATGTCTTAAAATTATTTAGGGACATAATTCGCGCGAATTTTTTATTTAAATTATTTCTTATTCTTATTTCGCCTGGCCTTATTTCACGGCACCATTATAGACCTTCATAGCAGAGATTACAAAAAATTCATTTAGTCCACTCAGTTGGAAATTATAATGGTTAATTAGTTGGGAAATATAATGGTTATAAATAAATAAATTAGATGACACAACAGCTCGTTGAGAACCAGGGCCTAGTGACTTACAACTCTCAACCATTCTTGTATGCGTATGTTGTTGGCAGCAGTGTTGGCCCATTTTTTATCTGATCAATGATTTAAAATCACTGTTTGAACACCATGGCGTTGGGGGCTTGGGTAGTTTGCGTTAGGTTTTAGCATAGTCTATAGTTGGACAAAGGTGGGTCTAGATCTGAACAGAGGTGGATCTGGATTCAGGACAGAGGTGTAATTTTTTTTGGAAAAAAAATTATAAAATATAAACTTTTTGGACTTTTCTTTTGAAAAATTTATAATAAACAACTTTTTTCCTAAATTTTTTTTTGAAGAAAATTTCAATCAAAAATTAAACTTTTCCCAACTTTTTTTTTCGTTTTTAATTTATCTTTGTTGCTCAAAAAAACTTGACATTGGCACCTGCCAGGCTACTTAAAATACCCGAAGCGGAGCAACGGAGTTGCGTGAGCGGGACAGAGGACCCAAAAAGGAAGGTTAAAGTCCTGAGAACGGTCCACCCAAGGTACTGATGTAACTCAAGAAAAGTTGACATCGGCGATGAAACTCACTAAAAGCGTCATATTCATAATCTAGGAAGTGCCACCTTTCAATGGATGCATCTTATTATATGAAAAATCGACTTTTATCTTTAAATCCGATTTGAGGCTAAACTAAACGTCCTAAAGGCATCAAAGTTGACACCTTTAAACTTGATTTGCGGCTAAACTTAGCTTCCTAGCAACTTTTAAAATGCATATTCGTGATCAAGGAAGTGCCAGTTCTAAACAATCGAAAAAAAGTTGGTTAAAAAAGTTTTTTCCAAAACTTTCAAAAAAATATTTTCAGATTTGCGGCTATACTTTCTCAATAACATTCGGCGCATAAGCAATTTTTTTTTAAATTTGTAAAAACATATAGGACAAAACAACTTTTTTTAATGAATTTTTCAAATTTTTTTTTAAAGTCGTATTTTCAATAAATTTTTCAAAAAAAAAATTATCTTTTGTCCTAGTTCCAGACCCACCTCCAGAACCTTTGTCCCAGATATAGTACTGCCAGCAGGAGTTTTGAACGGCGGGATTTTGCTACCGTGGGATCCTGTCTAGCGATATTTCGTTACTCTCCCTATTTGAGTGTGTATTTCACCCTTCCACACTGTCTAAAAAAAAACGTTTTTCACTTTGAATTTTTATTTTTTTAAACTGTTTGGCAGGGCGAACTATATACTCAAATGTTCTCGGATTCCGTGATATGTGATCCGAGTAGCTTATCTAGGGAGGGGTGTGTTGTGTCCGAACACTTGCTAAATAAATACGAAAATATATTTATCTATAATATCATTGATATTAAACTTGTTAGAAAATAGAATTAATTTTGTTCAATCTTAAAATATTCTTTGTTACTTACATTCCTAATAAATTAAATAATTTGTTTTAAATAAAACTTATTACAAAACATTTTACTGGCCACGAGGATTGTTGGATTTGTTTTCTAGAATCTTCTTTTTTTTTCTTCAAAATATCTTTTTCTACAAGAAATCCAGTCTAGCTCTTTTTCTAAACAGTCATCAGAAGTTCAAATTAATGCTATCGAACAGAAGAGCAAGAATAGGCCTGGGTTCCAGAACGCCAAGACAGACAATTCATCAAATTGTTTAGGATGTGGTAACAGACATGCAAGAGTTGATTGCCCATTCAAATCGGCGAAGTGCAACAAATGCGGTCGTATTGGGCATATTAAGAGAGTATGTCGAATTAAGCAGAGCCAGGCTAGTTCCTTTTCTAAAGGAAAGTACAACAACAAACAACAACAACAAGTTAATTGTATTCAACCCACAAAGACTCTTAAGAAGACAGCAACAGTGCAGATAAACGGAATCAACTGCGATTTCGAGGTGGACAGTGGATCAACCTATACAATAATTTGTGAGACAGAAGCGGCCAGAATTTGGAAGAAAAATTTACCAAATATGAGGGAGTCATCTTTCGATTATGGTAATAATTGTATTTCAATAATAGGACTCATTCATGTTGACATCGTTTACAACAACAACAAATTTTCCAACCTTCCCTTATACATTGCCGATGGTGGTTTGACCAATTGGGTATTATCGTACAAGGTGTACATAATATTCATTCACCACTCACAAGACTATTGGAGAAATATTCATCATTATTCTCAGACGAACTGGGTACTTTCGTGGGTGGAAAGATATCACTCATACTTGACCCGACTGTGCGTCCAGTCAAGCTGCCCGTTAGGAAGGTTCCATATGCCCAACGACAAGCCATTGAAGCGGAGATCGACAAGCTAGTCCATCAAGGAATTCTTGAGCCAATAGAATATAGTGACTGGATGACCCCAATTGTTCCGGTTACTAAATCTGATGGTTCCGTGGGTATTTGTGGGGATTACAGGTGCACAGTCAACAAAAGGCACTTTCACCCCACCGCTTTCAAACACCGTCGATAACAGACATTTTAGCGTCCATCCCAAGAGGAAATACATTCGCTAAAATCGATTTAGCTCAGGCGTATCAGCAAATGGTTATGGACGATGAATCATCTTAGATACCTACACTTATTACTCACAATGGTGCGTATAGAGTTTCCATTTCCATTCCATTTGGAATTTCCACAGCTCCCGGAATTTTTCAAATGCGAATGGAAAATCTTCTGTGAGACCTAGATGGAGTCACCGTATATTTTGACGACATTTTCGTTATAAGTCAAGATTCATCTCAGCTTGTAAAGACACTAGAAAAGGTTTTTGGACGTTTAAGTGATGCTGGACTGCGTCTACGAAAAGACAAGTGCAAATTCGACTTATCATCAATCACATTTTTGGGCTACAATATTTACCATCGCGGGATTAGTCCATCTGTTGACAAGATTAAAAAGACATCTCCACCTACCGACAAGAAACAGTTACAAGCATTCCTTGGCCTCATCAATTTCTATCATGCATTTTTGAAAGACAAGGCAAACATAGCTGATCCTCTGCATAGATTATTGGAAAAAAACGTGGTCTGGCATTGGAAAACAGAGCATAATAATGCTTTTGAAAAACTCAAGACACTAATTTCAAGTAATAACATTCTTATTAATTACAGTGAGAAGCTTCCTATTGCTTTGGTATGTGATGCGTCACCATATGGGATCGGAGTAGTGCTATCCCATGTAATGTCGAATGGTCAAGAGCGCCCAATATCATTTTATTCCCGTACGTTGTCTAAAATTGAGAGAGGCTATGCACAAATTGACAAGGAGGCATTGGCAATCATTCCTGGTGTCAAGAAATTCCATAATATCTTATATGGAAGGCCGTTTTCGATAGTGACTGACCACAAGCCTTTAATTGGACTATTCAACCCAGAGAAGCCTACTCCAGTAATACTGTCACCCAGAATGCTTATGGAGTGTTTTCTTAAATGGCTACAACTTCAAAATTTTGCATCGCCCTGGAGAGAAAAATAACAACGCAGATGCTCTCGTTTACCAATCCCCACAGAGTCTGAATGTGATTTTAAAATCAATATGATTGAAGAATCTGATGCTTATATTCTTCAATCCACCGACATTGCCATGATGACATCCAAAGACAAAATTCTGAAGCAAGTTTATAATTGGGTGTTGAGGAGATGGCCAAATCATCGCGAAGATGAAGAATTCAAGCCATATCAACGACATCAGCATGAAATAATAGTAAATAGAAGCTGCTTACTTTTTGGTTTCTGTCTTATCATTCCAGGAGCAGCTCAAAAGGACATTCTGAAAGCGCTACATGCTGGTCATCCAGGAGTTGTCAAGATGAAAGCCATCGCTAGAAGCTATGTGTGGTGGCCCAATTTAGATGAAGACATAGAAACAACCGTGAAGAAGTGCGTGACATGTCAACAGTCACGATTAGAAAAGCATCACAAAACAACTATTCATCCTTGGGAGGAGACTACAAAGCCTTGGTCTCGCCTTTATGTTGATTTCCAGGGACCATTCCAAGGTCAACAATTCTTAATACTAGTCGACTCTTACTCCAAATGGATCGAAGTAAAACAAGTCTCATCAACTAGCACGGCGTGTGCTATTAACTGTTTGCGTTCAATTTTCGCTACTCACGGATTGCCCGATTCCATAGTATCCGATAACGGGACAGCGTTTACTTTCGAAGAATTCAGCAAAGTTTTGCAGACGAAATCTAATATCTCATATTCTTACAGCTCCATTTCATCACTCAAGCAATGGTCAGGCTGATAGGATGGTTCGCACGACGAAGGACTATTTGAAGCGAAACTCAGAAGGCAGTTTACATCTTCGACTTGCCAGATTCCTTCTTCGTCAGCATACTATGCCATCTTCAACTACGGGTAAATCAACTGCTGAATTGCTTCTGAAAAGAATCCCAACTACCTACTTCGACAAACTGACAACTTCTACAACTCATGTCACACAACTTCCTGCTAACGAGCCAGTGTGGGCGCGAAACTACTCAAGTGGTCCTGCTTAGATTCCAGCTACCATTGAGGAGCAGAGAAGTCCAGTGTCATACAGTGTCACCACACAGGATGGTAATGTTATGCGAAGACATTTGGACCAACTTCGTAGTCGAGCCCAAACTAACAACGGACACTCTTCAGAAACTGAAAATTTAGAACATTCTTCTATACCTCAAGAATCATCAGTCAAAACCCCGGATTTACCAAATTCTAAAAATCCACCTGTAATTGGATTGAGACGTTCAGAAAGGATTCGCAGCGGAAAGGTTTCAAACCAAAGAAAAAGCTAAGACGTTCTGAAAGGTTTCGTAACACTTATCCTTGTTTAAGCTAAGTGTAGAGGGGTGTTGTGTCCGAACACTTGCTAAATAAATACCTACCTTATGAAAATATATTTATCTATAATATCATTGATATTAAACTTGTTAGAAAATAGAATTAATTTTATTCGGTCTTAAAACATTCTTTGTTACTTACATTCCTAATAAATTAAATAATTTGTTTTAAATAAAACTTATTACAAAACATTTTAGGTGAAAACTAATTTCGACTAACAATATTACCCTCGAAGTTGCATTCATATTTTTTTGTTCCATGAACTGTTTAATCTGGACTATGATTTTTTTAATAATCTTTAGTCAAGCTTTCGACGCCTGTCTATTTATGTTATTACTTATACCCAAGAATTGCTGTGGGCTCTAGGTCTAATATACAAAATTACAAGTCAAAAAACATTAAAAGATTTTTAACTCGATGCCTTTTAAAAAATAATTTGTTGAAAATCAAGCAATCTATTACTTATCAATATTAAGTTTTCATTGAAAATATTTTTTATTCCTATTATAAGCTTTGAACGAATAACATCGTTTATTATAATTTTGTTTAAATAAATTTTCATTTGGAAACAAAAGTCTTTAAAACTCAATAGGTTATGGGCGACGTTAAAGATATAATGCTTGGCATACCGCAATTTAACGGTTGTGGATATGATGATTGGCAATTCCGGGTGAAAATTTATATGGAATCGAAGAATCTGTGGGACGTTATAACGAGCGATCCTCCAACACAAGAAGAAGCTAGAGCTGCATTTATTAAAAGGGATAAGGTAGCTAAGAACTATTTAGTTAATTTTATCCATTCAGATTATTTGAGCTATGTGAGAGATGAAGAATCTGCTAAAAAGATGTGGCTCAATCTGGAGTCAGCTTTTGCAGGAAAATCAATTGTTAACCAATTGTTGTTACGTAAACAGCTTACCAAATTGAAAATGCAAAGTGGGGATTCAGTGAATTCTCATTTGCTCGTTTTTGAAAATTTGATTCGTCAACTGAAAATGACCGGGGCTACGATGGAAACAAGTGATATTCTCACACAACTGTTTTTGACCTTACCAGACAAGTTCGATCCGTTGATAACAGCTCTTCAGAATTTTGAAGAATCAAAACTTACGCTTTCTTTGGTCAAGGATAGGCTAAGAGCTGAAGAACTTAAGTTGAATGAGCGTCAAGAAGAAGATGTCAAAGAGATGAGTGCATTTTCTGGTAAAAAGAAGTATTACAAAAATAAGAAGTTCAATGGAAAATGCTTTAAATGCAATAAATTTGGTCATCAGGCAAGGGACTGTCATGTCAAAGAACCTAAGAGTGCTAAAGACAAGGGTTTTATCTTTATGGCTGACAGTAATTGCATCAAGAAAAACATGAATGTTGACAAAATTATTTTTAAATTGGATTCAGGCGCTAGTGATAATCTCACTAATGAAAAATGGTGTTTCTCAAAGATGGAAAATTTGGATTTTCCCATTGAAATTAAAGTAGCTAAAGATGACCAATCATTGGTTGTAAAAGAAGTTGGCCAAATCAATGGACTAAGCAATCATGGGACTAACTTTATCATACAGAACGTGTTATATTCACCAGATTTGCGAGACAATTTGTTATCTGTCAGGAAGCTTACGAGTGCTGGAGCAAGAGTGATCTTTGGTGAGGACAAAGCAATAATTATGAAGGACAAAGAAATTATTGCAACTGCAATTTTACGTGGTACATTATATGAACTAGAAGTTACCGTTAGGAAACCAACTATCAATATATGTGAAAAGGACGATAGTATGTTGTGGCACCGTCGTCTTGGACATATAAATCAAGGAAGAATGAATATCCTTGCCAAGAATAACTTGATTCCAAACAATATTCAAAAAATGAAGATTGGTTTTTGCGACGTATGTATGGAAGGCAAACAAGTACCTGAACCTTTTAACAAAACACGCAACAGAGCCAAACGGGTACTAGAAAGAGTTCATTCGGATGTTTGCGGTCCTCTTAGTCCAATGGCATGGGATGGTTCAAGATATTTTGTTTCCTTTATAGACGACTTTAGCCACTATGCAATGATTTTTCTGATGAAGAAAAAGTCCGAAGTTTTTCAAAAACTGCAAGAGTATGAGGCTTTGTCGACATCTATGTTTGGAAGATCAATATCAAGAATGACAATGGATCAAGGACGGGAATATTTTTCCAATGAACAAATGTGTTGGTACAAGCAAAAAAGGAATTCAAGTCGAGCCGACTATTGCCTACTCACCGCAGCAAAATGGGGTAGCCGAAAGATTTAATAGGACTTTAACTGAAACAATAAGAGTCATGTTAATTGAATCAGGTGCTCCACAGAAGTTTTGGAACGAGGCTGGGCTTGCTGCTGTGTATACAATCAACCGATGTCCTACGAGTTGCTTGGATTATTCGAAAACACCAGCCGAAGTATGGTTTGGTTTTACACCAGATTTAACCAAATTAAAAGTTTTTGGATGTAAAGCATATGCCTGGATTCCAAACCAATGTCGGAAGAAACTTGAACCAAAAAGTAAAAAATTAATTATGGTTGGTTATGCCCCAAATGGATATCGTCTCTGGGATATAGAAGAAAGAAAGATAAAGATCTGCCGTGACGTAAAATTTGAAGAATCAAATTATCCATTTAAGAACCTGACAGAACAAGCCAATAAGGACAAAGAAAAGGTAATAGTACATTACAGCCACGAGCGAGAGGGGGATGTTACTGAACTCTATGATGATGTCGCTGTGGCTATTAACGATGAACCACAAATTTTGCAAGAAAACGAATCAGCTAGTAAAGATCAGCAAGAAGATGAACAAGAGGAACCTCAATTTAGTGAAGCTATCAATGCGCCCCTTTACAAACAGATAACAATCACCAATCGGAGTTTGCGAGGCGCAGTGTAAGGGAGCGCTGGCTACCAAGTAAGTTGAATGATTATTTATTGGGTTCAAAAGCAAATTCTGCCGCTGGTTATAATTGTTCATTAGATATACCTAAAAATGTCAGTCAAATATTGAATCGTCCTGATTCGGAACTATGGAAGAAGGCTATTAACTCGGAACTACAATCGATGAAGAAAAATAAAGTTTGGACAATGGTAGATAAACCCTTAAATACAAAATTGTTGAGGACAAAATGGGTGTTTATTATTAAAGAAGATGCTAATGGTAACCAAACTAAGTACAAGGCACGGTTAGTTGCTAAAGGGTTTCTTCAAAAATTTGGAATTGACTACAAAGAAACATATGCACCGGTAGCAAAGTTGTCCACGATTCGTGTTCTACTGGCAGTTGGTGTTTATCGAAAATATCACTTTCACCAACTGGACATAAAGACAGCATTTCTTCATGGTGACCTTGAAGAAGAAATTTATATGGCAATACCTGAAGGTTTATCAGCAAGAGAGGGACAAGTATGCAAACTTCAAAAATCTATTTATTTCTTAAAGCAGTCACCTCGTTGCTGGAACAATAAATTAAATGAAAGGTTGCTTAATTTTGGATTTCATCGATCAAACCATGACTATTGTCTTTACACCAAATTTAACGAGAAAGAAAATGATATATTGTTTTTGGTAATATATGTCGATGATCTTTTGATAGTTGGAAACAAATTGTCGTCTATAGAAAAATTGAAGACTGCACTATCATCAAAATTTGAAATGTCTGACTGTGGACCTTTAAAATTCTTTTTGGGTATGAAAATGGAATTTTCAGAAGGTTGTTTAAGCATTTCTCAAGAAACAAGCATTGAAAAGCTTCTTAACAAGTTTGGTATGGCTGAATGTAATTCTGTAAAAAACCCTATGGAAAAAGGATTACAATTAGAAGCTAACACTGGCAAAGAACTACAACAACCTTATCGGGAGCTTTTAGGAAGTATGATGTATTTAATGCTTTGTTCAAGACCAGACATTTGTTACGCAGTTAGTTACATGGGGAGGTATCAACAAAACCCATCTGAAGTACATTGGCAGCATTTAAAAAGAATTGTGCGCTATTTACAAGGAACAAAGAATTTAAAACTTAATTTCAGTTGTGATAGTGATGTACCATTAGTTGGTTATGCTGACGCTGACTGGGCATCTGACATCGTTGACAGAAAATCAGTTAGTGGGTATATATTTCAAGTATTTGGAAATAATGTGTCCTGGTGTAGCAAGAAGCAAACAACTGTGGCAATTTCTTCTAGTGAAGCTGAGTACATTGCCTTAAGTTCAGCTGTAACCGAAGCTATATGGCTAAGAGGCATTATGCAAGATTTAGGTCAAATAAAGAACGAACCAGTATGTATATTTGAAGATAATAGAGGATGTATCGGCATGGCTCATAATTTAGAAACAAAGAGAGCTAAGCACATTGATATAAAACATCATTTCATAAGAGAAAACATTGCAAATGAAACCATAAGAGTCGAATCTATTGGGACAAAAGAACAACTGGCTGATGTCTTTACAAAATCTTTGGATTCTAAGCGATTTTTGGACTTAAGATCAAAATTAAATTTATGTTAATGAAAACTGAATTTGATAAGAAACGTTACGATTGAGAGAGGGTGTTGAAAATCAAGCAATCTATTACTTATCAATATTAAGTTTTCATTGAAAAATTTTTTATTCCTATTATAAGCTTTGAACGAATAACATTATAATTTTGTTTAAATAAATTTTCATTTGGAAACAAAAGTCTTTAAAACTCAATATAATTTATAAATTTACTTTGTAGATTATGTATTTGAATAAATAAATAAATAAATAAATAAATAAATAAATAAAAGATTTTTAATACAAAAAGAAAACATAAAGAAATTAGGTAAGTGGTAATACCAAACTATTAAAAACGCCCATACAACTTCCGCTTTAGTGTAAGCTTAGAGTCACTCAAGTCAAAAATATTATGGTTTTTATTCGCCTCATGTTTCATGCGAGTCAGTGGCTCATTGGGATCATAACACAGGCTTACAAGGTTTTCGACACGACTAAGTAAGAATTGATCAAAGGGTAGTTTTTTGTGCTGAACTCAAATCCGTTATCCGTTTTTCTCTATCAGCTCTACTTTTCGAGATAGTGCAAAATAAACCTTTTTTTCGCCATTTTTGGGGCTATGTAACTATGCGAATCGATTTTTATTTTTTTTTTAAATTCTACAAATTTCTGAAAGTACCAATCTTAATCTTCAAAATTCAGCTTTAATCGTTCCATCCAATATCTCTTTTACTTTTCGAGAGTAATTTAATGCCAACACTGGTTGGCAGGATACAGTTTTTTGCCGAGTCCGAACGGCTAGATGAGAAGCACTAATTCATGACAAGTATACTCTTGGAGGATTTGTCAGTTTCTCGCAAGAGGCAGTACCTCGGATAAAACATTTCTGTTTTTAGGTGGCACGGCTGGGAATCGAGCCCACACCTTCGGCATGACAGTCCAACGCACTAACCATTATGCCACGAGGTATTACTACATAATGGTTAATCGCTCTCGAAAATTGTTTACCTATTCAATTGAACTCGATTGTATAAACAAAGAACAGATCAATTTGAGTTAATTAGTTTCCCATCTTCCTAGTTTACTTAGTTTAAAACGGCATACAAATATTTTATATGTACATAATATGTACAAGTTCACCAATCCACCGTCCAATTTTACATTCTTATACTTTTTAATTTTATTATTATTTAAGACTTTCGTTCTTAACTGAAAAGCTTCACAAATATCTTAGATACTTTTATTCGAAAATTACTGAATGAGATTTGAAAAATTCCCATTGCATCAGCATATTCTTTCTTAATATGTATTCAAAAATAAGATGTGTTAAAAATAGCACCGAAATGACAAAAAATGATCAGGTATAAGGAGAGCAACTTTGGGTCACGGGAAGACTAAATAAAAATTGAAATTAAAAAAAAAAAATTTGATTTACTATAAAATTGCATGTCAATATTTTTGATCTTTTAAATCTTTTTTAAACATAAAGCACGAACAACGCCTTTCTGAGCTACATACATATGTATTTACATATTGATGTTTTCCATCCCCCAAAACTAGTTTTGGATGATTTAACTTTAAGTCAATTAGTCTTCTTTCCAAAGATGCCAATTTCTACAGAATTTCACAATTTTATTTTTATAATAACTTAATGAGTACAAGAACAACTTTGGTCTAAAAGTGGTTGAATATAGAAAGGCGAATATGTCAAATTCAATTTATGTTGTATGCTTTAGTTTTTGAGCTAGAATTTTCCTTCCCCTGATTTCCTTTTAAAATCCAAGCTTCAGCTCAAAAAGAAACTTTCTGAAATTCTAGAAAATTTTCTGGAAATATCTGTTTTTTTCTTGGAGATTTTCCGGACTGTCAACACCTGTTGAAATAAAATGAAATAGAAAAATTGAAAACTAGAATGTACATACCTTATAACATTTATGATCGTTCAAAATGTTTAAGAAATGTTAGTTTGCGTATGCATTTTATTTTACTATTATTTTAAATCAAAATTGCATAACGAAGTTGTTCTCATCTAGCCGTTCGGACTCGGCATATAATTGTAGGTCCCCTCCATTCCTGCCAACCAACAACGCGCACACAGAGTTGTAAGTCACTAGGCCCTGGTTCTCCACGAGCTGTTGCGCCACCAAATTTATTATATTTATTTATTTAACGAAGTTGTTAGATGAAGAAATGAAATCAACACTAAATCACTTAATAAATACATCAAATGGTCAAGAGTCATCAGGTTAATGTTAGTTCAAGTTTAGTCTCCAACTGAATACTAAATCTGTGAAAGTTGCAATAGAATTTAATGAACAATGACTTGGATCAGCTTACATTAATTAATCTAAAGTTTAAGCTAATTTGTAAGATTCAAGTTTTATTTTGTTCTTTAATAAAAAAGTGCATGTAGTTCACGTCATAAATAATATGGAAACAAAAGCTGCTAAACAAAAAATTCTTCATTGATTTCTTTAAAGAAACTTAAACAAAAAAAAAAGAAACTTTCCCATGATAGTGCCACTATTGAATACAGTTTTTTTTGCATACAATTTTAAAAATTGAGTAATTTTTCACGGTGATTTTTAACGGCACTGATAGTTCAAAGTTTATTTTTTTTTTCAAATAAGTTCTCGTTTCTCATTTTATCGATATTCTCATTTACATCATCCAAAATAATAATGAAGCACCACCTTTTGCTGAGATAAGGAAATATTGTCTCCCGATTGCTTGCTTACAAACTTATCAAAGCATTTGGAACAAGTTACGGCTCATGCATCGGATGGCAGGAACAAATAAGAAAAAAATGTCTTGACAATAACCGCCAATTTTAAGGGGAATGGCAAAATTTCCTACTTTGTTATATTATGTATATTTTGTTTGGTGTGCCGGGAAAACATAAAGCTTTTCTTTATGAGCGTGGGCACAAGCAAATAAGCACCACAAACAATTTCCCAGAAGAGAGCCGCCAACGAGAGATGCGCATTATATGTATAAATATGTTTAAATATGACACACACTGCCATCAGAATCTATAGTGCCAGCAAAAATAGTGTGACAAACATCGTAAACAAAATTAGTTACGAGCTTAAATATTATCATGGAACTGCTTAACGATGTTCTAATTTAAAATATTAAAATTGAATGCAAAGAAAATTCTTTAATTTAAGGAGCCACTAAATATTATAATTCATAATTCATCTTAGGGCTGTGTCAATCAGAACCGATTCGATGTTTTAAGTCCTATCAGTAAAATCCCAATCATTTCAATGAATCTCGATTTTCGATATCAATCTCTTCAAAAATTTGTCATTTTTTGATGTTTTTAATCCATCGGTTTCTAAGCCACCTGTCAAAAGAATTTGAGAGGTGATGGCATAACAGATAGGGGAAGAGCTTTATTTTGACAGAAAAATGGTATTTTGATCCAAATGTCATCCAATTGCCTTAAAATCATCTTTTTCAGATTTCTCAGACGTTTTTTAGTCCATAATTATCGTAGCCACTCGTCAATGAAATTGGACAATAGATGGCTTGATAGATACGGGACCAACTATATTTTTTACAGAACAAATTTATTTCGATCCAAATTTCAACCTATTGCCCTAAAATCAACCTTTTCCATAAAACAGTAAAAGTTCATAAAAAATTAAGATTTCTTTTAGCTATCCGTCAGTGGAATTTGACAATTCATGGCTTGACAGATAGAAGACAAATTATATTTTGACAGAACTATGTATTTCGATCCAAATGTCAACTAATTGACCTAAAATCACCTCTTTTCGAAGCAGTAAAATCTGTGAAAATTTCAGATTTTTTTTGAGGTTTTTTGTTACATGCAACTTGTATTGTTTTAAACTCGGATCAAATTGGATTCGATCAAAATTGTTTCAATATTGAATTGAATTCGTCAAATTCGTAGAGATTTAATTTCATTGAAATCGAAATGAACATTGAATCGGAACTAAATTCAGAGAAATGAATTGATTAAAATGATTGAATCATTTTGTTGATCGACTCTTGATCGATTATCATTTGAAATTAACGATTTACACAGCTCTAATTCATCTAACTGATGAGCCCAACTATCTAACATGGAAAAAATGCATATTGGAGTTTAGCTCATCTGAACTTTTACCTAATTGCAGTTGGCCTACTTTTTCTCAATTTAAAACATTTTTCTACTTGTTTCGTGGTGAAACTATTTTTTAACAAACGGGCAGCTGAGTATTTCTTAAACAATGACAGTTTGTGCAAACAAACATACCTTTTTTTTATAAATGGCAATGTGTCATTATTGAGGTAGTTCGATATTAGAAAGAAATGATTTTAACTAGTCATATTTTTTTAACTACGGCACTGGACTATTCTTTCACGAACAACGTTAAAAAAGTCGCATGAAAAAACATCAAATGGACAAGACTGGAAAGGTTAAAATAACGGTGTAGTGCAATAAGACCCGTGGACATAAGGCCCATACATACTTACTTGGTGCTTGTCTGGCTTCTGAACATACTCTAAGTGGAGCAACGGAGTAAAGTGAGTGGGACAGATGACCCAAAAATGGGATTTTATTTCCCTCCCGCAGGCTTCGTGGAATAAGGCAGCAGGCGAAAAGAACCCAAAACCAATGAAATAAGGCCCTAAAAATTTACAGAAGACTACAATAGCAAAATTTCTCAAATTCTGTGGTTTTATTTTATTTTTTGCGGCCTTATTTCATTAAATTTTTAGGGCCTGGTTTCATTATGAAATAAAATCCCAGTGAAATAAGACCCCAATGCTGATTTTGGGGCTTAGTTTCACTATATTTTGAATAACTGTATGGGGCCTTATTTCATTTTGCACAATTTACTTGTAAATACTTAAAAATAACAAAAAAGTATCGAGCAAATCTACTGATAGAGGACCGACCATCAAGAGCTTTCAAAATACCGCTTTTGGTGAACCCTGTGTTACTCGTGAATGAGGAAAATCCCGAATGCCAAAATCCCGAAAAAACAAAACCAAGAATGGACAAAATCCCGAATGCCAAAATCCCGAATGACAGAATCTCGAAAGAGTACTAAAAAGTATTGAAATTCGGGACTCAATCAATGTATTCGGGAATATTTGTCATTCGGGATTTTTTTTTTTTTTGATTGATTTTTTTACCATTCGGGATTTTGGCATTCAGGATTTTGTACCCTTCCCGTTTTCAACACTATACTTATATTGAAAAGCATCAGTAGATAAGAAGTAACAGAATAGCTGAAAAAATTCACGTGATTTTTGTCAGCTTATTTTGTTAAGCGCTGATAGGTTTCAACAATATCCCTATGTTGAAAAGTATCAGTAAGTAACAGAATAGCAGACGAATTCACTTGATTTTTTAGCTATCCTGCTGCTTGGTAACGCTCTTTAAAAACCTGTTACTCGTTGATGGTTCTTTTGGACCTTTACGTGTACCAAATGCAAAAGGCAGTTCTTATTTCTTCATATTTTCATTTCAAAAAGGGTAAAACACTTACGGTTGTTTTTTCCATTTATTTTGGGTAATAAGACCCATGGGCTTTATTTCCTTAGGACTTATTGCTTTGCAACTTAAATAAAACACTAACGACGCTTGACTCTAACGATTTTGTCATAAGTGACCCTAAAGTAGATGAAGAGGGGGGGTTAGTGTTCACTTGAAGATCCTGGAGTTTTTGCAAGATTTGCAGAAATGTGAATTCTTTGTCAATAATCAGAAAAAAACTCACTACTTTTTTGGCCTTAAGTGACACTGATATGAGAAAAGATCTTGTAGGTGATGTTTAGGAGACTGATACCTCTGAAGCTGTTGCAACTCAGAGACTCTCCTTTCATAAGTATTGGGTAACAAATGTTCCATTCATCGGGCATGGTTCCCTCCGACTATATTTTGCAGATGTGTTTTCTTATTTTCTATAGTAAGTGTCAATACAGAAACAGATAGAAGGACATTTTTTGATATCTCGGCATCACTTGGCAAATTTTTTTTGACTTAAAATCTTAGTTTGCTAACAGCAGTATTAATAAAAAACTGGTATCTGCTCCCTAAAACAGTAAACGGTGCTTTCATACGCGTGCGTGTATGTGTTAAGAAGTTATCCGTTCATTATACGTGGAATCTGGCTTGTTAAAGTTATCCGTACGTTAACACACGTCACAGACTATTACGCATTTGTTAATAAGAATTACTAGTTAACAGATGTATAAACGCTACCACGTTGTTATCCGCCGTTTATTAATATGGGGGTAAGTACTTAGGTACTTAAAGTGGCGCTACAGTCCGGGGTGGAACAGCACCTCCACTAACAAGCTTCTTCCAGCCGGCTCGGTTTCTAGCTAGCTGTCTCCAGTTTCGCACGCCAAGTTGGTGGAGGTCCTCTTCCACTTGCGTGCACCACTTTCACCCTGTCCACCTCTATTGCGCTGTCCCACGGGGTTGGATTCAAAGACTTTCCGGACCCGGATTAACCGCTTCTTATAGGCCTGAGCTCCGAATATGTCGTATTAGCCCGTATAAGGTGTTCACTAGGTAGTTCAACCTAACTGGAACTGTAGACGCCACCGTTGATTCCATCTGGAGAATTCTTCCGCTGCCGCCTGGACAAAGGAGAAGTGCCTGAGTGGGAATACTCCTCCCCCCTCCCTCGTTTGCTACCACCTAAAATCATCCACAGGGATTGGAACCCCATCTTCAGTAACCACGGGGAGGAGAGAATAGGAGTTGATAGATAGAGGTTCGCTTTGAAAAAAAGCTTGTGGACGCTTGTGTCCTCTTGAATGCACCATTTCTACCCTTTGAACTAAGTTTGCTAAGAACTACAAGATACTGAAATTTTGGTTTCTTGTTCTGCTGACAAAAAAAAAATAGTAAAATGGTCACACTAAAAAGCAGTTAAATTGTTGAGCTTCTATGGAATGGACTATTGTTCTGGCCAAATAAATACCATTCGCTTCTCGGCTTCGGAAGTGCCAACATGGTTTCAGCGGAATCTTTTGACTTATTCAAAGTAACGTGCTAGATTTTGATGGTGAAGGAGTTACGCAAAATTCATTATTAACTATACTTAACGTGCCTATCCCCGTCTGAGAGACCCTAACAAGACAAATAAACGTTTTAAGCTCCCTAATTGTGTCGTGTAATATTTTCGTTTTGTGTTCATAAAATTTATATTGCCCTCTACGCTTTAGAAGTGTCCGGGGATCGGGAGTCAGGGG
The DNA here is from genome assembly GCA_963921185.1 of Dasysyrphus tricinctus. Lineage (NCBI taxonomy): Eukaryota > Metazoa > Arthropoda > Insecta > Diptera > Syrphidae > Dasysyrphus > Dasysyrphus tricinctus. The sequence goes on from OY992532.1 coordinate 182,044,640, forward strand.
TATACAAAGCAAACATAAGAATCGTAATTATTCTATGCATTCGTAAATTATTATGTTTAATGTACAATGTGGAAATGAATGAGTTCAAAGTGTATACAGTGGGCATAAGAGACAAGAGACAACCAACGACGACAAAGTGTAGCACTATTGTTACCAAACCAAAAGAGGATAACAATTCGTTTTTGGAGTGGATTTTTATGTAGTACATCCTTTGGAATCCCTGCCAAAGAAAAACAAACTTGATTTATATTCAACGCATGGTACCGAATGTCGGTAACTTATGATGAAAACTACAAATATATGCGAATTACAAGTTGGACTGGATACAAAAAACTGCAAAAATACATCCTCGGTGGTTGGGGGCTTGAGGCTGAAGCTGAAACTGGCACTGCCAATGGTACTAATACTGGCACTGGATCTGTATGTCCTTTGAATTCTTGGCTATTGGTTTCGAATGTTGTCGTCGACAACGACACAAACTTTGAGTTGGATGCCGTCGTTATCGTCGTCGCCACCGCCTTCGTCGAAGTTGTTCAACTTTTCTCGGTACTGTCGTCCTGGCCATCGTCGCTGTCTGGTACGGAAAACATATTGACTCGCCGGAAAGGTCCTTGCTTTTTTGTGCTGATAATTCAAATTATTCAGTTTAGTGTTTGTGTGTTTAGGGTGTGTGGGCTGAGTTGGCCAGGAAAATAAAATAAAATAATATTCTCAACTCTCATACTGTAATAAGATCTCGTAAAATGAACCAAATAAATCGAAGACGTCGTCAAACTGCAGAGCCCTTTGACTGTCTGAGACCTGTAATACGATTTTTTGGCATAATAACCGCTGTAGGTAAGTTAGTGTGATATCCGTATTGGATTAATTTAATTAAATTGAGATACTTGCAATAAACCGTTGAATTGGATATTGATATTGAATCTATTATTTATTTATACATTTTGCGTGTACTTTGGTTGCAGAATATTTACCTTTCCGGTGAGCGCAAGGATGTGGAATGTTTTTGTTAAGTATGTAGATAAAAGTCCTACTTTAATATTTATAGCTTCGATGTGATTAATTTTTAAAAACGGTTGATTTACTTGTAACTACCAATAAAGAGGAGATTTTATTTTAGTTGGAATAACCTTTGTGAGGAAACAAAAAAAGACAATTCGTTTGATGTGGGTACATTACATTAATTTTTAATTTTATTTTAATTCGATGGAAATTAATTTGTAGATAATATTGAATATTGAATACATGATGATACATGAATACATGATAATATTGAATATTGAATACATGTTTCTCTTTTCTCATTTGGGCATATTATTGAATGAGATTCAAATGAATTTAAAGCAAAATATTAAATTTCATTTGTTGTAAGGCAGTACCTCTTAATGGGGGCTTTAATAAAGTTAAATAGTTCCATAACACGAAGATACCTATATTTTTTTTATAACAAGACTTTTCACAGATATATTAAATTGAATGCACGACTGGGTTGCAAATAATTATTGTTCGGATTTTATATGGTTTTATGCTTCAAAGCTGTTGTGAAATTGTTAATAAAAGTTAGATTTTATAAATTGTGAGTACCAAAGGGAAAATTTAAACAATTAAGCAAAAAGGCAGGGTGAGGTTGGTTTGGCAATTCCTTACTAAAAAGTCTGCTAAATATTAGGTATTATATACCAAATATTGTACAATTACTTATAAAAGAATTGTCAACAATCGATTTTGAAGTCTCGTGTGAGAATTCGTACGATTTTTTATTTAATCAAATTCAAGGCACTTGCAATTTTGAACCGTTGCAATTTTGAACATAGGCTTGATTCTTTGTAGTTAGTGTTTAAAAAGATAAAGAATGGTTAAGTTTTCAAATAGTTAGTTAGTTAGTTTAAATGACTTTTATTTTTTTTAAATAAACAATTTACAATAATAGAGATATCTAAGTCTAATTGGTTTGGCCTTAGGCCGTCTACCAGGTTGACAATATATGTATATAGAAAATCTTGACTTTATTTGTATACAAAACATTTTTTCTTTTGGATTATAAATAAAAATTCTCCCTCTACAATACGCTTTCTGTAACAAAGTGCAGCTTCGGTGTATTTATATAAATTATCCCATCCTTTTTCGCCGTTTAAAATTTGTATTATTTCTCTTTCGTCTAGAGTATATTTTCCAAAGACTTCCAACGAAATTCCTTCAAAATTGGATAAACTGCGAGGAAATGGAACACATCTCCCCTCGTTTTCATGTTACAAAGGTCGCATAGTATAGGTAGATCGGGACGGTGGGGTATAAAGTTCAAATTAACTATTTCACCTCTTACTTTGAAGATTGTGCTGATTTTATCGACAGTATAACAATTGAGAAAATACGTTTTTTCATGGAGATAGTGGTTCAATTTACTATAGTAATTCCGGAAAATCGACGATTTAGCATCTTCAGAATATTTATCGTATAGAAGTAGTAGTAGTAGAATGTGTGTTTTTATTTTACAATTAAAATGTTCTTATTGATTTACAATTTCACAATTTAAGCATTGGCTTCTGCCGTCAGCCGTATATATTTTGACCTAAATTTTCCAACACCAAGTTAAATTTTTGTCTGAGAGAAGGAGAATCCACGTTCGTCTGAACTATTAGGTCTATTCCACAATCTGATGCCATTTTCTGCCACTCAATGCAAATACTTCCACCAGATCTAATGATATTTTTCAGTATTTTGTTTGGAATTCTTGTTTGATCCATTTCCAATACCTTTAAAACATAGTTAAAGTGCATTTCTAATGTGTACAAGAACATTGGTGAGGTCTCAGTTTCAAGATACAACATATAATTTGGGGTATTTTTTGGAAGCCGAAATATCCTTTTTAAAAAATAGCGAAGAAATTTTTCAACTGTTTCGTAGGCACTATATCCCCTTACCTGGGCTCCATAGAGTAGAATTGAGGCTGCAGTTGAACGGAACAGCATTTGTTTCGCACTATGCGCTACGTACTTGTTTTTGATACAGCGATCCCAAATCGATGAAATTGCTCTTTTCGCATCTGATAATTTTTCCTCAAGATGTTTGCTTACATTTAAGTTTGCTGATATCAACATGCCAAGGTATTTGTAATTCCGGACAATCTCTACTTGTTCCCCGTTCAACTTCCACTTTTCCAAACGAGAGTGGACATTCCCCTGTAGTTTGTTGGGTCTTTATAGTCGCCTTTCTTGTGTATTGGAAAAATTATCGATTTTATCGTGAACCTCAGCCGTTTCAAATATTCGGTTAAACTCTACTGTAAGTGAATTCATGAACTCGCTTGTAGAATTCTTTTAAAATTCAAATGGAATTCGATCGCTTCCTGGAGCTTTGTTTAGTTTTGAATTACTTATAGCTTCTTAAACTTCCTGCAATGTAAAAGGGGCGTCTAGTTTTTCATCAAAAAACATGGGAGCTGCATATTGATATAACGGCGATGTTAATTGAGCGTTGAGAAGGCTATTAAAGTGGGTTCTCAGAAGGGAAGCTTTTAAAGACACAGCGATATTGTTAGTGCGGCCATTTATATACTTAACAGCTTTCCAAAAATTCAGCCGAAGACCTCGAATTATTTATAATGGCAATATTTTGTTTTTCACAATCTTCCTTTTTACGATAGCAAATCCCTTTAAAATCCTTGTTGTCCTCACTATAGAGTTCTTTAAATAAAATCGTATTGTGCGTTCTCAAGAGCTTTAAAAATTTGAAGGATTTATCTCTAGCTTCCAAGCATTCTGTGTCAAACCACTTTTGCTTAAAAATAGTGTTCATTTTCGAGATATTGCTTGGAGGAACAGCTTTCTTGATGATTTCCGTTAAAGTGCCAATATCAGCTGCAAGATCCTGAGCTTTCACATATTCAAGTTTCACATTCAAGTTGTGCTGATAAGTATCCCGCATTCGATCATTCCACATTAACTTCGGAAAAAGAACTAATTATTTCGTGCTTTCCTCGTTTGCAAATGTAGTCACAGAAAATGAAACTTCCAAGGGCATGTGATCAGAAAAAATCTCCGCTCCAATTTAAAAATCTACCAAAAGTTGATTCCACTTTCCTGATATGAAACAGTAATCAATAACTGAGCAGGATGATCCTCTTATAAAGGTAAGTTCACCCTCCGAGCAGCTTGGGCAGCTTCCATTCAGTACATGAAGATCGTAAGCGTCAGCAAGTTGCAGTATTTTTGATCCTTTGTTATCACAAATTGAATCCTTGGAATAGCGAATTGTGTTCAAATAAAAGCCATCATATTCAGTCACAAAGTTATTTTGCGAAAGCCCTATCCGACCATTAAAATCACCGACAACCATTATATCAGTTGCACCCAAAGATTGAAGTGCATCACGTAACAAGTCGTAGTCTCGTTGCCAATGGTTGCAATTTAAATATATAGGTATTAAAACGACTTCACAACTGTTTGTTTTTATGTATAAAGAATGCAATTCTCCAGATTTTTTTAACTTAACAGAAACGCCATCAAGATTTTCACGATACCCGAACAATGTTCCCCCGCTTCCTCTTCCAAAATTTGATGTTTTAATCGCAGGAGTCCAGCTAAGCTCATAATTTAAAAAAATATGCTTAAACCTATTTTCATCACTTTCCAGAAGATGAGTTTCGAATAATACAAAAATATCAAAATTCTTAACATAATTAAAAAAATTCACAAAATTTAATTTATTTTTTAAGCCTGCAATGTTGTAGCTTAACACTTTAATTTTCTTATTTAGTAAATAGCTTTCGTTTTCAATCTGGTAGACAGGAACACATCATGCATCGTGTGACACCGCATAAGAGCTTGTGGGCACAGCCAAAATATTTTCACTAGATGCTACCAATTGAAATTTGGCAGCACTTACGGATCTGGCAGCTGCTGTCAAATTTGATGTTTTTGTGTTATAAGATGTGTTTTCTTTTCCGGTTGTAGTAATTTCATTCATAAATAATTTTTGATCAATAAAAATGTCTCCAAAAAGTGCTTTTATAATTTCACCTCCAATTTTATCACCACATCTCAACCCTTGTGCGGAATCCCATGTAAAGACTTTCCCTGCAATAAGAAGTTTATCATCCCTTGAAGCTATCTTTATTGACGGGTTTTTAAGACGTAGTTCTTTCATGATAGGAATCATTTTTGACCTTCGTTGCCTAAAATTGAAGGGCAAGTCCTTATGGATGCTTATTTTTGTACCCTTAAGCTTCTAAGCATTCCTCAATACACCCCACGCAGATTCCTTGGATCTCATTTTCACGATGATTGTTGCACTGTTTGGATCGCGGTTATGAGCCCCGTAAGCAGACTCAACGACTTCATTTGGATTGGCATCTAGCAACCCAGCGCAGATGGATTTCGCTTTTTCCCCATGTCGGTTTCAGTCTCAGCAGGTAGGTGTATTACCACATTCGATTCCATGTTCTTTAGCAGGACTCTGTCAAGCTGTTTGTTGCGTTGTTCCAGATGATTGACCTTTTGGGATATTTCCTCGTGACGCACATTCAGTTCCACGATCTGATTGTAAGGAATCTGCAGGTCAGATTTTGACGCTAATTGCTCAACGAGCTTCTTGTTGTTTTCAAGCAGAATTTCCTGCATTCTTTCGTCACTTATACCTGTCACAGAATTCATAGCGAGTTTTGGTTACCTTTTACTCGATCTTGGGGTTCGTTTTTCGTTTCCCGGGTTTTCTGGAGAGGTCTTAGCTATTCCTCTTTTTACCATTTAGAGGTTAGATTTTTGTTAAAACTTTTTCTTTGCTTAAGAGTGGCTTATGACTTTAGGACTTTTACTTGTTTGATGTTTCATATAGTTTTTTATAATAAATTTGCACTTTTAATTCTATTTTTTCTGATTTTAATCAGGAGATGAAAACTTTTGTATGCACTTTGACAGATGACAAATTGCCAACCCTCAAGTTTTCAAATATTACTTAGGTCAAAACATGGAAAAACTGAAGTTTTGAAAACTTTGTTATATACACGACAGATCTACATTTTCATCATTTAGAAGTTTAAGGTTGTTAAAAACAAACGTCACTAAAGGGTGTTTTTTTAGACGTGTGGTTTTCAATCTGGCAATACTTTTTTCGGAGTTGGTCTTTTTGACAGATGTCACTTAATTTATGCTCAGTTTGGTTTGCCATTTCATAATGAATAGACTTACTTATATTGAACATCGTTTGCAAATCGTGCAAACTTATTACTAAAATAATGTATCGGTTCGCGCATCACGCGCTGCCTTCAATATTCGGTCGACATTGACATAATAAGTCGGTTGCGAAAAAATGGGCTTCCTGCTAACTTCATATGAACTTGGCAGGACAACTTTCTCAAAAATGAAGATAATCGAGCTGAAAAAATTTGGTTGTTGAAAACTAATTAATTGCAAATTAGTTACGCAAACAAAAATTTTTATTACATTTTTGGTTTGCGCAAAAATGGGTGTCTTGCTAACTTCATATGAAGTTGGCAGGACACAAATTTTTTCGCAAACCTAAAACGCAATACAAATTTTTTTTTGCGTAACTAATTCGCAATTAATTAGTACTCAACAACCAAATCTTTTCAGCTCGATTATCTTAATTTTTGAGAAATTTGTCCTGCTAAGTTCATATGAAGTTAGCAGGACACCCATTTTTTTGCAAACCAAAAATGCAATTAATTTTTTTCTTGCGTAACTAATTCGCAATTAATTAGTTCTCAACAACCAAGTTTTTTCAGCTCGATTATCTCCTTTTTTGAGAAAGTTGTCCTGCTAAGTTCATATGAAGTTAGCAGGACACCCATTTTTTCGCAAACCAAAGATGCAATTAATTTTTTTCTTGCGTAACTAATTCGCAATTAATTAGTTCTCAACAACCAAGTTTTTTCAGCTCGATTATCTCCTTTTTTGAGAAAGTTGTCCTGTTAAGTTCATATGAAGTTATCAGGACACCCATTTTTCGCAAACCAAAAATGCAATTAATTTTTTTTCTTGCGTAACTATTCGCAATTAATTAGTTCTCAATAACCAAGTTTTTTTCAGCTCGATTATCTCCTTTTTGGAGAAAGTTGTCCTGCTAACTTCATATGAAGTTAGCAGGACACCCATTTTTTTGCAAACCAAAAATGCAATTAATTTTTTTCTTGCGTAACTAATTCGCAATTAATTAGTTCTCAACAACCAAGTTTTTTCAGCTCGATTATCTCCTTTTTTGAGAAAGTTGTCCTGCTAAGTTCATATGAAGTTAGCAGGACACCCATTTTTTCGCAAACCAAAGATGCAATTAATTTTTTTCTTGCGTAACTATTCGCAATTAATTAGTTCTCAACAACCAAGTTTTTTCAGCTCGATTATCTCCTTTTTTGAGAAAGTTGTCCTGCTAAGTTCATATGAAGTTATCAGGACACCCATTTTTTCGCAAACCAAAAATGCAATTAATTTTTTTCTTGCGTAACTAATTCGCAATTAATTATTTCTCAACAACCAAGTTTTTTAAGCTCAAGTATCTCCTTTTCAGAGAAAGTTGTCCTGCTAACTTCATATGAAGTTAGCTGGACACCCATTTTTTCGCAAACCAAAAATACAATTAATTTTTTTCTTGCGTACCTAATTCGCAATTAATTAGTTCTCAATAACCAAGTTTTTTGAGCTCGATTATCTCCTTTTTTGAGAAAGTTGTCCTGCTAAGTTCATATGAAGTTAGCAGGAAACACAATTTTTCGCAAACCAAAAATGCAATTAATTTTTTTTGCGTAACTAATTCGCAATTAAATAGTTCTCAATAACCAAGTTTTTTCAGCTCGATTATCTCCTTTTTTGAGAAAGTTGTCCTGCTTAGTTCACGTGAAGTTCGCAATACGCCTATATTTCGCAAACGATCAATAAATTCATTTTTTTCTGCGTAACTAATTCGCAATTAATTAGTTCTCAACAACCAATTTTTTTCGGATCGTTTATCTATATTTTTGAAAAAGTTGTCCTGCTAGGTTCATATGAAGTTAGCAGGACACTCATTTTTTCGCAAACCAAAATTGCTATTAATTTTTTTTGCGTAACTAATTCGCAATTAATTAGTTCTCAAAATCAATTTTTTTAATCGTTTATACAAATTTTTGAGAAAGTTGTCCTGCTAAGTTCATATGAAGTTAGCAGGAAACCCATTTTTTCTTAAACCAAAAAAGCAATTAATTTTTTTTTTGCGTAACTAATTCGCAATTAAGTAGCAACTAATGATAGGATAGTTTTTAACATGAATTTCCAAAAGTGTCTTGCTAACTTTATATCGATCCTTTTTGGTGCCCTGGACCTTTGGCACCTCATATGAGGGAAATTCGATTAAAAAAGGTGCCATCTAATTGGTCAGTAATTGGTCAGAAAAGGTCAAGTGGTCCCAGAAATTGGTCAGCACTTGATAACTTGTAATCAAGGCTTAAACTTTCCCAAGGTCGCTCAAGGTCACGAGCGATTTTTGGCACCTCATTTAAGGGAATTTTTCCAAAAATGTATACCATCCGAAAGATTTCTAGATCGTGATAAAAGGTCAACTATTTTCAGTAATTGGTCAGCCATAGATTTTTTTCTATGAATTTTTGAAGTTCGTTTCAAGGTCACAAAAAAAACTTTTGGCACCTCATTTGGGTCATTTAAAAAAAAAGTATGCAATTTGAAAGGCCTATTCACGATTGTAAAAGGTCAGCTAGTTTCAGTAATTAGTCAGCTATAGATTCATTTTTACGATTTTTTAAAGTATTTTTTCTATACAAGAATCTATAGTTGACCAATTACTGAAACTAGCTGGTCTTTTATATAGATCTTAGAGCCTTTCAGGTGGTATTAATTTTTTGTAAATTTCCCATAAATGAGGTGCTAAAAATCGCGCGTGACCTTGCACAATAATTAAAAAATTCATTAAAAAAACAATGACCAATTACTGAAACTAGCTGACCTTTTATATAGTTCTCAGGGCCTTTCTAATGGTATTAAATTTTTACAAGTTTCCCATAAATGAGGTGGCAAAAATCGCTATGACCTTAAATTTCTTTTTAAATTCATTAAAAAAAATCTATACCTGACCAATTACTGTAACTAGCTAACCTTATATATAAAGCCTTGAAGTCAACCGGGGTCACCACAAGGCTTTTTTTGAAAACCCTGAACTTACATTGACCAGCAATTTCTATGTTTTTGACACCTTGGGTCGCTCTGAACTTGCCCTGAAGTAGATCTACGAGAAGGTTTCTTGCTGGGGTGAGTTGAGGCAAGGAATAAATTGTCAAAGAGTGGCATGAGCTCTAAAGCATGTCTTTGTGGATTCTCGTGCTGCAGGAAATTCTGGTTTTTCTTTTTTAAGAAATTCAAGGAATACACATATTTACTTTAATAATAGCCGTGTTTCGGTGAAAGTTTATAAGCAGCTCAGCAAACAAATTTATTCTCAAAACAATAAAGTGAATATAAATTATTTGTTATTGTTTGTACACAAAACAAAATGTTAGTAAAAATAATTTGATATTGTTTGCCTGTAAAAATTTGCTGAGCTAACTATACATTTTCACATAGAAATAGAAAATGGAAGCTGTGGTTTGTTTCTATCAATTTTTAAAGAAAATGTTGATTCTTGCTTATTTAACAATTAAGGACCATCTGGTGTTTTTGAAAACCGAAAAACACAGTTTTTTGACAATTCTTGTGGTTGTCAAGAATAAAGATATCTGGGTCAACTGCAGGTAAGCTTCAACGAGCGAAAAAATTGTGTATCGAAGGCATCTCAATGAAAAATTTCTTACACACGTCAAGTACTCTCTATCTCGGGGCCCCTATATCTCGGGGCTGATACCGCTACTACGCTACTGCCTATAACCTCAATTGGAGCATAGGAAGCCAACAAATCGTTTTCATACTTCACGGTCTGCATTTAGATATTTTAAACATGGCCACGTCTTTCTCTGGGAGTCTAACTCTGCTAGGACACTTGATGTCCATGTTATTCTTGGTCTTGCAACTCACCGTGCATCCTGATGATTCCATTCAGAGGACTGCTTTGCAATTTAATCGTTTGGTTTCATCAGTGTGTGAACAATCCATAGCCATTTACGCTTTTTTATGTCAAAGTCCGGCCGCTCTGGACTTGTCCTGCGCCACAATTTCTCGTTTGATATAATTTATGGCCAGTGAATCTGAAGAATAAGGTGTAGCGATTAACAAAAGCCTGCAATTTTCTCGAGATGATTGTTGTGATTTTCTAGGTTTTGCAGCATGGATTTGACATTGGATTCCAAAAATCCCAGCTTAGTTTGTAAGGAGTTTTGGATTTGATTTCCAAATTTGCGACAGAGAACCGAAGGCTGTGCGAGCTTTATTAATTCTTCTTTGAACATCCAGATCAGTACCACCATTTGTTGAAACAATATTTCCAAGGTAGTTAAATTGTTCAACCATTTCAACTGGCGTCTCCTGTAGAAAAAGACGCTTATATGTGGAGCGGCCTGTGAGCATTATTTTTATCTTTTTGCTATTTATTTTTAGACCACTCAACTCTCCTTTCACCTTCAGTGCTTGACACATCGCGGAGACAAATGTTATCGGCATAGTGTAACTAAGCCTTTGAAAAGATCTCCATTGAATGACCTCTGTCTCTCCGCTGTTCCAACGCTGGCCGTCGAAACATCTTAGCAAATCACCCTATAGTACTCCTCAGCTGAATTAATTTCATGGTTTTGGTTGAAATGATAAATTTGCCGTCACCATGACGAGAGATTCAAGAAATTTTCAGCTAAAGCCTAGTACGCTGCTGATGCGAAATGAAATTTTTAGTTGGTCCCCAACAAGACAACGAAATGCTTTCGAAAGCGAAGCCGAAAAATATTTATTGACAGTTGCACACATTCAAAAAATTTAAACAAATGTAAAACGCAAAACAATCACAAGCAGCCATGAAAGAAACAACAATAATAAACACAAATGTCATGTTTTCGTCTGGGTAGTCTTGTGTGCGAAAAAAGAGTGTAGACTTCTCCAAATAATTTGCTACAGTTATCAATTTTGCTCATCGAACAGCGATGGTATTTTTCGTCATCTAGTTGATCAGTGACATTTTTTACACGTTGCCATCAGATGTCATTAAAACTAATACATCCATGCTTCTCCCAGTGCGGCGACCAGCAAGAACAGAAATTGTGTACTCTTTACCTGCATAGGGCTGCCATTAAAATCAAGCGCTGATGTTTGTAACAATTTTCTCAGACAAGGTTAGGGAAAGTACATCACTTAAAACACAATACTGATACTGATACAATGAACTGTGTATTAGGAACATAAAGTTGCGAAAAGTGAAGTAGCTTTGCCAGCTTCGATCGGTTTCCACAAACTTGACGATGTCTTGCTTATTATGTAACATTAGAAGAGGCTGATTGCAAATCTGGCTTTAGTTTCTTAAGTAGATACTCGAATCTGGAAACCTTCAAAGTTCTCTCAAATTTCTATCGTTCACAGTGCGTAATATTATTATTAGCATTTGTCTCCAAATCTTCGTTCTATTCAGAAATATCCTTAAAGTTTATCAAGAGTTTTGTCACGAGATTTTGTCAAAGCTCAGTTTTTGTTACTGTAACCAAAACAAATTGCCCCACCCCTGTATCTGTGCCTGCGTGGAAGGATAAAAAGTGTGTTAACCATTTTTTTTCTCGTATGCAGCTTAGGTATACGACTTGAAGAAAAACAATTTTGATACGAAATGAGTTTGAGTTCGACTGTGAGTACGAGACAAAATACGACTTGTAGAATATGGGTGACTTTTCGAAGGCACATACGGCTTCAATAATATATACGGAGAAATAGTATTTTTGAAATTAACTTTTAAGACCGCATTCCTCAAGCAAATAAAAATAATTGCTTTAAGAATCTCCAGTCACATATTTGTTCACAGAATGAGATTTTTTAGTTTGGTTTTGCTGGTAGCTTTTTTAAAGTCATAAAAGGTAGGTGACGCCTCCCATCGCCAATACGTAAAGTAATCCGAAAAGATGACCCTTGCCAGTATAGCAGCTGGTATGTTGGATATTTTCTGGTCGAATGTTGGGCTTCAGCTCTTGTAGCGTTTTTGGACTATTGACATAAACACGAGACTTCAAAACTTTTCAAAAACCAAAAATTCACAGGCCAAATCGACTTGAGCGGCCTGGCCACCTCAAGTCGATATTATTGAAATGAGGTCTTCCCAGAAAGTGTTCCTTCGAAAAAGCCATCATCAAAGTGGAAGTGAGAGCCGTTGCTCCGTCCCATTGGAACCAAATGTCCCCTAATTTCAATTCATCACATGGTAAACAAAATTCCTCAAAAATGTTCCCATGCCGAACCAACTATCTGAGCTGAGGAATACAAATGCTTTTTATCGTTATGAGCAAATTAGTGCATGTTTTGTTCGCTGACGTATTCACTCAAATGAAAATGGGCTTTATCACTGCAAAAATAAATGCGTCCTCTTGAACCTTTTCGAGAAGCATCTCACATGCGTTCCTCTGAGACTTTGAAGTCGCGTTCAAAACACACAATCTCAATCTCAAACGTATGGTAATGATGAATGTCGTCGTGAAGAATTTGCCTTAAAGAACGGTATGAAAGTTAAATGACATTATGCATGTTGTGCGTAGAACGCACGATCTTCAATGTTCTACAACGTATGATGGTGATTAACCTGAAAGGAACCAACATTTTAGATCCACGTGTGTTGAATAAGACTGCTCACCCACCCTGCTACAGTAGTACAGTCCCTGCAGCCTGAATGGCACGAATTTCAAAAAAGGAAGTAATGCTGCCACACCTTGTATTTCACTCGATGGTAGGGCAAGTTGGGTCCAGAGTTGATTGTTCCTGAGAGATTTTTTTTCTTGTCACAAACTGTACAAACTTTTATCGATAATAGTCAACGTTTATAGAAGTAAACACGAAATGGCAAAAACTTCTTAGTCCTCAGCCGTTGGATGAGAAGTGTCTTCACCTTTTTCGAAAGAAATAAAATATCTATAAAATTCGTTGATAAATTCTCTCTATATTGATTATTATTTCCCTGTAAATTATTCACTCATAAAAAGCATTCAACCAATTTATTTTCACTTGTAAATTTTATTACTTTCCCACTGAAAGACTTTAGGTTTACACATTAAATTGACAAAGAGGCATTCTTTGCATAATGACAAACAACCAAAAATAAAACCACAAAATGTTAACACATTTGATACACCAAGAGGGTAATACGTTACGTTACCAAAATCAAAATGTCTACCATACGAAATGTCTTCATGCATAATATCGTTCGTTACCCATTAGATGAAACATTAAGTGATGCACATTATCTTAAGTCCATACAAGTATAGAGGCAGAAATATATGGTTTGTCTAATAATTGTCTTTACACAACCAACTTCCGCCATAAAGCCATAACTTGAATGCGATGCTATATACTTGTATAAGTATAAGGTATATCCTCGGAAACGTATTTACACATCTTTTTTCAAAGAGATTTATGTATAAGTTCCAAAGGAGATAGAATTTGTCGTGAAAAAGCCTTCTCCCTATCACATTCTGAGCTTAATAATAATCGTTTCGTTCTCTACGAAATGGTCACATCATAAAATACACACACAAAATATATGCCATTAAAGGTGATATAAAACTTAAGCAACAGCATTCAATACACCCTCGTTGACACTCTCATAATAAAGGACCATAACGTATTATATTCCAAAGGATTCAAATACAACTTTAGATACAGTAGAAAAACACTAGCAAAGAATACAGTGGCGAACATTTGTTGAAGACGTATAGAGAACTTTCAAGAGGCGGAAAGTCCTAGGGGCCCTGTGCAGAAAATGATTGTGTATAAAAATCAAACCCTGTATCCATAAATGCAAATAAAGCACGAAATATCTTTAAAAAAATTAAATTGGATGGCGCAAGAGCTCGTGGAGAACCAGGGCCTAGTGACTTACAACTCTCAACCAGTGTTGTGCGAGTCCTGTCCGGTTAGATGAGAAGCACTTTTTCATGACAAGTATACTCTTGGAGGATTTATCAGTTCCTCGCAAGAGGCAGTACCTCAGATAAAACATTTCTGTTTTTAGGTGACACGGCTGGGAATCGAACGCAGACCTTCAGCTGATAGTCCTACGCACTCACAGTACACATATTAAAGGTAATATCATTAGCGTTTTCATTTGTGTTCAGTTCTGCGCATCGAAATCAGTGGAAAATGGCGAATCCCGTGACCACTCGTTAAACATCAAAATTTGTTGTGTTTTATGTGTTCATTTGTTACTTATTTATTAGCAAATTCAATTGTTTCAAGCTTTTTAGTGTTTATTAACATTATTTTGTCATGCAAACAACATTCCTTCCTGGTTTTTAGTGTTATTTAAATTATCCTTTTGTGTTTGTTTCCTTCGTTGTTGTTGTAATACAGCGGACGGGGTCACGTAAGGCTGCCATCTTGAATTTCTTTGACAGTTCTCATTTCGCACAACATGCGCAAGATAATACCTTAGATATGTGTACTGTGCTACGCACTAACCATCATGCCACGAGGTACTACTACGAATTATCTTTAGTCAGTGAATAAAGTGTGAAATTTTATCAATAAACAAAATTCAAGATAGTAAACTAACGGCGTTTTCATTTGGCTTTGTGTTCTTTTCCATAATGAAAAATTTGTAGTAGTAGGAGTGAAAAAGGAATACTCCAAACGTTCAATTAAAAATGACATAGCTCACCAAAATAGGTACATTAACGAGTAAAGCTATGATTAGACAGTCAACACAAATGGTCAACAAATGACGTAAAATTCTGTCCCAAAGTTGTATCCGCAACGCAGAATACTGTCCATGCGTTGACACTTCCGTTGACACGAATTTAAGAGTCAATGCGTTGATTATATTTTAGTTGGCCGTAGTAATCAACCTGTCAACGCAGTTAGGACACTATGACAGACTACTCAACAACGCATTGACTGTATCTTTACGTTGACACAGTGGCTTTTCCTGCCATGTCACCGTACTCTGCGTTGAAATTCAACTCAATCTCAAAATGTTTGCATTTTTTGAGTATTTTCAATACATCGACAGTTGATGACTTGACAGATGAGGGAGACGAACTATACTTGGACGGCAAAACTATATTTCAATCCAAATGTCACCGAATAATTTTTTTCCGGAGCAATAAGAAAACTTCAAAAATGTCTGATTTCGCAACTATTTTTACATCCATCGGCATCGTAGCCATCTTTCAATACAACTTGACAGTTGTTGGCTTGACAGGAAGACAAACTATATTTTGGTACCAAAAGTATATTTCGATGCAAATGTCACCAGTAGCAGTGACAATGACAGAGCAGTAAGTAAACTTCAAAGATATCTGATTTTTAGAGGTTTTTAAGTCCATCAACATCGTAGCCATCCTTCAAAGGAATTTGACAGTTGCTGGCTTGACAGATGAAGGAGAAGCTATATTTTGACAGCAAACGTGACCTAAAATCATTTTTTTCCGGAGAAGTAAGAAAACTTCAAATTCTGATTGTTTAGCTGGTTTCATCGCAGCCATCCTTCAATGGAACTTGACAGTTGATAGTTGATAGTTTTTAATTCATCCACATTGCATTGTTTGATAGCACCACCGCCGTCAATATCGTGTGATCGTCAACGTACAAAGTTATTCAATTTTGCTCTTGTCGACTCCGCGTCAACGTTCATATGTTTGGATGTGGTCAAGTAGTAAAACTGTCAGTGTTTCACCTTTCAATACGTTGACACCAGAGGGCACCAGTTGCTTTGTCAAGGACTCAATGCGTTGACCATTTACATTGACCGTCTTATCTAAGATTAATTCAGTTAAAAATGCTTCTGTCATTTTTGCTAAAAAAAAAAAACTAAACATAAAAGGAAACAGAAACTAGTGATGCTATTTACATCCTCAAATGAGACAGTGTGTTGGTGAAGCTCATATGATAAGCAGTTCAATAAATACTCCTTGGCAACAGCGGAGTTCTGTTGATTGTAGTAGATTTTTGTTAAAATTTGGAACTTAACGTGAATAAGCATTTTATATTTTTACTTTTATGAAATTTTAATGCGTGGTTTTCTGATCAACGTTTTAGTTTATTTGCCAACCTAGTCTATCTCATGGAGAATAGACAAATTGACGTCGCCCTCGTGCAAGAACCCTGGTTAGCAGGTGGAAAAATCAGAGGGCTGAATACAAAAGGAACTATACTGTACAAAACTGCTCAGGTGGGAACAAACAGTAGCTTTAGAACCTGTATCGTAGCTAGAAAACAGTTTAACCTTTTTCTTCTATCCAAATACAGTAATTTAGATCAGACGGCCGTCAAGTTGGAGAGAGATGGGTTACCACCGCTCATTATATCATCATGCTATATGCTATGCTATATGCCGACGGGACGGAAGGACCACCAGCTGACCTAACAAGCCAGTTAGTTAAACATGCTGCGGAGCTGAAACTGGATCTAGTGCTAGGATGCGATGCTAATGCGCATCACTCTCAGTGGGGTAGCACTAACATCAATACTAGAGGTGAGTCTCTTTTTGAATTTCTTATTGAGAACAATTTATTAGTAGCAAATAGGGGTAGAGAACCAACTTTTGTCACAAAAAATTGTAAGGAGGTGCTTGACATTACCATAACAAGTAACTCAAGTACAGTACCAATAGAACAATGGAGGGTGTCGGATGAGCAATCTTTCTCTGATCACAAAATCATTGAATTTCTCATACCAGACACAATAGCCTCCGAGAAACCGTTTAGAAATATTCGAAATACTAACTGGGATACTTTCAATAGGGAATTAGAAACAAGGATTAAATCCTTTGAAAATAATTCACTAAATGGACCTGAACTCCTAGATAGTGCCACCACAGAATTCACAGAAATTCTAAATAAGGCTTTCGAAAAAGCATGCCCCCTTAAACAGGTAAGGACAGGAAATAAGAAACCACCTTGGTGGACACACGAACTTGGCATTATTAGAAAAGAAACAAGAAGACTTTTCAATACAGCCAAACGAACTAGAAGTGAATTAGACTGGGAAGCGTACAAAAACAGTCAAAGAAAATTCAAAGCCGAAACTCAACGGGCGAAACGCAGCTCGTGGTTAACCTTCTGCAACCAAATTGAAGGAACTAATGAATCAGCAAGACTTAGAAAAGTTTTAGCAAAAGAATCAGTTCCCTTAGGGTCTCTTAAAGATCCTAATGATCAATGGACTGAATCATGTGGAGAATCACTGGAGCTCCTTATCAAAACTCATTTTCCTGGTTGTAACTTTGACGTTAACAACTTGGAGGATGCAGTACAAACAGAGCACACGGTGCCACCAGATATTATAACGGAGGATAAAATTAACTGGGCGATAAACTCGTTTTCACCCTTCAAATCTCCAGGAACAGATGGCATCTTCCCCATGATGCTACAGAAGAACACTAAACACGTTACCCAACATCTCAAGAGCTTCTTTGCAAGCAGCCTTAAGTGGGGATATATTCCTTTGGCGTGGCGTGAAGTAAAAGTAGTCTTTATACCAAAAGCTGGGAAACCAAGCCACACGGAAGCTAAAGACTATAGACCCATTAGTCTAACATCGTTTGTTTTAAAAACCTTCGAAAGATTAATAGATATACACATACGAAGTAGTATAAAACCGAATGTGTTGTCACCTGCCCAACATGCTTACACGAAAGGAAAAGGTGTTGAAACAGCCCTTCACAACTTAGTAAGTATAGTAGAAAAATCACTCAAGGACAAAGAGTACACTCTAGCAGCTTTTCTGGACATTGAAGGCGCCTTCAATAATGTACAGAATGATGCGGTAAAAAGAGCACTTGTAGACCTTGAAGTGGATAATTCCCTCGTAAACTGGATTATCTGTAAGTTAAAACACAGACGGATTAACTCAGAACTAGGGGACGCACGGATCAAAGTATCCACATCTAGGGGGACTCCACAAGTAGGAGTTCTCTCACCACTATTGTGGATACTAGTAATGAACGAAATCCTGATTGAACTGAATAATAGCGGTGTCAAAGTAGTTGCCTACGCAGACGACCTGGCGCTGCTAGCGACCGGAAAATTTATTTCCACAACCAGCGAACAGATTAATTACGTTTTGTCAAAAGTCTGTACCTGGGCGGGGAAATGTGGACTTTCGGTAAACCCACAAAAAACCGAACTGGTTCTTTTTACTAACAAAAGGAAAATACCAGAATTTGTCCTACCATCAATAGAAGGAACCCAACTTAGACTATCAGATCATGCCAAATATTTAGGCGTAATTCTTGACAAAAAGCTAAACTGGGGTATGAACATCAAAGAAAGGGCCAAGAAGGCCATGATCGCTTTTTACTCCTGCAACAGGATCTTTGGTAAGACCTGGGGTCCAAGCCCTAAAATCATAATGTGGATGTACACGGCCATTATAAGACCGATCCTCACATATGGTAGCCTGGTTTGGTGGAGCGCGATGGATAAAGAATGTAATTATAAAACGCTTAACAAAGTTCAAAGACTAGCGTGCATAGGAATCACAGGGGCAATGAGGTCCACTCCCACTGCGGGAATGGAAGCCATACTCAATCTAAGACCCCTAGATCTATTCGTACAAGAAACTGCAGCCTATGGTGCTCTAAGATTAAGCCAGACCGATAGCTGGAAAAAGAACTCTGTAGGTCATGCACAAATTATGAACAAATTTACGGAGGGGTATGTATGCACAGACTACACAACACCCCGTACAAATTTTGAAAAACCGTTTTCTGTATCCATCCCCACAAGAGAAGAATGGGAAGCTGGTTTACAACAATCAGATACACCGATGGTAGAAATTTACACAGACGGATCAAAGATGGATACGAGAGTAGGTGCTGGTTTCTTTTCAGAATCCCTTAATTTAGCGAACTCTTATAGACTCCCTGATTATAGCAGTGTCTTCCAAGCGGAGGTTCTTGCAGTGATTAAGGCTGCTGAACAGATCTCAATGTTGGCGATACCACGGGCTGATATCACCTTTTACATTGATAGCCAGGCAGCGATTAAAGCTATCTCTGCAACAGAAATAAAATCCAAGCTGGTTTCATGCTGTCGCGAAGAGCTAAAGATTCTTGCCACACAGCACAACATCAGACTCTGCTGGGTTCCTGGGCACTGTGGAATTCTGGGAAATGAAAAAGCAGATGAACTGGCAAGGACTGGTTCATCGTTAGATCAAAGCCTAACGGACTCCGGTGTTAAAATTCCATCCTGTGCCATTAAACAGACAATTGGTAAGAAGATAGTGGAACTTACCAATGACAGATGGAACTCACTCGCAACTTGTACCACTACAAAGAATTTGTGGCCTAGCTACAATAAGAAAAAAACGCACCATGTCATAAACCTGAAAAAGAGATCCCTGAATCTTTTAATAGGAATTATCACGGGACATAATCTCTTAGGTTACCACAAGAAAAAGATGAGACTAAGTACTGAAGACCTATGCAGAGGTTGCGGTGACGTAGAAGTAGAGGAAGACACCCTTCACTTCCTAGGTCAATGTCCGGCACTATGCAATATAAGGAAAAAATATTTGGGTAGCTATTTCTTCAATGATCTAGCAGAAATCTCGAAGTCAACAGGAAATAACATCTCAAGTTTAATGAACTTCATCAACGCCTCTAAATGGTTTGATGCTCCATAGGATTTCATAGGTTATATTTTGAAAGGGATGGTCCAATCCATCAGGGTACCACAATGGATCAACATTGATCTAAGTGTGACGGGAACAAGATCCACCGTCAGCCCATCAACCTAACCTAACCTAACCTAGTTTATTTGCGAATTAGAAGATATCTTATTTAACGTGTAATTAATAGCGTTTCCGATTGGGGCAGAATAACGGTTCTTATTCTCGATTTCATTTCCCGTATCGAATCAGTCTTCTGGATTGTCAATTGAAACGGCAAGTTAAAAAAAAACTTCTGTAATTTTTGCTTAAAACTAGAGATAAAGGGAACCAGAGAATAGTGACACACATGATATTTGCTTACTTATAGTTAAGAGTTAGCTAATCCTGAAAATAAATTAACCCTGAGTTAACTCAGGAACAGTTTTTCAGTTGAGGATTAACTTTGTGCGACACTATGAATATCACCCTTCTACGCCTTTTACGCGTAGAAATAGAGATGGCACCACAACGAATTGCACTGACAATAAATTTCAATATCGAAATCGAGATGGCGCCACAACTAAAAAGATCCTCAATTTGGTGCCTGAGTTAACTCACCAAATTAGACGAGTTAACTCGGAGTTAGCTTTCGATTTCAATTGACTGAAAAACACGTTTTTGGAGTTAACTCCGGTTTAACCCCGAGACTAGGATGATCTCGCACTGAAAAACTGGCCCTTAAAGTTTAATGAGAAAGTATATGCACAGTCCAATAAATACTCTTTGGTAACAGCAGATTGTAGTAAATTTTCGTTGGGACTATTTTTACTTATTAAGTTTTATTATTATGAAATTTTGATTTGTAAAATAACTCTTGATGAACGTTTTAGCGAATTTGAAAATTAGAAGATATATGAGCAATTTTTATTGATATAATAGTAAAGCCCGTAAAATTTCAGTGCTTAATTGTTGAACAAATACTGCCGTGTTAAGAAGAAAAAACGTAAGTGTATTTTTGACATTTCGAGATAAACACGTTTTTCTGTTTTTATCTCTATCTTTTTTGTTTTGCTGTTGAGTGTTTTTCTGTCGGTTTTTCAAGTAAATCATTTTTGTTTGCCTTGATTATTTATCAGATGTACAAATACATGTATGGTAGTCACTTTTTTTTTCTTTAATTGAGTGCTAAAACGTCAATTTTTCCTAAAAAAGCATGGTTCTTTGAACGAACGTCATTTTTCTTAAGCGTTTTAAGCCATTACAAAAGCATGTAAGGGCTTTATTTTTAAAGAATAAAATAGCAAACATATCAAAGATGTCAAAACTGGCCCTAACTCAAAACAGCCAAAAAGTCAGTTACGTTTTTTTCTCTTAACACGGCAGAATAGATACCAATTTTAAAAGATGAGAAGTTTGTTACTATTTGACGATGTTTTATTTATAAATACATGAAACGGGCATAGGGCATCGCTTGAACTATGTTTTATGACATTTTGAGTCGGGTTAAACTCATAAAATATGAAAATTTCGCACTGAAAAACTGGGCCTTAGAACATGTTAAAACAAAGTGTGGACTTGATTATCATCTAAAGAGCAGAAAAGAAAAACTGAAGTTTTTGCTAAGAAACAGATATGTACACTGTTTTTTTTTTAAGTTTGCCACATCCGGAACTTAGAAAAGAAGCCATCACTTAACGAACTTTTGCAGCCAACAATTAAGTTAGATTTCTTTTTCTTTGGAATCTGTAAATGAATAGAAACTTTTCGTCACATGTTCTGCATCTACACGTGCAAAATTAGTGCTCATCATTATGTATATATGTTTCTAATTGTAACTTTAGGTATTATGTATTTTTTATTTTTATTTTCAAGCAACCTTTGTCCCTTCTTTGGCAAAAAAGTCTCGTTAAGAAAATAAAACAGTTCATTGGAATGGGTGTATAGAGGGGATGTTTTAAAATTACCAAAGTTCATGTTTTCATTAATTTTAAAGTATTAAAACCCCAACGACACGTCTCTTTCGATTTCAATTAGTTCCTGATTTTGGGAATTGTCTTTGATGAAGAAAGAGACTAATTTGTCTTTCACATAAATTGTGGTTAAGCTAAGCTGTTTTGTAGCGGACATTTTGAGGGTAATTTTAAAAGGATATAAAATGGTTTTATAAAAGATTTTGACGGGGATAATAAGATTTTGCTTATAAAGTAACTTAAGGATTTTGTATAACGGGTGCGCCATCTTTTATATCGTTATGTTGAATTGAATAACTTTGATATTTATCTTCCGATTTTATTTGGAAAAATGGTTTTGAAACCTCAATTCAGTACCATGAATCGCCTTATCATGAAATAACGTCAAAATATAGTGGCACCGTCTGACAACACTATTCGTTGTTTAGTGTCGAATTTTGTTGTGCACGGGATGGGACAGTTGGAGATCGTTGACATGCTGTTCACATTTGTTCTCAATAATAAGAGGTTCGTTCATTGTTGGCTTATTAATTTATTATTAATTATATTATTAATTTGCATCCGGCAACATTAACGGATCCCTTACCGCAACGCATGTGACGTATTCTATGGGCTGGCCCCTTAAGAGCGAGTGTTGCCGAGACACCACGCACGTGTTTTTTTACGTCAGGAGAAATACCTTGTGACGTATTTTGAAGGATAATTTGCATTTGTTTTTGTATAAAGTACAATCAACTCAAGGAACATTGGCAACAGACCGTCCACGTCATGTGTGCACGGAGAGGTATGAAAAATCACCAATTGAAAAATTTGCAGTTGCAATTTACGAATCATGTTTTATTCGTAAATCAAGGCATTTTGTTCCCGAATTAATACAAAAACTGGTAATTTAACATTCAAAACGTAGCAATTTACAAAATTTGTTTCTTCGTGGTTTGCAATTAAAATCCATGATTCAAGTTTGTACTTTTCATAGCAAAATACAACTTTTTTGGCGTAATTTACTCTCCAAAGGAATAATATCACAAACAGCATTTAAAAATATTGATTTGCGATAAAAATTTAGTAATTTACATCATGCACAATCACTGATTTACGTTTTTACTGTCGCAATTTGCAACTCCATGAGAATAGTCGCAAATCACCAACAAAAAAATCCTAAATCACGACTTTCTTGTCGCAATTTACTTCTCGAAGAGATAGAGCACCACAACATGGCAGGTATCTCATCATCAATGTGTGACACCAACGATCTGTAATGCAAATTGGCCTGGTGGTTGCATGCTCTCTCCGTAACTGGAGGGTTGCGAGTTCAAATCCAAGTAGAGTCAGCGTAAAGTATTTATTTCAAATAAATTAAATTAAATGTGTATACCTGCCAAATGAAGGGTAGAAGCAGGATTGATCTTTCCAAGTGGCAATATCACGAAATAGAAGTGGTGATCACAAATCTTTTTTGCAAATTTACAAATTGTGCAATTGAGGAATATTTGGATCAAATTGCGATTTGTTGTTCGCAATTTTGTTTTCTCTCGATAGCATAATTGATACTTAAAGAGGGTTGATTTACGATTTTTGAGTATCAATATCTTCATTTTGCTAAGTTTTGCAAATTGCAAACAAATAGTCGTAATTTACGAAATCCGAAGCCAAGGTATAAATCGGGATTCATTTTTCGTAGTTTGCATCTCATTTTTCGTGATATGATCCAAGAATTCTTTCCGTGTGTGTCTTGGGAAAGGCTCAAACATTCATTACCGAAGTAAAAGATGGAACACCCTGTAAAAAGCGTATGCACATTTCTTAGAATAACCTCAATGGATTTTGTTTGTATTCCCAGTAATATCTACTTTTCTTTAAGAACAATGAAAATAAATTAACTTTTATATATTCAAAAGTTTAGATCTTTTTCTTAATGAGTTGTTTCGATTATAATTTATAACTTTAACTTGAAGTTAATGGCTATAACAAGAGAATGTAATTAAGCGATGCTGGTGTGATCCCTAACCTTACTTTTTATTTGAATGATTCAAATGTTTTCACACATTTTTATACTTAATGGGAAAATGTAATAACTTATTAGCCATTTAGGTGTACCTTTTAAGTGCGAGATCATCTCAGGTGCAGTCTGAACTGTGAACTCACTGAGTTTAATTCTATAAAAATTCAGTGATTTCACTCCGAAAAACTGGTCCTTGATGTCGTAATCTAATTTGATAACAAATAATGGATATAAAATGCTATTTACCATCATTTGAGATAAAGTTTGAATCTAAACAATATTAAGAGCCCTAAGGAATTACCTAGGAAACAAATTATGGAAAAATTGCGAATTTGAACCGGAGTGTCAGACCCCATATCTTTTTGGAAAAAGTCCATAAAATTAAATGGAAACTACACCAGAATTCACATTTCTGGTTAAATTTCCAAACAAAAATTAAATTAAAAAAATGTCGTATAAAGTTTTTATATATGTATGTACATGACAGAATAGCTTGGGCACAATACCTATAATAAAAATGGAGCTTTTTCAGATAGCTACCTATCACAGTGATCTTTAACACGTGGCAGGTTTGACTAAAATGGATCCCAAAAGTAACGATGCAGATTTGTTGGAAATGGTGTAAGAAAATTTTGAAACCCCAAAATCGTACCCGATCCTTTTATGGGCATATATAAGCCGCGTTATACTATCGCTCATAATCCATATGGTTCACCTCTTGAAAATAAAACGATGCGGGTTAGTGGAAAAACAGTGCTGTATATCAGTCTCTTTTTTTCTTATGTTTATTTGTATTTCAAGTCAACACTTGTCCCTTTTCCTCTCTATTCCTAACACTGCTGACAAATCGCTGACTTCATTCACAATGGTAAATAGCCCTCTGCCGTTCAGAGTGAAAACCTCTATCTAGGTTATTGAAACTCACCTCGATAGAAACCTAGATCCCATGATGTTTTTGTAATACATGTTAAAAGATAACCTTGACCCAGACCCAGAGATAATAAAACGCAGCTATTATGTAGGTACAGTAGACGCTCGATATAATGAAGTAATAAAAACCAACCTGTTCAACCTTTTGAGATTGTGCATTTTTTCCAGCGGGGGTTTAAAAACACCTTCTATAGATGAATTTGATCCAAAATACACATTTCGGTTGATGTGAATGTTTTTTAATTTAATTTAGCATTGAACAAAGCTTCCACAAAGGTTTAAACAAAAAACAGAAGCGATTCCTCAGTGTTCTCAATTAATCCAAGTTTTCGATCTTTGGGCCAACGCACCAATGGAATAATTCGAAAAAAGCATCAAATTTTTAAAAATTTTGAGTTTTAAAACAGATTTTTCAAAAACTTTGGATTGTACCAATTTTATTTTAAAATAAATTTCAAAAATGGATTTCTGTCTTTAAAATGAGCTTTAAGATTTCGGACCAGATGGCACCCTTAATTTTTAATAATTATTTTCTACTGTCTATAAGTTAGTTTTGTATGAAGTTGACCCTCACGCCTGAACGGGGGAATATAAACCCCCCCTCTTACATGATTGTTTCCTTCATTTGACCCAACGTCGTTTTAAAATCTTATAACAATATTTTTTTCAATTGTAAGTCAAAATATCGGTCATAAATCGATCTTACAAGAAAATAAGGATAATTTTTATCCAGCTAGTGTTAGTCGTAGGTACCGTTATTTTTGGAGCTAAGAAAACAAATGTTCCTTCTAGCTAATAACCTTAAAAAGTTGAATCCTGAGTTTGAAAAGAATCTATTTAAAGGCTAGATCGAGGTACAGAAATAAAGAAACTCAAAAAACAATTTTTTGAAAAAATACAGTCCCAATTATCGAATGCCTTTACCTTTAGTATAGCAATCGTCGATGTTTATAGAAGCTCGGGTTTTGTGTAACTTAAATCTTATAGATTGTTCTATTTAGCTGTTCTGTTCTTCAGCCAAACAGAGTTGTATTTTCATAGTTTTTGAGGGTGTTTTGTTAGGGAAATATTGACGCATACCAGTGTCAGGGCTACCTTCTTGGCTCTAAAGAGCCACTTTGGCTCTTTTTTTCATGTATGGCTCTTTGGCTCCACTTTTCTAAAATCATCCAAAATTGGCTCTTTTTTAGATTTTTGTGGCTCTTTTCACTCTTCTTCGGAATAAGGGCCTAACTACATTCATTTCACTTTTGTCCAAAAATGAAAAATACAAATACATTCTAGTGACACCTTCGTACGAAAAAGCATATGAGATTTGAGTTGAACTGAATGCATTCAAAAACGGAAAAGGCTAGAGCTAGAAATATAATACTCGGAGGGGCACTTAAGTAGTCGGAAGAAAACAAGCAAATTTAAGGAAATCATATGACGCGACTATAATTGCGGACTATAGAGCGTGTAAGTAAAAATCACATTTGGTGAAATAGGAGTGTCAAAAAGAGATAAATGATAAGTACATTATGTGTGTGTTCCCCTTTTGACGTTACGGAAGCTACTTTTCATTGGTTTTTGACTTTAGCTTCAGTGGCTTTCTGACCATTGTAAATAGTTCTACTTATAGTCTAAGAGCTACCAGCCACTTTGATTAACCTAGACTACTAGACACAAGGCTACAACTTTGTGAATGCTTGATTTGGGACTAGTTAAGTATGAAAACCATGGTCTGGCAGGGTTGCCGCGGTCGAAAGGTTGCCATCTGATTTTTTCAAAATGCAAATAAAGGGTCAAAATTAACCTACTCGCACAAGGCTGAAACTTATGTATAATTTAGTTTATACATTCTAATGCATGAAAAAAATTATGCCAGACTGGTTTGGCGGTCAGCAGATTAGTCAAAAAATCAAGATCAGGGAATATTTCAGCAATTATAGGGTTGCCACCAATTTTTTTTTTCAAAAATTAAAATAACTTTCAAATGTAACATATCTACTTTTAGAATGCTGATTTTTGAATATATAGTAACTTATGTCTTTTTGAACATGAAAAAAAGATGCCAGACGAGTTTGGTGGACGAAAATAGCTTGCCAGACGAGTTTTTAAAGTTGGTATTAAAAAATGTCATTGTATAATGTATTGCCAGAGAATAATGTATTAAATATAACATGTTAACTGCGTATAATCCTAATGCATATTTTATCAAGTCAGCGAATTATGATATGGTTCTTTTTACTGTAGACCCAGGGTTGCCACATATTTTTTTTTAAATTTTATAAAATTGACAAAACTCAAACACCTACGCCTACGTACCTATAGTTTTCGCGCATATGTAAGCTAATGCCATCTTGTATTTTTAAAAAAAAACATACTTGACGAGCTGAACGGTCGATAGCTTCTGCCAGACGAGCCTAAGGTTTTAAAAATTGGTATTATAAGAAATATCCTTTCTTGATTTTTTCTTAAATTTAAAAAAACTGTCAAAATTGCAAACCTACCCGCACAAAGCTGATTTTAACATATATGTTAGCTGACATCTTCTTGTGTATGAAAAATAAAATACCAGACCAGTGGGACGGTTGAAAGTTTCTGCCAGACGGGCAGCTGTAGTGGCTGGTAGATACTACTTCACAAACTTTGAAAAGCTGTTTCCTGGAAACTCTTGGGTCTACAGAGACGGTTTGCATATCAAATTGAAGCTAATGTAGTCAACGTGAAATTGTAGAATAAAGTTCTAATACCAAAATAGTTTTTCGGGGCTCAAATCGGCAATTACTAAAAAAAGTTTGGCTGTTTTTTGGATTCCTACTTTTATTTACAAATATTTTGACTTTATAAATCAAATTTATCAAAACCTATTCACTCATGAACTTAACATTAAATTTAAGAATAGAATTATAGCTTTCTAAAAAGATATAGTACTTTACAGTGAGATCTTTCGTAAGTTTTTAACTATTTTTTTCCCAGCCACGTCAAAAGGCTTTGACGCCTATATATGTATATACATATATGCCCAGAACTACCTGTTGCGGGGAGGTGAAAATCCTTCGAGAGTATCTCTTGAACCTATCCGACTGACCGCATGCTTTTATAGTAAGAAACCCCCCTTCTTTTAAAATAAAAACACCCAGTTATTTTTGTTCCTATCTGCATAGACGAAGAGGAGCAGAAAATACAGCAACGATTTGCACGGGCTGTACACTGACATCAGCCTGCCCAGAAAAGTGAAAAGCCAACATCTGAAGAGGTTGCGTCATTGTTATTAGAATGAATAGACACCAATGATCTAGCCCTGAGAATCCCTGAATCCATCCCGAGCTCGGAAATCTGATAATGTATTTGTGTTTTCACTTTTCCAATTGGTCAACTAGAACTAGAATGTCAAAGAATGCCTTCGAAATGATATTCATAAATAGTTTCCTGTTATAAGAATATATCACAGATTTCTTGAACAAAGAGGGAACTTCAACTTTTGTGGGAATCTTATTAAAAAAAGCTCGGTCTCCATAAAGTTCTTTATTTAACAAGATAGGAAAATAACAAAACAACAGCAAAAATGAATCCTTGTAGGTAATACCAATTTAAACTAAAACTTTTTAAAAATATTTAATAAACCACACGAACCAAAAAATTGAAAAAATCAAAAAGTTTAAAACTCTATATGAAAGAAAGTACCTCCATAGATAACATAACCAATGTCTATCCTTAAAAAGTATAAAAACAAGATTGATTCACTTAAAAATCCAATACAAAGCAAAAAAATCTAATTTGCCAAGTTGCTATAGTTCCCTGAACCGGGACGATTTTGTTCGAACAAAAAAAAAAAAACAAAATATTGTTATTGAAAATTCAAAACCGCTATTCATATTGAAAGTTTTGTTAAAGCAATAACGAAGAAGCCCTCAACCCAAAAGACATCCATCCATAAACATGAGTTGAATAACCAAGTACAAGCCCAACACAACGACACGCCTTACGGCTTCCATGCTTATCCATATCAAATGTTCGAGTAAAGCAACAGCTAGGTAGGTAGCTATTGCTACTGGTCTGACACTCTGGGATGATATGCTGTTGAACTATTGGGAGATGAGGTACTTCCCGGAGGAGTCACTTAGGTGAAAATGTTTTTGATATTTGAAGGAGTTTCTTGTTTTTGAAATTAAATAGGAAGAATAACTTTAACTGCTGAAGCGTTTTATTTATTTTGTATAAATAATAAATTAAATGGAAATTGAAGAAGTTGTTTGACTCTTTTAGCATTCATCACCCAGTGGGACTGTGTAGTGGGTGGCAAGTGGCAAGCAGTTTTAACAGACGTTTAGGTCTTTGTTATAAAAAGATAATCTTTTTGATGTTTTTGATGTGAAGTCGTTTGATAGAAGATTTATGTAATTAGATTTTTGGTGGGTTTGAAATGTTTATTCAAAAGATCTATGATTTAAGTCACTTAAGAAGATGAGATAAATGTGATTAATTATAAAGAACAATATTTTTGTAAATGAATGCGAGGGTCGGGTAAGTATAGAAATGGAAAGCACCTTCAAGTTCACGGTGATCCAATTACCGCTAAATTTCACCATTTTGATACCATAACTGGGTTTGAAATGAGAGATTTGTGGAAATATGCCCTAAGGGGATCATCGTCCCACGCTTCAAGTTCGAAAATAATATGCGAAGCTTAATAATTTGTTAACTGGTTCGGAGACGTATTCGATCTGATCCCTCAGAGGGATCAACCAGTTAAATAATTGGATGTGACATTCCAGTGGGCCTTCTAAGCTTATAATTAATTATGCACGAACTTCTTTTTGTTTTTGTATTCTTTTTATATAAAAATTGATAAAAAAGTAAATCCAAGTTTCAATTGTATTTTTACTTAAAAAACTTAAAAAAAAATCTTAATTAAATTCACCACTGAGTACTTGCTATGTAATGCTAGATTTCCACTTGTCTTTGAATTGACACAGTTTGACAGATCACGATTTGGTCTTTGAACGACACAATTGCCAGTTCATTTCCACTCGTGTCATTAATTGACACAAAATCGTTGGTCTTTTCAAAGACCAAGAAATTTTGACATACGCTTTTGTCAGTTCATTGACACCTATTTCCATTTGCTTTGTCTTTCATGAAACGACACTCATTGTCAATGAGCAAATTTTCACAGCTGTCAGTTATCTTGAATGAAAATTGTTTAAGTGGGAAGAAGAAAAGCTTGTTTTATGTTTCTGCTCAGTAAAAAGGTAGGTAATTTTCAATTGTTGTGTTAAAATAAAATTAAAATATTTTGTTTAGGTTAAATTATGCTTATAAAAAAACAAATTGCTCTTGCTTCATTTGAGGTGCTTGTTGGCAAAGAAATGGAGCTCAGGGAACAAGAGGAAAACAAAAAACAAAAAAAAACTTGTTGCGTACCTACAAAATCTGTTTCTGCACCTGTGTTGCAAGGAACCGAGATTTTTTTAAAAGAAGAATGCACATGACTAAAGCTGATTTCAATTTTGTTTTTGCAACACAACTTCACCTTTGGGAATATGTCTATTTTTATAGTACTTATTGCCTGAGTCCCAAATATTATCGAATTGCTGGACCTTTTGTATCAGAAAACGGTTAATTTCTGTTGTCTACTCCAGAGTTGATGTTTTGATTCATTTTCTTTTTTTTCAAGGACATAAGCATCCTCTAAAAAGGATGGATTGTTGCTCATATTTAGATCACTCCCCAATATCCCACGGAATTTCTCTAATCTTCTAAAATTGGAAATGCCAACAATATTCCACTCAGCCATGCAGGTTCATTTGATAGCCCAGTGGCCATGCCATTTTCGATGCCAATAAATTCCGAGAGAAGCTGCGAATACAATTCACGTTCCCAGTTAGCGACGAAGGGAAAAATTCCGTGGAAAATTTTATTCACGATAGCCCCCATTTTTTTTTCACTTCAATTTCACTTTTTGAAATCACATTCAATTTGGATTTTTATTAATTTTTATTAAAGCAGCTGTCAAATTTGTGTCTTTCATTGACAAAGAATTAAAACACGTTGCCAAAAAATTTTCTTTGTCAGTTAAAGACAAAGTGACATTTCGTTTTTCAATTGATCTATTTCCACTTGTCTTTAAAATTTGTTGTCTTTCATTGACAAACAGTGTTTGTCAGTTCAAAGACCACCAATTTTGGAGTATTTCCACTTGTCATTTTGTGAATTGACGCGAAAATGCGTCTTTGGTCGGTTGGTAAATGACAAGTGGAAACCTAGCATAAGAGGCATTGAAATTATGAAATACAAATGTTTAAAAGCATGAAATTTGATAATTAAATTCGCTAAAACAACTCCATTTATAGTTTAAAGTGAAAAAAGAATCCACTTGATCAAATATGAATGAATGGAAAATAAAATGCATGACTGCGTCGCACGTACCTACTTGCTCTTATGTTCTAGACACTGCGGTTTTAAGAAAATTGTATATAAAACCATGGAAATTATGAGAGAAAAATGTAGAGATGCATAAAATACGACATTTAAATTGGCTAAAACAACTCTTTTGTCAGTTTGAGGTAAAAAGAAAGAACGCTATCTTAATTCTTGGTTGAATATGAATGTATGGAAAAAAAAATTCAAAATTGTTGGAGCGGTTTCTTAAAAAATTTTTTTTTTTATATATAAAATTCTTAAAAAATTTTTAAGGACAAATTTTGGTATGCAAATCTAAAGTACATATTTATGTGTATATTAACACAAAATTTGAAAAAAAATTGTCAACCTGTTTTTGAGATATCGAATTTTCAAAAAAAAAAATTGAAACCTTTTTTAAAAAATCCAAAAAGTTTTTTTTTGAAAATATTGATATGCAATATTTTTTAATCTTATCTGAAATTTGAATATAAAAAAATGCATCTAAATCCGTTAAGCCGATAACGAGAAAACTAAAAATACAAAAAATACGTACAGGTACTATTAATAGTTGCCTAGTGTAAAATTTTATAATTAGATCGTACTAATTTTAGTTTATGAAAAAAGTTTAATCAAAATCGTAGGAATCATTTTTAAGCAAACAAATATTTTCCTTCGCGGTTTTTTAACTTTTGTATGGAAGGTACTGTTATTTTTTCATAAATGTTAAATTTTTTCTAAAAATATTTTAAAGAGTACTAAAAAAGTCTTCAATATCGAGTTTCAAAAAAATCGATGATGTCGTTTTCGAAATATTTGATTTTCCAAAAATAAATTTGAAAAATTTTTTAAAAATCCAAAAAAAATTTTTTTCAAAAATATTGGTACACTAGCTGATGCCCGTGACTTTGTCCGCGATAGAATTTAGAAACATCAAATTTCCACCATCTTACTCACAATAAAATCACAATTATATAGAAGAATGGGAAAAATGATCCTCTAATTCCACTTTAAAGAAAAACTTAACTTATAATGATATCTTTTAGATTTTTATTATATAAGTTTTATGTCATGTAGTACAGCTCTCTCCAAAAATGACTTTGAAAACTTGCAAAATAATATATTTCTTACATTATGCTCGCAAAATTAAAAATTAGAAATTAAACGAAACATTATATTTAAAAAAGAAACTTGTGTCTAGACGTATCGACATGACAGCTGAACCATTTAAAAAAATGTCCGATGTTCTAAACACTTCGGGTCGGTGTCCTGTCAAAACAAATTGAATTTCAAAAACGATCCAAAAATTGTTTTATTTTCAAATATACCCTGAAATAGGTACTAAAAATGTCTCAATAAAGGCAAAACAAAACTTTTCCAATTATTATATCCGATTGTTTCCAAAAATTTTAAATTTTGTTTCCAACGTCAAAGGTCCTTTTGACTTATATCAACGTATCAGACAAAAAAATCAAGAAGTTAAAATCAATATATTTTGTATATTTATGGACATAGTAGGTTGAGTTCGTAAATTTAAATGTTCGGCAACACGACAAAGTTCATGTTGCATTTCTGCAGGAAAATATTGTCAGTTTTTCCACTTTAAATAAAGCGTGAGTGATTGCTCTCTTCAGTGAGAGCAAATTTTACCAATAAATATACTTATAGTTCCATTTTTTAACAATTTTGTTTGGCAGTGATGCAGTATATTTACAATTACGAACTCGAGGGTACTTTGTGCTAGAAAAAATTATTTGTTACTTTCATTAATTTTAATTTTAATTAAGCGTAGTTTTAGTATTAAACTTTCAAATACAATTTTCTCAGAACTAACCTAAGTGAACTTTAAGTCGTTTTACCCTAGACCCTTCACGGTATATCGCTTTTGTCTTATTTCTTTTAAAGTTTAGGTAGTAAGTTGGTCATCCTTCTCAACAGCAATGTGCCGCATGTACGTCATTTTATTTTATTAAACGCATGTTAAGCTCTAAACTTACTATTTTCGACATTTTCCAAATGCAGGGTTGCATTACTGTTTTATTAACCGTTTTTGATGAAAAATAAATCTCGAACTCCAAGGTCTACAGCTTAACAGCTTCATGGCAAAATTATGGATATACATGTAATAACCTTTTCAGCGATGTACGACACATTGATGTTGAGTTAAGGTAAGCAGTGTCCAAATGCTGAGTTGCATTATTGTTCTTTTCGAGGTTATGACCGAATATCTCTTGACCCCCATGCTTTAGAGGAAATGTAATACAATGAAGTAAGCGCAGCATCCATTTCAACGACACGTGACGTATGTAAATATCGTCGCTGTTTAAGAAGACCGGCATAACTCAAAAAACACGAGTTTTGAGTTAATGATGCCAATCGAGTAAAAAAAAAATTCTCTATCTTTCTGTCAAACTGGCATAACTGTAGCTCTTCGGAATCCCGCTAGATGGACTTTGTTCAAAATGTCACATTGTTCCTTTTCCTTGTTTGTTTATGATCAACATTGACATAATTTAGTATCTGCCAGTTGCTCGAGGTCATCGGACCTATTTATTTTTTGAAACAGTGGCATAAGTTCGTTTTGTGCCAAGGATTTGTCGGTAAATTTAGTGCAAGAACGAACTAACTTGTGTTGTGCCAGTTTTCTCGATAAAGTAAGTACAAGTTTTTAATTTAATTTATGTTTTAAAATAAAATGTGCCACTTTTCCTGATAAATTTAAAAAAACATAGTTTTACAGTGACACTTTTAACACTTATGCCGTTTTTCTTTATAATTTTTTTGACTTATCATATGAAAAAAATTTTCCGTCAATTTCTTTTATCATATTATGCCATTTTACTATAACTTGTTTTTCTTATAATCTACAATTTTTAATTTCACTTTTAAAATAAAACTAAATTTGTCACTTATCATAATTTTTTTTTAAAGTTTAACATCAGTAATTTTTCAATGTTATTCTAGAATGAATGATTAATTTAAGTTATTCGTGTTTTTTTTTTTAGGTGCAGATACTTCAACACCAAGATGCACCGTTCTCAACTGCTTCTTAAATTGGCTTTATATTTTTTCTATTGCATTTTGAAAAAAAAATCTATTGAAATCTTAGAAACTGATGTAATTTTGACACCTGTGGACATGCCTGCCTTTGTGGATTCGCCCCAAACCACCTCAATGCAGATCGAAAATCAACCCGTCCCGTGCACTTCTCGAGCTGAAGATTTGGAAACTGAGACATTTTCTACTAGTGAATCTGTCGATTTTTCAGATGACGATATTGATGCTGACCCTAACTTTGGTGACCAGAAGAACTTAAGTTCCAACTCAAGCATAGTGACAACTCAAGCATAGCTGCAGGTCCAGCTCAATGGCTAGCTGTAGGTCCAGCCGAAGGTCTAGCTGAAGATCCATCTGAAGGTATAGCTGAAAGTCGAGCTGAAGGTCTAGCTGCAGATCCATCTGAAGGTCTAACTGAAAGTCGATCTGAAGTTCTAGGTGAAGGTCTAGTCAGAGACGTGTCATCTCAACAAACACCAAAGCGGAAAGCTAATCCAAAGCACAGGAAAAAGAACATGACAAAAAGATTAAGAAAGACAATCAAATTCGAAGTCCCAAAGACTTATACGTGGAAGAGAAATGGGACCACCATGTGACGAGAAATGTAGGCTAGAATGTTCAAAAAAATTTACAAAGAATGACAGAAAACTATTTTTTTCAACTTATTGGGAAATGTGAGATCTTCAAAGGCAAAAAGAATTTCTCGCTCGCAGTATTGAACCACTAAATACTAAATACAGGTACATAAGAGATGAACCGAAACGGGCACCCCGAAAAAAAACAACAGCTTTTTCTTCCAACTGGAGCATAGAAAAATTCGAGTTTGTAAATTATTCTTTGTGAACACATTGGCAGTGAATTCGCGTGCAATTCGAGCAATAGTAGAAAAGGTGGAGTCAAGTGCAATTGGCGGTATAACCCCAATTGAAAAACGAGGTAAACATGGAAAACATCTCCAATTAGATGAAGCTATCAAGCAAAGTGTGCGAGATCATTATTTCAACAATACCACGAATTGAGAGCCATTACTGCCGTCAAAGCTCAACTCGTGAGTATATAGACGGTTCAAAAAGCATTGCAGAAATACATCGCGACTACGTTTCTAATTGTAAAAATAAGGACTGCCCGTTTGCATGTTACCAAATGTTTAGAAAGATCTTCAAAAGTGAATACAATATTTCATATTTTATAATATAATTTTGTTTTGAAAGACTACACAAGTATAACAAAAAATGTTGTTTAAAAAATTAATATTAATTAATTTGCATTTAAGTTTTTAAATTAAATAATATAAATACAAAACATACATAAATATGTATCTCATTATCAAGACTGCAACAATGTAACGAAAAGGCTTTATGAATAAAACAATATGTACCTAAATCTTTAAGGTTAGATAATAATTTCTAAGCCACTTTAATTTTAAGGCCTTAAGGCAAGAACAAAAATCTGTGAATTAATTTTACTTTTAAATAATAAACTCGTTGTAAAGTCTAAGACTTTGTTCTCAAAAGAAAAATTTAATTTTTTTATAACTGTTTTATAAATATATTTTCTAAATATTTTATAAAAATGCATTAAAATGAAGTTTCTCCCAACAAATCGTTTTTTATTTTTTAATTATATGGTGAACTAACTCCAAAATAAAAAAAAAGCTTATCTGAATATCATAATTTTTTTCCGGAAAAATGACATAATTCGGAGAGGGTCTGGGAAATCTTTTTTTTTCACCTTTGTCGAACATTTTTTAATTTTTTTTTTGCTGAATTTAAATAAACAAAATATAGAAGTAGCTAGCCTAATTTATTTAAAAAAATTCAAAAAATTGTTAATATTAAAAAAAATAATTATTATGAAAAATCGTATGACTCAAAAACTTTAAACCCGTTTTCTGAAGAATCAAGTTTTTTGAGTTATGCCGGTCTTCTTTAAGGGCGACGATATGTAAATATGTATGAAACGTTCATTTAGAGTAGGGGGAACAGTCCCATTCTCCTTTCTGTAATTTATTTTTGTTTTAAAATTTATTCATTTTTTAAGCCTCTTGCAACTTCAATACTCACCAATAAGCAGTATCAATGCAATTGTTCAATTTAAATCCTATAATATTAACTTATTATTATTTATGCATCTA
The DNA here is from genome assembly GCA_963921185.1 of Dasysyrphus tricinctus. Taxonomy (NCBI): domain Eukaryota; kingdom Metazoa; phylum Arthropoda; class Insecta; order Diptera; family Syrphidae; genus Dasysyrphus; species Dasysyrphus tricinctus. Next base: position 182,080,823 of record OY992532.1, read on the forward strand.
TACATATTTACGAATATACCATGTACCGATATATAATATTCATGTTCATACTACATAAAGTATGACCGTTTAATTCACAGTACAAAAATCTGTGGTTTAATTTAAATTTAAAAATTCTGATAGTTAAAATTTTTTTATAAATATTTCCCAATGAAGCAGAAATTATTTATTTTTGTATTCATATTTGAGTGAATTTGTATTCATTTTATTGCATTTGAATACCTTCTTGAGCTTGAATTTTTATAAAATATATCCTATAATGACCACCGACCTAATAGAAACAAATTACAAAATACCACATCTCAATATACCCAATAGTTTCAGCGTGATGCGAGGACAACGCGTATATCTAGTTACGATTTTATTTATATGATGATAAAACTATTTATATTTTTTTGGAGCTTCTGTGTAAAAAAAAATAATTGAAAACAGTCGTATCATTTTGAAGAAAATCAAAAATTAAAAAATGGTTCTTTGGGAGGTACCAATAATAACCATTTTTGAAAAATGGTTTTCCACCCAAAGGAAGACTTCACTAAAATAAATTTATTGATTTTTTTTTAAGAAAAGTTGTCGAGCCGTTTTTGAGAAAAATACGATAATGTAAAATTGCTAAAAAAAATTGTATGGCAGGTACCGTTATTTTTGATTTAAAAAAAATGGAAAAAACGTGTGGGCATAATCACCAAAAACCACTATGTACCAAGTTTGAAGAAAATCGATGGAGCCGTTTAGGCTGTAGACGAACAGACAGACAGACAGACAGACAGAATTGTGCCACCCACTTTTTTGGTGTTCTCTATCATCGTAATATAATGTTTGATTGTTATCTAAAATTTGTTTTTGCACGAATCCAAAACTTGACTTATAGTACCTATGTACGGTCACTCCCGAAAATATTCGGAATTAATCTATATCAAATCTATATAATGATTTTTCTTGCTCTGTGGTAATTATAAAAAAAAGTAACGGCAGGAAGAATCTCGCGCTATTAAATTTTCTTGTTTCCAATATTAAAATGTGCATATAACAAGATGAAACAAAGAGGAATGTAGATAACAGAAAAACAACAATAACAGAACAAAGAATAATAAGAGACAAAAAAACTCATGTTTAAGAAAAAAAACTTTTTTTCAGAATAATTTTTTGAGTGACTGTACATTAGGCCGGAGCGATTTCCAATATTTTGGAAAATCAAAATTATACACCCCGCAAAAGTTGCATATGGCCTTAAAACAAATTTTAAGATTTTTTTTAAATTTTTATTTCCACCGCTAGGGGTCGCGCAACGCAGAATAAAAAAATACGATTTCTTGATTTTACTATCCTTTGATTTTTTTTCAGTGTCCACAGCTTTTAAATTTATACACAAATTAACGGAGCATTTTTATTTTAAATAACTTCCAATACCGGGGAACTTAATTTTGCGAAATTAAATTTTTTTTATTCGGGCTATCTATTACATTTAGCTTAAAAAGTGCAGTAGTTTGAAATCAACCGTGCTCGAATTAAAATATATGTTAAAGATCGTAGTAGGCCTTGCTTGTTGTGACATTTTTAAATGTGAGCCGATTTTCAAATTATTTTATTAGTGTCTGTGTTTGGTTCTTAAACCTTTGTGTAGTGTATTATTGTCGGCCTTTTATTTTGTTTTTAATAAAATAAGTTATTTGGAAAAAAGGTAAGTAGAGTTTTTAAATGTGACATTGATTACAAAAAATATAAAATTGGGGACAGTTCAATAAACATCAATTAATTTTTTTCATAAATAAACCAAGGTGAAAATGGATACTCGTTCCCAAAAAAAAGTCTGTCAAATATTTGGAATAGGACGAACGATGTCGACGCGTTTGTTGCCGACCTACAAGGATATTGCTCTTCATCTTACTTTCTTGGAAAACGAAGAAACTTCATCGAAAAAACGGATATCACTTACAGCTGCAAGAGTTATGAAAATTTATGATTTAGCTTCAATTCCAACAGTTGGTAAGTTTTGTGTTGAGAAAAGAACTGCGCTTCTAAAGACGCCCAAGGGCAGAAGAGTACCCGGAGTCTTTGATAAATTGAAAAGTGACGGAGAAAAACTGTTTGACATAGCTGCCTGTAAATGTATTGTGAATGGATTTTGTCGATGCTCTAAAGAAAAAAAAGTGCCAGTGAAAGAACGTTCGTTTTTGGAAGACCAAAGGTCTCAAAGGAAAATGATGATCGGGAATATCGATGTTGCCGAAACCACCAGGATTCAAAAGTCTCTTAAAAGAAAATTTCCATATCCTTCATCTTCAAGCACAACTGAAACAAACCAACGTACAGACAGATAACATCGAAACAGAAAGCATCCCTTCAGATACCGATGAAGATATTGAAACTAAAGCCTCACAAAGATTGAAAAAAAAGACTGCCTCCACTGCTATTCTAGACCCAAATCCAAAATCTCTTTCTAATGTTACGAAGGTGGCAGACAGATTCAAAATATCGGACAGAGCTACTGCAACACTTGTTACAGCGGTCTTGCAAGATTATGGTTTAATAAATGATACAGATCAGTCAAACATCATCGATAGAAGTAAGATTCGAAGGGAGAGAACAAAATCAAGGTCTCAACAAACAGGCGTGGCCAAACTTGACTACTTTGGTCTGTATTTTGACGGCCGCAAGGACGTTACAAGAAATGCAAGAGGCTTTTCTACCGAAGAACATATAGTCTTGATAACAGAACCTGACTCGCGATACCTAGGGCATGTAACACCACCAAATGGGAAATCAGAGACCATCACGAATTCAATAATTGATTTTCTTAAAAATTCTGCAGTTTCAACAAATAATTTAAAAATTATTGGCTGCGATGGGACTAACGTTAACACCGGAATAAGAAACGGAATCATCCGAAAAATCGAAATGAAAATTAAACGACCTTTGCAATGGTGTATTTGCTTGCTCCACGCCAACGAGCTACCATTACGACACCTTTTCGAAAAATTCTATGGAAAAACGTCTGGTCCAAATGCATATCCTGGTGAAATTGGCAAGGATCTCAAGAACTGCCAGAATCTAACGGTGGCTGATTACAAAGTAATTCAAGTGAACTTACCGGATATACCTTTAAATTGCTTGAGCTCAGACCAAAAATCCTGGTGCAATGGTCCATTCTAGATGGTTGACGACAGCTAACCGTATTTTAAGAGTTTATGTATCTAAACAAGATCCAGAAGAGCCATTACAACATATTGTTAAGTTTATTTGCCAAGTTTATGCAGTGATGTGGTTTGAAATTAAGTCCAAGTCTTCATTTGTCTACGGTGCGAAACATTTTCACAAGGCCATTCAACTCTCAAGATATTTGCCGGAGGACCTGAAAAAGGTAGTAGACCCATTTTTCGCTCGCAATGGATACTTCGGGCATTGCGAGAATATCTTGGTAGCCATGCTGCTGGATGAACGCCAAAACATTCGAAAACTTGCTGCTCGACGCATTCTAAAAGCAAGGGCAACAACTAATAATGTCAAAAATCCGAGAAAGTTTGAACTCCCAAATTTCAATTTTGAAGCTACTGATTATTTCGAACTTATTGTTTGTTGGCAGATAGAAAAAAGTTGTTTTACTGAACCTCCACTGGTAATGGATTTTAACACGGAAGATCTTTGGGATATTGTCAGCCAAAACGACAGTAATAAATCAAATTTGTTGACAAGTTTCCCATGCCACAGCCAAGCAGTAGAAAGGGCAGTGAAATTGGTCACCGAAGCTTCCCAAACAGTTTGTGGGTTCACCAACAGAGATGGAGTGATAAAAAACACATTAATTTCGCGAAAGGAACTTCCAAGTGTCTAAACCAAGAAAGATTATATGAAATAAATAAAAATAATAATAATACTTTAAGTGAGAAATTTCAATGTGTTTTTCTTTATTTTTTTTAATATTTCCTGGTTCGTTTACTATGTTTTTCACTAGGGTTTTTTTTACCAAAAATGACAAACTAAAGCAGGTTTTTTAAGCAAAAAATAACTCCTTAACAAGTATAAAAGTTGAATCTATAGAGCATCCGCACCGGAATCGAACAATTTTTTTTTTTTATTTTCAATGCTGATGCGCGACCCCTAGCGGACATTTTAAAAATAAAAAAAATCTTAAAATTAATTTTAGGACCCAACGCAACTTTTGCGGGGGTATTTTTTTCATTTTAACAGTTTTCCATACAACCGCGCTCCGCTATGTGTATGTATATCGCAAGTAAAAATTTAAGATCGTTGGAGTGGTTTCTTAAAAATATTTGTTTATATTTCTTAAAACGTTTTTAAGGAAACATTTTGGTATGCCAATCTTAAGTATTTAAACCAAGTATAAGTATGATCAAATTAAATGTTGTTGAAAAAAGCACTTAAAGAAAAACAACTCGGCTCTAGTCTTAGATGTTGCTCAAGCCTGTCAAGATCTTGCACTTGGAACTTGAGTAAAAACTGCATATGCAGGCAGAACTATGCAATACTGAAATCTTACGTTATGAAACGACTCTTTGGAGTACGGTTCGACCAAAATCACTTAGAACTATAGAAAATTGAAGCCGGTGCACCAAGAGGAAGTGTCCTATGACCAACCCTGTATATCTATTATTCCAGGGATATTCCAGTGCCAGATAAGTTCGTTACGATGGCTATACAAAGGTTACAAGATAGATAGACAGCAAAGCAGTACTGAAAAATAGTCTTTCGAGCTCCGCAAAAAAGAGCCGTTGGAAACTAATGGGGCCTTCAACCTCGTATCACTCACTGGCTATATACTTCGGCGCGATTAGACCGATTCTGACTTATGGATTGGCATTATCGTGGACTACGATAAATTGCGACAAATTAAGCAAAGTCAAACGCTCTGCTTGTTTGTGCATAAGCGCAGCACTTCGTACAACACTTTTCTCAAGACGTTCATTTCCATCCGAAACCCCAAAAAATTGTCAGCAAAGCAGTGGCTGCAAGTACAGTCATTCGCATAAAAGCTTCCTCACAATGGACCAACAATTACATTGGCCGTTCCATCATTCTAATTAATTCCATTCCACTGATTTTTGTTATCAACAACAGATATCCGCATCTTCTCTAGAATTGGTCTCTACTTACTCTTTAACAGCTCTTAATTGCCATTAATCTCTGCTGGAGATGGCGCAACAGTTTAACATTCACCTGAGTTGGGTTCCGGAGCATAGAGACATTCCAGGTAATTGTAAGACTGATGAATTCATTAAAAGTGAAACAGCTCTACCTCTACTACCTAAGGCAGATAAAGGTATGCAATACCCATACCCATCACTCACTAACTCACTACATGTAAACTTATGCTGAAACAAGATGCTCTAGAGAGAACAAACCTATGGAGCGATCTCACCACTTATTTGGAAACAAAACAAATCTGGCCAGTAGTGGATTTAAAGCGATCTTAGTATTTGATATTTCTCTAAGCAGATTGCACATTAGCAATCTTGCTCACATGAAAAAAAATGTCTCCCAGAATAATTAAGAAACAAAACAGATTTTTTTCGAACTTTAAATATTGTAATAACTTTCCATATTTGAACTATAACGACTCCGAAATGCCAACAAACGGACACAATAAAGCTTACGGTGGCAGTGCAAACATACCCTTATTAGCTATAATTATAGCAACTCTCAAACGAAGGAAGCGCCATCTGCCGGATTATAGCAGATTTACCAGCTGTCAAATAAAAGCTTTTGGAAGGGAAATTATTGGGAAGCTTCCCTTACGGAAAGCTCTGGATGCAGAGACCAGAACGTTCTCCTTATTTCGAGAGTTTGGAAAACAAGTATAAAAGGCACAGGTTTGAACGGCAGCGACACAGTTTGTTTTTAATCGTGAATGAATAAAGTTGGTTGTAATAAAAGTGAAAAGTAAAGTTTGTGAATTAATTCAGTGGTGAATAATAAATCGTTTTGTTTGTAGTAAGAAAAGTAAAGTGTTTTATTTTGCGAAATAAATAAGTGGACGTTTTGAATATAGTAAATAAGTTTTATTAACGAACCTGAGAAAATATTACAATATTTTATTTTTTTCATTCCAAATAGTGCGGCAGTTAAGCTAGGATATGGAGACCAATTGTGCACTTTTTGATAAAAGCACCAAAATTGGCACATAGGTAGACAGATGTTATATGAGTAAATTTAGATGTGGAGCCATCGGCCAACTGCCCCCTGGTGGCCGTGGCGGGTATTTTCCAAAATGGCCGCCTGTGAATTGCTGTTGCAGGTTATAGTGAATGTTTATTGAATGTTTTCAATGAAAATATGCCTTTTTGTACGTTATATATGTATATAGATATATGTATATATACATATTATACATATTCATGTATATAAATTCATATATATGCATATATATATGTATATATATTACAAAAAGGCATGTTTTCATAGAAAACATTTAATAAACATTATATATGCATACATTGTATATATATATGTTTCTTTATAAATGTATATATATATGTACATGTATATATGTATAGTTATACTATTATATATATGTACATATCTATATTTATACTGCATTCAAAGTGTGAAACAAATTATGCTTTTTTGTAAGTTATATATATGTATGTATATATTAGGGTGGTCCTTATTTGTATGGAGGAAAAAAAAATTGTTTGTTTTTACTGAGCACCATTTTTTTCTGTTCTTCTACTTTTAAAACGTGTACCAAAAAAATTTCATGCTAATCGGATTGTATTAACACGTGCCGCAATGAGTTTGAAAATTTGAATTTCCGTAAAATCGACCAAAACCGGGTGCTATTAAAAATTTGATTTGCAGAATTAATAAAGTGCACTTTCAAATCTGTTACCTACTCTTGCTTCAAAATAAAAAAAATAAAATGCCCGACTGAGTCGCACGTTCTTGCTCAAAAAGTTCAATTTGCTTGGAAATTAAGAATTTTTAAAAATATCCGAGTAACTATACAAACATTTTTAAAATTATTATCGAAATCTTTTGAGCTGTTTTTAAGATAGATAAGGTTTTTCATAAGGGTTGTGTAGCAAGTACCGTTATTTTTGAAGTTAAAACAGTATTTAAATAATCCCTAACTCTCACAGGGGCATTAACTTTAAGCTCAATGTGGCACGTGTTAACGTGATTTAAAAAAATCAAAAAAAAATAGAGTAGTGTTTTAAGATGTCAATGAACAAAATATATATAATACATATGTATATTCGTATACATATATATGAACATATATATATATATATCACTCAAAATATTGAATAAACAATCACTTAAATCTTCAGCAGCAAACTTTATATAACTTCTTTTGTCTTTCGGGCGTCCACTGGTGGCCATTTTGGAAAATGGCTGCCAGGGCCGCCAGGGAGCAGTTGGCCGATGGCTCCACATCTAAATTTACTCATATGACATCGGTCTACCTCTGTGCAAAATTTGGTGCTTTTATCAAAAAGTGCACAATAGGTTTGCTAATCCGCTGTACTAAAACTTATAAGTTCATTTTAGTTTCTGATGAAATACAAAAAATTAAATTATTTCCCAATTGTTGACTATAAAACAAAAATTTTGTTAAGAATAAAAAAAGCAAAATACTTTTTGAAGTAGGTGGATCATTCATACATAATTTTTGGAGCAGTATTTCATAAACATTTTTTAAGTATATGTAATAAATTAATTAAAAAATAAACATTTTATCTAACATCTTAATTTTGGCAGTCATTACATTTTTCTACATTTTACTCATGAAAGTTTGTTTAAGTATTTCTACTTACTTATCGGAAAATCCTGATAGCAATAACGTAAGGAGTCACATAATAATGTACTATCAACTGCTTCAAATCCCATACACCTAATTTTTGGAATAATGAAGAAAATTAAGCAGGCAAACAAATTTGAAGTTCTTAGCTTTTAAAATAATACCCCCAGATTTCCCCCCAAATCAGTTATTCATCAAATCTTATTTGCATCACCCTGTAACAGTTTTAAGGAACAAGAGAATAACTTCTTATAATATGTAAATAAATGCATTTTTGTCGGTAAAAAAATTTTTGGAATAACGAGTTTTGATCTTCTGATTGAAAAAAAAAACACTTTCTTCTGGCTGAACGCGTAATAAAATCCTCTTTAAATTGAAATTCATTCTAATATTAATCAATCAACAACTTGAAAGTACTAATCAAGTAATTCGGTACTTAAGTACTTGATACTTGGAACCTGTACCAAAATAGTTTAAAATACAGGTAGGTACTTTAATTTTTCAAGTACTGAAGTACAAGTACCAGTACCAAGTACTTGTTCTTGAGAGTACTGAAGTCCTGAATTACTTAAGTACTTTACAGTTACAGGTCTGATTTAGATTAATAAGGGAAGGGAAAGAAGAAAGCCGAATTTAGAGAACACTTTATCTACATGGTATTTTGGCATGATTGCAATTGAGATTTTGGCATGGAAATTCGAATTTTTTAGCTCGATTATTACAATGGGGATTCTCATATAAAACATCATAAAATTAAACGTACATATAAACATTTAATATTTGAATTTGTTTTAATAAATAATAAATAATTTTTAGTTGCGATTATAGGTACTATAAGGCAAGTTTTGGATTCGTGGACAAAAAAAAAATTTGAGATAACAATCAAATATGATATTACGATGATAGAGAACACCAAAAAAGTGGGTGGCACAATTCTGTCTGTCTGTTTGTCTGTCTTTCTGTTCGTCTACAGCCTAAACGGCTCGATCGATTTCCTTCAAACTTGGTACATAGTGGTTTTTGGTGATTCTGCCGACACGTTTTTTCACATAATCGCTTTTTTTTCAAAAACGGCTCGACAACTTTTCTTTAAAAAAATCAATAAATTATGTTTTGAAATGAAATCTTTGAATATGAATTCTTGTCAAAAATTAAACTTAATTTAACTGAACTAAATTAATAATTGATGAAATTGTTGTATATGTTCCTTAACATCAAACTTATATAATTTACCCTATATAAATAGCATCACAGCATAGCACAGCAATTGTAATACATGGGCTAGCGGGTTCTCTCTCTAGTTTATGTATTGCAGTTGCGGGTGTTTTTGATGTTTTGCTATTCATACGGGGCTTGCTGGTGGATTTTAACTTTTGTTCTTCCTCTTTTCGATTGCAACCACCACCAGAACAACATCGTGATAAGCTTGGCCCTCTGCCTGATAACACATCCATTGTCTTGGTCATATTAAAGTAATATTAAATGAATTATAGTAAACTGTACAAAATTGCATTTCATTTTTAAAGTTTAATCTAAACCAAAGTTGGTCCTTCAAGCTGTCGGATATTAAAAGCTAAAAGTATTTTTTGTTTGTTCGCTCGTAAATCGGGTGGTTGCAATCGGCCTTTGGATACAGTCCATATATAAAATCCTCATTGCATTAGAGGACAGGTAATTATTTGTTTGGTAAATTATTGCTGGTTGCTGTACTTTTCTGCTGTTGTTCGGTGTTGCTGGCTATTTGGTTAACGGTTCGCTGTTGCTGTTAGATTGTTGCTAGTGGAATTTCTGAGGCGTTTAACTGTGTGTGATAAAAGGGCTTTACTAAATTGCACCTCATTATTAGTTCCTTACAATGGAAATATTATTGCAGTCGAGAGATCACATAAAAGCCTCCATTAATCGTGTGTTTAGCTTCAGCCAGTCAATTCCTGAAGACACGCTGGTTGAGGCAATTGAGGTTAGGCTAGATTGCTTGGAGGATGCGTGGAAAGATTTCGTTGGGAATAATTATGATCTTTACCAACATCATGCAGAGCAGGGTTTTGTGAATCCAGAATCAGAGTTCGAGGAATGTGAAGATAAATTTATCACCGCTAAATCGTTACTCCTAAAGGCTCTTAACGGGAAAACTTCCACCCGTGAATCTTTCGGGAGGAAAACTTCGTCGCGTATTCCTAATATTGGAATCAATGAATCTTCTTCTGAAAATCCGTTTTCTGACAATACAAAAAATAAAACTCCTGCTCGTGATGCTATGGCTTCAGAACAGATCGCTTCGGACGTTTCAAATTTTTCTTCAGAAATTGAGCTGCCAGCGTTCAAAATAACACCGTTTGGTGGTGATTATCGTGAGTGGCCGTGTTTCCGCGACATGTTCCTAGGTAGCATAGACTGTAGAAAAAACTTATCTAGTTCACAAAAATTTCGGTATTTAAAATCTTTTTTGCGCGATGAGCCCGCAAGTTTGTTAAACGGTATCTATATATCTGATGCAAATTATATGCAAGCTTGGGATAAGCTTGAAAGAAGATATGATAGGCCGTAATATATAATCAATCAATTTATTGAAACATTTTTGAATATGCCGTCGTTGAACAGTGCAGATCCTAATCAGTTACGCAAATTAATTGACAATGCAGATGAGGTTATTCGCGGCTTAGCTGCTATGGAAGCGGAGGGTAGGGATCCGTGGTTGATCTACCTCCTAATAAACAAAACAGACAGTGATACTCGTAAGGCTTGGGCTTTGAAAAATAAAAATTCTGAAGACTCCGTCATTCAACAATTGATTGACTTTTTAGAGGATAGGTGTAGTGCTTTAGAGACAAGTGAATCGAAAATCAAAGCAAATAAACCAAGCTCGCGTTCGTCAAACTCTTCGGGAAAGGTTAGAAGCTTAGCCGTTGCAAAATTATTATGTCCAAAGTGTCAAGATAACCATCCTCTATATCAGTGTTCTCAGTTTCTCACTTTGTCCATTGAAGAGCGTCGTAGTTTCGCCCGAGACCAAAAACTTTGTTATAACTGCCTAGGAACACAACATTCGTGGTCCCGTTGTCGGGTAAAGAGTCGATGCTCTCATTGTCGTGCGCGCCATCATACGTTGGTGCATCTAGATGCTGCTGCCAATGCAAACTCTAGTAAGGGTAACGATTCTCCGAATGGAGCCCCGCTTGCTGCTCCCCCTTTGCCGTCGATTGTTAGCAATCATATTAAATCCGGTAATCCAACATCGGTGCTTCTACCGACTGCTGTCGTGAAAGTGTTGGATGCTGCAGGAAAATCTCAATTTCTTCGTGCGTTGCTGGACACAGGTTCTCAGGTTTCATTTGTGACTGATCGTGTGGTTAGAATGCTAGGACTTTCTCGTTTTCATTCTCGCTTGCCTATATCTGGGATTTCTGCGGTAGATGCTGGTGTTACGCAAGGAGTCGTAACTCTTCAATTGAGTTCTCGCTTTGATACCTTCCCAATGAATGTGGAAGCTTTTGTGTTGAAAACCATTACTTCAATAACACCCTCAGTCTCATTCGCTTTAGGGGATCCTTTTACTTTGAGAAATTTGCAGTTAGCGGATCCTGGATTTAACAACTCTGCTCCTATCGACATTTTACTTGGATCAGACATGGTATGGAGAAGCTTACGAGATGGTCATCGATCGGACAGTAATGGTAATATTATTGCCCACAACACAGTGTTTGGCTGGGTGATGGCTGGAAACATCCCCAAAAACCAAGTGGTTTCGTTGCATGTAGGACTTGATGTAGATGTTCTTTTAAAATCATTTTGGGAGATAGAAGAGGTTGCCTCCCTACAACCCCCCATCGGAAATGAAGATTTTGCTGATTCTCATTTTAAAAAAACCTTTTCTCGAGCCCCAGATAACAAGTTTATTGTTGAACTGCCATTTCGCCAGGATGACGTTAGGTTTAGCAACACCATTTCTGGTGCGTTATCCAGGTTGTTTAGTTTGGAGCGGCGTTTTGCTCGGGATGAAAAGCTTCGGGTCGAGTACTGCAAGTTTATGAAGATCTACCAAGAGCTAGGCCATATGCAGCGTATTCCGGATAGTGAGGTTGAGCCAACGTCAGGAAAAACGTTTTACTTGCCACACCATGCCGTGGTAACAAATAAAATGAGGGTAGTTTTTGATGGTTCTCACAAGGATTCGGCAGGGCTCAGTTTGAATGAAACTCTTCACATCGGGCCTCCTCTTCAGAGAAATCTACTTAATGTCTACATGCAATTTCGGTTATATCGGTATGTCTTTTGCGCTGATATTGTAAAAATGTTCAGACAAATTTGGGTCAGCCCTAAGGATCGTGATTTCCAACGCATTGTTTGGAGAGAATCTCCAACTGATCCCATTGCTCATTTTCGTCTTAGTACAGTCACCTATGGTACTGCCCCCGCACCTTTTCTGGCAATAAGGGTTTTAAGGCAATTGGCTAAGGATTATAAACAACAATTTCCTAAGGCTTCATATGCAATTCTGCATAATTCTTACGTTGATGATTTTGCGGCTGGTTCAGATTCTTTGTCTGAAGTTTTGGATTTGAAGGAACAGCTGATAGGAATTCTTTCTTGTGGGGGCTTGGAACTGAGCAAATGGGTATCCAAATTTTGGGAAATTCCCAGTACTACCGAGGAAGGTGAGACCGTTTCACTAGATCTTGACAAGGAATGGAAAAAAGTACTTGGACTAGTCTGGAATCCATATCAGGATATGTTCACCTTTAAAATAGCTTTGGGAGATTTATCAACACCTACCAAAAGGAATTTGCTTTCTGAAGTTTCGAAAATATTTGATCCTATGGGGTTTTTGGCACCTTCCACCATTCTCTTTAAGATTTTGTTTCAAAAACTTTGGCTGGATAAGAATAGGGTTGATTGGGATGACCCTTTACCCATAGAAATAGCTGAAAAATGGATTTCATACCGCTAGGATTTGACACATGTTGAGAAATTTAGGATTCCTCGAAGATATACGCTGAATGCAAAGGGGTTTGATCTGATTGGATTTTCTGATGCCTCTGAAAAAGCATATTCTGCGGTTGTCTATGCACGAAGTGTTTCTGAAGATGGCGTTGTAGAGGTTCGTCTTGTAGCTGCGAAAACCCTTGTTGCACCTGTAAAGCAAGTTTTGATACCTCGCCTTGAGCTATGTGGAGCTCTTCTTCTGAGTCGTATTATGAAAATTGTTTGCTCATCGTTAGATGCTTTACCTGGAAAACTCTTTGCCTTCACTGATTCCACAATTGTTTTGGCGTGGCTTTCTTCTCTTCCCCGCAGATGGAACACCTTCGTAGCTAATCGTACAGCTGAAATTGTGGATACTCTACCTCGCTCTGTCTGGAATCATGTTCGTTCCGAGGAAAATCCAGCCGATAGTGCTTCCAGAGGAGTAGAACCCAGCAAATTAATGGATTTGGCGTTGTGGTGGAATGGCCCTGCGTGGATTTCATCTGAATATAATCAATGGCCAGCTATAGTCATCAACGAAATGGAGAATGCACCCGAAGAAAGGAAAAGCCGTGCTGTGGCTTTAATATCGCTCCCAGAAGACCATTTTTTGGATGCATTGGTCAACAAGTTATCTTCGTGGCAAAAGATAGTTCGCGTTGTTGCTTATATCTTGCGTTTTGTGCGAAAATGTCGGCGTCCTCGAGATGAAGAACCTCTTTTTGACTTTTTAACCTTTTCTGAGCTTCGTAATTCCAAAGAATCTTGTCTTCGTTTTTGTCAAAGGGAGTTCAAGGACGAGATTCTGATGCTGCAAAAGCAAAAACATGTTTCACCACAGTCAAAATTAGCGCCGTTGTCCCCTTTCATTGATGAAGTAGGCTTGTTACGAGTTGGGGGAAGAATTTCTAATGCGCCACATATTTCGTTTAGCATAAAACACCCAATAATTTTACCGAAAAATCATCGTGTTTCGCAGCTTATACTTTCAGATGCTCACAAGAAGTTTCTTCATCCCGGTGTGTCAGAGATGTTTTCCTTGGTTCGTCAAGAGTTCTGGATAATTGGAGCAAGAAACATGATTCGTACGGTGGTACACCTGTGTCTTGATTGCTTCCGCTTGCGTTCATCCACGTCCTCGCAGCTGATGGGAAATCTACCTTCGACTCGTCTCTCACCATCATTTGCATTCGCTCAGACAGGTTGCGATTATGCTGGTCCCTTTACACTTCGAGCGTCAAAACTACGGAGAGCTAAATTAACAAAGGGGTACTTTGCTATATTCGTGTGTATGGCGACTAAGGCCATCCATTTGGAGGTTGTAAGCGATCTATCCACCGAAGCCTTTATTGCTGCCCTGAGAAGATTCATCGCTCGGCGAGGAAAATGTAGTGTAATCCATTCTGACAATGGCACTAACTTCCGAGGAGCTGCTCGAAAACTATCGGAAGTGTATGAGTTAGTTCGCTCTTCTAAACACAACGAGTTAGTGTCCACCACCTTGGCCGCAGAGAACATCCGATGGGAATTCATTCCACCCCATGCTCCTCATTTTGGAGGGCTTTGGGAGGCGGGTGTCAAATGTGTAAAGCAGCATCTTCGTCGAGTTATTGGAAACAACATTCTTACTTTTGAAGAAATGGGCACTTTGCTTGCCCAAATAGAAGCTTTGCTAAATTCTCGACCTCTATGTGCTATCTCTGATACCGATTTGAACCCGTTAACCCCTTCTCATTTCGTTATAGGTCGCCCGTACAACGCAATATTGGATCCTAACTATTTGGAGATTCCAGAAAATCGATTGGGGCGATGGGAGCTAGTCCAAAATATGCTGCAAGGATTTTGGCAAAGATGGCAGTGTGACTATATAACCTCGCTTCAACAGCGGCCTAAATGGAGACAAGCTGAGCGGAACTACGAAGTGGGTGACCTGGTTGTTGTGAAAGAACCTAATTTGCCCCTTTCTCAATGGGCTTTGGGTCGTATCGAGGAGCTACACCCTGGAAACGATGGACATGTTCGTGTGGTAACACTTCGCACCAAGAGCGGCCAATTTTTGAGACCCATTTCTAAACTGGCTCTATTACCAATTTCCTGAAGTGCCCTTCAGGGGTGGCGGCGTGTTTTGAAATGAAATCTTTGAATATGAATTCTTGTCAAAAATTAAACTTAATTTAACTGAACTAAATTAATAATTGATGAAATTGTTGTATATGTTCCTTAACATCAAACTTATATAATTTACCCTATATAAATAGCATCACAGCATAGCACAGCAATTGTAATACATGGGCTAGCGGGTTCTCTCTCTAGTTTATGTATTGCAGTTGCGGGTGTTTTTGATGTTTTGCTATTCATACGGGGCTTGCTGGTGGATTTTAACTTTTGTTCTTCCTCTTTTCGATTGCAACCACCACCAGAACAACATCGTGATAAGCTTGGCCCTCTGCCTGATAACACATCCATTGTCTTGGTCATATTAAAGTAATATTAAATGAATTACCTATAGTAAACTGTTTAAATTCATTTTTTAAAGTTTTTGTGACCTTAAGTCCATATGCGTTTCGCCCAGGTACAACAATTGGGCTCATCAGTTAGATGTCACAAAAACTTTAAAAAATGAATTTAAATTCAAGAAGTCCACAAAAACAAAAACAAAAATAATTAATTTAAAATTATTTACGTTTTTATTCTCATTCTTATACCAGCCAGACCACGGGCTTTACCATCATCTATTTCTAGTCGTCTGAATTTAACCAAATTCCACTAGAACTTATTATAATTTACAGTGCTTTTGTGCTGTTTATTTAATACACGTCGGTATACATCGACTTAAAATTATGCGTCTTAGAAGGGTACAACAACATCTAACTGATGAGCCCAATTGTTGTACCTGGGCGAAACGCATATGGACTTAAGGTCACAAAAACTTTAAAAAATGAATTTAAATTCAAGAAGTCCACAAAAACAAAAACAAGAATAATTAATTTAAAATTATTTACGTTTTTATTCTCATTCTTATACCAGCCAGACCACGGGCTTTACCATCATCTATTTCTAGTCGTCTGAATTTAACCAAATTCCACTAGAACTTATTATAATTTACAGTGCTTTTGTGCTGTTTATTTAATACACGTCGGTATACATCGACTTAAAATTATGCGTCTTAGAAGGGTACAACAACATCTAACTGATGAGCCCAATTGTTGTACCTGGGCGAAACGCATATGGACTTAAGGTCACAAAAACTTTAAAAAATGAATTTAAATTCAAGAAGTCCACAAAAACAAAAACAAAAATAATTAATTTAAAATTATTTACGTTTTTATTCTCATTCTTATACCAGCCAGACCACGGGCTTTACCATCATCTATTTCTAGTCGTCTGAATTTAACCAAATTCCACTAGAACTTATTATAATTTACAGTGCTTTTGTGCTGTTTATTTAATACACGTCGGTATACATCGACTTAAAATTATGCGTCTTAGAAGGGTACAACAACATCTAACTGATGAGCCCAATTGTTGTACCTGGGCGAAACGCATATGGACTTAAGGTCACAAAAACTTTAAAAAATGAATTTAAATTCAAGAAGTCCACAAAAACAAAAACAAAAATAATTAATTTAAAATTATTTACGTTTTTATTCTCATTCTTATACCAGCCAGACCACGGGCTTTACCATCATCTATTTCTAGTCGTCTGAATTTAACCAAATTCCACTAGAACTTATTATAATTTACAGTGCTTTTGTGCTGTTTATTTAATACACGTCGGTATACATCGACTTAAAATTATGCGTCTTAGAAGGGTACAACAACATCTAACTGATGAGCCCAATTGTTGTACCTGGGCGAAACGCATATGGACTTAAGGTCAAAAAAACTTTAAAAAATGAATTTAAATTCAAGAAGTCCACAAAAACAAAAACAAAAATAATTAATTTAAAATTATTTACGTTTTTATTCTCATTCTTATACCAGCCAGACCACGGGCTTTACCATCATCTATTTCTAGTCGTCTGAATTTAACCAAATTCCACTAGAACTTATTATAATTTACAGTGCTTTTGTGCTGTTTATTTAATACACGTCGGTATACATCGACTTAAAATTATGCGTCTTAGAAGGGTACAACAACATCTAACTGATGAGCCCAATTGTTGTACCTGGGCGAAACGCATATGGACTTAAGGTCACAAAAACTTTAAAAAATGAATTTAAATTCAAGAAGTCCACAAAAACAAAAACAAAAATAATTAATTTAAAATTATTTACGTTTTTATTCTCATTCTTATAGTAAACTGTACAAAATTGCATTTCATTTTTAAAGTTTAATCTAAACCAAATTAATTTTAGTAAAAGCTTCCTTTGGGTGGAAAACCATTTTCCAAAAATGGTTATTAATGGTACCTCCCAAAGAACCATTTTTTTAATTTCCGATTTTCTTCAAAACTGTAAGACCAATTTCAATTATTTTTTTATACAGAGGCTTCTAAAAAATATAAATAGTTTTGTGTACCAAAATTTTAGAAAATATATTTTTTTTTATTTTTAAAAAATGTTTCAAAACTTTTTTTGGAAGATCAAGTATTTTGAAAACGACATGATCGATTTTTTTGAACCTCGATACTTCAAAGTTTTTTAGGACTCTCTAAAATGTTTTTAGAAAAAAATTTACATTTATGAAAAAATAACGGTACCTTCCATACAAAAGATAAAAAAAACGCCAAGGAAAATATTTTTTTTTCTCAAAAACGACTCCTACGATTTTGATTAAACTTTTTCTATATACTTAAATTAGTACGATCTACTATCAAAAATTATAAAACTTTACACTCAGCAACTATTAATAGTACCTGTCATAGAACATATTTTTTTATTTTGAATTTTCTCGCTATAGGCTAATCGGATTTAGATAAATTTTTTTATATACAAATTTCAGATAAGATTAAATAATATTGCATATCAAAATTTTCAAAAAAAAAGTTTTTGGACTTTTAAAAAAAGTTTAAAATTTTTTTTTGAAAATTCGATATCTCAAAAACGGGTTGACAATTTTTTTCAAAATTTGGTTTTATATACATATAAATATATACTATAGATTTGCATACCAAAATTTTTTCTTAAAAATGTTTTAAGGATTTTATATATACAAAATTAATTTTTTAAAAAACCGCCCCCAACGATTTAAAATTTTGTTTCCCATACAATCATATTCAATCAAGAATTAAGATGGCATTCCTTTTTTCCACCTTAAACTGTCAAAAGAGTTGTTTTAGCCAATTTAAATGTCGTATTTCATGCTTTCTACATTTTTCTCTCATGATTTCCATGTTTTTAAATACAATTTTCTTAAGCCCTCAGTGTCTAGAACATAAGAGCAAGTACGTGCGACCCAGTCGTGCATTTTATTTAAATTTAGAATAGCTGCAGTAATTCGAGAGAAAAAAATAAAACGCGAAAAGAGCGAAAATCCCATTCAAATTCGTATGTATGGGCTTAGAGCCACGGATAAATGACCTCGGACAAATTTGTTTGGAAAAATGATTCTTTTTAGGGGGTGTTTATTTTTGAGGGATGTTTGCATTAAAAAGCGATTTTGTGAAAAAACGGGCACCCTACTGTGTTGCCAGATTTTAAAGGTAATTAGCGAGGATACAAATTTTTGAAGCAAGAAGTGGCGTTTTTTGATCGTTTAAGAAGTGTTCAACGAGAGCTTACAAAGTTTACTACAGTCTTTGTCAAACCATTTGTTAAGAGATGTAATTATTACCTATTCACAATTGGAACTGAGATGTTAATTACTTTTTTTTATACTATTTTCCTTAATTTTGTCTACTGTTCTTATTGACTGAATTGGAAGAAGATTGCAATGTGCAACTTCAAAGTGTTTTGTAGCGAGGAGCTTTGCTGTAAATCCTTTTAAGTTTTCGGAGGTTATCCACGTTCCTCTGCTGTAGTCTATTGTTAAAACGCACTTTCACTAAAATCGGCAAGTGGGTTGAAAACTGGCCAAGAGCACCTCAAAATCCTTGAAGACATGGGACCAATCCCCAGTTATTGCACAAAAGCAATAACCAATATGTCCTTGACAATTTATATGAATTTGAACTCACCGCATTCTTCTCCACTCGCCACCCTTTTCAGCAATATAATTAAAATTCCAAAGGAGCTTCCATCACCCAAAGATTTTGATTGAAATCGGTTGACCCGTTTATGAGAAAATCAAAAATTAAAAAGCCATAATATGGCAAGTAGGTACCGTTACGGCCATGCCTATCAAAATGCAAATATTAAAAAAGAATTCAATTTTCCCTCAAGGAAATTAACAAAAAGCCTTAAGTTCAAAATTTTAGAAAATTGGCTTTGACTTTAGGTCGAGGTGCAGATAAACTTTCCTGTTCGTGTGTCTATCATCCTTATTTTAATTAAGTTTCATTTTAATTAATTTGTAATTAATTAAGATGTGTATGAAGGTCAGTGCCACATGCGTAACAACCAATAATAATTGTTATGAAAATACTTTTTGTTGCGCTTGTAAGATCGGAGATTTTTTTTGATATAAATGGTTTTTTATTCGTCAAAACGGTTTTAGTCAAAGTTGAATTGGCAGCTGAAAAATTAGGCTTCCATATTGCTTTTCCTTTGGAGTCAGCCGTGACGCCTTACTGTCCTAAATCCTGTACACTAATAGCAAAAGAATATCTTTTCAATAAAGTCAATTCCATGGCCATTAACATTATGTGTTATGCGTTCTATTTAACTAAAAAAAAAAAAACAAAAAACATCCTTTATAAATATTCCGCTGTATAGCTCAGGTCCTATACACTTAAATGGAATATATAAAAAGGGTTCAAAGAAGGTTAATGAAATTTTATCTACTTTTCCTTCCATGCTACCATAGTCTTCAATTTAAAAACCTCCCATTACTTTCAATTCACTGGGAGTACTAGCAACAAAGTTTTATAATTGGGATAATAAAATGGTCCATATCATGTCATTCAGTTTCAAATCGATTGAATTAAAAGGTTGACCGGGTTTGACTTAAAAGCAGATTGGCAATTCGAAATTTGTATTATCAGCTTATAATTTAATAATAATTTACTTATTTAATTAAAAATGTAACATAAATATTGAACGTATTCAAATAGAAAAAAAAGAAGACCTTTTCAGTAGATACTTATGAAATGATGCTTTCTTCTTGTTAATATTTCTGAGAACTCTACTTTACTCTCTAATTTATTGAAACCTTTAGTTATACTTATGGCACAAAGCTAAAATTTTAAAGTATATAATGTGGTAAAATTAAAAATCCCCAACAAAAAATTATTTTGTCTTTCATAACATTCTTCTCCCCATTTCCTTACACACACACACACACACACACACACACATACGAGATGTGTAACTAAACTCAACAATTTTCTTCTCAAATCGAATTCCCTGAATGAAACCTTTTATCACACTCTGAGGGGGTGAATTTTGTCGAAAACAAGAAACTTAAGAAAGTTCTTAGAAATTGTTTTCAACCAAGGAGTCGTTAAGCGATGAGTTTGGGCATACAAAATTATTAAAATAACAACTGGCTGGCAGTGAAGAAACTTCAACGATGTTGTTTTATATGGAAAAATATGTATTTGAAAAGGAATAATAAATTTTGCACCAAGAAAAGTTACGGTTGAACTGGGTTTTCCAAAACCAAGCTCCTTTTCTATATTATGCTCATAACCATTTCGTATATGTAATTCGCCTCAGGGACATGGGGTTCGTGCATCAACAAGCTTCATCATACAAGTTTGCCTTGGGTTTACTACATGAGGATGAAAACAATATGAACTTTTTTCTTTTTTACAAACACGCAATTATTTTGGATTTATGTATTGTTTTTTAGGGACAATGCAATTCGACTAACTGTGAAATGTTCAAATTAGTAGGATGAACAGTGTTAGTTTTATCGCAGTTGTAGCTCTCATAAACCAAAAATAAAGTGGATTCTACGTACAGTCGTACACATTTATTCATATTTTTAGATGAAATATGCAAGTAACGAGGTTTGGGGTTTTTGATAAATGTGTCAATTAACTCATACAAAACCCTTAATTAGTTTCCACCTCAGTTAATTGAATAAGCTACATGAAATTTGAAATGGTAAGGTAGTTTACATTTAATTGAATTTAAGCAAATTCAAGATTTCACATTTCTGCATAAAATGGCTTACCACTAAGGATAATTGTGTTACTTCAAGAATAGAGTCAGCAGAATCGATGAAACTTTATCTATTGATATTTGATAATAGTACACAAGGCTTTTCAATAAATTAAAGGATTAACATTGCAGGAGGAAGTGGAGGGTTACATAACCTAAATCCGACTTGTGACCAACGCATAGAACATAATGAGGTAAATCGGTTAAAGTGACTCAGTTGTTGTTGCTATTGAGTTCAAAAGTGCGGAACCACCATTCCGTGAAAGTGAACACGTTAGACATACAAGTTAAAATAATTGGGTGTCATGTCAGTTCGTGGAGAAGCAGGGCCTAGTGACTAACAACTCTCAACCATACCTGTAAGAATGCTAGTTATTATAGTTTCTTTGGATGGGACCAACTATTTTCTACTTAGTCCTTATGGCTAAGATAATATGCTTTTTTCAAGATAAGAGAATACTCTTGTCATGCCCTCGCAAGAGTTATTACCTACCCCTGGAAATATACTTTTTTGTTTAAGATGACTTGGGATTCGAACTCCAGACGTACGGTAAGAGAATAAACTGCACTAGTCATTATTTCATGGGTAAAGTATTAAAAAATGTATTGAAGTGAGATACGAGTATACTCGTAGTGCTACAATTATTAAAAAAGTGAATATTATCAATTCACTGAAGATAATGTTGAGTAATGAATAAGAATTGGTGCTATAAACTTCAGAATAGTATACCCCACCAGCTTTTTTTTTAAGAAACCCACGAATGCTTTCTTTCTTACTTAACAGGCTTCCAACTCTGAACCTATAAATCTTTAAAATAAGGTCCATGTCTAACACATGGCTGTTTCCATAAATTACGTTTACGATTCCGAGTACGCTGCTTCCAGTCATCCATCAGGCTAAGTTATTTGGCATATTTGATATGACATCATCTTTAAACCATAGGCTTGGCTTTCCTTGTCGCCAGGAGCGAGGTTAAATATCTAGGAAGCCGAAGCATACAAGACAGCAAATTCGAATGGAATAAACACGATGAAGTAATAATTGTCGGGAAAGCCCCAAAAGCTCTGATGATATGCAGTGGCCTTAGAGGCAAATCATGGGACTGCATACTAACCATCCTCACGTGGATGTACACCATGATGGTAAGACCTAACATTACCTATGGGGCTGCTGTTGCATCATGACGTTAGATTACAGAATTACTCACAACTACATAGTAAATCCCTAGAAAAAGTGTTTATGCTTGCATGCTTCTGCATTATTGGAGCAATGTGATCTTGCCCTGCAGGAGCAATGGCAGTTATCCTTCATCTGTCCCCTTAACATGAGGCCATATAAAGTGCCGCAAAGAAGATATTGACGGCAAATACATACGTTTCAGGGTTAAAGACTGCATTCCAAAGTCAGCGGTAACAAACCAAATTGACATTCCAAGAGATGGCTTGATTAACAAATATAGCTTTGAGAAAAACTCTCAAAGGGAGTTAAGTAGCAAAAAGAAGTGAATAGGTCAAACAATAGACTACACCCTCAAAGAAAACGCCATCAAGTGGCACACTAAATGATCGAGAACAACTGAAGGGACTGGGACTGGAATCTTTGGGCCTCGAACAAAACTATCTACTAATCATCTTTCAGGCAGAAGTTCACTCCATAGTGAAATGTGAAGATCGCAATGCAATATTCAGTTTCTGTTGCACCCAGGACGAAACGCGATGCAGTTATGGATCAAAGGAAAAACACTTTTAACACTATCAGTGACAGCATTATTTCATTTTAGTACACTTTGACAACTGTTTTTCATATCGAGTTCGGTAATCGCCTTGTGCGTGTTTGTGAATTGATAAAATGATAAAACTCTGTGAAAACTGAAATGGTCACTCTGTTCTCATTTCACTCCATGGATTCATGGTAGTAGTTCAATTTTTTTTCAATTTCAATGGAAAAAAACACCCTTTCGCTACAAATGTTTTTGTAGACTCCATTGATTCTTGTTGCTTATGACAAATGAAATATGTGGACCAAGTTTCGTGTCAATGCTGTTGAAATTTTGTAATATTTTACATGTTTAACTTAAAATTCGGTCATTATTTGTGAAGAAGGCTATAACTTTTTTGAAGTTAGTTGTATCGAGTTCATTCTGATTTAATAAGATTGGGCATTAAAAAATACCCTTGAAACATGTGTCATATGCTTATATTATTCCAAGATAAGTATTTAAGTTTTTTATCATTCATATCCCCCCTCCCCAACACTTTGAAAGTGGGTTTTTAAAAAAACCAAAGTAGGTTTCTAATCAACTGTGGATGTAAAGTAGTAGAAATTCTGCGTCGACACCATCTTTAAATTTTATTAATAAAAATATTTTTCTAACTTTTCTTGGCTTTTCAATTTTTTTTTTCCAAACCGACTTTTTTCCACCCCCTTCGTGCAAGGGGAGGGGTGGGGGAAAAACAATAATGTGGTCCTATGGTTTCAAGGGTGTTGAATCCAACTGGAGTTCTCGGGTCATCGGGTCTTGGTTTTCAATCCATAAGCAACATTTCGGAACTGTGGCAACCCTTCTCTAATCCTTCTGACAGTGTTGCCACCTTGGCAACACTTCTTGAAAGTAAAGTTAGGATATGAACTATTAGTGTACTAAAGCTTAACCCGTCAGGTCGAAATGAAACGTATGCCCTCATATCGGGCACTAACGCCCCTACTAGTAGGTCCAGACAGGTTTAACTACCTGCCCGTATAAAATCAACTTATTATCATTACTAAGCTTAGAATATTTACCGAGTAGCCAGTTCATAATCTCTCAATGTACTTTTTAATTCTTCGCATTTTTTTTTACGTGCGGCTTCCATTTTAATTTCGCGACTAGAGTCATTCCCAGATATTTTGCCTCGTTCGCAAATGGAATACGATCGGTATTAAGAAAGACGGGCAATCTATTTATTTTTGTATACGTAAAGTCCACGTGACTGACTTTTGTTCATTGAGCGCTATTCGCCATGCGTTTTTGTCGGTGACGTGAAATAACGCCAAACGAAATAAAGCCGAAATTAAAAAATTTGGTCTTATTACGTTTTCAAAAACGAAATAAGACCAAATTTTAAATTTGGTTTTATTTCATTAATGAAACCGAAATAAGACCAATTTGGCCTTATTTCGTTTTCAACTTATTTCATATTTTCAAACAATTCTGCCGAAACTGAAATTTTTTTTCCTGACATAAGGAGAGTATTGAAAAGAAGTGTATTGGTAGAATAAATTCGAAGTTTCCAGATTATTACAATGCAAAAGAAACTTTGCATACACTCACCTCGCACCCACCCCAAATCCTATAGTGAGCGCAAGCAGGGGGGTTGCAGGGGGGCAGCATGCCCCCCCATACATACCTCACTGTTTATTCGCGTATTTTTAAGTTTCACAAACCTAATAAATCCTCTCCTTTATTTGGTTTGTGAAATTTTAAAATTCACGAATAAACAGTGAGGTATGTATGGGGGGGCATGCTGCCCCCCTGCAACCCCCCTGCTTGGGCTCGATATAGGATTTGGAGTGGGTGCGAGGTTGGGTGAATGCAAAATTTCTTTTGCATTTAAAGAATCTGTATTTTATGAAACTTTGAATAATATAGCCGAAATAACGATTCTCAAGAAATATTTGGCCTTAATTCTGTTTTCGCATTGCAATAAAGCCAAAAAACTGCTTGCGATAGATTTGGTTTTATTTCGATTATTTTTTTGGTGTTATTTCCATCGGACATAAGAAATAACACCAATTTGGCGTTATTTCGTTTTCGAGATGGAAATAAGGCCAAATTCAAAATTTGGCTATATTTCGTTTGGTGTTATTTCACGTCACCGTTTTTGTCCACTCATTAACATTATTAAGAGCATTTTGTAATTTAAGCGTAGCTTCGTTAATCGTTTTGCCTACTGCTAGTATTGCAGTATAGTCAGCAAACGTTGCTACGATAGTGTCTTCTGTTTGAGTTATGTATATCACGTGTAAATAGAAGGTACAGAACTGTACCTAAAACACTACCTTGTGGTACCCCAGCCACTATTTCTTTGAAATTAGAATATTCATTTCCGTGTCTTACACGAAAAAGTCTGTTTTCTAGATATTCGTTAAGAATTTTATAAAGTCCTTCAGGCAGAACTTCTCTTCGTGCCACACCTTGTCAAAAGCTTGCAACACATCCAAAAAGACCGTCGAATAAATTTTCTTTTCTTCAAGAGCTCTCTCAATTTCATCAGTTATTCTATGCACTTGATCAATTGTTGAATGCTTGCTTCTAAATCCGAACTGATGTTCAGGTATTAATCGTTTCTCTTCTATTATCGGCTGCAGGTGCAGGAGTAGTATTCTTTCAAAAACTTTCGATATTATTGGAAGAAGTGAAATCGGTCTGTAAGAGTTTTTTTCATGAGATGGTTTGCCAGGTTTCAAAACCATTATTACTGCCGCAACTTTCCATTGGCTTGGAACATATTCTTCTAGCCTTAGAGTGGCATTTATTATATAAAGGAGGTTAATTAATCCTTTATGAGGAAGCATTTTTAATATTTCCACTGTTATTAAGTCATACCCTGGAGCTTTATTAGACTTTAGCTTCTTAATTTCTCTGTTCAATTCAGCGAGCGTAGCATTTCTAGTTGTGTAGTTCTCACTTGAGCTAGTACTCATATTAATATTTCCATTGAGTGCTTGCCCCTCAGAATCGGCCAGGTAATCGGCGAATACCGCCGCTTTCTCTTTGTCACTTTTAGCCCATTCGTATTGGCTTTTCTTAGTCGGGGGCACTGGGAGCTTTGGTTTTTTCGTTGTTTTTATAGCTTTCCAAAGTGAGTAGTTGGATTCTTTCCCCGCTGTCAAGCTTTCAAGGTATTTTTCAACTTCACGGTTTTTGAAATCTGATATCGCTGTTTTTAGCATGTTACACAAGCGATTTAAATAAATCATCATCATCATCGTGTCCTGTAACCCCGGCTGGGGCATAGGGCGTCAACAAAACGTCTCCATCCTTCACGGTCTGCTGCAAGGTACTTTAGCTGTGGCCACGTCTTTCTCTGGGATTCTGCTTCCGCTAAGACAGTTGATTTCCATGTTGTTCTTAGTCTTCCAACCCGCCGTGCATCCTGAGGATTCCATTCAAAGGACTGCTTTGCAATTTCATCGTTTGGTTTCCTCAGTGTGTGACCAATCCAACGCCATTTACGCTTTCTTATGTCGACGTCCAGCCACTCTTGACTTGTCCTGCGCCACAATTCCTCATTTGATATTATTTGTGGCCAGCGAATCTTTAGGATGTGGCGAAGACAGCGATTCACAAAAGCCTGCATTTTCTTCGAAATAGTAGACGTGACTTTCCAGGTTTCACAAGCATATAACAGCACGGATTTGACATTGGATTCGAAGAATCTCAACTGGATTTCGAAATTGGGAACAGGGTACCGAAGGCAGCACGAGCTTTATTCATTCTACTTTTAACGTCCAGATCCGTACCACCGTTTGCAGAAACAATACTGTCAAGGTAGTTGAACTGTTCCACTACTTCAACTGGCGTCTCCTGTAGAATAATACGCTGCTGTGTGGAGCGGCCTGTGAGCATTATTTTTGTCTTTTTGCTGTATATTCTTAGACCACTCGACTCTCCCTTCACTTGCAGCGTTTGGCACATCCCGTTCAGCCCACTGATGTTATTTGCCAGTAGACATATGTCATCGGCATAGTCTAAATGACTGATCCTTTCGAACGGTCTCCACTGAATGCCCTGTCGCTCAGCTGTACCAACACTGGCCGTCAATACGTCGTCCATCGCCAGCAGGAAGAGAATTGGCGATAAAACATCCCCTTGTCTCACACCCTGTTGCACTACGAAGGAGTCGGATAGCTGCCCATTGTGCAAAACAAAACACCTTGCGTTGTTGTAGGACTCTTTAATAAATTTAAACAAATATGAAATGATTATTATTTTAAAGTGAATTGAGATTTAATATTTAAGTTCGCAATCATTTCACGTCAAGAACAAATTTATAATTAGTCGTGTGGCATTCATGGTTTCAAATCTATTTACACTCAGAATAGGGTACCTATTTGAAATTTTAAACATTAAGGTACTCGTACAACATCAATCATCTTGGTTTAATGCAGTTGTAATATGAAATTACGATTATTGTAATAATTTAATTAATGACAGGGCCTGAACTTATAACCAATTAAATACTTGTTAGAAACATTTTAATTCAATACCATACATACATAAGTGCACCTCAGAGTTCAAGTGACTCTGCCCTCTCAGTTTTCTATGACATTAAAGCATTAACTTAATTTCAAAAGCAAGACTTCCAAATGGAATAATTAATTATCATTCGTCTTCATTGTATAGGAAGGAATTAGTTAAAACTGTTTTCTGTAATGTTAAGTAAAGGCATGTTCAAAGTACAAATTATAAACAACAATCATCATCAAAGTATCTATACCTAAATGTGTGTGTAGATAGATAGATAGATACACATACAGACAACAACATGGTGAATTAATCAACTCTGCTACGCAGTGTACTGAATAAAGATGGTCCTGTTTCCTGTTCCTGTAGAATCAATTAGTGATTTCACTTGAAGTGTAATCGCTTGTTGTGGTTCATTACGCTTACAAATCATCTTGTTTATTTATGCTCTCCGAAGTGTATTTCCTGTATTTGCAATATACCGAGACCGAAACCAACCGGTGATGGATTCTAGGGTTAAATGGAAATACTTATAGAAGAGTGATATGGTTTGGGTCCTGTTTATTTATATATTGAATGCTTCTTAGGCTAGGATTAATAATAAATGAATGAATTTGATTTAATTAATAAAATATTGTTTGGGGTCAATTTTGTTACCCAAATTCATGCTAAAATGCTTCTCACAGAAAAATAAAATTCAGAATTGATGTTTTTGTTTTACTTTCAAAACCAGAATTTTGGGATTACAGAATAACATATTTTTGCTTAAATTCGGCGATTCGATTCGATTCGATTGTATTGTAAACTGTTAAATGGGTATTATGGAGGGATATTAATTTTGTCACAAACTCCCACTTAATAAACTAAGAATTTTTTTGTATTAAATTCGAGATTCAGATAACACTCTTACTCTTAAACTTCTTCTATTCAACGGAGTTTTTTTTAATAATACCCTGTAATACCCTGTCTCTTAATTCCTCAATAACATATTTTAATGCATGTTTCTTGGGCATATTCTAAAATTGTATTGAGAGAAAGTTGTATTGAGAAATTATGAAAAAACGAAAGATATTTTCCCCAAAAAAAATGAAAAAAGGGATTAATTATGGATAATTCATGAATAAATTCATTTTTTCGGGTTTTTTTTTGGGAAAAGTACCTTTTTTTTATTTTTGAAAAACTAAGAAAAATTTGTACTTGTGGTTTTCGATAATTGACTAAAAACTATTGAGGACGTGGAATATCGAACACAAAAACAGCACTTAATTACTTACGTAAAATTTTGAAAAATATCAACTCCACAAAATCACAATTTTTTTTCGAAAATGTTGGCTTTGAAATCTAATTTCTCAAAAACAATTCGCTTAAGGAACTTGAAGAATGGAGTATTTGATTCAAAAAAATTATAGCACATTAATGTATGTAGGTATGTATGTGCTTTCGTTGATTTTTAATAAATGTGTTGAGTTCAAAGACAGTGTTTCAGAAACACAATTTTTTTCTTTGAATATTCCTAAAAATCATGCCTTAAAATATAATTAAAAAAATAAGGTTCCCCAGCTGCGGCGGAATTAATATTTGTAGTTTCTACTAGTGCCGAACATGTTTCCACTGCCTTCATTAAATCACTCTGGAGTTTTTTCATCAATTTTGTTGGGCAAAAGTACTATTTGTGGTCCACTTCGTGGCTCCAAGAAGGATTTTAGCTCTCTTTTAGGTCATCCACCCGGTCACACAGGAGCGCCAATGTCAACAGTTGTTTTGTACAATTCAATTCAATTTTTACTTGCGATTATAGGTACTATAAGGCAAGTTTTGGATTCGTGCAAAAAAAAATTTTGAGATAACAATCAAACATGATATTACGATGATAGAGAACACCAAAAAAGTGGGTGGCACAATTCTGTCTGTCTGTCTGTCTGTCTGTTCGTCTACAGCCTAAACGGCTCAATCGATTTTCTTCAAACTTGGTACATAGTGGTTTTTGGTGATTCTGCCGACACTTTTTTTCATTTTTTTCTTAGAACCAAAAATAACGGTACCTGCCATACATTTTTTTTTTGCAAATTTACATAATCGTATTTTTCTCAAAAACGGCTCGACAACTTTTCTTAAAAAAGATTCAATACATTTATTTTAGTAAAGGCTTTCTTTGGGTGGAAAACCATTTTTCAAAAATGGTTATTAATGGTACCTCCCAAAAAACCGTTTTTTTAATTTTTGATTTTCTTCAAAATGGTATGACCGATTTCAATTATGTTTTTTATACAGGAGCTTCCAAAAAATGTTAATAGTTTTGTGTACCAATATTTTTGAAAAAATATTTGTAACAAAACCGAGGTGTTATCGGCTGGACTCCCTAACTGGATACTATGGCTCACCACGGAGAATGTGAAAAAACAACGAAAAGCGCATAGTCCAATCAGGGAATCCTAAACCTCTCCTTCCCTTACTACCATTATAACCCCATGTGTACAGGAACATGAGGCTAATCCTGGCAGCAGGAAGAAGAGGGCGTCCAGGCAACGGCAGCGTGGCATGCTAGCTTTGAGCACGACCTAGCTCGTCGGAAGGGGGGGTTCTTGCTACCGCAGCACTGGACTGTCGTTACGACTTCATGCCGGAAAAAAAAGAAAAAGAAAGAATCTAATAGGTTTTGTGAGACCCGAATTCGTCCTGAAGAGGGAAGGTGATTCCTATAGGGGGGGAGGGTCGATGGTGTAGTAGACCCTCTAGAGGATTTAGCCCACCCATTGTATCCTAAGGATACCGCCATGGCTACTGCGTCCTCCAAAACTTTCGCAGTAACCCCTAACCGTATATCTATACATAGCTTACCAAGTCTTCATCTTCTCCATCCCGACTTCCAGTGGGTGATCGTCACCTCCACCTCTGACCGTTCAGGATTAAGCCTTCATCCTAGTTAATCTTCATTGAACATGAAAACCAGAAAATACTTCCCAAAAAAAAAGCAAACGAATCCCAGAGAGTAGATAACACCACCTCAATCGACCATTAAGTACACAGTATTTTCGAAATCAAATTACAAACAAATTTTTATTACTGGCCGGAAAAGTGAAAGTACACGAGAAAAATCTATTTTGACTTTAAGGCTATTCTTTTAATAAAAAAAATATTGGGTAGATATTAATTTTAACTAAATAGAAATCTTAATACATAATTGTTTATAATAAAAAAAAACTCAGTTGGCAACCATGGAATTATTTCAATAAAAATGATATTCAATTAGTTGTTGATTGCTCTATATATATAATTAATATTGATTAAAATAATTTGGGTGCAGATGGCAACCCTCTTATTGCTATCAATTTATTTAATTAAACTTATTTGTTGGTTTGGTTTGATTCTAATTTACAGAGTGTAACTAATATGATAAGAGAGTAAAATAAAAGAAAAATGCTTGTATAATCTTTATACTTCTGTTACCGCACTACTCATACCTATTTAATTTTGTGTTCATTTGTTTTACTTTTTTTTTTTTATATAGTATTGTCATGTTTTGTATAAATTCCTTCTTTTTTTTTTTGTTTTTGATTCCCTTTGGATAACCAAATCAAAATAAAAAAAATCTATGTTATTATATAAAGAAATTTTAAAGAAACTTACTTTGTTTATCGCCAATGTAGTGCACCACCTTGGGTTGTATGTGTTGTTTACCTTTTCTTGATTTTTGTATCTGTCACTGGAGAGAAAAATGTTTAAGAATTTTTTTGTTTCGATTTGGATTTACACTTTTTTCTAGGGTAAAATCGGTTTTTTTTATATTTTTTTTTTCTGGGGTCGAAATTTCATTAAATTTACTATTTATTTTTTTATTTTTTTTTGTTATTCTTTCTTTTATTTTACTTTCTTGCAATTACCTTTTTTTTTCTTTTAGGGAATAGTTATTTTGATTATTTTATGTAATTTAATACTTAACTAATTTTTATTTTCTCGATTATTTTGTTTTCTTTTTAATTTGTATTGGCCACTTCTTGTTTTTTTATACTTTATATAAACTCAAATAATAATTTTTCACACACAACAAATAGACACCACATCGGACATAAACGGAAGGGAGTTAACGAGAGGAGAATACAAGATCTGAAGGTAAGGTATGTATGGTTAGGAGATCTAGGAGCACAGGGGACACATTTTTTTTTATACAGGTAAGTAGATGATGCCGAGAGGATGATGCTGATGATGATGATGATGATGATGATGATGATGATGATGATGAGGATGATGATGATGATGATGATGATGATGATGATGATGATGATGATGATGATGAGGATGATGATGATGGTGAATTTTATTACACAGGAAGGTAGGTATAGGGTATCCACGGTTATGCACAGGTAAGTATATGTAGTAGTGATAGGGTTATTTTTTTTCTTTTCTTATTTGTTTGAGGGTACATATGTACATGTATTTCTTTTTGTACAGGTTTTAGCTTTTAATTTCCCTTTTTTTTATTATTTTTACTTTCTTTTATAGGATTTTTTTTTCTTAGGTGGGTAGGGTTCTTTGTAATTTGCGGAATATTTTATTTTACTTTTCACGCACAAAGTTTTCTTTAGGTTTTGTTAACTGAACTAATATACATCAAAGTAAATATGAAATATTCTTTTTTTTATTTAGCAACTGATTTATTAGCAGTACACCTTATGTTGTTTAATTTTTTGTTTAAATTTTGATTTTGAATTTTGAGGAACACTTGGTAATGATCGTTTAGTTACACTTGGTGTTTTTTTTTATACTGGGCGCGAGTCGTTTCTTTTTTTTCTAGATTGTATATTTTTCTTTGTATATTTGATTTTTGTTCGTACTTTTTTATAGTTTAGAGTACTAAAAAAAATGAAAATCACGATGTAGGTTTAGGATCGCGACTCGAATGTCCTCCTCCAAAATCAGAACTGCTCGATCATCACCGAAAATGGTGCCAGTTTACCTCTTGCGATCGGTATACGACTAACCTACATATGCATGCATGTACAATTGTACATAACCAATAGCAGGATTCTCGCACCACCGATGGGTAACGGGTCTAGCTAGAATTAGAGGTCGTGTGTTCGCTATCACGCCACCAACTTCTAGCGGTCCTCTCCTATTATTTGGGTAGCACAGTAGGTACATACATGCATCTGTATGTAAGCACATATTATGCAATTTTGCTTTGCCTATTAAGCCTAGAGGCATGTACCTACATATATTACCACATATTGAGTGGGTGAAGAATACAAAAAAGAATATACCCTTTTGACAATGATATAATAATAATAATAATATAATAATAATTTTAACTATATGCCTGTAAGACCTAAGGTCTTTTTTAAATGCAACCTGAATTGCACGGCACTAGTTAGAAAGAGTAGGAGGATAGGAAAGATTTGGCACAGTGGACTGAGATCAAGGTGTTTATTATCTCATTAAATCTCACGGGTGGCGTCCAGTTAAGCTGGGAGAATATAGAAAAGAATGCTGCCTAGAATGGGGCTCGAACCCACACCTCTAAGTTAGCAGTCAAGCACTACATCCACTGCACCATTGCCACCCGCTCAGGTATTATGATTGCAATTTGAGTGCTTTTAATTTTAACAGTCTGGGCTGCATGATTATTATCATTATTATTATTATTATTATTATTATTATTATTATTATTATTATTATTATTATTATTATTATTATTATTATTATTATTATTATTATTATTATTATTATTATTATTATTATTATTATTATTATTATTATTATTATTATTATTATTATTATTATTATTATTATTATTATTATTATTATTATTATTATTATTATTATTATTATTATTATTATTATTATTATTATTATTATTATTATTATTATTATTATTATTATTATTATTATTATTATTATTATTATTATTATTATTATTATTATTATTATTATTATTATTATTATTATTATTATTATTATTATTATTATTATTATTATTATTATTATTATTATTATTATTATTATTATTATTATTATTATTATTATTATTATTATTATTATTATTATTATTATTATTATTATTATTATTATTATTATTATTATTTTATTATTATTATTATTATTATTATTATTATTATTATTATTATTATTATTATTATTATTATTATTATTATTATTATTATTATTATATTTATTATTATTAGTGCCGTTTCCCACAAAACTTGTCCTTTCTTTAGGAAAGTTCCGCATTGAAAGGAGAAGAAATGAAACGGTGCGGTTGATTATTTTCCCTGAGTGATGGTCTCGTGCTCAGACTGCAGCCGGGCTTCTGTAGATTTTACTTTTTAAGGTCTTTACCATGGAATATCCCGACTTTTTTTCCTTTGGCGTCCTCCAGCTCATACAGATTGTTTCCTACGACTCTACAAACCTTCATTTTAATAAACTTCGGGCTCAGTTTTGCACAAAATTTCTTCGCAGCGTCGCTTAAGGCGAAGTTCCTCCGAAATACCGTGTCTTCTACGCCAAACTTTACGCTCTTGCTTCTCAGATTATACGTATTTTCATACTGGGTATGAGCGTTGGCCAAGGAATTCTTAATGTGATTGTGCAAGATGTTCATTTTCGAAGATTTCGTTAGGATTTCTACACCGGAGTTGTTAAGGGCGTTCAGTTTCCGTAGTAACTTGTAGTCCGAGCCATGCTCCACACAACTTTGTCCAAACAGGGCTTCATAAGGGGACATGTTTATAGCTGCATGGACGGTTGTGCGAAGGGCGCTGGCTATGGACTGCAAGTTACTATCCCAGTTCCTCTGATCGGAGTCGATGTAAGACCGAATTGCTGCAAGGATCGACCGGTTTACTCTCTCGCTTGCGTTAGCTTGCGGAGAATAAACAGCCGTCCTGACATGGCTTATCCCCAACAACGACATGCATTTCTCAAACTCACGGCTTGTGAACTGCTTGCCGTTGTCGGAGAGAAGCGTTTCCGGTACTCCAAAGATGCAGAATACCTGTTCCTGCAAGAATCTCAACACCGTATCAGTTGTTGCCTTGCGCAATGCCTTTACGACCACAAACTTTGTCAACTGGTCCAGCGCAATCACTATGTGCGTATTCCCGTCTCTTGTTCGAGGATAAGGACCCAGGAAATCGATGTACAACATCTGAAAAGGTCTCTCAGCCACAAATGCCTTACCCATCGGAGGCCTCAGGGTGGAATTTGGAGCTTTTGAGGCCTTGCAGATGTCGCACATACCGATAAACGCCTTTACCTGGGCTGCCATGTTAGGCCAGAAGAATTGTCGCTGTAGCCGGTACAAGGTTTTTGCGATTCCTCCATGCGACGCTCGAGGAGGCTGATGAGCAAGAGCGATCAAGCCCTCGGTCAGCGGTTCTGGAACCCAAAGCTTCCAAACAAGGTCATCCTCTTCAGGAATCCCTGTACAATGTTTGACCTTCTTGTAGACGAAATTTTCCGACACTTGAAGATCAGGTAGCTTATCTCTTTGTTCTTCGATGTTGTCAATGAGCTTGCAGTATTCCGTAGATTTAAAGCTAGGATCTGCAAGATCAATATGCAGCACATCGCAGGGATCTTTCAACATCGAAACATCGCAGACCAGAGCATCGACTCCATACACTCGTGAAAGTGCATCGGGTACGACATTCTGGGATCCTTTGCGATGCTCGATGGTGAAATCGAACCCCTGAAGCTTTAAGCTCCATCTCGCTAACCGACCACTGAGATCTTTCTGGCTCATCAACCACTTCAAACTCGCATGGTCTGTCACAATTCTAAACGCATGTCCCTCGACGTAAGCTCGAAACTTCTGTACTCCCATGACAGCAGCCAGACATTCACGCTCGGTCACATTGTAATTGCGCTGGGCCGAGTTGAGCTTTTGTGAGTGGTAGTATATTGGACGTTCACTACCACTTTCGTCCAATTGGCTCAGCACACAACCAATTCCGGTGTTGGAAGCATCGCAGAGAATCAGGAATTCCTTGGAGAAATCGGGATTCACCAATAGCGGCGCAGTAGTTAGGGCAGTCTTTATGCTGTTGAAGGCTTCCATAGCTTCGTCGGTGAAGGCAAACTTCTTCCCCTTCTTCAACGTGTCGGTGATTGGAGCCGATAGAGAGGAGAAGTCCTTCACAAACCGACGGTACCACCCCGCTAGCCCCAAAAATCGCCGCACTTGCTTGGCCGAAGTAGGAGTCGGAAAGTCCGCAATGGCAGTCACCTTCTCTGGATCCGTTTTAAGGCAACCATCTCCAACAATATACCCCAAGTACTTCAGCTCCTTAAAACAGAATTTTGACTTCTGGACATTGATCGTAAGACCCGCTTCCCTCAGTCGACCTGCCAAAACCTCTAACAGCTTCACATGCTCCTCAAATGTACTAGACACTACCAGCAAGTCATCTAGATACGGAAAGATTTTCTCTCGCAGTTGGTGGGGTACCACTTTGTCCATCAATCTGACCATGCGTTGTGGTGCATTGCAGAGGCCAAAGGGCATAACCGTAAACTGCAACAGGGGCATACCGGGCACAGTAAACGCCGTCTTTTCCCGAGATGATTTCTCTAGCGGGATCTGCCAAAAGGCATCTTTCAGATCCACACTCGAAATGAAATGTGTATCTGGAAGACGCGATAGCAATCCTTCTATATGAGAAAGTGGATACGCATCTTTTTTTGTCTTGGCATTAACTTTCCTGTAGTCTAGGCACAAGCGATTTTTGCCGGGCTTTCGCACTAGCACTACCGGAGAGCTCCACGCACTAGAACTTTCCTCGACAACTCCGAGTTTAAGCATGCGATCCAATTCCTCATATAGCAGTTTCTGCACCGCTGGAGAAATCGGGTAATGACGCTGCTTAATGGGCTCAGCATCACCTGTGTCGATGGTATGTACCTCTAGCGTGGTTTTTCCTAAGCCTTGAACAGCAGAGGAAGGAAACAAGCTAATGGCATCATTTAACCGCCTAGACTGTTGCTCAGTAAGTATATGTGCATTTGGATCTGTATCTGTCGGGCAAGGAACTGTAGAGATCTCAGAGATCAACTGAGGAGCGATATCAAACTCCCTCCAGAAGTCAATTCCTAGATAAAGTCTTTGCTGCAACGACGGAACCAGGTAAAGGGGAATTTTTTTCGTCATCCCTTTATAGGAAACATCAGCATAGACTTTGCCTACTATGGCTTGTTGTTTCCCATCCGCCGTTTTCACTTCAGAAGAAACTCGGGAATAGTTTTGGCCGTGCTTTCGGAGGAATTCAAAACCATCTATGCCTAAGCAGCTTATGCTGGCTCCACTATCGAGCAGCCCTAGAAGCGGCTCTCCAAAAATATGAACCGTAGCATAAGGGCGTGGATCGTCCGCGCTGCACAGCGTTGTGGCTTCGATGGCCCTGAAAGCCTCCTTTTTTTCCCGAAATTTCTTCCTCAGCTTAGATATTTTGTCGGAGATTATAGTTTCCTGCGATCCAAAAATTCGTCTCCGGACGTCCATGTAGTTTTGCAGACGTTCGTGCAGCGATTTGACTGGTGGTTTTGGAGTCACGGGTGTTGTTTGAACATCTGCTTCTGGGGGTTTGCAGGGTCTTTTCATGATCCTGATGGCTGGAACAGGGGCAAAAGGCGGTATTACAATAGAGTCTGGTACGGATTCAGAATCGCTGGGGAAAGGGGTAGAAATAGCAGGAATGTTTAATGAGACTCCGGGTTCTTCTCCTGAGAGCAATTCCCCCGGGGCTTTAAACTGCTCTTTGGCTCGTTTCCCGAGCATCGAGGACATTGCGGCGAGGTAGTATTTTCCCAGCCACATCTAAAACAGAAAAGGAATCTCTGGGCATCAGGACATTCGACGAACGAATGACCCTTAGCCTTACAATTCCAGCAAGTGAAACTGCGAGAATCCTTTTCTTTCT
Organism: Dasysyrphus tricinctus; assembly: GCA_963921185.1. Taxonomy (NCBI): domain Eukaryota; kingdom Metazoa; phylum Arthropoda; class Insecta; order Diptera; family Syrphidae; genus Dasysyrphus; species Dasysyrphus tricinctus. Next base: position 182,117,896 of record OY992532.1, read on the forward strand.
TAGGGTGGAATGCCTCTAACTCAGGTACAAGTTCCTCATCCTCCCTTTCCTCAGCAACGAGCTCGGAGACTGCACTTCTACGGGGAGGTGGTATAGGTCCAAGACGTGCTTTTAGTGCTCCGGCTTCACGATCGAGAATGTACTTCTCGACTTTACGGCAGACATGTACCATCTCGGCCAATTTTTCGGTATGGAATGTTATGAGGAGCATTCCCATCTGTCTTTTAACATTATTTTTCAGGATGTCGACTAATTCTGCGTCTGGTTTCGGAATCCTCAATTTCCCGTTCAATTTTTGAATCTCCGTGAAAAACGCGTCGAAAGTTTCGGTTTGGCCTTGGTGTCTGTCGTATAACTTTCTCGATAGTTCCGAATCCGTTTCCAGACTCCTGAACTGCTCAATGAGGGCGTCTTTCAACACGGCCCAGGTCACATTTGGATTGGCTTTTACGTAAACCCAAAACCAGGTTTCCACTCCACCAGAGATGAAGTGGTGGAAATTAATAACCACTTCTTCCCACGTTGCCTTGTAACTAGACTTCAACCGATCAAGACGAAACAAGAAATCATCTACCGACATTACCTTGTTATCGAACTTTAAACCCCACTTGTGGAAGTTCTGCAGCCGATAGCCCGAGGGGCGAAGGACCGACTGCGTGGTGTTGACGGGGTCACTCAAAGTCAGGTCATTCAGCCGACTCAGGAAATCGTCCATATTCGAAGGGTATGCTGCAGTACTACGTGGAGGTGAACGTTGTCGAGGAGTTGGGATACGAGCAGGTGAAGGATGACTCGTTGGCGTTGGAAGTGGTGCACGCGCAGTCGTCGAGAAGTGAAGAGGTTCTTCCCCTGGGCTGTATCTTCTTGAGGGGATAGGAGGGTTGGCTTTCGGCGTTGGTGCCGACAATAGTTCCCGCATCACATCTGCCACATCCTCTCGAAGAGCGGTTCTCGTGCGCTCTAACTCTCCCGTCAAGAACCGAAAATCTTCGGCTTGTTTCGCCCCAACAGCAGCTGTGACTACCTCCTGAATGTAGTCAGTCAACGCCCCCTCATTCGCACCTAAAGAATCCCGAGGTCTTGGTGTTGGTTGCGGTGGTTTACTCTTGGCGACCGCTTCGGTAGCTTGGGCAAGTAGGGATGCTGCTCCATCGCCGTTCCTTGAACCATCTAAAGAACGTCGTGGTGGTGGTAGAGGCGGTGCCGACACAGAGGCTAATTCGGCGAATGAGTCCGTGAGTTGTGACCGTAGAGCTCGAACACGAGCGGGATCCTTGCCCTTTCCCTTATTTACGCGACTTGGCATAATGAAAACTAATTAATAGGGAGGAATACCCCGAAAGAATACCCAAATGGTAAAGCAAAACCCAAGAGCAAAAAAAAAGAATTAAAACTATGGAAACTAGCAAGTAACAGAATTTTGATATTAAACGAAAGTGAGCAGTGAGAAAAATAGTTAAAATTCGAATTAACGAAGATTGGAAGAATAAAGAAAAGAGGAAAAAAAAAAATGAAGATGTGAAATCGAAAATAATTATTGAAAAAAAAGAAAAATGTATATACGATTCTTACGTAAGTAAAAAAAAATTTAGAAGTTGTTAAAAAAAAAAAAATATTTAAAGAGAAACCGTGCAAATTAAAAAAAAAGTATTCTTAAGGAAAGAAAAATCAATAATAAAAAAAATTATAAAAAATAAAAAAAACTTAAAAGATTAAAAGATACTAAATTTCAAATACCAAAAACCAAAATTGAAGAAAAAGGAAAATAAAAAAAAAAATAAAATGTAAAGATATAAATCAAAAGAAATATCCAATAGATGCATATAGTCGAGGTGGAAAGTGACTCATCCTAACTGAAAGATAAAAGATTGGCGATGATGAAGACTGGTACCCCCCCCAAGGAATCACGAAAGTTTGACCAGGATACAAGCACCACACTGCATCCACCATATTGTATTTTGACCTTTGGACGTCATGACGAGGCAGGGCTTTTACTTGCAATAATCAACTTGCTTGTCCAGCCAGTTGTCAGTCAAGTTCAAATAACCCCTGCGCACGCAAAACACAAAAAGAAAACTATCCAACAAAAATAAATTCAAACAACTGAAGTTAGAATTGACAAATCACCAAAACTTAGGCTTTAAATCTATAATTGAAAGAACGTGATACGTTCAAATTGTTTCATAGAAACGCAACAGCATAAACGTGGGTGGATAACCCCAGTTTCTGGTCGTAACTAAAGAAGCAAAAACATAAGAACAAATTTTAAACAATTTTTTTTGCTTTCATGGCTTCATGGACTCGCAACAGCGTAAATGTGGGTGGATAAACCCATTTACCGGACGTTCCAAAAACAAGAAAAATCAAAAAAAAAAATCTAAACGAAATGTAAGTGTTTATAAATAACAGACACAAGGCCAAAACACAATTGATGTCTGCAGAATGTACGCCATTATGTAACCCTGATCAAACTTCCCACAAAAGATGGAAAAATTTTAGGACGAATCGGGCCCCACGTTGGGCGCCACCTGTAACAAAACCGAGGTGTTATCGGCTGGACTCCCTAACTGGATACTATGGCTCACCACGGAGAATGTGAAAAAACAACGAAAAGCGCATAGTCCAATCAGGGAATCCTAAACCTCTCCTTCCCTTACTACCATTATAACCCCATGTGTACAGGAACATGAGGCTAATCCTGGCAGCAGGAAGAAGAGGGCGTCCAGGCAACGGCAGCGTGGCATGCTAGCTTTGAGCACGACCTAGCTCGTCGGAAGGGGGGGTTCTTGCTACCGCAGCACTGGACTGTCGTTACGACTTCATGCCGGAAAAAAAAGAAAAAGAAAGAATCTAATAGGTTTTGTGAGACCCGAATTCGTCCTGAAGAGGGAAGGTGATTCCTATAGGGGGGGAGGGTCGATGGTGTAGTAGACCCTCTAGAGGATTTAGCCCACCCATTGTATCCTAAGGATACCGCCATGGCTACTGCGTCCTCCAAAACTTTCGCAGTAACCCCTAACCGTATATCTATACATAGCTTACCAAGTCTTCATCTTCTCCATCCCGACTTCCAGTGGGTGATCGTCACCTCCACCTCTGACCGTTCAGGATTAAGCCTTCATCCTAGTTAATCTTCATTGAACATGAAAACCAGAAAATACTTCCCAAAAAAAAAGCAAACGAATCCCAGAGAGTAGATAACACCACCTCAATCGACCATTAAGTACACAGTATTTTCGAAATCAAATTACAAACAAATTTTTATTACTGGCCGGAAAAGTGAAAGTACACGAGAAAAATCTATTTTGACTTTAAGGCTATTCTTTTAATAAAAAAAATATTGGGTAGATATTAATTTTAACTAAATAGAAATCTTAATACATAATTGTTTATAATAAAAAAAAACTCAGTTGGCAACCATGGAATTATTTCAATAAAAATGATATTCAATTAGTTGTTGATTGCTCTATATATATAATTAATATTGATTAAAATAATTTGGGTGCAGATGGCAACCCTCTTATTGCTATCAATTTATTTAATTAAACTTATTTGTTGGTTTGGTTTGATTCTAATTTACAGAGTGTAACTAATATGATAAGAGAGTAAAATAAAAGAAAAATGCTTGTATAATCTTTATACTTCTGTTACCGCACTACTCATACCTATTTAATTTTGTGTTCATTTGTTTTACTTTTTTTTTTTTATATAGTATTGTCATGTTTTGTATAAATTCCTTCTTTTTTTTTTTGTTTTTGATTCCCTTTGGATAACCAAATCAAAATAAAAAAAATCTATGTTATTATATAAAGAAATTTTAAAGAAACTTACTTTGTTTATCGCCAATGTAGTGCACCACCTTGGGTTGTATGTGTTGTTTACCTTTTCTTGATTTTTGTATCTGTCACTGGAGAGAAAAATGTTTAAGAATTTTTTTGTTTCGATTTGGATTTACACTTTTTTCTAGGGTAAAATCGGTTTTTTTTATATTTTTTTTTTCTGGGGTCGAAATTTCATTAAATTTACTATTTATTTTTTTATTTTTTTTTGTTATTCTTTCTTTTATTTTACTTTCTTGCAATTACCTTTTTTTTTCTTTTAGGGAATAGTTATTTTGATTATTTTATGTAATTTAATACTTAACTAATTTTTATTTTCTCGATTATTTTGTTTTCTTTTTAATTTGTATTGGCCACTTCTTGTTTTTTTATACTTTATATAAACTCAAATAATAATTTTTCACACACAACAAATAGACACCACATCGGACATAAACGGAAGGGAGTTAACGAGAGGAGAATACAAGATCTGAAGGTAAGGTATGTATGGTTAGGAGATCTAGGAGCACAGGGGACACATTTTTTTTTATACAGGTAAGTAGATGATGCCGAGAGGATGATGCTGATGATGATGATGATGATGATGATGATGATGATGATGATGAGGATGATGATGATGATGATGATGATGATGATGATGATGATGATGATGATGATGAGGATGATGATGATGGTGAATTTTATTACACAGGAAGGTAGGTATAGGGTATCCACGGTTATGCACAGGTAAGTATATGTAGTAGTGATAGGGTTATTTTTTTTCTTTTCTTATTTGTTTGAGGGTACATATGTACATGTATTTCTTTTTGTACAGGTTTTAGCTTTTAATTTCCCTTTTTTTTATTATTTTTACTTTCTTTTATAGGATTTTTTTTTCTTAGGTGGGTAGGGTTCTTTGTAATTTGCGGAATATTTTATTTTACTTTTCACGCACAAAGTTTTCTTTAGGTTTTGTTAACTGAACTAATATACATCAAAGTAAATATGAAATATTCTTTTTTTTATTTAGCAACTGATTTATTAGCAGTACACCTTATGTTGTTTAATTTTTTGTTTAAATTTTGATTTTGAATTTTGAGGAACACTTGGTAATGATCGTTTAGTTACACTTGGTGTTTTTTTTTTATACTGGGCGCGAGTCGTTTCTTTTTTTTCTAGATTGTATATTTTTCTTTGTATATTTGATTTTTGTTCGTACTTTTTTATAGTTTAGAGTACTAAAAAAAATGAAAATCACGATGTAGGTTTAGGATCGCGACTCGAATGTCCTCCTCCAAAATCAGAACTGCTCGATCATCACCGAAAATGGTGCCAGTTTACCTCTTGCGATCGGTATACGACTAACCTACATATGCATGCATGTACAATTGTACATAACCAATAGCAGGATTCTCGCACCACCGATGGGTAACGGGTCTAGCTAGAATTAGAGGTCGTGTGTTCGCTATCACGCCACCAACTTCTAGCGGTCCTCTCCTATTATTTGGGTAGCACAGTAGGTACATACATGCATCTGTATGTAAGCACATATTATGCAATTTTGCTTTGCCTATTAAGCCTAGAGGCATGTACCTACATATATTACCACATATTGAGTGGGTGAAGAATACAAAAAAGAATATACCCTTTTGACAATGATATCAGGTATTATGATTGCAATTTGAGTGCTTTTAATTTTAACAGTCTGGGCTGCATGATTATTATCATTATTATTATTATTATTATTATTATTATTATTATTATTATTATTATTATTATTATTATTATTATTATTATTATTATTATTATTATTATTATTATTATTATTATTATTATTATTATTATTATTATTATTATTATTATTATTATTATTATTATTATTATTATTATTATTATTATTATTATTATTATTATTATTATTATTATTATTATTATTATTATTATTATCATTATTATTATTATTATTATTATTATTATTATTATTATTATTATTATTATTATTATTATTATTATTATTATTATTATTATTATTATTATTATTATTTTATTATTATTATTATTATTATTATTATTATTATTATTATTATTATTATTATTATTATTATTATTATTATTATTATTATTATTATTATATTTATTATTATTAGTGCCGTTTCCCACATATTTTTTGGATTTTTTAAAAATATTTCAAAATTTTTTTTGGAAAATCAAATATTTCGAAAACGGCATAATAGATTTTTTGAAACTCGATATTTAAGTCTTTTTTAGTACTTTCTAAAATATTTTTAGAAAAAATTATACATTTATGAAAAAATAACGGTACCTTCCATACAAAAGTGAAAAAACCGCAAAGGAAAATATTTTTTTGCTTGAAAACAACTCCTACTATTTTGATTAAACTTTTTTCATATACTAAAATTAGTACGATCTACCATCAAAAATTATAAAATTTTACACATAGCAACTATTAGTAGGGTGAGTCGGTGTAATATGCCACACTTAACAGTAAACAATTGAAATTAAATAGTAAAAGACAAGTTAAGTAAAAGATTCTCTTAGGTTCGTTAGGTTGTTGTTTTATTTAATAAATAAAAGAATAAAAACATAACTTTAATACTTTTAATTCATAGCAAATGAAGTTTTTAAAAAACCTTAAAAAGTGGCATTTTACCCACACGTGAGGGTAATATGCCACTTCTGAAGGGGTGAAATGCCAGCAAACATTAAATATGGCATTTAATCGATGGGAATAATTGGGCAGATTCCATTTTGGAGACAGTCCTCGTGCATCCATTTGTGACAATTGGAGCATTGCACCCAGTCACATCTTTCAAGCATTCTTGTTTCTAAAAGAAATTAAAATCAAAGGGGTAATATGCCACTTAAGTGGGTAAAATGCCAGTTGGTACGAAACAAACGTGGCATTTTACCCCAAAACGTGAAAAAATATAAAAGTATCCCTGAACGAAAACTAACGGAACATATCAAGTCTAGGCACAAACAAACATTAAGTACACAAAACTAGCCTTACCTTCTTGGAAGAAACCTTCGTATATCGCACTAAAAAACACAAAAAAAACCCGGTTTTAATCGCACTCAATTTAATAAAAACACACTTGAATTTAAACTTTCATGAATATTTTTCAAACCAAACTGCCTAATAACTTTCGCATCCGTTTGCCCAGAAAACTTAGCGTAACTGAGCGAATTGCAATGTCAGCGTTGCCAACATCAACTTAGAACTGCAATATATTGAAAGGTGGCATATTACCCACACTGGCATATTCGACCGACTTACCCTAGTACCTGTCATAGAACGTATTTTTTTATTTTGAGTTTTCTCGTTATCAGCTTAACGGATTTAAACGATTTTGCTTATATACAAATTTCAGATAAGATTAAATAATATTGCATATCAAAATTTTCAAAAAAAAAGTTCTTGGATTTTTAAAAAAAGTTTCAAACTTTTTTGTACCTGGGCGAAACGCATTTGGACTAAAGGTCGCAAAACTTTTAAATTTGAAAAATTTCAAACTTTTTTTTTGAAAATTCGATATCTCAAAAACGGGTTGCCATTTTTTTTTTTTAATTTTGTTTTTATATACACATAAATATATAGTTTAAATCTGCATACCAAAATTTGTTCTTAAAAATGTTTTAAGAATTTTATATATAAAAAATTAATTAAAAAAAAACCGCTCCAAAGATTTTAAATTTTTTTTTCCCATACAATCATATTCCATCATGAATTAAGATGGCATACTTTTTTCACCTCAAACTGTCAAAAGAGTTGTTTTAGCTAATTTAAATGTCGTATTTCATGCTTCTTTACATTTTTCTCTCATAATTTCCATGTTTGTATATACAATTTTCTTAAACTCGCAGTGTCTTGAACATAAGAGCAAGTACGTGCGACCCAGTCGTGCATTTTATTTCATATAGTTTTACCATTTTTTCGTCTAAAGGCCTGGTCAAACAGAACGCCATCCGGCGATCATTGTGAGAAATTACAAATAAAATTTGATCGCCGCGATCTTTTTTACCCAGTGAAGTATTGATCGTATCGCCGGATCGCCTTCTGTTTGACCAGGCCATAATTTTCTTGGGCTACTGGTACGTGTTCCAATTGCAGTCGCGTTAGTTGGTATAGGATATAGATAGAGATATGTATGTACATTATGTAGAGGAAAACTATAGAAAAAGGCACATGCAAAACAAATTGATAATAAGTAGATATATTTAAAATATGTAATTTACATTGTAATATCGTATTCATCTCGATAATCAGTTTTCTACACACATCGAGTCCTCTGCATCTTGGGGGCCCCTATATCTCGGGGGCCCCGTATCATTGATACGGCTGATACCGCTACTGAATGTCGTCCTTGTACCACATTTACAATCGAACAGAACTTAACGATAAAAGCAATAATGATATTATGTAATCTTTCACTGGAATATTGTATATAATATTATGTAGTTTCTGAGATAACAGTTTGAACTTGAAAGATCATTCTGTTGTTGAATTGTCATCTTAATTAACTCTTAAATATCTAGCTTAAGTCTCAATTTGAATAAATGAATTACCAATAATCTTCTATGCATCTATACATATAAAGAAAATTGGAGTGTCAGTCGTTAATATTGAAATAATTTCAAGTTTTTGATATTAGGTCGTTGTTTACTTGCTAAGAAATGTAGCTGCATCATTTAAAAAATTTGTGTCTGCCTGTCTGTTTGTCCGCGGTTACCTTCAAAACAGCAGAACAGGTTATAACGACACTTTACGTACATGTAGTGGACAACTCTGGAAATAATCTAGGCTACTTTTGACTGTAAAAATGTTAACTGTATCTTTAAAATATTGGAAAAAGAATGAAATTAAGGGAAAATTTTGTCGAAACAAAAAATTGATATATAGGCAATAATTATAAACAAGTAGAAATAATCGATTTTAAAAGTGACAGTTAAATAACACTGGTCTGCAACGAAAATCGCCTTTAAACCAAAATATACTTTTCTATATAGGATTTTGGCATGCTGAATCCGAATCCGATGTCAAAATTACTCTACCACGTCACGTTTTTGAAATATTCCAATTCAAACATGTCAAAAACCCGTTTTTTGGGTACTTTTGACGTCGAATTTCTTCACCGATAGAAACTTTTTTTTAAAACTAATAACAGGACTTTAAAGAACTATATTTCATCTTTCTAAATCATTTTAAATCTTTTTCAAATTCGTTTTCTTCCCAAAGATATTGTAATTTCAAGGAAATCATTCAAGAACTACTTAGCTCTTATAAAGCTCTTAATTGCAACATGTCACTGAAAATTCATTTTTTGGGCTCCCACTTAGATTTTTTTCCCCCAGTTAACCTTGGTGTAGTTTCAGATGAACATGGTGAAATGTTTCATCAAGACATGATGCACATAGCACATAGAACGAAGATAAAACGGGAAATGGTCAGAAGCAATGCTGGCAGATTTTTGCTGGTCAATTTTTCGTCAGACAATGGAAAATATGAAAAGAAAAAAAGCTACAAAATAATATGTTTAAAGAAAAAAAGTTATAGTAAATTGTTTCTTTGGATTTTTGAGCTTATTTTATTTTTTAAAACTACTTTGGTAGAATCGGTGTGTGTTTTTATATTTTAAAATATTTTACCAGTTTTTTATACCGAGCACTCAGTGAAATATACTAATGGGAAAAATGTGTTTGGGATTTTAAAACGCTTTGTTGTTTCTATTTTAAAAGTCTTTGATTGAAATTTATTTAATATACTTGAGTTCATGAATATCAAACATAGGATAATTCTTTTATTTCCCAAAAAATCAGCGTAAATCATAAAAAACTACGAAATTTCGAAATGTCTGTTGTTTTTTTTTAAATAACGGTTTAAAATATGGGTGAACAATGATGGATGACAACAAATCTGGTTTCATGTGAAAGCTTATATTATGTGGAGTAAGTCCTCCAAATTTGAGCAGAATAGGCACAATAGTTTTTTGTTTTTACCAGGTCAACCAAGTCTAAGAGGGCTCTTTTTTACAAATCAATCATAATTTTACAAAATCAATTTAAAAAAAAACTGGACGTGATAGAATTTTTCTGAAACTAGATTTAGATTCAAAAAAGTCAAATCTGTCATAATTTCAAAGAATTACTTGAAGGCAAAAAAAAAAGTTGATGTTTGCAGACCAGTGTAATTAGAACAATAAATTATATATGTAGGTAGTCTAAGTGGTGAAAGCCTTGCTCAAAATTTCTGTCGACGTACTGTTTGGATCTGTGCGAACTACATGCCACCAACTAGGCAGCGATGCCACGGCCCTTTGACCAACACAATGTACTATCAAGATGCAACAAAAAAAAGTGTTTTATACCTTACACTTTTTATTCGTTCAAAATACATGCCATCGACCTTGCAGCCTTGTGACGGCCCTTAAACCACTAAAATGCATTTTTTAAAATTAAATTAAAAAAGTCTATTCGTTACACCAATATTATTACCTTCATACTTCTATCAGGACGACTTTAATTAAATGGACCAAGAAAAAAGAAAAGCTGATCTTCATTTTATTAAAATAAATTTCTTTGGATTTTATAGCACACACAAGCTTAAAGCTGGATTTACACCTTCGTTCTTCATTCGGTGAACGTTGTTCCACAAACAACGAACAACGAGTAAAGTTCATCCAAGATTCAAAACGTCTTTGAATTTCTTCGGTGTTATCATTTACATACAACTTCGTTGTTCCGCGTACAGGCAAAAACGAACAACGAACACGGACGATAACAGCGAAGGTGTTAATCCAGCTTCGAGATTCAGTATTGTGATATACTATTTTCTCAACATTTTTCCGAAGAAATCTGGCTAAATTGATTTTGGGGTCAAAAATAGCTTTCATCCCAAACAAGGTTCAACCGGATCTTTGAAATTTTGAGCATTAAAACTAATTATATAAATAAAAATGAGTTCATATATACTGCGCTTGAACTATTTGGATGATTCTTTTCAGGTAATCTTTGGTGAAGTTTGGTTAAATTCGGTCTTGCGTTTTGCCAAAAAGGTGCGGAAGAGCACTCTGGGTACCTGTTTTATGTAAAAAAAATATATATATCAATTGAGTTTGAAAAGAAATCAATCAATCATGAAATTTGATTCCAAAAGAATAAAAAAAAAAATAAATTCGAATCTGGATTATCCGGAATTCGATTAGTCGAGGACACATAATTAGAATTTTGTTTTCTTAATTTGGTCTCGAAATATTTGCCTACCCGGGAGGAGCTGGGGCGGGCCAGCTATAGTCTAATATAAAATACCTCGTTTTCCTTAAATTGATCTTTAAGAACACAACAAAAACATAAAAGCTTTTTTTCTTTTAGCAGGCATTAAAAATATATTAGGGGTATTCATGCAACTGCGTAAAACACTAGATAAGTTTACGATTTGGTTAATTTTATCTTTTGGTTAATGAACTGTCAAATTTTGTATGGGAAATGGTTTACGCAATTTGGTTAATTTTATCCAAGGATTTAGCTGCGGAAAATTAACCAAATATTTGGTTAAACTTATCCAAACGTCATTGTGACTTTTAGAGATTGAATTAGGCGTGTTTGTGACATTTAGAATTAGGCGTGTTTAGAAAGATGATACAAATGATATCTCGGAGAACTAAAAAAATAATTATTGCATTGCAATTAGTTGGTGATAAAAGTTGTGAATTAAAACGTAGTTTACACAAAAAAAAAAAATTACAAGGTCTACATTTACTCAACGATTAAAGGCTCTACCCAACCAACGCGAAATTATAGCGAAGCATTCGCTAAGACAGTTTTTTGTTGTTTTTTAGTATTGATATCATTCACTTTAATTTCGTGTTGGCTTGGGAGAAAAGTACATTATGGGCGTGACATATGATTTGTTTGTATTCGCTAATTTTCATCCGCCCACTGCCATGAGCTTGCGACTAATATACTTCTACCTTAAAATGCGACTATTGTCATGTATATTAAGGTAGAACTATGATAATTGTTGGTAGTTTACTGAAGTGGTCGGTTGAAAATGAGCGAATACATGAAAAACATACTCATCTCACGGGAGTGAAACTGATATTTGGTGAAGTTGGAATGAAAAAAAGAGAGGTACGATTCATTTTACTTAAGTGGAATATTCTACACTTCTTCTTTTGACTGTTTGGAAAGCAACTTTTCGAGGGTTTTTAACCCATTGATTTTGACAGGCAAAAGTTCCGTTGTCGTTCCGAATATTTCGCATTGGTTTGAGAAAGCCTAAATAGTTCTAGCTTTACATTTTGTTTTATCCTTCCGAGTTTCCGACTTCTCGTGGGTTCGGGAGAGCTTCTCTATTTAAAAATTACTACGTTTACAATAAGGATCGGGAGCTCCAGGTTATTTGTCACTTGAGTTGAGTTGAAATGGTATTTAGATTCCAGCGAAATGAATGGCATTGATGTGTTTATTTCAATGCAAAACAAATATAATTGAATTAACAGGAGTGCTTACTACACGTATCTATTAAAATAAATATATATTTGTACACATACATGCAAATAAACAGACCATAATGCATTATCTGTAAAACCAACTTCTCGACCCATGCCGAACGCGCCCAAATATTTGACGTTTAACGAACAGCTGATTCAATTACACAGCATTTAACCAAATTAATAAAAAGGTCGTTCATGCAAACTTTTGCGTAAACTTATCATTTTACACAATTTGTAAACTTACGACGTTGCATGAATACCCTTATTATTTTTTTTATGAACTGGACAAAAGTCAAAAATAACGGTATTTTGCGTTTTTCGCTTAAATGGTGAAGTTTTTGAAAAATAATTTATACATTTTTCGTAGATAATAATATTTTCCTTAAGAACTAATATGAGGACTTTTTCGAGGCCCCACTAAAAAGATGTTGAGACTTCAAAAATTTTCAATTTTCGCAAATGCTTGTTTTTCGGGGCTAAAATGATTCGCAACGCGACATAGGACAGGACTCTTAAGAGGAACATAGTACATAGTAAAATATTTTTTAACACTGAGGGGGGTGGGATCTACCTTCCCCATTCAAGGGGAGGGTCAATTGTCTGAAAATAATACTTAAATAAAAAAAAAACAAATATGTTTATATACAAACAAATGGCAGCACTTACAATAAAGTAAGTCCCATGTTTTTTTTGTTAAATCTTGAAGTTTATTCTTTAATACTTTTTTTTCAAAATAACTACTGAAAACCAGATGTTTTTATGTCATCTATTTGTTAAGAAAACAACTTTTTCATATTCTTTTTTGGTTAGTATCGAGAAAAAAATGCATTTCCACTTGAGGAAAATTCCAAGTAAAAATTTTAAAACGCAGTTATTTTAAGTTTTCCTAAGAAATACTCATGCAAAAGTCTACAGACGAATTTGTCTTGCGTAAAAAGTTATTCAAGGTCAAACGTTAGATTTATTTTTTTCGCATAACCTTAGATTTTGTTTGGGTTTATCGAGAGAAAAAATCATTTCCCACCGTTAAGACGGGAGGTGGGAGGGGCAATTTTCTAAAAACAAGACTTAAAATAGAGAAACAAAATGTACATTGTCGTGCGAAGTTTCGAATGAGCCCTTATTGTCTGAAGAGTTTTTCTATTGGTTGGAAAGTGCAAGCACACTTATGCCATCCCTGCGTACCTACAGCGTACGGTAATCAGTTGCTCTCTAACCCCCATATTAATAAACGGCTAATAACAACGTGCTAGCGTTTATACGTCTGTTAACTAGTAATTCTTATTAACAAAGGCGTAATAGTCTGTGACGTGTGTTAACGTACGGATAATTTTAACTAGCCAGATTCCACGTATAATGAACGGATAACTTCTTAACACATACACGCACGCGTATGATAGCACTGTTTACTACTACCAGTATACACTTCGTAAGGCAGTGCATGCATGTGACACATGTATTAGAAAATCACCATAATTTGATGAAGTGGTGAATTTGGTGAAGTGATAAATACTGGAAAGATATCATATCTTTTTTAATAAGAAAAGTTATCAAGCGGACAAGTTGTCTATCCGTTTGCCAGTTAACACGTGTGTTAGGGAGTGGATACCAGTTTCTTATTAATACTGCTGTAAATATTTATTTCTTCTATATAGTGCTGTAAACATTACAAAAATTTGGTGTATTAATACCATCCCGTTTCCAAGTCTCATGTCTATACGAGTAGGTATACATACCAATGTATATTTATTTTGAGACTTGGAACAAGAATAAATTTCGATAAAGCCGCTGTCTTAAGGGCCATAATGGCAAATAATTATTTTTTTTTACATGTCATCACATTTTCTGTTTCTGCTTTCGAAGGAATATCGAAAAAAAATCTACAATTAATTGTATCTTCAGATTTCTTTTTTTTTATTCATTTTTCTCAAATCAAAGTTTCTCTTATACCATCCCTAATGTTATAAAAATAGGAAATCTACGTTAATAGACTATTATGTCCCACAAACTAGAAATCTATATAAAACTGTATATCAAGCCAATTATTTCATTTATTTATCACGTCATTATCCTTATCCCAATCAACCCAAATCCCAGACAATGAAACAAAGGCACTCTGTTAAGTAAAAAAAAAAAAACTAAAACAAAGTGGCTGACTCCATCTTACTATACCACTCCTACATACCATCACCCTCAGGCTTCGGGCCTCAGTCTTATATGGACTCAGCCTTTATACTCTTATCCAGGAACAAAAAAATGATTTCTCTACTGTTTTTGCCATAGTTGACTTCATTCGAAGTAACACATAATGGCGGCATAAAATTAATGGCTTACGGTGCTGGTAAACAACGTAATTTACTGGAAGAATTTCGAAAAATTAATTGTTGAGGATGCGGCAGTGGCAGAGTGGCAACAGTAATGAACACCACCGCCCGCCGCGCCGCGCCGCGCGACGCCACCACTAACGTTAGATTCTTACATATTGAGATGCTTTGTTTTGCGTCAAACCATGAAAAATACTCACCCTGATTTTTGTGGTACATAGAACAATTCATTATCCTCTTAATGTGGTGAGCTAAATGAGTGGATCCGTTTCCGCTCCCTCCTTATATGTTCTAACTGAAACTACTTTATTTTGCACTTCCTATATTGTTTGTAATAATCATCAACGACAGGCGAAGCATTTGGTTAGTGTCAGAGATACACAAAGAAAAAAAAAACAAAAAAGAAACAAAACGTCTGCCTGCCTACATTTGTAGCGCACTTATGGCAGAAGGGACGAACGTGCTGCAGTGCTGCATTTTGCAACGTAATCTCCTTACAACATGATTTGAGTGGATATACGTTGCACAGTACCTACATCCTAATTTTTCAACATGTTCTTGCTGTATGTTTTTATATTGTGGATGTGGCGCCACAAATCCTTTAGTTTCTAAAGTGTGAGGATTTCTTTTTTGTGTTTCTACTATATAGTCAGCTTTGTAAGCTTCTATAGAGTATCTATCGATTTTTGCTGGCATTCAATAAGTTTAATAAGATTTTATTTTTTCTATTCGCGTACAACGCCATTGTCTGGATGGAATTATAGGGCCAGTGAGGGAGGCGTAAAATAAGATCCTTTGATGGAAGATGTACCCAGGACATCGTTTGAATTTTGATACCTCCTTTAATTTCCTTAATTGGTTGCTGTGTACTGGATTGAATACATATAGCAGCTTACTTCACTTAAGAGTTTATAAGATAGAATCTCAATATAGTTGCCAAAGTAGAAAATATAATAAAATAGAATATTAGATTAAATCAATAAGAAAAATAATTTTCTTTCTCAGGGGGTATAATTAGCTAATGCAATCTCACAGGATCCATAAATCCTGACCAAATTTTGAACCAACTTTAACAATATTAAATAACGCAAATTCCCTTTAAGAGAAGGCATAAACTTTAAACATTGCGATGTTGGACGTGGAAAGTATATGGACGTCAACGCTCAAGTAGGACCCGTACCGCATAAGACAAAAGCGATCGCTCAACTAAACGATTGTTGTTTTGAAGATTTCACGACGAATAAGCTGCGGAGGGAATTAGGCCACAATTGTGAAATTTTTACTATGAGCCGAATGCCATCAGAATTGAGTCAGATTCCCTCCGCAGCTCATTCGTCGTATTCGGTAATCGGGATGTATATATTTCTATCGATGTGATAGAGATAGCTATATCGTCAATATACTATCAAAATACTGATAGTAATAAACTATCAGCTTAGAAGTTTTCCAATACATCTCCTTTCCACTTTCGATATTTACCCATTGACAAAATAAAATCTAATACTAAGGGTGGTATTCACCGAAAGCTCATAATTTAAGAGCCCCATAAACCTATTCACCAAGCAATAATATTGAACATTTTTGAGGGTGAGCATGTCCCGACCACTCATAAAGTTATGAGCGCTCTGTCCGAAAACTAATTCCATAAATCCATAACCTTCGACGTAACTCTTCGAGCGAATTCACTGACCCAACTTTGTCAGCACTTCTTAGACCATTACAAAAATGAGTGTTGCACCAAACAGAACACAATAAAATGAACCACAGCATGCAATGATTTTCACCCTGAGACTTACAAAAATAAACTAATCCAAAATAAATGGAAATAAAATAAATCCTAATCACAATGAATTTGTGTAATGTGTGCATGATACACTAATTTTTTTAAGGATCCAAGAAGTTCCGACAAAGTGTGGGCAGTGAATTTGCTTGAAGAGAAAACAGTATGGTTGCCCAGCTTGGAGGTGCCTGGTGAAGAGAGAGTTCTTCTCATTATCGGAATTCGAAAAATAGCTATGAGAAGCACAAATATTTTTTGAGTCATGAGCGTCATAAACTTAGGAGCCATTTATAAGGGCTCTGTGAATACCGCCTTTAGGATCTTCCAATAACAGGTTTTTTGAATTAACAACATTATACGGTCATTGCGGTCGTTTTTCATTAGTAAAATCCCGTAGGTTATTAATTATAGATCACTGAAGACGCGTGCAAATCGTGTGATATATTTATTTACTACAAAAGTTGTTAAAATATCGCGGACAATTTTCGTAAAGTTCCTACTGCTTTTGGTCAGGCACCGCAACATCTGGTCCAGCTATAGTGAATTTAATCGATAAATTTGAACGTTTTGAACAGATAAGTGATATGAAGACTCCAACTTGTGTTTGTCCAGGAAGGTCAGGTGAAATATCACCGTTTTAGTTGAAAAACCTCCTGTCCTCTTATTCGAATAAGGGGTAAAAGGAAGCCACATTGGTGGACTTCGGGGCTCGAACCGCTCAGAAAAAACTGTAGGAAACTTTTCAATCGAGCTAAAAGTACTAGAGTAATGTCCGATTGGGATTCCTAAAGAACCACTAAAATTATACAAAACAGAATTGAGGAAAACCAAACGATCTTCTTGGAGGACATTCTGTGGCAATATAGAAGAAGCCTCCGAAGCATCAAGATTAAGAAAAATCCTCTCCACAAACCCAGTTATGCCTAGCTGCCTGAAAAATGCTGATGGCTCCTGGACCAACTCTTGCGAAGAATCGCTCAATTTGCTACTGGATACTCATTTTCCAGGCAGCTCACAGACTGTTAATAGCACTGCCCTTTACAGGACCAGCGAAAAATTAACATTTCCACAAGGTCTGATTACAAGGGAAAAATTACAATGGGCACTCAATAGCTCCAAACCATACAAGTCCGCGGAGCCAGATGGCATCATTCCGGCTGAACTGCAGATTAATTCAGAAGTAATTCTGCCGATTCTGGAAGTCATCTTCAATTGCTGCTTAAATCTGGTCCATATTCCGCTTCTATGGAGAGAAGTCAAAGTTGTGTTTATACCCAAAGCCGGTAAATGTTCCCACGTAAACCCTTAAGAATTAAGACCTATTAGCCTATCATCTTTCCTTCTAAAAACTTTTGAACGACTGATTGATATCGAACTACGGTCAAGCATTGATACGAGACTACTGTCTACAGCTCAACATGCCTATTGCAAAGGGAAGTCAGTGGAGACAGCTCTCCACACACTAGTTCGTACCATCGAATACTCCCTCCATTATAAAGAATATACAATGGTTGCCTTCCTAGATATAGAAGGTGCTTTTAATAACGTTGATACATCTGCAATCACATCTGCACTGGCTTCTCTGAATGTGGATGGGTCGCTTGGTGAACTGATTAATCAGGTGCTTACAAGCAGGGCTATCAATTCAAAACTGGGCGGCTTTTCGGCAAGAAGATCTGTCAGTAGAGGTACACCGCAAGGCGGGGTGCTTTCTCCCCTTCTTTGGAACTTGGTAGTTAATGAACTGCTGAATAGCTTAGAGGCAGAGAGCTACAGAGTGATTGCCTATGCGGATGACGTGGCTATAGCAGTATCAGGAAAACATCCTAACATTTTAAGAGATCTTCTACAAAACGCTCTAAACAAGCTAACACGATGGGCAGATCGATGCGGACTTGGAGTTAACCCCCATAAAACAGATTTTGTCCTCTTCTCCAGGAAATACAAAATTCCGCAAATAGACCCCCCTATTATTAATGGTGTTCCACTAAAATTCTCAGACGAAGCTAAATACTTGGGTCTCATCTTAGATAAGAAGTTAAGCTGGAAACCTAACATACAAGAAAGAGTGAAAAAAGCCACAGTGGCACTTTTCTCTTTCAAAAAAGCCGTTGGTAGTAAATGGGGCCTCCAACCTCGTATTACTCACTGGCTATACATTTCGGTAATTAGACCGATTCTAACTTACGGCGTGGCAGTATGGTGGACTGCCTTGGATAAAGCGACACATCGCGACAAACTAAGCAAAGTCCAAGGACCAGCATGTCTATGCACTACTGGAGCACTTCGGTCGACTCCTTCCGCTGCATTAGACACTCTTCTCCATCTGTCACCTCTCGATATTTTCAGGAAACAAACGGCTGCGAGCACAGCCATTCGCCTCAAAGCCTCTTCACAGTGGAACAATAATGAGATTGGTCACTCCGCTATTCTGAATTCGTTCGGAACACTTCCTAGTAACACTAACTACACAATCCCACTATTGAATTTCGATAAAAATTTTGAAGTGACCATACCTTCCAGATCCACCTGGGAGGATGTGGAATTCTTAGAAGATCAATCAATTCACTTCTACACTGACGGATCGAGGACCAAAGATGGGGTTGGTGGGGGCGTGTACTCTGAAAGACTAAATTTAAGTCTCTCATTCCGTCTTCTTAATCACTGTAGCGTATTTCAGGCGGAACTTCTAGCAATAAAGAAAGTACTGTCTTGGCTGATAGTCAAGCCGCAATTAAATCCCTGGACTCTGTCTGTACAAGCTCTAGAACAGCCCTCAACTGTCGATCATCTCTGTTGGAGATGGCGCAACAGTTTAATATTCACCTTTGTTGGGTGCCGGGTCATAGTGACATTCCAGGTAATTGTAAAGCTGATGAACTCGCTAGAAGTGGAACATTACTACCCATTCTACCTGAAAAGGTAAACATTGGTATACCCATCGCTACGTGTGTCCATTTCGACTTTAGGGGAATGGGACTATCAACACAACTTTTCACAGATTTCTTTTATGAATGCTATTGACGTCAGTAACGTTTTATTTCAACATGCCACACAGTTCGTGATCTAGTTATATCTTAAGATAATCACCTATTGGCGGTGAGCTGCTGATGACTACATCAAGGCATCAATTTCTGAGTCTGAAGTTTACTTATTTCAATAATTGAATATGAAGAAAATTTGAAAAGAAATTCTTCTGTTTAAGTGGAGTGACCGAATATATAATTCAAAGTTAAAAGTTCAAGTGAGCTCAACTCCATAATTGCGTTTCGCCCAGGTACGATAGTTGGGCTCATCAGTTAGATGGGTACGATAGTCATCTAACTGATGAGCCCAGGTACGATAGTTGGGCTCATCAGTTAGATGGGTACGATAGTCATCTAACTGATGAGCCCAACTATCGTACCTGGGCGAAACGCAATTATGGAGTTGAGCTCACTTGAACTTTTAACTTTGAATTGTTTACTTATTTCTGAACAATATTCTAAAATGATGAATATTGCTTATGTACACAACCTTCTTTTTATCGGTCGACTTATTTGGTTTTCGTTCTCGTCGTTTTTCACTACTTAATCTGATCTAGTATTGCATCCATCGGAGCGGGAAATTCTTTTACTTCAAGGTATTCTTCGAATAACTGTTCTAAACATTTATGCGAGAAACAGATTCAAACAGCAACTTTTAGAGCAACTTTGACATCAAAAGTGATGTATGTGAAATAGATTACAACTTGAACAGCGCTTTTGACAGATTAAAAACAAATAAAGAAAATAGTTGAAAATCGGTTGTCACATTTGCATTTGAGTGTTGGTAAACTAGAAAAACTTCGCCTTAAAGTTGGTAGCATTTGCACAGCGACACCGAATTTAGGGTTTAGGTCTAACGTTGTTGTTGATGTCGATATTGCTGTGCTAATGTATTTAAAGCCATTTAAGACCAGGCTCTAAAAAGTTTTATGTGGCTGTAAAAATAGCTGTTGAAGTTGCCAATCTGTTTCTCGCTTTATCCGATATTATGGAACGGACAACGGTGATTTGCGTTGTAGTGTGATCAATTGCATTTTTGTGTTATATTTTTGACAGGTTCATACAGTTTTTTCCGACAGCTTCCTACATTATTTCTTCACGGAATTTGTTTTTGTGTTTTTAGCACAAAACAATACAAGTTTATGTTGACCTTAATGCAGGAATATCTTACTACAAACCACTTCATTATTCACCGCTCATAAATTCCGAATAATAATAATCTCTTCAATCTTACAACCAACTTTACCTTTTTTCAATATTTAAATCAAAACCGTGTGCTTGAAAGTCTTGGCGGCTCTTTTTATACTAGATTCATGTTGTTCCTGTAGTACCTCGTGGCTTAATGGTTAGTACGTTGGACTGTCATGCCAAAGGTCTGGGTTCGACTCTCAGCCTCTGCCACCTAAAAACAGAAATGTTTTTTCCGAGGTACTGCCTCTTGCGAGGAACTGACAAATCCTCCAAGAGTATTACTTGTCATGAATAAGTGCTTCTCATTTAGCCGTTTGGGCTCGGCAAAAAATTGTAAGTCCCCTCCATTCCTGCCTACAGACAACACGCACACATGAATAGTTAAAAGTTATAAGTCACTAGACCCTGGTTCTCTACGAGCTGTTGCGCCACCAAATTTATTTTATTTATTCAGTTCCAGTATTATCTTGATGTTTCTGGTCTCTCCAAAATCGGAAATATATTCTTAAAGGCTTTTCAATAGGGCTTTCTACCAAGCTCTCTCTTTCTATTTGTAATGTAATGGCACTTTGAGTGAAAACATTTTTGTGATATTTACTTTTTTATTTCAATTTTATTTCACTTTTATGCACTATTTTGTGGAAAATAGTTTATAAAATTGATCAATAATTGTTTATTAATTTGATGCCGCCAATGTTTTCCCTCAAAGTGATTTAGCTGCTTGACACTGACGTATTCGTGGAGGGCCCTATAGAGACGAGTCAATGTTGACAGTCTATGGCAGCCATATTGTTTTAGGTGGCATCTGTCAAATTTGTTGTGTATTATTCAAACAGTGATGCCAAATTAATATGGCAAGTAGCACAATTGAAAAACACATGAACACATACAAATGATAAAAACTTGATTATCGAAATAGATGTTCTCTTGCGGCAATTATGAACACCTGTTTGACGGACTACATGTTCGTCCTTCCAACTATTCAAGTTGAATAGTTCTATGAACTATCAGCCAAATCCAGCACGTCAACGAAATGCAGGATCTACCAAAAACATGGCATCCAAATAGTAAAATTAAGACGTGAGAAACATGTGTTTCCATCAGGATAACACTACGTTTTACACAGCTGATACCATACAAAGGACATTCCGCATGAATGATTTGAGGTTGTATTAGGGTTATCTCGCGCAGAGGTAAAACTTTTCTTTTATATTATGCTTTCAAAGTCAACATAACCCAGGCCATCGTTCAAATTCAGCTGGAAGTATGTCGCAGTCTTTAAAAATTAGACCTGTCGGATTAATGTTACCATGTAAGGCCGCAGCAGACATTTCAACGATGTAACATTTTATTCAAAGTGGAATACTTGAGCCTTTCAAAAAAGAGAAGAATTTCGTTAATACCTCTCACAAAGCTGGTTCTATACATTTTTAGACTTTTCTTTTCGCGGACATTTATCATTTTAAACATATTTAAACTTTTCGGAATTTACCGCCTTAATTATTAAGAATTATTTATAAACTGTTCTTCCCGACGACGTTTCTAAGAAATTTCACTTTTCGTGGTCACGGGACTAGACTGGCGTATGATGGATGTTGTTGGTTACTCTGCTTCCTAATATATACCGGTGCGTTGTTGTTGGTAAATTTTCTGTAGGTGGTTGGTTGTTTTGCTCTTGTTGAATTGTGTTTACATAAACTTTGGCGTATACAACGCTTACAACGTCAGAAGTTTTAGTGTGCGTTTTATTCGATTTGAGTTTGCTTATGACGAATTGATCCACACAAATGTCATTTTCAATTGGATATTCTTACTGTTCTACTTTTATTTGATTCCAATCGAATATGAAAACATCGTGTTGTCAAATGTACACATATACTACTGAATGACGCCATTTTATAAAATGGCTTCTTCAAGCATTTATCACATTTGACAAGTAGTCTGACGAAAAACTATTTATGTATGCGTGTGTTCCAAATCTACTCCTTCTTGAAATCGGGAACAGAAAAAGACTCCGAAAACATTACTCGGAACAGCCAATCGAAGGCTTTTGGAGTAGAAGGAGTTAAAATGGAGTGGAAAAGGAGTACTCCGAACGTCCAATCGAAAAAGACATAAGCAACCCTATAAAAACACGCCTAGTATGATACCTATTCCAATATTTTACAACTTTTTTTGTATACAAAAAAGTAAACCAAGGAGAATATAAATTTTTATAACTTTTGACTTTTTCATATTTAGGCTAGGACCGCCCTTGCGATTTCAATCGTGAGACTGTTTAGTCGCCAGAAATATAACACATGAATTTAAATAAGAATGAACGCACACGCGACCAAGAAATCGTGACGATTGAAAGGCGAAAATTTGTTTTACTTTTCTGGCGATGCGATTGTCGAAAGTTAGATGGTTGTGCTCACACTTGCGATTTAAAATAGTGCGACTTAAAACTCGTAGTCACAACTAGAAAAAATCATACAGGCACTTGTGATTTTTAATCGTACGATTATTTAGCAGCAAGAAATGGAGACACATCGTTTTAGGCTAGGACCGCACTTGCGATTTCAATCGCGCGACTGTTTAGTCGCCAGAAATAGAACACATGAATTTGCATAAGAATGAACGCACATGCGACCTAGAAATCGCGACTTTTAAGTCGAAAATTTGTTCCATTTTTCTGGCGATGCGATTGTCGAAAGTTAAAATGAAACAAACGGACTTAGATGGTTGTGCTCACACTTGCGATTTAAAATAGCGCGACAACAAAATCGTAGTCGCAACTTGAAAAAATTGTACACGCACTTGCGATTTTCAAACGTACGATTATTTAGCCGCAAGAAATGAGACACATGGTTTTAAATGTGAATGCACGCATACGCGACTTTAAAATCGCAGCGATTAAAAAAATGGAACCAGATCTATTTTTTGAGCGTTTTTTCTGTCGCAAAATTAAATAGTTGCATGTGCGTGCATTCACATTAAAAACTTTATGTTCTATTTCTTGCGACTAAAAAATCGCGCGATAGATAGCCGCAAGTGAGTGCATGGCAATTATTTGTTGCGACACCGATTTTTTAATCGCACCGACTGAAAATCGCAAGTGCGGTCCTAGCCTTAGGTTAGAAGGGGTGATAATATGGCAAACCGCACCATCTCACTCGGATCTCATTGGATCCATTGCGCTCCCCGGGGTAAGGTGGTTAGTGAGGAGGGATAAGGAGGGATTTAATAGGAAGTTTTAGATGTGGGGGGCCTCCTCGAACCATCCTGAGTTCTGAATGAATTTCAGGATGTTCTTTAGTGGCAAGACAGAGATGTCGCCCAGTTCGTCGAAGAAGTATTCTCCAAGGGCCTCTTTTCTGGTTCTAGCTAGGCTGGGGCATTCGCAAAGGAAGTGAGGGGAGCCCTCCTCTGCCTCTCCATCATGACACCCTCTACATAAGTCCGATGAGCTGATGCCCATTCTGTTCAAGGAGGTTTCCATTGAGTTGTGGTCCGTAAGGACACCAACCATGAGAGATAATTGAGGCCTGCTTAGCTTGAGTAAGTAATCAGTTTTTTTCTTTGAAATATTTGGCCATAGATTCCTAGAAACCCGACAAGTGTCGATGGATGACTTCTGACATTTGTAGCCTCTAAGAAACTCTGGTGTATTCTACTTTTTTTGCTCCAGTGGCATGAGCACAGAGGCTTCGATTTGGCTCGGATCAAGAGATGAACCGCTTTTGGCCAGTTCATGCGCCATTTCGTTCCCGTGAATATCCCTATGTCCTGGAACCCATCTTAGGGTTACTGTGTTCGTTGCATTGAGTACTCTTAGCTCGTTCCGGCAACGGTCGACCAGTTTGGACTTTGTGGTGATTGAGCAAATGGCTTTAATTGCCGCCTGGCTGTCTATGAAAATATCAATATTGTTGTTGACTAATTCACATGAGGCAAGATGTTTCACCGATTCGCAAACAGCCAGTACTTCCGCTTGGAATACACTGCAAAAGTTTGGAAGCTTTAATGATCTATTAATGGATGGGTTATCTGAGTAGATGTCTGACCCAACCCCCTCCGAGATTTTGGAACCGTCAGTAAAGACCGAAACATGATTTTCATTTATGACCCTGTTTTCATTCTAGAGATCCCTGGTTGGAATATCTGTTATGGTTACTGGGTTGAAATCTATGTGCGGTGAAACGTAGTCTGTTTGAATGTCTATGTCTATAAAATTCATTATAGTTCCGTGACCGTAGAGGCCCTTTTTCCAATTTTTACATTGATGAAGTATTAAAACACTTTTGGCCGCGAACTCTTTCGTGAACAGATCGAGTGGGGCAAGTGAAAGGAAAGTTTCAAGGGCAGCCGTTGGTGTGGTCCTGATAGCACTGGTTGTGCCAATACACGCTAGTCTTTGAATTTTAGTCATGGTTTTTAGATTGATTTCCTTATCTAAGGCCGGCCACCAGACCATGCATGCGTACGTTAGAATTGGCCTTATAATGGCTGTGTACATCCAATGAATGGTTCTGGGGCTGGGACCCCATCTTTTACCAAAAATTCTGCTGCAAGTGTAGAAAGCTATTGAGGCTTTTCTTTCTCTTTCTTTAATATTTTCTTTCCATTCTAGTTTAGTTTACGATCGAGAACAATGCCAAGATATTTGGCGAAACCTGTAACGGTATTCCGTTAATGGTTGGCGGGTTTATGTTTGGAATATAACGTTTCCTTGTAAACAGCACCAGTTCTGTCTTCAGTGGGCTAACATTTAGGCCACAACTATTGGCCCAATTTTTGAGATTGTCCAGGGACGTTTGTAAGAGCTCGCACAGAGTGGGGACAAATTTTCCAGAGGCCAATAACACAATGTCATCGGCATATGCACCTACCTTGATGCCACCCAGATTTAGTTTAACTAAGATCTGGTTGACGACAAGGAGCCAAAGCAAAGGAGAAAGTACTCCACCCTGTGGAGTACCCCTACTTTGTCCTAACTCTTGTCACCCATTTCTACATTAATGAGTCTCGTTTGAAGCATGAAATCAATCCAGTTTATCAGTGATGGATCGATGCTGACGGAGTTTAGGGCTTGTCGAATTGCACCGTTATCAACATTATTGAAGGCCCCTTTTATGTCAAGTAATGCTGCTTAAGTGAATTCCTTGAAGTGTATCGACTTCTCAATCGTACCAACATAAAGTGCTGTCTCAACAGATTTGCCCTTCAAGTACGCATGTTGGGCCTGTGAGAGCACACCACCATTAAATTTTAGGTGAATATGAGTGTCAATTAAGCTTTCTAAGGTCTTCAGGAGAAAGGAGGAAAGGCTGGTAGGCCTGAAGTCCTTCGGTTCGGTATGGGTGGGCTTGCCAGCTTTCGGGATGAAGATGGCATTGACTTCTCTCCATCTAGCGGGGATATAGGTGATGTTAAGACAGCCTATATAAATATCCACTAGAATTGGAACAATTGTATCTTTAGAACTTTGGAGCATAATTGGAATGATTCCATCAGGCCCTGCAGATTTATATGCCGAGAAGAAGTCAATGGCCCAAGCCACCTTCCTACTATCTACGATTTATTTGCCTATATCGTAGATTTCACTTATGTTGGGCCCTCTGTCCACAGGAGATGTACTGATAGTACATCGTGGGAAGTGAGTGCTTATAAGTGACTCTAAAGTCTCAGAGCAGGAGTCTGCCCAGGTATTATCTGGTCTTTTTAGAAATCCCGGGGGTACCCTCTACCTTAGACATGAATTTCCTGAGCCTAGCAGCTTCATTTGTAGACTCAATTTTTAAACAAAAATTTTGCCAGGATGCTCTTTTTGCATAGGTCGTTCGGTTTTTGTACAGATTTTTGCTGACCTTAAAGATGTCCCAATCAGCAGGTTCATTGCTGAATTTTGCTCTATTGAAAAGCCTCCTTGAGTTTTTCCTAAGAATAGACAGCTCTTTGGACCACCATACGGGGTTGAGCCTGCCTTTACTTTTGGTAATGGGGCAGGAACTTTCGTAAGCATTATTTATGGCTAACGTTAGTTCATTTACATGTTTATCAATGTCAGAGCAGGTTGTCAATGGTAAATGTTCATAGTGACCCAAAGATGTTGCCAATCTAATGTTGAAGGCATCCCAGTTTGTTTTCTTGGGGTTTCTATAGGGTTTTAAGTTTTCAATTTTGTGCTCTATTTGGAATGTTATTATTCTATGATGTGAGAATGAAACATTACTTGATACCCTCCAGTCACTGCCCTTTATTGAGTCTGAGTTACTGGAAAGCGTCACGTCGTCGAGCACTTCTCTCTGTTTCTGGTAACAAAGGTTGGTTCGTTACCCTTATTTAAAATCAATAAATTTTCCTTAATAATAAATTCAAATAGTGACTCACCTCTTTTATTTGTGTCGGTGCTCCCCGATTGTAGATGATGAGCGTTAGCGTCGCAACAAACCAGGAGGTCCCAACCGTTCTTACCTGTTATTTTGACGAGATCATCAAGGGCTGCTGACGGCGGTGGCCCCGGTGAATCACCTGGCATATAAATGGAGGCTAGGATCAGGGGCGGGGCCCCTTTTCTGTCGCACTTCACCGTCGTCATGTCTGCACTACTATGGGAAGATAAGAGGAAAAGATTTATAATTTTTTTCGCCACTATACATGTCCGGTCCTAGCCTTACTCTTAAATAATGTCACAGTGTTAGTAAACCATTACTATACTTGTTCAATGCTTCGTTATATCTTTGAATCAAAAGAGACAGTTCGACCAATTCGTTTTTTCTCTTATTTGATTTTTAAAACTTAAATAAAATCACCATTTCAAAATTCCATGTGGCAACCATATTTCTTCATCAATATTAAATGATTTTCCATGAATTGATAGCTTTCCAAAATAAATAATTTTTGCTTATACGTTCTTCTTTATATTTTGATATCTTTGCAGTTATTTGTGGAGTTGGAGTGGATGTTTTCGTACATGGCCATACGTCCGGCATCTTTATATTGTGAGTGCTTTAAACCTACATAAGAAATACCATCATAGTTCAAAATTGATATTTTGTAATCTATTGGATTTTTCAGATTAGGATCTTTCTTGGTTCTGGTTTTCGAAATAAAGTGGGTTATAACACTATTCCTGCAGTTACTCTTTGCTAGGTAAATATAATACATACATATGTACATATACATTTATTATATAGACATACCTACACATATTTTATGTTCGTTAAAAACAAAGATGTTTAAAACAAATTATATTTGATGTTCACCAAAGTTGAGAGGCGAAGGCCACAGTGTCACCTGAGGAGACATAAAGGAGGTTTGTTCACAGAGCGTAAAGTGTAGTATGAACTGTGTTGTAGCCTGTAGTTTGCTTGTTGAAGAAGTTTCCTTAGTGAAAATAAATTGTCCCATAAAGACTATGCAGGTAGATATTTGAAATTCAGAAACAAAGGATTTTTAATGGATTTTTAGTTTAAGTTTTATTGAAGAGTGCTTAAGGTGCAAGGTTCAACTATTGCCTAAGCGATAAAAGAAGGAGAATTCAAAATGAAGCAGAAATTTAATAATTAATTTGACATTAGCTTTGAGAGTGTTAAATAATATATCAAAATCTGTTGCAGCTAATTTGAAGCTAAGAAAAGACTTTATAATAGGTATTTTAATTTTGATATGATAAATAGTTTTGGAGTAGGAATTATGTATTTGAGTTTGACAATTACGAAAATAATAGCAACAAACTGCCATGCTTGACTTGAAATAAAGGTGAAAAAGAATTTAATTATTCGCTTAGCTATTTATTGCGTCAGCTAAGGTCAAGTTTTTGAGTGCGCGTACATCCGAGCTTCAGATCTAGACTCAAGTTACCCCTTTGAACATGTTCTTAGACAATATTTATTCGCCTTCATGTCTGCCCGATTCTGAAAGAGTAGCAAATCAAAGATTATAAACTTGAAGGGAGGCGCTTAAGGATTGTTTTATCTTGTAAAGTGAGAGTAGGGTATTTAAAGGAGATCCAATTGAAGTAGGTACTTAAAAAATACAAGTATGTACTTTCGAATGTCAACACAACTTTGCGAGAACAATATTTATATTTATGTTCCTGGGTTTAGTTTATTATTTTTTTATTTTTCAAGCCCCAAAGCGATAGAAAAATGCTTTAATTTCCTTTTAAGTTTGCCCTTGTAGTGTTGGTAGCAGAAAAACAGTTTTCATTACTGCGATGGAAAAAAGCTTTTTTTATATATTTTTTATTTTAAGAGGATAAAAACGATGGATGTTACGTCCAACCTCAGAATGCTTTCGAGCTACAATATATACATAATATATACGACATTTTTTGTTTTCAAGATACAGAGACACGTATACAAAATGTCATTGAAAAAGTAAAAATAGTAAGTTATGTTCATTCATTTCATCTTCTGGTTTTTCAATATGCATAAAGATTTCCATTAGATACCTGAAAACGCTACGCTGGCTGGAGCGTGTAGGTAGGATCGAAATAAAATAAAATGCATGACTGGATCGCACGTTCTTGCTCTTACTTATAGTTCAAGTTGCTTGGAACTTAAGAACTTTTAAAATATGCAAGTAATTGTAGAATTAAATACAGAAAGCCATTTTCAATCGTGTTTTAGTAAATTGTAGAATTGAGTAGAGCTCAAAAAACAAGACGGTATGCCAATTTGTTACTTGAAAAAATACAAATATATATATACGAAAATTTTAACTCTGTAGAGTGGTTTTGTTAAAAACAATTTTTTATGTATAAGATGTTGGCAACATTAAAAAAAAAAAATTGTATTTCAATTTGGAGTATTCATTAATATTCATTTATAAAGAAAGTTTCAAAAAAAATCATCAACCGATTTTTTAAATATTGAATTTTCAAAAAAAAAATTAAATATCTTTTTAAAAATCCAAAATTTATTTTTTTCTAAATTTTGATATACAATATTATTTAAAAGGAGCTTTTCCAAAAAAGTTGAGTCGTTAATGAGAAAATCAAACATCAAAAACCCCGTTATATGGCAGGTACCGTACCGTACCGTTAATAACGGTTTTGTCAATTTTTTCTACCAAAAGCACACATATTTACAATAAAACACTGATTTTTCTTTTCAAAATCGTTAGAGCCGTTTTTGAGATGAATAAGCTTTTCCTCAACGGTTGCATGGAAATTACCGTTATTTTTGGAGCTAAAATAAAAATTCAATTTCCCTCTTAGCCCAGTTGAATTAAGACTTTAAATCGTATTTTTCGATGGGCAAAACTTTATTATGAAATTTGTTTGGGCACGCCTCCTCATTATAAAAAGAGAAGAACCACCATCTTGAAAAAGATCAGTATCTGTGAAAAAATACCAATCAAGATCTGAACTCTTATTCAGTTTTACCTTTAAAAAAACTTGCAATATTGTCGGCTTCGCGTCGGCTTAAGTTAAGAGTGAAAATAGATAACTCAGTTTTTGAAAACAGGTATCGTCAGTTTCATGACCTTCACGGTTGACCTATGACGTTCTATGTCACGGATTCACCTCAACCGACCATATTTGTTAAATTCATATTGTTTTTGTGGACAATATTCTAATTTACTGTTTTTTTGTACAACAATTCGGGAAAAAAATTCAGAAGTAACTCAACTTATTTAAAAATGATTTCGGGCAGGTGGCCGCCTATTCAATTTTGACCACTTTTAGCAGCAATTGGGGCCATATCCTGTATGTCAGCAATAACGCGTTGTTGATTGTTTCGTTGGCTGTATGGCATGTAGCGCCGTCTTGTTGGAACCAAAGCTCGTCAAAATCAACATCCTCCAATTCAGTAACGAAAAAGTATTTAATCATGACTCTAAAGCCTTCCCCATGAATGACATGTACGACTGTAACATTATGGCGGGCTTCATTTTTCCTCGCTATTCATCGCAGCGCGCGAACTGAACCATTTACAAACCCCGAACCGAAGCCTGCAAGGACGATCAGGGAAACATCGTGGTGGAATCGCAGTCGGTGCTGAGGATATGGAAAAATCATTTCTGTAATTGTATAGCGGCGATGACGAGCCGAATTCCGCTAACATGCAAATTGCACCATTCAACTTGGACGACGTAGGCCAACAATTCCGTCCACCCGATCTTGACGAAGTGAGGATAGCCATATCTAAACTTAAGTCCAATAAAGCTGCTGGAGCTGATGGCCTTGTGGCTGAGCTACTCAAAGCGGCTGGCGATGAATTGGTTAGGAGTATGCACCAGCTCATCTGTAAAATATGGTCGGAAGAAAGCATGCCCGATGAATGAAACCTCAGTATTGTTTGCCCGATCCTCAAGAAAGGCGATCCTCTGGACTGCACCAACTACAGAGGCATCAGTCTTCTTAATATCGCCTACAAGATCTTCTCTGCCGTACTATGTGAACGCCTGAAGCCATTCGTCAACAACCTGATAGGTCCATATCAGTGTGGCTTTAGGCCAGGGAAGTCCACCATCGACCAAGTATTCGCACTACGGCAGATCTTGGAGAAAACCCAGGAGTTCCAAATCGATACCCACCACCTTTTTATCGATTTCAAGGCCGCGTATGACAGCATCTATAGAGACGAGCTATATAGAGCAATGTCTAGTTTTGGCATCCCTGCCAAACTCGTCCGTTTGTGCAGGATGACGATGGAGAATGCACGCTGCTAAATCAAGGTCGGCAAAGACCTCACCGACACCTTTGATGTCAAAAAAGGTTTTAGGCAAGGCGACGCGCTGTCATGCGACTTCTTCAACATCGTTCTTGAAAGAATAGTGCAAAACTCTCACGTCAACACCAGAGGCACAATCTTTCAAAAGTCCGTCCAATTACTCGCTTACGCTGACGACATTGACATAATTGGACGAACAAAGCGTGATGTCAGTGGTGCTTTTGTGAGCATTGAGAAGGAAGCCAAGAAGATGGGTCTAACGGTGAATGAAAGCAAAACAAAATATATGCTGTCCACAAGAAAGGACACCCAACACCGACGCACAGTGGATCGCCTCCATATAATTAGACGTAAAAAAATCAATGACATAAATTGCAAAAAATTCAATTTCTTATCTATAACGGATAACTGTTAAGTTTGAAAACAATTTTTTTTTCTTGTTTTAATCAGTTTATTATAGAATAAATGATCTCCAAAAGTGAAGGTGAAAAGTCTTTTTTGAGCTGGTGCGTTGAGGTTATTTAGACAAATAATTATTAAAATTACAATTTTAACTGAAATTGAAAAAAAAAAAATGGCAGATGTTCGTGAAGGTATGTGCTTTTATAAATCTGTGTTGAAATTTTCTTAATTTTTGTTTGTTGAATTTAAAAAAATGTGTCATTGAAATAGCAAAAAAACATGTTTACATGTTTTTTCCGTATTTGTTTTGGAAAATCTAAATATGTGCCTAAGGTTGCTTTAAAAATAAATTAAGTGTTTTGGATAGCTGTAAACGTCTTCTTTCTAGAAACATATGTCATATACCTCGCAAAGATTTGCAAAGCCCTTTTTTTGCCCACTTTTCAGGAAAAGATTTCTGCGTTCCAAGGAAGGAATTTTTCGAAGTTTGGTGTTCGAATTCCAAATTGACTCGAACAAAAATACTTTTGGAGTATATTTCGAACAAGTTTAACACATCAACACGAAATAACTGTTTAAATACTGCTAGGCTAAAGAGAATTATCAGTTCAAAATCAGCCAATTTTGATTTGAAATGGAAGTCGGCTGGAAATCGATGAGACCGGTTTATTCTAAAATATTAAAATTGGCTAGAGGAGTTAGAAATTTTTAAAGACATAAAAAATACAATAGAGACTGAAAATTACAACCCTAACGAAGATTCAACCAGGCATTTAACGTCTGGAAGGCCAAAAAAAAGTTTTGAGGCTTGCGGAGAGTACTCAAAGTGAAAATTTATCACTTTTTCATTCATTAGTGACGCCAAAAAAACAGGTGCTTTCTATGAAATTATTGGACATCTCATAAATGGCCTGGCCGACTTTGTACAAAGTTCTTAAAAACCATCTGCAATACTACCCGAACATTCCCTCAAAACTTGGTGTCAAACACTCCACTGGTACAAAAGTAGTGATTCATCAATGGATTTGCTTTCCATATTCATAGATAGCTTACTGTCGCTTTTCTTTTGTTAAATTATGTTACTATTCCAAA
Organism: Dasysyrphus tricinctus; assembly: GCA_963921185.1. Taxonomy (NCBI): domain Eukaryota; kingdom Metazoa; phylum Arthropoda; class Insecta; order Diptera; family Syrphidae; genus Dasysyrphus; species Dasysyrphus tricinctus. The sequence goes on from OY992532.1 coordinate 182,150,706, forward strand.
TTTATGAACATTTAGATGGAAACAGATATTTTCCGAAAATATTAGAATTTTTCACGTCTAAATGTATGGAGTCGATCCACTGTGCGACGTCTCGGACAGAACGTCACTATAGAGAGCTATAATTTTGAGGTAGTCAGAGACTTTGTCTACCTAGGATCCGCTATAAACTCAGCGAACGACACCAGCGCTGAGATCAAACGAAGAATTACTCTTGCCAATCGCTGTTTCTTTGGGCTAAGAAGGCAATTGAGAAGCAAAGCCCTCTCTCGAGCAACTAAACTGTCCCTGTATAAGACGCTTATCATCCCGGTCCTGATGTATGGTGCAGAGGCATGGACACTGCTAACAGTGGATGAGAACGCGTTAGGCTGTTTTGAGAGGAAAATTCTCCGGGTGATTTTTGGTCCCGTCTGCATAGATGGGGAATGGAGAAGAAGATACAACAACGAACTGTATGGGCTGTACAGCGACACCGACCTAGCCACAAAAGTGAAAAGCCAACGACTGAGATGGCTGGGTCATCTAGAGCGAATGGACACCAATGCTCCGGCCCGGAAAGTCTTTGAATTCAACCCCGTGGGACAACGCAGTAGAGGTGGACAGCGTAAAAGGTGGCGCACGCAAGTGGAAGAGGACCTCAACCAACTTGGCGTGCGAAACTGGAGACAGCTAGCTAGAAACCGAGCCGGCTGGAAGAAGCTTGTTGGTTGAGGCCCTGGTCCACCCCGGACTGTAGCGCCACCTTAAGTAAGTAAGTAAGAACTGAACCATTATTTTGGTAGTAAATTTGCACGATTTGCAAACGTAGTTCAGGGGCCCAATTCCGCAAGAGTGAGTTCTTTCTGTGTACACAGAAATTCGTGTACACATCGATTTTTACGATTGCACAAGAGTGAGTTTTAAGTTTTTGACAGATAATGCATGCACAATCAGTCAAATTTATTTAAACTTGCTTTGGATGTGAATAGAATGTGTACACAGAAAATCATTCACCCTTGCGGAATCGGGCCCCAGGAGTAAGTCTATTCATTATGAACTGGCAAACCAAACTGAGCATAAATCAAGTGACAGCTGTCAAAAAGACCAACTCCAAAAAAAGTATTGCCAGATTGAAATCCACACGTCTAAGAAAAAACACCTTTTATTTTAAGTAATTTTTTTAGAGAATGGATTTTGGCTTGCCGTTGTTTTTTTTATATTTGTTTTCTATTGTAAGTTATTTTTTTAGTATATTGCCCCTCCCACCTAAATGAGGGGAAACCTAACCTACACAATCTAGCCTTTTGTTATACACCCTGTGTTTATGAAAACACCCTGGCGGTCGATAATTTGCTTTTTAACTCTCTATACCCTCCTCTTTCAACAAACACTCATTAATGAGTTTACTGAAATACAATGGCACAATCCATTTTTTTTTTCGGATTAAGTCGAAAAATATCGATCGTAGAAAAAAAAACTATTATTATCATAGTTGTGGATAATTAAATTTTGAATAGCTTTTATTAAGTGCATTTTTAGTCAAAAGTTGAAAATAGGCGAGTTATTTAACAAAACCTCATTTTTCTAAAATCCAAGATGGCAGCCAACGCAATAGGGATAGGAGGTCGAAAAATGTTCAGCATTTTTTTACATTCCGACTGGGTTAATTTTTTCGTTTGATACAAGTTAAACCCTCACCCCCTCGAATAAAACAACCTTCAATATGAAATATTGGTAAAGAATCTTGTGATTCTTTATTCTCATGGC